>CM053791.1:302489167-303106667 GCA_028749045.1 Cupressus sempervirens | reverse complement strand
TAGGAAAAAGATGGAAAATATTGTTGATAATTGTTGAGTCCAATGATAAGAAGAAGAAGAGCAAGAGATCAAAAAAATAGAGAAAGTGACTCCATCAAAGAAATTAGCACGCAAAGCTCGACAACCTTGGAAGCTGAAGATAGAGAAAACAAATATTGCTAATGAAGGTAATTTTGTTTAGATGAACAAATTTTATGATTTGTACAATAATTTTGAGAAGGATCAAATTGATATGTCTACTGTGAGATATATTATAGAAAACAGTCTAAAATTGAAGGATCTTGAGAGCATAATTAACTAGAAAGTCTATGAAAGACTCATTCACAAGAAGTAACCAACAAGTGAAGAAGATATTGAACTTCAAAAAGTCTATGCTTAGAACTATTTGCAAGACTAACGATGAAGAAGAAATCAAAAGATTGCTAAATAACCTCATACTGTATTTGATAAATAAATTTAGACCATTTCGATTTATGGTTGGTGAAAAGGATAAAATAAGAAGTTAGACTATGGTAGCAATCTGTTAGATGTTGACAGAGTCAAAGGTAGCATATCCTCCAACACCTACAACCTTGGAAATATTAGTAAGCGGTGACACTATGCAAATTGATCAAACCAATGTTAGCATTAACATTGATGATACCAATCCATTTGAAGGTTCCAAACCTAATGAACATGACACCAAAGATATTGAGGATAAATCAAGATAGATTAAAGAGGAGAATTGCATAAGAAGAGATGAGAAAGAAAATTGAGGAAGATGAGAAGAAGAGATTGGAAGAAAAGAGAGAAAAGGAAAGAGGGTAAAGAGAAAAGAAAGAAGAAGAAGAGAGAAGAATGATAGTGGTAGCTAAGAAACAAAGGGAGGATGATACTAAACCATCTAGTTCATCTACTTCACTCTCTCTTGCTAGTTTAGCTATTGATGATGATGATCAAACAGATTTGATCTCATCCCTGACAAAGCTTATTGGAAGAACATGAAAGTGAAGGGCTTATAGAGAATAATGGAAGTTATTGATAGATTACACAATACCTTGGGAGTAAAACACATTGAATCAGATCCTAAATAGAGGGTACAAGCAGTGCTAAAATCATTTGAAGAAGATTTTACTAATTTGTTGAATGTTGCAGAAGAAAAGGCACATATTTCCCATGATGTTAACTTATTTAGCACAATCTATCAAAACTTCAAGAATGATTTGGTTAATCTTGATGCTTGTATAAAAGAACTTTGGAAATGCCAATGGGATGGGAAATCTTTGTATGTCAAGTGTACCTTATCATATAGATTGACTAAAGACATTGATAGTCAGATAGAAGGAAAGAAGAGTGAGCTAGAGGCTCTATCCAACTAGATCCAACATCCATCTTGTAAAGTAAATGATATTAAAGGACAAGTGGCTAGTATCCACAATGATATTAGGAAACTAGAACTTTGGAAGGAACAAATTTTGAAGAAGATATCAAATTTTAGAGAATCTATTGCTCTAAAAATATCTTTTGTTGAGAAACAGTTGGAGGAATGTGTCAAGGCCAAGGACAAATATTCTAACTTTTTGAATTCAGATCTTAATGTAGTTGAGATTGCATCATATGCTTTATGTGCAATACTCACTTCAGCTGAATCCACCAAGGAGACATGAACCAAATGTATGAATAGTCTTAAGGAAAACTTTGATGATTGCATAAAGATCATATCAACATAAGGAAGGACAACACTTTTGGACAGATTCTTGACATTTTGACCTTTATCATTGATGTCAAATGGGGAGTAGTTGCAAAAAATTGGGAGTCATAAATTTAGAGTAGTTACAGAATATTGTAAAGTATATTGTAAGGGGGAGCTTATGAAATGTTGAACAATTGTAATGTAAGGTGTTATTTATTTTTGTTGTGTTAAGTTTTGTCGCTTATCCAATTTTTCCTATTTTGTTGCCATCAATGCCAAAGGGGGAGATTGTTGAAAATTGGCTAATAGTGATATGTAATTGTTGTCATTTATGGAAACACATGATGTGCATGCTTACAAGAAACCTTATAAATAAAGATACTTAGTGTTTGATAATCAGAAAATTGTCTAAGTGTAGAATTTGGTTTGCAACAGTATATTGTTTTGTTTATAACTTGTTGTTGATGTCATATTATGACTAAAAAATTTAGATGGAGATAGTATACATGTTGGTTATGATGTGTATAACCTTGAAAGTTAGTAGAGACTATACAAAACATAGATAATCATGTTTAAAGAGAAACAAGATAGTAGAATTGAAGGAAATAATTGTTTTAATTACATGTCCAATTAGGGCCAACATCCTAAATGTTTACTCTAAGTTGGAAAAGTGGATTGTGGTCTTAGCCAACCCAACAATAATTTGTGTAAAGGAATGGTATTAATGCAAAGGACATTTTGTGATAAGAATTGTGATTATGATTGCAAGTGCTATCTTGTAATTGTGATTGTATGTGAACTTTTGTGAAAGTGACATATGCAAAGTTTTATATGAGCTATTTTGTGATTCAAGATCAAGCTAAAGATCAAAGTTCATTCAAGGAAGATGATACAATATTTATATTCTAGAAGTTTGATTACTTGTTTGGGCAGTGAGCTCTTCTTGTAATTAGAAGTGCATGTTTGGGCATTGGGTTCATCTTGCATTTACTATACCACAACTCCTAATAGGGTTGGAATCTCCTAACAAGAATTCAAAGTCTCCTAATAGGGGCTCCTTATATTGCATTTTCTCATTGACTCCTAATAGGGTCCATCCTCTAACAAGGAGCTTATATATTAGTATATTATCTAGTGGGTATCATCCCCACTGGGGTTTTCCCTTGGCCAGGTTTTCCCTAGTTAACAAAATGTGGTGTTATGAGTTATCTTTGTGCATTGTTACTATTATTTTTCAACATTACTTTATTGTTTTGTTATGCATGGTTTAAAGTAAGAAATAATATACAGTTGGCGACTAAAGTTTGTACATTACTGGCCCATCCCACCACCCTCTCAGTAATCCCTATTTCTAATAGTTCTATGTATACTTCTTCTTCAAGTTCTCCATTCAAAAATTCTAACTTGACATCTATCTAATATACTTTTTCTTATACGATGTATATGCTAAGAATAATCTTACTACTTCTATTCTTTCCACAAGAGCATAGGTCTCATCATACTCTATTCCTTCTTGTCGTGAGTAACCTTTACATACAAATATTGCTTTGTTCCTTAAAAATTTTCCTTGTTCATTCATCTTGTTCTTGAATACTCATTTAGTTCCTATCACATTCTTGTTTTCTGGTCTAGGGACCAATTCCCATGTCTCATTCTTTACTATCTGATCCAATTCCTCTTTCATAGCTTGCTTCCAATGATCATCTTTACATGCTTCATCTTCATTCTTAGGTTTAACTTGAGACATCAAACATTGTTCTTCATTGATTCTACTTCTTAAAATCACACCTTTATCTTTTTTTCCAATGATTTTCTTGGGTGGATTATTCTTTGTCATATTCTTAATTGAAGTAGGAGTTGTTTTCTCAACTCTTGGCTTTACTAAAGGTTCCAATCTTTGTTCCTACCTTAACACTCCTTCATTATGAAAATAATTATTAGTCTTAAGGAATAATTCATCATTCCTTGGTTTAGTTACAATATCATCATTTGAATTGTAATCAACTACTCTTTCTTGTATCCAGAATTTCTCATCAACTCTCACATTTGCACTTTCCATAGTAGTCTTAGTTCTTTGATTATAACATCTATAGGCCTTGCTTTTCAATGAATAACCAAGAAACATACCTTCATCACTTCTAGCATCATAATTACCAATATCATCATCTCTTTTGATATAACATTTACTGCAAAAAAAAAAGCTTGAGCATGGTTGGTGCTCTAAGCGTTTTTGAATTGGCTGGTGCTCTATTAGGCAAGAAATTGGAAGGGGGAAATCTCACGGGAGGTACTGATCCTGGTGGGATAGGAGATCAAAATGTGGATATTTTGGCAAACTCTATAGGGTTTACGGGTTCCAGTTCCAATAGATGTGGGGTCTAGAAAACCCCTTTGGATCCTTTACCTACAAGTCACGTGCCTAGACAGAAACTTGAGATTGAAAAGATTCCTTTGGAGAATGTGGAGGAGACCAAAGAAAGGAAAGTAGAGAACTTGATGAAAGGGTTAGGAGATCAAGGAGAATGGTCTCCCCTATTTGGTAGGAAACTTGGAGAAAAATCATCTTTCCCTCTAGTCACATTGAAATCGTGCTGGGAGAAAGGTGAGTTTCAAATCTTTATTTCGGACCCAATTGTTGATTTTTTTGTCTCTTCTATGGAATTTACTCTTGTTGGTAAATTTATGGGGGCTAGACTAAATATAGATACTATGAAAAATATGATAAAATGGAAATGGGTTATCTGTGGTCAAGTTGATATAGCTACTATGATGAATGGTTTCTTTTCATGCATTTTTAATTGCAAGGAAGACATGAACATGGTTCTTTGTGGAAGACCATGGTCGTTTGGTAAAAGCACCCTCACTATAAAAAAATGGGAGCCAAACATGGACTTATCTGATGCCTTCTTCTTAACTACCCCAATATGGGTTAGACTTCTTGGCCTTCCTTTGGAATTCTGGTATGAGGATATTTTTAAGGGAATAGTTGGTTCCTTTGGGGAACTAATTGTAGTGGATAATGCTATGAATTCAAAGCCTAAACTTCAAAGTGCAAGATTATATGTGAAAGTGGAAAACTTGAATCACCTTCCTAAAAGGGTGGAACTAATTTCAAAACTTGGAAAAAGGACACAAGAAATTATATACGAGGATCTTCCAAATACTTTTTTTACCTGTCAAAAATATGGCCATTGGGTGAAAAATTTCCCTAACAAAAGCAAGAACTATCTTAAGACTGATAAGGAGGACAAAAAGAAAGAAGAAAACAACTAGAAGAAAGTTTGGAAACCTAAAGCTACTCTTGAAAAGGGTTTGAAGGATAAACTAAATTCTAAATATTAGGGTATTGGCATGATGTGAAATACTACCTTGAAGGACAACCTGAGTAGTGACAATCAAGAGATTGGAGTGTTGTTAGATTCTACTTTACTTGAGAAAAATAAAGAGAATATGGTTGACATGATGAAACAATTAGTGATCTACCAGAAGAATGATCTAAAATGCGAAGATCTTGTAGAAATGGAGGAAATAGAGGAGGGAGAAATTCTAGCAAAAAGGAGTAGATCTTTGGTTTTGGAGGAAACTCAAAATGTTAATTTCTAGTCTATTGAAATCCAGAATGTTGTTTCTTAGCCTCTTGAGACACCTTTGTGCAAAGAAATTGTTCCCTTTCAGAATGAGTCTTAAGTTGAGGAGAGGAACTTGGAAGGGAAGGATCTAAAATAGAAACAAAGTCAAAGGAAAAAGACTAAAAAGAAAAGTAATATAGCTCCAAAAGGAGTAGAGACTCGAAGTAGTAAATTGGAGCAACAATCTAAGGTGAAACTGAATGATGGACCTCTGGAGAAACCTTGAAGGAAATCTTCTAGGAAAACTAGAGAGATAGAAAGTTTACATAATATTGTTGATGGAAGACAAGCAACTATTTTGGATTTTACCCCTAAAAAATAAACATGAAAATTATCACTTGGAATATTAAGGGATTAAACAACAGTCATAAATTAGATGTTGTTCAAAATTTTGTTGTGGAGCATAAGCCAAATATTTTTTAACTTCAAGAAACGAAAATGGAGAAGGAGAGAGCTGAAAAGATTAAGTCTTTTAATGATTATTGTTTGAAGGCAAGTAGTTCAAAAGGAGCTTCAGGAGGTACTATGATGTTATGGAAAAAATCCTACTTCTCAGGAACTATTTTGAATGCTAGTAAACATTTCATGGTGGTCAAAATCACTAGCATTGACCAGAATAATGAATGGTATATTGTCAATATATATGCACCAAATATTAAGAATTCTAGAAAAAAGGTATGGGAAACTCTGTCTCATATAAAGAGTAAAGATTACTATGGTAGATGGATCTTCATGGGGGATTTTAATGTTCCTCTTTATGACCATGAAAAAAAGGGGGGTAATGTGAGTTAGCTGGATGGGAGATTGGATTTTATGGATTTCATTAATAAAAAGGGTTTCATGGATTTGAATCTTCATGGTATAGAGTTTACTTGGAGTAATAAGAGGTTAGGTGATGATTGTATTCAGGCTCGATTGGATAGAGCTCTTATTTCTCCTGAATAGACTAAAGATTTTGTATGTAAGTTAGAGGTATTATAGAAAATTGGGTCGGACCATTTTCCTTTGATCTTTACCACTGATAAGGTTAATATCAAAAAAACTTTCCTTTTAGGTTTGAAAAAATGTGGATGCAACATTCACAGTTTGAGCATAAATTGGTTGAATGGTGGAATATAGATATTGATGGAACTGCTCTTTTTAGAATGGCTTCTAAACTAAGAAATGTCAGAAAGGAGGTTAAAATATAGAATAATAGATGTTTTGGTAATATTTTTGAGAGTAAATCAAATATCAAGGAAGAACTGTAAAATATCGAAGATAGGATACATAAGGAAGGATACACTCTTGATCTTGTTAAAGAAGAAAATGAAAAATTGGTGGAGTATCATGACATTTTTACTAAAGAGGAAACTTATTGGAGGCAAAGATCTAGATTGGTCTAGCTGAATGAAGGTGATAAAAACACTAGGTTTTTTCACCTTTCTACTTTGAAGCATAGAGCTAAAACTCATATCTCAAATCTTAAGAAAGGAAATATGAAGATTACAGAGGAAAAGGAAATCTTGGAAGAGGTGGTCTCCTTTTTTTTTCACACTGATGACATTTGACTCTAATATTGATTCTATTCACCAAGAAAAACTTTTAAAGGTTATTCCATCTCCGATTAATGAAGAGAAAAATAAAATGTTAGGCACTATTCCTAAGGAAGAGGAAAATTTTAAGGCAATTTTTTCCTTAGGAGGGGATAAGTCTCCAGGGCTGGATGGTTTTCCTATGTTCTTTTTCCAAAAAGAATGGAAACTAGTTGGAAAAGATGTGTGCAATGCTGTTAAAGAATTTTTTGGGGCAAAACATATGCTAAAGGAGATCAATTCTACCTTCCTCTGCCTTATTCCTAAAAAGGTTGGGGCTGATTCTCTAGACCAATTTAGGCCTATTAGTTTGTGTAACTCCTTCTGTAAGATTATCTCAAAAGTCCTCACTTCGAGGCTGCTTCTATTGCTACCATCTCTTATTATTGATCAACAAAATGGTTTTGACCTAGGTAGAAAAATTCTTAACTCTATTATTGCTGTGCATGAGAATATTCACTCTTTATCTTGTTCCAATAATGAGGGTTTAATTATGAAAATTGATACTACAAAAGCTTATGATAGAGTGGAATGGGCTTTTCTTGAAAAGATTTTATTGGCCTTTGGCTTTAGTAATAGGATAGTGAGGATAATTCTCAGTTAATTTCTACAACCTCAATTGCTATACTGGTGAATGAGTGTTCCTCTAAATTCTTTAGCCCTTCTAGTGGATTGAGATAGGGAGACCCTTTATCCCCTATTCTCTTCACTATAATGGCTGATTGTTTGGGAGGTACATTGGGAGATTGGTTTTGCCAGGGGATATAAAAGGTCTATAGCCATCTTCTTAGCCTCTTACCTGCTCTCATGGGCATTTTTTTGATGACACTATTTTCATGGGGAAAGCTGATGTTAGGGAAGCTAGAAATCTTAAAAAAGCTCTCAGCCTATACTCTTCTACTTAAGGTTAGTTGATTAACTGGAATAAGAGTTCTTTGTTTTTTTTTAACACCCTAGCTTTAAGACAGAACAAAATTGCTAAAATTTTGGGGTGCTTACTAGGTTCTTTTCCTTGTATTTACCTGGGTCTCCCTTTGGGGCCTAAAGCTCTGGATTCCTTTTGGGATGATCTCATTAAGAAGTTTAATAAGAAACTTGATGGATGGAAGGGTAACCTTTTGAGCCAAGTTTGCAAAATCACTCTCCTTAAAGTTTGTCTCCAAAGTATCCCTACTTATTCTTTGAGTCTCTTCAAAATTCCAACAAAATTTATAGATACTATTGACAAAATCCAAAGGAATATTCTTTGGTCTGGCATTGAGGAAAGGAAGAGAATGGCTTTGATAGCTTAGGATCAAATTTATAAGCCAATCAAGAGAGGTGGTTTGGGAATTAGGTCAATGTGAAGTATGAATAAAGTTATTCTTGCCAAGTAGGGATGGAGAGTGTACCATGATGATAAGGAATGGAGCACTATATGAAAACATAAATACCTTTTTAATGCTCCTTCCTTATCTAATTTTTTGTCATTTCCTAATGTTCTCTCCCCTTTTTCTATTTGGGGGGCTCTGTAGGGATTTAAGAGCATCTTAAGTAAAGGATGCTCCTAGAAAGTTGGAAATGGGTAGAAGGTTAGATTCTGGGAAGATGTTTAGATCCTGGATCACCCTTCGATTGAGGAATTTGAGGATAGGACCTAGATTGATATATGTAAGCAATTGTATGGAACTCTTGTGGGACATTATTGGTATAATAACAGGAGGGTTAGCCTTGTTGATATTAACTAGGATTTTTATAATATCTAGATTATGTTGAATGCCTTTTGTTTGTATCCCCATAAGGAAGATAAAATGATATGGAGTGCTGATGTAAGTGGCTATTTCAAAGTATCATCTATGTTCAAATATGAGGAGAAAGGTGTTCACCCTTTTTGGACTAGAGCTTGGATAAAAGGTCTAACTCCAAAAACAAATATCTTTTACTGGATCTTGCTTCAAAATAAAAGTCTTACTCAGGACAACTTGCAAAAGAGAGGCATTAATGTGGTTAATCAATGAAACCTACGTAAAGAAGGTTATGAAGATAGAGATCACTTGTTCGTAAGTTGTACTTATAGTAAAAAAGTATGGAGTTCTATTCTCAACTTTTGGAATATTACTTGGGTCCACCAAAAAAACATTGAACACTATTTTTAGAGTTGGAATATCCCATCTAAGGATAATTATGTTGGTTCTCTATGGAAAATTACTCTTCCCCATCTTTGGTGGGGAATCTAGAAAGAAAGAAATAACAAAATCTTTAGAAACAAAGAAATGCTTGAGTGGGTGCTTGGCCAAAACATTGTAAAAACAACAAAGGAAAACTTCAATTCTCAAAGAAAGTGCAATGAAGATTTCCAAATTGACAATCCAATGCACATTAAAGGTTCTAAAATGAAGAAAGAAGATCCAAGACTGAATATTAAGTTGAAGGCTCCTCCTATGGGATGGATCAAAGGGAATTTTGATGGTGTTGCTAAAGGAAATCTTGGAAAAGTGAGCTACAGAGGGGTCTTGATGGATCACACTTGTAATATTATAGGTGCTATTGCTATACCCATTGGTACTTCCATTAGTCATAAAGCTGAGGCTACTGTAGCTCTTTATATGATGAGGTTGTCAGTGGAAACTAGTTTTCGGTACCTCTGGATGGAAGGAGATTCCTTGAATATCATAAATATGCTTAATGGTAAAAGTCTGATTACATGGTCTATTGAAGCTAGTGTGACAAAAATTAAAACCTGAATGGATAAATTTGATAAAGTCATTTTCTTTCATTCCTACCATGAAGGAAATACTATGGTTGACTGGATTGCTAACTAGGCTATCCAATGGCAATGTAAGATGAGTTGGCATGATGACCTCAGCAGGAGCATGGATTTGAAAGTTCTAATTAATTATGATACAAGTCACGTGATGGAAGGCAATATTTTCTAAGATTGGCAATTTAATGATAAGTGGAAGTGGGGTTATGGAGGACAGTGTTATATTCCCTAGGAAGTACTTAAAAGTGATTATTACTTCTGCTTGACATGTAAGTGTTTTAATGATTGCCTTGGTTGTTTTAATGAGCATCTTAGCTTTTCTCAAATCTTTATGTCTCCTAGTCTACTCTACTTTGACTTTTCACAGAGAAATAATATTTTTGGAAATGGGTGGGGAACCCAGAAAACAAGAACCAAAGAACTATAAAGAATGGAAGACCAAAACCTTTGTTTGGTAGATTCTAGAGAAGGGTAATGTTACTACTTACCTAGAGTGCCTTCATGGCTACAAAACACATATCACGAAGGCTTTCTTTAAAAATTGGTTTGAAGACAAGGTTACCATGCATGGTGTTATGGTTCACTTGACTGAAGATTTTATCGTCAAAGTCACAGGGCTTCCTAAGGAGGGCATAAAGTTTAGTAAGGAAACTGGTATCTCTAATGTTGCATTTAAGAAATATCCGAAGACATAAGAGGAGGAAAATAATTTGGAGAAAAATGACAACTTTTATGAGCTGAGTCAAATAAAAGTTATTTGGCGGGACACCCTCTCTTGCATCTGTGAGTACTTCATTTTAGATGGTAGGGCAAAAAGAGTTCATAAATTTCATTTTGTGTTTCCAAATCATTTTTAGTATAAGGATAGGATCTCTTTTCCATTTTATCTAAGTTTCTCCTTGCTTCAAAGCCTTCAAGCCCATAGGAAAAAAAATTCCTGTTTGGTTTTACATGAAGGGCTTATCCTTTTAATTAAGAATTACCATAAGAGTAAGGCCATTGTATCTTCCCCAAACTCTGAGAAAAAGAGAGGTTCAATTAGTGAAACATACTCAAGGAAGAGTAAGGGAGATGAATGGGTAAGTGTGAAAAAGAAGAGTCTGAAGCAGGATAGACCTCAAAAAAATGCTAAGGAAATTATTGAGTCTAAGAATTTAGACAAAAATGATGAAATGAATGTGGAGAATGAGGAGAATTTAGATATGGGGGACTTTAGTTCAAACCTAGAGGGTTACCTTGGCAGAAAAGGTGAGCTTGGAAAGGATGAGGCTAAGGAAAGTTATGACAAAAATATGGGGTTGGAAAATGTTGGAAAAGAGGATAAAAACTAGAGTGAGCAACCCTAGAAAGCTAGGGAGGAAAAATTGGAGGAAGACACGTGGAAGGAGAAGGATGACCTCACTGGTAAGGGTGCTATGAGTGTGGAGGAAGATATGAGGAAGGAGAAGGATGATTCAACTAGTAAGGGTGCAATGCTTTCTTTCCTTCACACTACCAAGCTCAAGGCAGAATCCTCTCTCCAAGGTGATTCCTAGATGTACAATGAGTTACTGAATCTGAAAAAAAGAATGGAAAAAATGTAGTAGGACCAAGAAACTAACTGGGCTAGGATCATTTAGCTAGAAGTTTAGGTTGGTAATATCCCAAATTAGTTAAAGGAATATGAAAATGAGCTCTATCTTTTGATCAGAGAGAGTGGTAACAAGATGGAACAGGTCACTTCAAGCATTTGTGCGACTGCTGCTAGCTTAGGCAAGAGAAATAATGAGAAAATCATGTCTCTTGGTGGGCTAAGCAAAAGAACAAGACAGAGTTCAAGGAAGAAGGTGACTGAGGCAACTAGGGGATTTGCTACTGACATTATCCAAAACACTATGGAGGCAGGCAAGGAGGTGGTGAAAATGATCAAGGAGTTGCAATAGATACTAGTGGTTGTTCTGGTAATTGGTCTTTGATTTGGGTTTCTTAACTGATTTTGTTCCTTTTGTTTAAACTCTATGTTCCAGGTCCTTGTAAAACCTGGTTTTGTTTATCAATCCTTTTTTGTGGTTTTAGGTCCTTGTAAAACCTAGTTTTGTAACTTTCATACTACAGGTTTTAGGTCCTTGTAAAACTTGGCTATGCTTATTTGAATATCTTTTGTTTTTCTATTAAGGGTTTTGAGTCCCTTCAAAACCTATTTTTACCTTAATCTAAAACACTTACTACCAAAAATTCTAAAAAAATTAATTGTAGGTGAGTGACCAAACCACAATTCATAAGGGGTCTTGTTTGTGTCTTCCTGACTTGCACCCTATTCATAGTGTAGACTGCTATATTCATAGCTTCTCTCCAAAACATCTTAGATGCATCATTCTCATCTAACATAGCTCTTGCTACTTCTGTTACTGACCTATTTTTTCTTTCTACTATACCATTTTGTTCAGGGGTTCTCAAAGTTGATAACTATCTTTTGATTCCATTAGCTTCACAAAAGATGTTAAACTCATTTGAAGTAAATCCTCCTCTATCTAATTTTAAACATTTAATCTTCATACCTAATTCATTCTCAACTCTATTATTTAATATCTTGAACTTATCAAATGCCTTAGATTTTTCTTGAAGAAATGCAACCCACATCATTTTAGAAATGTCATCACCTAAAATCATGAAATATTTTTCACCATAGAATCCTTAGTTTTTTTAGTACTATTGAGATCTATATGTACAATTTCCATTTTTTCTATACTAGCAAACTTCTTGCTGGGAAAATAAGTTCTGCTATGCTTTGCCAAAACACACTCCTTGCAAATTATGCTAGTAGGATTTACAATATTAGGCAAATCTCTAATTGCAAATCTCTTATGCCATAACCAAATTTCATCTACCTTTGCAACCAAACATGTCATTTCAATAGGGTTCAAATGAAATACATTACCTCTAGATCTAGCTCCTATTCCAATTGCCTTTCCATCTTTGTCTCTAATCATGCATGTCTTCTCTATGAATTGAAACTAATAACCTTTATCTAGTAGTTGTCCAACACTCAAAAGATTGTGGTTCAAACCATAAAAAAAATATACATCCTCAATGTTAGTCTTACCATCAAGAGTTATAGATCCAATATCTTTAACTTGGCATGGTGCATTGTTTCCAACTCTAGAAATGCCTCCGTCTTGACTTTTGAAGTCAAAAAACTTGTTCATACCACCAGTTGTATGATGTGAACAACCACTACCAATTATCCAATCAAATTTCTTTTCAACATGTGATACCAAAGCCATTTTCTCTAGACTTTCTTCTTTAATAGCTACAAATCCAATTTCATAATCACTAGCACTTACTACTTGTTTATCAGAATCATCTTCTTCATTCACATACAAACATTCTTTATCTCTTCTAGGTTTGAAATTTCCTCTATACTTTTTCTCTCTTTTAGGATACTTAAATGCATAATGATCAAATTCATTACAAGTCCATCATTTAAATATTTTCTTACCATCTTTTTCTCTTCCTACCAGAAGGGATACTCATTCTTCAATCTTTCTATCCTCATCAAATTTTTCATTGCTAGCAAAGTCTCCTCTAGCACTTGTGCTCCTTTATAAACTAGGTTGAATATTTAAGGCATTGAAAGCTACTTTTATTCTGGTCAATTCTCCATACTATCTAGGCTCATTCTCAACTACTTGAAGTCTCCCAAGCAATGTCTCCTTTGTGAAATATTTGGTACAAGAGATCAACAACCATATCATTTGAATTGCTGACTTAAATGGTAGTGTTAATATCTTCAATATCTTCCATATCACCTCATCATCTTCTTTGGTTTCTCCTTGAGATCTAATACCTATAGTAAATTTTGATATCCTGCCTACATATGTCCTTATAGATTCATCTTCCATCATTTTAGCATCTTGAAATTCACAAATCCAACTTTGTAACCTTAATTTCTTAGAATGTTCATCACCTTCAAAACTATTTTCCAAAGCTTTCCAAATCAAATGAGAAGTAACAAGTGACTTTACTTGATTATATTCAATTTCAGGAAGTGTAGACAATAGTTCTTCTCTAGCTTTCATGTCAAACATAAAAAGATCTCTCTTTTCCTCAGTACAAGTTTTCAAGTCTTTTTCAACAATGATTGTCTTTTCTAATTTTGTCAAAATTCAATATCTTGGACCCATGCAGAACAAATGTGTCTTCATATTTTCCTTCCAATTGTCATTATTTGTTCCATCAAACTTTGGACTATCTTTCCTAAACATGTTTACCATGGATCTCCCAAAGTTGTTAAAATTTATCTTCAAGGACGTGATTCTTTGATACCAATTGTTAGAAACAATAGTCCACCAAGGTAACTGGGGGGGGGGGGGGGGTGGTGGTGGTGAATTAGTTATCCAATAATTAAACCATTTATCAACCTTAAAAAATCATATCGATTCAACCAAAGTAAACAACAACCATAATGAGATGCACATAAATCATTACACCAGATATGTTAACTAGGGAAACCCTTGATTAAGGGAAAGCCCCATTGGGAATGATGCCCACAAGATGATGTACTAATATAAATATTTCTTGTTAGAGGATGAACCCTATTAGGAGTCTATTACAATATTTAGTGCATATGAGTCCCTATTAGGAGACTTTGAATCCTTTTTAGAAGATTTCAATCTTGTTAGGAGTTGTGCTAACCCTGTTAGGAGTTGTAGAAGACAAAAGGACCCACTGTCCAAACAACTTCTAGGGCAAGATCACTGAACTCACTATCAAATTGATCTTTCAAATATCCCTTGTAGAATAATTGTATGTACTATACTTTAACTTCTTTCCTCTATCTCATCAACCAAACCAATCATTGTCAAACCTTGGATCCAAGTATCCAACATTGGATCACACAATAAAACCTCAACAATGAAGTTTCCTTCACCTTCACTCTTCTCTATTTAACTTCACATTCTGCTCTTTATGCTACTTACAATCACTTAATACATTCTATACATACCTCCACATGATAAAGGAAAATTTCCTTCCTTTATATCAAATACATAAAACAATTCCCTAAGTTAGTTGTTACACCTTCTCAATTAATTATTATAGAACCACATTAAGAACACGTTACACTTAGCAATAACATTAATCTTCTGACTTGCAACTTGAATATCTTTCCATACATGTAACATTATGATGAGCAAGCTTAGCTATGTCATCACCAACATGTCTTCTTCACATCTTTAACTTCAACTTCTTAGAATAAAAAATCTGCTAAGAGATATAACAAGTTTACCAAAACATGCCTCTATAAACTCTATCTCAAAATAGTCTTCACCAAAACTTGCATAACTTCTTCTAGACTTAATATCTTATGCTTCCAAGGTTAGCTACATATGCTAGACACTTAGTAGTATCCCCCTTTAACCTCTCTTAGTGAAAATTCTCAACTATCTATTCATACCAACTTGATCTTTTTGTTGTTCTTCTATCAGATACCATAGAAAACTGCTATGTTGACATGAATGACAAACACAGTCATGAATGTAACATATCATCATGATAATGATCTAATCATGTTTCTACAATACTCCCACATAGGAATATCATCAGCATTCATGCTTCCAACATTTCAAGATACACAAATTTAGTTATATGATGATGTAATATATTCAAGATACACAAATTTAGTTATATGATGATGTAATATATTCAAGATACACAACATGTTTTGCATCCCACACAAATTTATAAGTTCATAGTTTGCAAGATGTTATTTCTATTTTCATTTCATGTCTCCTTATATAGATTATCTAATTCATCAAATTGGAAAGCTCTTATACCATCATCTTAGTATATTCTTGTTGCATTTCCAATTAATCTTTATGATCTAATATTATAGGACAAGAATGTTGTAGGAACTATGTTGGTTTTCAGAAACATGATGAATGAAGAAGGTGAAGTTGTGAGAAAGAAAGAAAGATTGGTATGTAAAGGATATTCACAACAAGAAGGAATTGATTATGAAGAAATATTTACACTTGTTGCAAGGATAGAAGTAGTCATATACCCACATTTGGAACCTTAATTAATAAAGTATAATTTAAATATAAATACTAAATAAATAGTAATATCAAAATATAATGATAAATAAAAATAAACAAATTAAACATATGATTTATAATAATTAATATTATATCATTAAACAATATTATACTATGTCAAATATTAAAATAATATAATTTAGATAAATTATCAATATTATGATTACAATATATTTAGATATTAAGTCATAATATTGTATATTTAAATAATTTTTTTTAATATAATAAACTATTATCAACATCATAATGTAATTATTTATACACAATCTCTCGAATGACACAACCATAGAAAAAGGTAAATCTATAGCTATATAATACTCAATAAATTATTCATTTTAGCATCATTGGAAAAGAATTCATTCAATAATCTCCATCAATCTCTATGACAACCCTTATTATTCAATCCTAAACTTAAGTTATAATTCGGAATATTTGTGATGTGGAGCCTTATCAGACTTAGACGTTTATTTGACATAGTTTTGCCTCCAAATTATTTCTATGGGGGTTTGAGGGTAGCACCCCAGGCGCACCCCTTATCGTAGTATAGGGTGGGGTCGAGGGGCAACACCCCTATGAGGGGTTTTAGGGGCAATGCCCCCAAAGCCAAAAATGTCTCTACTATTGGAAAAGACATCGACTATTATTTTTCTATTGGACAACTTATTCTAACCCTTGTTTTGTAAGCAACAAAAGCTTGTATAAAATGGTTTAGGGTTAGGGATTTCATAATGCATGATGAGATTGTAGTTTCTTGCAAGGGTATTGAGTTGTAAGGGATTTTAGATTGTAATCAATTGATAATAATAATATCAGACTTCATGTTGGTAGACATAGCCCAAGAATTGGGTGAACCACGCTAAATCTTTATGTCTTGTGTTCTCTTTTGTATGATTTGTTATTTTCTAATAGACGTTATATTTGCATGTAATTGTTATTTCTATCTATGGTTAATCCTAAAAAGTGGTATCCAAGCTAGACTATCATCATTTTTTTAGCCTAGGTTGTCCTCATTTTTAAAACTATCTTTTGCAAGAAGATCACAGTTGGGTGGGAGTCTCACGATTGAGTTGGAGCAATGGTAGATGAGGGTAAGCTAAAGGTTGAGATTTTTAATGGGCAAAGCTTTTAGTTATGGAAAATGCAAATGGAGGGCTATCTTTATTAGAAGAATTTATGGTGACCATTAGAAGGAAAATCCAAGAAACATAGAACTTTGATAGATAAGGAGTGGGAAATTTTTGATAGAAAGGCACTTGGAAGTATTTGATTATGCCTAGCACAATTGGTGACATTTAACATTACAAAAGAAAAGACAACAGAAGAATTGATGCAAACCCTAGAAAAGTTGTACAAAAATTCCTCTACTTTAAATAAAGTATTTTTAATGAAGCATTTATTTAATATGAATATGGTAGAAGGTGGGTCTATTGCAGGTCATTTAAATAAGTTTAATACAATTATTAGTTAGTTATCTTTCGTGAATGTTAAATTTGATGAAGAAATTAGGGCTTTCTTGATTTTGTGTTCTTTACTTGAAAGTTGGAATGGATTAGTAATGGTTGTGAATAATTATGTTTCTAGATCTAAGACCTAAAATTTGACAATTTGATAGGTTTTAGTTTGAGTCAGGTGGATCTACATCAGGAAGTGCTTTGAATGCACAAAGCAGAGGCAAAAAAATTGAGAGATGAAGTAATTTTGGAAATCATGGGAAATCAAGAGGAAAATCAAAGGGGAAGAAGTCTCAATCCATAGGACCAAGAGATTGTTGGTACGGTGGGAAATTAGGGCATAAGAAGAAAGATCGTTGCACTCAAAAGAATAATGAAGGAGACAAACATGGAGAAAAATGTGGTAAGTAACAAATTTGAAGAGGATGCTTTGCTTCTTTCTTTAGAAAGTGTTGATGATTCATGGGTTTCAGATTCAGGGGCTTCATTTCATGCTAGTCGCCATATAGTTTATTTAGTAGATTATGTCCAAGGGGATTTTGGGCTTGTTTCTTTGGGGGACAATGAACCCTGTTAGATTGCTAGAAAGGGAAAAATTAAGATTAAGTTGTAGAATGTGAATCATTGGATAATGCAAGAGGTAAGACATGTTCCAAGATTGAGCAGGAATTTAATTTCAGTAGGGTAATTGGGTGATGAGGGTTGCATAGTTACTTTTAAGGAAAAAAATTGGAAGGCTTCAAAAGGTTCCCTTGTAGTAGAAAAATGTGTGAAAGTATCCACCTCATGTCTTTGTACAGGTCATACTGTTCCTTCCACTTTAATTATTTTAGAAAAAAATGAATGTTCAAGAATAGTAGTTGTAGTTGGTTAGGGAGAATAAATAGTTGTTGTAGATTATGATTCAACACTATGGCATAACATACTTTGGTACATGAGTGAGAAAGGTATGAAATTACTTCATTCAAAGAAAGTTTTACTAGGTTTGAAATGTGATAATCTGGATTTCTATGAAAGTTGTGTGTATGGAAAAAAAAAGAGTGAGTTTTATGAAGAGTGGGAAAGAAAAGAAAAATGAGAAATTAGAGCTTGTGCATATAGATGTATGGGGACCAACTTAGGTATCTTCCATTGGTGGCTCTCATTATTATCTTACATTTGTTGATGATGCAACTAGAAAAGCATGGGTTTATTTCCTTAGACACAAATATGATGTATTTCAAACTTTAAAAAAATGGAAATGCTTGGATTAAAATGAGATTGGTAAGATATTAAGATGTATCAGATCTAATAATGGTGGTGAGAATTATTGTTATGGATTTGAAGATTATTGCTCCACTAATGACATTTGTAGACAAAAAACTATTCTAAGGACTCAAGGAAAATGGAGTGGCTGAACACATGAGCATGACAATAATGGAGCCTACAAGGAGCACGAGCTTGCATGTTGGGCTGCTCTTAAACATGTGGGAGGAAGCTATCAATACTACTATATATTTGATTAATAAAGGTCCCTTTGCTCCTTTGGCTTGTGGTGTTTTGGAGGAAGCATGGACTAGTAAGAAGGTGAGTTATTCTTTTCTCAAAACCTTTGGCTGTGAAGCATTTTCACATATAGATTACGAAAATAGAACCAAGTTGGAAGCTAAGTCAAAGGAATGTGTATTTGTTCGATATGGAATTAATGAATTTGGTTATAGGCGGTGAGATTTTGAAAATCATAAAATTGTAAGAAGTGGGTATGTCATATTCAATGAGAAAGCATTGTACAAAGATCTATTGCAACAATATGAGAAGAAAGAAAATGATTATGTAGTACTGGATGATACTCCAAAATATGATGTTCCACTAGTTCCTCATGCTTTACAATAACAAATATCACACACCTCAGTAAATGTTAGATGATTAACAAAGCTAAGTAGATTTCCAAAAAGATATTTTCCCTCTTTGTACTCTATTTTACTAATTGATGTTGGTGAACCTAAATATTACGATGAAGTTAAGAAAGTGGATAAGATTCAATGGGAGTATGCGATGATAAAAGAAAAGAACTCCTTGCTGAAAAATCAGACTTGGGATTTATGCAAGTTGCCTGCAGGTAAAAGGGATTTACATAATAAATGGGTTTATAGGTTGACATAAGAGGATGGAGGTAAGAAAATATTTAAGGCTAGGTTAGGGTAAAATTATTTTTACAGAAGAAGGGCATTGATTTTGATGAGATATTTTTTCATGTTGTTAAAATTACTTCTATTCGTACAATTTTAAGTATTGTGGCTATTGAAGATTTGCATTTGGAGCAACTTCATGTTAAAAAAAACTTTTTTCATAGTGATTTGGATGAAGAGATATATATGGTGTAGCCACAAAGATTTGAGGTCAAAGGTAAGGAGAACATGTAGATATTAAAGAAAAGTTCATATGGCTGGAAGCAATCACCTCAGAAATGGTATCTTAAATTTGATAGTTTTATGCATGAGCATGATTACACTCGATGTCATTCTGACCATTGTGTTTATTTTAAGAGGTTAGATTATGACAACTACATTTTTTTTATGTTTATACATTGATGATATGCTTGTAGTTGTATCTAACATGGATCACGTTAAAGGGTTAAAATAATAGTTAGCAGATTCATTTTCTATGAAGGATTTGAGGGCAAGAAAGAAAATCTTTGGTATGAAAAATTGTAGAGATAGAGAGAATAGAAAATTGACATTATCTTAGGTTGATTATATTGCAAATGTGTTGCAAAATTTTTCTATGGAGAATGCTAAAGTTGTCAGCACACCTTTACCTAGTCATTTAAAATTGAATAAGAAGATGTGTCCCAAGAAATGGGAAGAGGAGGACAAAATGTCGAAGGTATCCTATACTTTGGCTATAGGAAGTTTGATGTATGTCATGGTATGTACTAGGCCATATATTGCACATGTAGTGGGAGTTGTTATCAGGTATATGAGTTATCCTAGAATTAAGCATTGGAATGCAGTCAAATGGATTCTTAGATATTTGAAAGGATCATCTAGTAAGTGTTTTTGTGGGGCTCTACTACTAATTTATAGGGCTATGTTGACTCATATTTGGAAAGGGATATTGATACCAGGTGAAATACTATAGGCTATGTATTTACTATTGGTGGGAAAAAAATGAGTTAGATTTCTTGGTTGCAGAAGGTTAATGATTTATCCACTACAGAGATAGAGTATGTTGCTACTATAGAGGTAGTCAAAGAGATGATATGGCTTTAGGTGTTCATGGAAAAATTGGGATACCCATAGTAGGATAATTATTTGTTTATAGATATGCAGAGTGCCATTCATCTTGTAAATACTTCTACTCTACATTCAAAGAAAAAATACATACAATTGCAGTACCATTTCATTCGATTAGTTTTGGATGATGGCTAGTTAAAGATAGAGAAGATACACACAAATGATAATCTAACATATATGTTTACAAATGCTCTCACAAGGGAGAATTTGAGCTCCTCTTGAACTTTGATTGGTTCCCTAGACTGGATAAAATAAAAGAATAATAGAGTCCAAGGTGGTTTGATAATCCAATGGGAACTAGAGGTTTAGTGGTGCTATGAATAGTCTCCAAGTGGGAGGTTATTATTGTGGAGTCTGATCAGTCTCCAAGTGGGAGATTGTTGTGATGTGGAGCCTAATTGGACTCAAAATTTTATTTGACATAATTTCCCCCTAGATTATTTCTATAGGGGTTTTGGGGTAGCTCCCCCAAGATGGGGTCAAGGGGCAATGCCCTAGGTGCACTCCCTATCATAGTATAGGGTGGGGTTGAGGAGAAATTCCCCTTGTGAGGGTTTTCGATGTTAGTGCCCCCAAAGCCAAAAATGACTCTACTATTGTAAAAGGTGTCAACTATTATTTTTCCATTATATGAATTTTTATAGACCTAATTTTATAAGCGACAAAAGTTTGTATAAAATAACTTAGGATTAGGGATTTCATAATGTATGATGAGATTATAGCTTCTTGTAGCAGTATTGAGCTAAAAGGGATTTCAAATTATAATCATTTGATAATAATGATATTGGACTTATTGTTGGTGGATGTAGCCAAGGGATTGGGTGAACCATGTTAAATCTTTGTGTCTTGTGATGTCTTTTGTGTGATTTATTATTTTATGATATTGGTTATATTTTCATGTAATTGCTATTTTTTCCTATGGTTGATCCTAACATGAACATTACAAAAGATATGGTTTGTAAGTTGAAGAAAACATTATATGGACCGAAATAAGCCAGATGATGTTGATGGAGATAGTGATGGGGTGTGAGTGTTCGACTAACTTATGCTTTCTCAACCTTCTTCTTTGAACTTCGATTACTATACTACTTGCTATTCTACTCCTACTCCTATAAATGGAAGAATTAGAAAATAGATGAGGATCAAATATAATGAAAGTTTAGCATTGGCTCCACCCTCATAGATGCAATGATTCAAAGGAAAAAGAACTAGTTTACCACACAAGGCTTCCCAACAAGCTGCTAGGATGCTAGTGGCCTAGTTATAGATCCCTATCAAACATCTACTAATATCATCATATAATTAGCCATCTACTTCTACTCTAGCAACACGAAATGAAATCCTACTTTTAGTTTGAGAGATGAGAAGAACCATGTAATACACCAAAATGATCATGTATATCCACCATGCAAGACACAATAATGAATAGAGACCAATTTTGATAGTATTTTGGAAACAATTCTCCAACATAACTCCCTCAAAAATGAGGGAAAAATGGCCTTATATAGAGGCTCCAAATTACAATGAATTTGCCAAGATTAAGAGGAAAAATCAAGGGCCAAGATTATATCTTACAAACCCTAATTATGGTTACCATTATTCAACCAATTACATGAGGGCACCAACTTTGTGGGCCAATGAGAAAATTATAATAATTTGTCAACCAATGAGAACATAGGACACTTGGCATGATTTTATTGCATGCACATGAAAGTGCCACCTCATCAACCTTATCTTATAGATTTATTCAATCCTTGAGATAAGGTGAAGCCTTGGATGCTTGAGCTTGTCCTTAGAAACTTTCTCATCACTACTCAAACTTGCTTTTATTTGATGTCCTGACCTTGAAAGGACAAGGTCTTCATGCACTTGGGGTAATTTTTCCTTGGCTTCAATGGCTTCCCTAGATGTGAACTGCTTTGCAACTTGAGAGCCTTGCTCTTGGCCATTAACTTGAAATTGAACTTAACCTCCCCCATTATCCTTGCCTTCCTTAACCTTCCTATTCTTCCAACCTTCCCATTCGAATCCAACCAAGCTAGCTTGCATGAATAGCCAAGCCTTGCCTAGCCTCAAATATTTCCAAATCTCTTCTACTAATCCACTCTTTCTTGAAATTGTTAGGCTTCTTGAATCTCAATCTTCAATTAAATTTTCCCTTCACTCGATTTCATTCTTCACCAAAGCTCACACTTTGACCTTTTTCGACTTGTAATCAAATAGAAGGGCCAGGACCCCATGTGGAATTGCTTCTAGTTTTGTACTACCCTAAGTTGTAATTCTAGATTTTCACTTATAATTCTAGCCCAATCAAATTTTCCCTTTCCATTTCCAATTTCATCAATAAAGTAATACATCCAATTCCCAAATTGCATACCTTGTGAGATGCCTATGACTCAGTTGAGAAACACAATGAGGTCACCATACTTGGATTTGAAGTCTGCCATGGTGAGCCCCAATGATCTAGTGACTCCTCTCTTTCCTTCGTGTAGGCAATCCTACTTTTGTAGATCTTTGCCATGGGGAATTTTCCTTCCTTTAGTCTATCCTTTACCTATATCATATTTACTGTACCAACATTGGTATCAGTTATTTGCCTCATTTTTGAGAAGAAAGTTGTTTTGGGCATCATATCCTCTTTGCCTTTCTTAGTATTTGTTCCCTTAGGGTTCTTGCTTGCACTAACATCTACCATCCTAAACACTTAATTTTGCCCCTTCATTCTAAGTGATATGGACTATCCTTATGGATCTTTAATCTTCTTTGTATCGATGGATTCTACACTTATTTATGCCTCACCAATTCTTATCACTACACTTATCAATCTCCAATCTTCAACCTAGGGGTGGGACTACCTCTTATTTCTGCCCCTTCATTACCTTAGGATGGACTACACTTATATCTCCCAACTTCATTCCTAGGGTTGTCTAGATTATTTCTACCTCTTCAAATGTCCTATTATGGATTCTACACTTATCAATCTCCAATCTTCAACCTATGATGGGATGATGAAGTGGTGGATGATGAATACAAAAAGAACCAAGGGAAAAAAAATTAGACAAGATAGTGAAATTCACTTAAAGACCAATTTCAACTCTAAATGAATTGAACTTACCTTTACCAATGGTCGGGTCTTCTTTTGAATTTTGGATCAGACCTAAGAATTTCAAGCCGCTTGCAAATATTGATGCCCTAATTGAAGAAATCAGAATTCTACCCACTTGAAATTGCCCATGTAGGTGCCAAAAAATTAGATTTAATCACCTATTTCCTTTGCCAAATAATACTATCCATATTTGATGCAAAATTATAGCTCCTCAAGAAAATTAGACTTCCACCTATTTTGGCTCCACAAAAATCACAGCTCCACAAAATTTGGCTCCAAAAAAATTGCAGCTCCACAAAATTTGTAGCTCCACAAAATTCATAGCTCTCTATGGAAATCAAACATCAATCAAGAATCATCTAGGGCAAGGAAAATCATATCTGCTTTATAAAAATCAATAGGAACTGCCCTATAAAAAAAACCCCAAGGAAGAAGAGCTGCTCCCATATGCAAATCTACCCTTTGCCAAAAATTGTCCAAGGAGGAAGAGCTATTCCAAACATGAAAGAGGAAGATGGAAGAATGGGGAGACAAGGGGAAGGAGATCCTTCTTATACCCAATTCACTTGCCTTCCCTAGCTAGTCAATTTGCACCTAGGAGAGGAAAAAAATAAAAAAACATTAATTAGTGCACAATTCGGTCCCAATTAAATAATAAGCCAAAAATTAATTTTGCCATAATGAGATTTGCATTATTAAATTGCTAGTTAGACCAAAATTGCAAAAATAAAATTAATAAAGCCTTGGAGATGCTAAATGCTTTCATTTAATGATGATTTAGTAATTAATATATCATTAAAAATTGGATTTGACAAGCCAAAATTGATTTTTTCAATTTTAAATTACTAATTTCTTTAAAGATTTTAAAATCTTCAAGGCAAATTTAATCCATTTAATATCAATTTTTGAATTTAATCCAAAATTGATTTTGCCATGCTAATTTTTTTTTTTTAACAAAAATAAAATAATTTCTCTAGAGTCATAAATCGATTTTCCTATTTTTTCATTGAAAAAATTCAAGATTTTCCAAAAAAACCAAAATCTAACAAAAATTTCACTTTTTGAAAATTACTCAAGTTTATACAATTATATTCAAATTTTTGAAAAAAAGGTCTAAGTTCAAAATTCACAATTTTATCTTGCCAAGTGTTGTTCTTTGAAACTTGTTTGGCCTACGGACAAAATTAGTCATTTTGGAAAATCAAGTTAAAATCGGGTAAAAACAAACCTAAACCTTTCTCCCTTCGGGCCTGAGGGTGTCCAAGAAGTAAAATTTTCTAAGATTGAAATTTTTTGGGTCACTGTCAAATTTTTTTTTTCCAAGCAAATAAAAAAAAGGGGGTCCCCAAGAATTTTGGCGCGATGATATGAAAACTTCACAACACCTAGCATCAACCCAAAGAAATGTTCCTGAACATTTCAAGAAATAAGTAACTTAGAACAAAGAATCTGACAATGACCTAACTAAAAATATACTTAAGGACAAGCACTCAACAAGGGAAAGAACTCTCAAGTTGAACCTAAGCACCTTGACCATAAGTTTTAGATTACGATAAAAACAAGTTTTGAAGGGACCCCGAAACCCTTTCACATCCTCAAAAAAAAGGAAAAAATGAGCCATCCAACAAGAAAGATCCCATAAACCTACTAAAAAGTAGCATCAAAATTAGGTTTTACAAGAACCTGAAACCACTAAAAAAAATTCAAATAAAAAACCTAGGTTTTACAAGGACCTAGAACTGACAGTACAAGTTAAAAACTAAAATCTAGAAAATAGGACCAAACATAGGAACTAGAAGAACCAGCCAGCAAACAGGACCCACACAGGAATCTGACCAGAGAAGAAGACCCAGGAAACTATTGCAATTCCACAATCATCTTCACAGCCTCCTTACCAATCTTAGTCGTGTCCTAGATGGAGTTAGCAGCCAAAGAAGCAGAAAAATCAAATCTTTTTTCCTCAAACTCTATCTTGTCCTCTTGCTTGGGCCCTCCGAAGATATGGTTCCTTCATTAACTCTTTTACCCAAAGTCACTGTAGTTGCACAGATGCTAGAGGTAAGTTGCTCCATTTTTGTTCCACTTTTTGTGATGAGTAGTCTAAGATTCTGCTCATAATCCTTTAGTTTTTTTGGGATATCTCCCATTTACACCTCCATGTGTTGAATAATAGCTTGGTCAGCCTCCTAGTTATGTTGCAAGGTATCCATTTTCTTCTTCAGCCCCATAATTTCATTATATAACTAGGAATAAACTCGAAGGAAGGAGTCAAATTTTTGTTTTGCAGAGTGAAGGAAGGAGAGTTTGGTTTCCCTCACTGGGGAGTCACCTGCATCATCAACAGTGGTGTGTGGAACAGGGCCATCTTTATCAATATGAATCCACCCATCCAACGACTCCACCTCACCAAGCTCTACATGACTATGGTGGCTCTAGCCCTCCTTATCATGTCCCTCAGTCTCCTTAAGAGGAGTGGAAGCTTTCCCCATGTTTACCTCCTCACTCAAAATGGCTAAATCATCATTTTCTTTCTCTTTATCACCTCCCCTAGACACAATATGAGTGTCCTCATTTTCAGACTTGCTCTGTTCACCTCCGTAGTATCTTCCTCTCTCCCATCCTCATTATTGTCTTTCGAATCTAGGTAACCATCCAGTTTAGAGCTAAAATCCCTAGCATCTGTCCCCTCCTCTTCCTTAGGGGTATCCTTATCTAAGGCATCAGTGCTCTCCACCTCAGTTTCCTCTTCCTCAATTTGTCTTCGAGAACTGGAGGTATTTAGTTTAGCCTTTATTTTCTTTTTAACACTCTCATCCATTTTTCCTTTAATAGGATTAGGACTCTTATGCTTGCCAATGGTTAGGGATGAAGCAATGGACTTATTTTTACAAAAACCCTCACCTTGACCATAAGTTACTCACATGTGTGCAAATGATTAATTCCTTGATCGACAAAAACTTGATAATCTCTCAGATCCATTAAACTTAGTTATTGTAATATCCTTACTTCAAAAGCAACCTAGATAGAGCCCCGCTACTAGTCAGGCATCTATTACCCTGACGGAGTTATCGTTGTGGCACTACAATCATGATTCTACCTTTAGTGATTATTTTTATAGCACCAGTAGAGATGATTGCACACCCTTTAACCAAATTTCATCTTTATTTTTACTTTGATACTGCTTTTTCTCTTTTGTCATGATATTTTTTCTTTTTTTTCTTTTCTTTTCAATATTTTTTTTGGTTTGCAAGGAATGAAGCTTTCAGAGGGTTTGGAAGACCATAGTGGTGATGAAGCAGGTGTATGATTTTTACTAAGTCTAGTTTCACTTCAAAACATCAAGAACTTAGAGCAATTAAGTGTGAGTACAATGTTGTAACCATGTAAATAATAACTTAAGAACCTCTATCAAGTCTAACCCAAATTTAGTACAAGTCCTACCATAGACCAACGACTAAACACATCCTTTAATCTCTAAACCTTGTTAAATGTATTCGAGCAATGAACAAGACAGACTCCATTTTGTCACCAAAAATATAAAATCTACACACCTCACCCATGAGTGATAACATGGACCCCCTTTACTCTTACAAAGGCCCAAAACCAAAAATACCTTCAACTAAGGGAAGCTAAAAGATCCCAAGTCAAATGACTTCATGCAAATTAAAATCAAGCTCTCTCACAAACTTAAACTAAACAACTAAAAGAAAACTACTCTAACCAACTGAAAAGGGAAACTTTAATCTACCCATCTAAAAGGAAACTAAATTATTCTCTTGGACCAAATGGTCCAAGAAAAACCTACCCTAACTATGTACAAGACTCTAAAGGGACAACACTAACCAATATAGTATATACATTGGATCTAACATGGTTTCTCAAGATGTTCAAAAGTAACAAGGTTTGGGTGATAGTTCTCAATCTCACAAACTCATCCTTGTACTCTAAAGAAAATTTGGTCCCCTCAAAATCAAACTCTAGAAAATTATCATGCAAGACCAACAATTGAGGAAATTCATAGGGTCCATGATTAATCCAAACAAAAGTTGTTTCTCTACAATTTCCATAATAAAAATAAAAACTTTCAAACCTTTCATCTTTAAGAGCATGGAAAGAAACAACCTGGTGTGACTCAAATTCAAATGGAAGTTACAAATTCTCCACATCCTTAGGAGGTTGAAGTTGGTGGTGGACCATCCCATTAGCATCAACACCAAACCTGTGAGTGATCAAGGTAGGGTTAGTCATGAAGTCAAGGCCTTGAAACATCCTTCTAGGGGGCTTTTCCTTGTGAAACATGAACCATGCATCCTTGTGAATCTCCTCAAGTGTATCCTCAAAAATCAAGGATTCCTTGATATTCTCCCCATCAAACACCTCTCCAAATTGCTTGAACACAATATCCAACTGTAGCATCAACCCAAACTATTCTTTTTTTATTTTTACCATTGGAGCAACTTGATCACCACTCAACAATCCTTACATATCCTCGTCAATAGAAGCTACATCATCTAGCATGTAATTTCCCTTTGAACTCTCTTTAGGAACATCTTTCCATTCTTTATATAGACTCTCACTAGAAATAGCACCTTTAAGACTAGTAGGAGAACCATCATATGTCTTTGTGGGTTGCCCATCAGCTTCCGTTTCAAGTGGCAAAAATTATGGAGGTTGAAGATGATGGTGAATCATGCCACTTGCAACAACTTGATCACCTTGAAATGCTTTGGGAAATGACTCTTTTTGTATTTCTTCTATAGGATCTTCAAGCATCCCCCCAAAGAATGTGGTGGAGATAGCATCTTGTATTGGTTTATCAAATTTTTCCTCATATCTTGATTTTCTTGTGATATCTTGTAACTCCTTGTTCAACTCACCCACTTGATTATCTTCCTCTTTAAGGATATTTGAAACTTCATGCAACCCATCCTCAAGAGTCACCCCTTGAATTATGCACGAAGGCTCACCAAAGATGTCCTTTTTGTCCACCTTTTGATGTTCCATTTGTAGTTCTTCATGTGCCCTCACATGTTGACCTTTGCCTACCATCTTTTCTCTCTCTTGGATAAATTCAATTATTTTCTCAATTTTCTTGTCAACCGCTCCACCTCGTGATATAATGTGTGAAGGTTCATCCACTAGTTTATCTTGAACATTAGAATCAACCATATCATCTTGATAAATCTTACCTTCTTCATTTGTTGGTGTCCAACTTAAAAGCCGAAAGAAATCTTTAGCACCCCTCACTGATATTTTCTCATACCAACCCAGTTGAAACTTGACCAAGTCAATAGTGTCTTGGCAAGATGGGAAAGTAGACTCTAAATGTGAGAGATCATGTACACTGCAGAAAGAACTTCTTCCATATATATTTTTTGGTTCCCTATTGATATCTTCTTTGAAAATAAGAAAATCTTTCTCCAAATTGACAAGGACCATAGGCTCATGTATTTGTGAAAAAGAAAAATTTCCTCTTATTGCCAAGTCCCCTCTTAAGAGAAACAACAAAAACTTCATCTCCTAATGATTTGTAGTACCATGTATCCTACACTTCCCTAATGCTGTAAGTTGAGACAAATCCCATGGAGGTAACCTTTTGTTCAAATCAAACCAAATGTGAAGAACATCCACTTGCCTATCCATTAAGAAACCTTTCTTTTTTTGTTCTTTTTCTTTTTTTCTTTTTTTTTTGATTTTCACTTTAAAAGAGATCTCTCATCTCAAATCTAACTTTGAAAGCTCATTGCTCATCAATGTCTACTCTAAATTTCCAAGTTGATCCAAGAATGAAAGTCATTAAGCCCTCTTTCTAGCACCAAATAATGTTGATGTTAGTTTTGTACCACTACATAACATATAGCAATCGAACACTTTATATAGAATATCAAATCCTCAATTCCTCTCTTGAATATTTATTACTCATGTAGACATAAGAAAAAATCCAATGTTCCTTACACCTGTGGATACTAACTTAGTATATCGATATGATTTTTTGGTAATCACATAGGTGGGCTTACGTTATTCATTCGAAGATAAATTGGATTTTTTGATTTTTATTTGGTGAGATAGTGATGGTGATTCAATATGAGTTCCATATGATGTTGATGGAGATAATTATGGGGCGTGAGTGTTCAAATGACTTATGCTTTCTCAACCTTCTTCTTTGAACTTCGATTACTATACTACTTGATATTCTACTCTTGCTCCTATGAATGGAAGTATTAGCAAATGGACAAGGATCAAATCTAATGAAATTTTATCAATGGATCCACCCTCATAGATGTAATGATTCAAAGGAAAAAACACTAGTTTACCACATAAGGCTTCCCAACAAGCCACTAGGATGCTAGTGGCCTAGTTATAGATCCATATCAAACATATACTAATATCACCATATAATTAGCCATATACTTCTACTCTAGAAACATGAAATGAAATACCACTTTTAATTTAAGAGATGAGAAGAGCCATGCAATACACCAAAGTGATCATGTATATCCACCATGCAAGCCACAACAATGAATAGAGAACAATTTTGATAGTAGTTTGGCAACGATTCTCCAAAATAACTCCCTCACAAATGAGAGAAAAATGGCCTTATACAGAGGCTCCAAATTAAAATGAATGGTTGAGATTAAGAGGAAAAATCAAGGGCCAAGATTATATCTTACAAACCTTAATTATGGTTACCATTATTCAACTAATTACATGAGGGCACCAAATTTGTGGGCAAATGAGAAAATTATATAATTTGTCAACCAATGAGAACATAGGACACTTGGCATGATTTGATTGCATGAACATGAAAGTGCCACCTCATCAACCTTATCTTATAAATTTATTCAATCCTTGAGATAATGGCCTAGTTATAGATCCCTATCAAAAATATACTAATATCACCATATAATTAGCCATATACTTCTACTCTAGAAACATGAAATGAAATCCTACTTTTAATTTGAGAGATGAGAAGGGCCATGCAATACACCAAAATGATCATGTATATCCACCATGCAAGCCACAACAATGAATAGAGAACAATTTTGATAGTATTTTGGCAATGATTCTCCAACATAACTCCCTCACAAATGAGAGAAAAATGGCCTTATATAGAGGCTCCAAATTACAATGAATGGTTGAGATTAAGAGGCAAAATCAAGGGCCAAGATTATATCTTACAAACCCTAATTATGGTTACCATTATTCAACCAATTACATGAGGGCACCAACTTTGTGGGCAAATGAGAAAATTAAATAATTTGTCAGCCAATGAGAACATAGGACACTTGGCATGATTTGATTGACTAAACATGAAAGTGCCACCTCATCAACCTTATCTTATAAATTTATTCAATCCTTGAGATAAGGTGAAGCCTTGGATGCTTGAGCTTGTCCTTAGAAGCTTTCTCATCACCACTTGAACTTTCTTGTATTTGATGTCTTGACCTTGAAAGGATGAGGTCTTCATGCACTTGGGGTAATTTTTCCTTGGCCTTGATGGCTTCCCTAGATGTGAACTTCTTTGTAACTTGAGAGCCTTGCTCTTGGCCATTAACTTGAAATAAAACTCAACCTCCCCCATTATGCTTGCCTTCCTCAACATTACTAGTCTTCCAACCTTCCCATTCGAATCCAACCAAGCTAGCTTGCATGAATAGCCAAGCCTTGCCTAGCCTCAAATATTTTCAAATATTTTCTACTAATCCACTCTTTCTTGAAATTGCAGGGCTTCTTGAATCTCAATCTTCAATTAAATTTTCCCTTCACCTGATTTCATTCTTCACAAAAGGTCACATTTCAACCTTTGCCAGCTTGCAATCAAATAGAAGGGCTAGAATGCCATGTGGAATTGCTTCTAGTTTTGCACTACCCTAAGTTGTAATTCTAGATTTTCACTTATAATTCTAGCCCAAACAAATTTTCCCTTTCCATTTGCAATTTCATCAATAAAGTAATACATCCAATTCTCTAATTGCATACCTTGTGAGATGCCCATGACTTAGTTGAGCAACATAATGAGGTCACCATACTCAGATTTTCAGTCTACCATGTTGAGCCTCAATGATCTGGTGACTCCTCTCTTTCCTTCATGTAGCTAATCTTTCTTTTGTAGATCTTTGCCATGGGGAATTGTCCTTCCTTTAGTCTATCCTTTACCTATATCATATTTACTGTACTGACATTGGTATTAGTTATTCACCTCATTTTTGAGAAGAAAGTTGTTTTGGGCATCATATCCTCTTTGTCTTTGTTAGTATTTGTTCCCTTAGGGTTATTGCTTGCACTAACATCTACCATCCTAAACACTTATTTATGCCCGTTCATTCTAAGTGATATGGACTATCCTTATTGTTCTCCAATCTTATTTCTATCGATGGATTCTACACTTATTTCTGCCTTGCCAAGTCTTATCACTACACTTATCAATCTCCAATCTTCAACCTAGGGGTGTGACTACCTCTTATTTCTGCCCCTTCCTTACCTTAGGATGGACTACACTTATATCTCTCAACTTCATTCTTAGGGTGGTCTAGATTATTTTTGCCTCTTCAAATGTCCTATTATGGATTCTACACTTATCAATCTCCAATCTTCAACCTATAATGGGATGATGAAGTGGCGGATGATGAATGCAATAAGAACCAAGGGAAACAAAACTAGACAAGAATAGAAGAGCAAAATTTTCTTAAGGACCACTTTCAACTCTAAATGAATTGAACTTACCTTTACCAATGGCCTAGTATTCTTTTGAATTTTGGATTAGACCTAATAATTTCAAGCCCCTTGCAAATATTGATGCCCTAGTTGATGAAATTAGAATTCTACCCACTTGAAATTGCCCATGCATGTGCGAAAAAATCAAACTTTGATCACCTATTTCCTTTGCCAAATCATACTGTCTAGATCTGATGCAAAATCATAGCTCCTCAAGAAAGTTAGACTTCCACATATTTCGGCTCCACAAATTTTGGCTCCACAAAATCATAGCTCCACAAAATTTGCAGCTTTCTATGGAAATTAGACATCAATCAAGAATCATCTAGGGCAAGGAAAATCAGATCTGCCGTATAAAAATTGCCAAGAACTGCCCTATAAAAAAATGCCAAGGAAGAAAAGCTGCTCCCATATGCAAATCTTCCCTTTGCCAAAAATCGTCCAAGGAGGAAGAGCTACTCCAAGCATGGAAGAGGAAGATGGAAGAATGAGGAGACAAGGGGAAGGAGATCCTTCTTATACCCAATTCACTTGCCTTCCCTAGCTGGCCGATTTGCACCTAGGAGAGAAAAAAAACAAAAAAACATTAATTAGTGCACAATCTAGTCCCAATTAAATAATAAGCCAAAAATTAATTTTTCCATAATGAGATTTGCATTATTAAATTTCCAGTTAGACCAAAATTGCAAAAATAAAATTTATAAATCCTTAGAGATGCTAAACACTTTCATTTAATGATGATTTAGTAATTAATATATCATTAAAAATTAGATTTGACAAGCCAAAATTGATTTTTTCAATTTTAAATTACTAATTTCTTTAAAGACTTTAAAATCTTCTAGGCAAATTTAATCCATTTAATGTCAACTTTTGCAATTTAATCCAAAATTGATTTTGCCATGCTATTTTAATTTTTTTAAACAAAAATAAAATAATTTCTCTAGAGTCATAAATTGATTTTCCTATTTGATTTTACCATCACAAAATTAATTTTTTCATCGAAAAAATTCAAGATTTTCAAAAAAAACCCAAATCTAAAAAAAATTTCACTTTTTAAAAATTACTCAAGTTTATTCAATTATATCCAGATTTTCAAAAAAAAGGTCTAAGTACAAAATTTACAATTTTATCTTGCCAAGTGTTGTTCCTTGAAACTTGTTCAACCTACGGATAAAATTAATCGTTCTAGAAAATCAAGTTAAAACCGGGTGAAATCAAATGTAAACCTTTCTCCCTCCGGGGTTGAGGGTGTCCAAGAGGTAAAATTTTCTAAGATCAAAATTTTTTGGGACAACGTCAATTTTTTTTCCAAGGCGATAAAAAAAGGGGGTTTCCAAAAATTTTGGTTCGATGATGTGAAAACTTCACAACAAAATCTATGATTGGAGGTTTGCAATATTAGACACATACAAGATCTCATATAGCTAATATAGTTGGTATTTTGTAAGATTTCAAACTAATCCTAAACAGTCACATTTTTCAACAGTGGCAAGGATTTTTAGATATTTGAAGGGTACAACTAGTTTTGGGATATGGTATGATAGATCAAGTGATTTCATTTTATGTGCATCTACTGATATAAATTGGGTAGGTAGTATGGATGACAAAAAAAGTACAAGTGGTGGAGCATTTTTCTTAAGAGGAAGATTGGTTTCATGACTGAGGAAAAATAAGGATTGTATTTCACACAACACATCAGAAGAAAAATATGTTGCATCAACAAATAATTATAATTAGATCATGTGGATGAAACAAATGTTGAAGGACATTGGAGTTTAGTTTGCAAAATCATTATCATACATTGCGATAACACAAGTATAATGAATATGTCTAAGAATTTAGTGTTCCATTCACAGATAAAGCACATATCTATTAAGTATTATGTTTTAAGGGAGAAAGTTGCAGAGAAAGAGATTAGAATGGAGTATATCAATACAAAGGAGCATATATTAGATATATTTACAAATCCTTTGTTAAAGGATACATTTGAATATCTGAGAGGTATGCTTGGGGTTATGTGATGCAGTGAGAATTTGAGGGTACTCCTACTAGAGGTAATCCAAATCCCTGCAAATAACCACAAAATGGAAACACAACACAAATGCAAGATCTGATACCAAATCAAAACATTTTATTCATAAATCAACTATTTACATGCAATATGCCTGGTTGTAAGGCCTTCAGGTTTAGGGCCAAATAGAATGGAAATTACAAAATAGTTATGCAAGATCTCTCAAGATCCAATCCCCACACGAGCTAGTCTAGATCCACACTCTAGTAGAAACCTCCAAGGAAGATCTCAACTTGTGTTCACAAGCCCACCAAAAAATCTCCTTATTTCTCAAGCCTTAGCTACTAGCCCTTCTCATAATTTTCTCCTACACTTTATCATCTTCTCCAAGCTAGACGACTCTACAATCTGACTCACTCCTCCGAATGAATGAGCCCATTGCAAATTAAAATAAACTCTTACATTAAATGTTTTCATAAGCCATAATTTGGCTGCAATACAAATTAAATACCTATACAAAAATTAAATGCCAAAAGTCAGCTTGCAGACAACTCAGGAACCATAGGGACCAAGACCAAACTGAGTGCCAAAGAAAACCACACCGACTGTCAGCATTCCACTATACCTAATCAAGTTCCTTTACTAACTGAGCTGACTCGGGCAACACTTCTTGCAAGCTCTTAGTGCAAATCGAGATCCCAATATCTATCTAGTGCCTCAAGCTTCACTCAATGTCTTCATTAACCGAGTCACTTGGTTAACACAACAACCAAACCAACTTAGTATCGACCAATTCACACTTCATTGTTTGACTAAATCCTCTAACTCCAAGGTCAAACCATACCAATATCCAAGATTGTTATCCAACCAAGGATGCTCCTGCATCAGATGCCCTAGGTTTGAAAAGATGTTCTTAATAGTTGGAAGAACATTTTTTGGGATTCAACACATAAATCCCAAATGGGTAATTCAATTATCTTTACTTGAATAGGAAAGGACACCATTGGAGCTATGATCAAATTTATATTCCACATTAGTTACAGTCATCCAAGCATGAAAGTTGAGATCAACATATCAGATGCACTTGAATAGAATAAAGTCATAGACTCGACCAAATTATTAGTTCTAACCATGTCACTCCTTAGACCTAACTAATTTTTTAGACCTAACCAAGTTATGTCTTAGACCTAATTGAGCGTAGATAGACTCAACTGAGCATGATCTGCCAATGCTAGCCGAGCATTCCAAGGTCAAAGACCAAATTGAGCATTATTTATCTACCTAGGTATGGAGCATCAATGAAGCCCTAAAAATTAAATTTGATAAAAGGAAGAAATCAAAGTTTTGTTTTTCACCAAAAATTCAGAGTTTTCAAGAGCATAACATTCCTCAAGCCCCCGAAGTGACTAAGAGAAAATTTGTTGAAGGATAGTCTCAAGAAAAGTTACCATCTTCAAATCCTTTATCAATTGAGAAATATGGCAGCATCTTCTAGTGCAAAGGTCAAAAAGGGTCCATAAATGTTGGCAAAGAGTTCAAACTGTATTTCTCCAAAATTCAAGCTATATCCAACAATTATCGAGGAGAAGGATCCACAAGGAGCACACTCATCAATTCCACCCAAAGTACTTCTTATTCATGATGTCAGATCATTTTATCACTATTCTATCCAAGAATTAGGGAATTTTGAGCTAGATTAGGCCTATGCAAAATTATGTGAAAATGATGTGCTGAAGCTAGAACACAAGCATCTAGAGGTCAAGGGTTTGACTCACATCATCCACATGCCAAGAAAATTTTGAATCAAATGGATCAAGCTTATACTAATCCAAGTTCATGACATGTCATTCTCATTGGAGTAGACCTATCCTATCAATAAGAAGATGATTCATAGGATAATAGGGTATCCTATGTTAGAGAAGTCAAAGGCTATCAAAACCCTAGGACGGGAAAAATTGGCAAAGCTAACCCCAGCTGAATGGGATGGTAGAGGTATGAAATTGAGCAATGTGTCTAACATGGGGATCAATTTTGGCATCCATGTCATTGCACACAAAATCTATAGTTCAAGCCATCTGAACAGTGTGCCATGTGAAACTGTTGACCTAGCATACAAGGCCATGAAGAAGAATCTATTCTTTGACCTTGTTGAACTTCAACACACCCAGTTGAGCAAGAACATAGCGAGTATTCAAGCTTCCAAGAATAATTCATGTAATTTTTTGTTTAGTCCTAGTCTGTTCATTCTTTTATGTTTAGAAATTGTTTCCTTCAGAAGGAAATGTTATTTGGAGGAAGGACACCCTAGTATTGTATCATATTAATGAATTCATAAATGAGATGTGTGATTACTTTGAAAGCATAATTTATGCTAGATTTGATAACTCCAAGGGAAGGATACTAAGTAGGTTTAGGATCCCTAAGCAGTTGGTAGATGATTATGAGCAAGATATATGCTTCATGGTTGACTGTGATAGAGTTCATATACAAGCAGTCAGACCTAGGATTGCATGGGTAAAACCTTTGGCATATGAGATAAATATTGATGATACAAGAGACATTATTGAGGTTATCATCAATAAGCATGTGGACCCCAATGCCACATATTTTGGAACATATGAGAAAGCCAAGACAAGAATCTCACTTGAGATTTAGATTCCTCAAATTTTGAAGAGAGGGTGGAAAATATAGGAAAGAAACTTTCCAAATCAGATTGACCTCTTGAACTCACTCAAGGAAAAGGTGATGATATAGAAGAGGAAAATGAAGAAGAAGATGCAAGTGAAGATAAAGAAAAAGAAGAGGTAGATGAACCTCTTAAGAAGGATAAGGAAAAGACCCCAGTAAAACCTCCACCAAAGAGAACAACAAGGTCTACTCTCGTGCTTACTGCCACCAAGCCAAGGAGGAAAAGATAAACACTAAAGCTTGATGCTAAAGAAGATGATGATGATGATGGAGACAATACTCCTATCATCTTGCTCAAGAAGCCACCACCTACCTTCGAACAAATACTAAAGATATTAAAAGAAGGCAATGGAATGGAAAATTTTAGACATTTGAAATATGAAACAAGAAGAAAGGATGAACATAACCAAATTGAAGATACAATGGTTGAGAAGATGAAAAAATGGAAATATGAACCTTTTGAACTTAAAGGGAAAGATCTTGAAGCCCTACTAAATTTTGTCTCTCGCCATTGGGTTAATACAGTGAAAAAAAAAATTAGAGAGAGAAAAACTTAATAAAATTGATGCAAAATCTCTCTAACAAAGAAATCAAGAAGGCAATGTCTAGTCATGAAGGTAGACATACTCTTAGATTTAAAGATTTCCAAATTTTGTCTAATAAGATAGAAGATGTTGTGTAGTACACAAGAAATATGTGGAAAACACTTTTTTATATCAAGGAAGAAGGAGATCTTATAGAGATTTAGACAATTGAGGATTCTGATGCTGAGAAGGTTTTTGTAGAGGTCATGGCATCACTTCCCTCCACTCCACCTAAGACAAAATTTGAACAAAAATCTATTGAGTTGAACATAGTTCAAACAAGTAGTGAAGTGAAGACTATCCCACCTTCATTGAAATCTCTCTTAGAGGTAATTGAGCAACAAGCTCTCACAGTCTCAACTGAGCTACAACAATAGGACTTAGTTGACAAAGGTAAAGAAATTATTCCTTCCTCAATAGTCAAGAGCAAAGGCAAAAAGAAGACTATTGATGACATAGATCTAGATGAGGAAATCGTGATCCCAAACTAGGACCAATGCAATCCATTTGATGAAAAAATGGACATTTTGGGAGAATTTTGGAAGAAAAGAGCCAAGCAACAGATGCTAAGGGATGAAAGAGATAGAAGAAAAGTTTTGGAAGACATCAAATAAATATTTACGAATGCTCTATCTATAGAGTTAAATGATAAAGCCACCATCATTGATCAATTAATTAATATTGTTCATAAGTTTAGTGAGGACATTGATTTGAAGGATAAACTCCTTATGAAAGATGAAAGGAAGTTTGAGAACAAAGTGCTAGAAAATATAGCACAAAGATAACAATTGATCAACTAGAACTATCTACTTTAATTTTTGCATTAGAAATTGTTGTATCTTTATTTGTAAAAGTTAAGAGATTCCACTAACTTTACCAAGGAAATAAAAGAGAAATTGGCCAAAATTGACATGGACTTGAAGGATAGTGCAAATCAGTTGGCACTCAATCCAAACTCCAGTTCCGTTCATTTTGTAAAAAATAGATTATTGATGGATCTTCAAGCATAACTAATAAGGGAAGAGGCCAAAATAAGATTAAAATTGATTGATATACAAAGTATGATACTTCCCCACATGGACACCATGCAAAAGAGAATGGATCATCCAAGCACATTAGTCAAGGTCACAAATCTGTCAGTTACAGATCACATGCTTGAGTTATCAATAGAGCTTCAGATTGATCCACACATCTTGAAGGTGATACATGATAATTGGGACAAGATTTTGTCTATAATTTTAAAGGTACACCATGATTTTCTTTCTCATTTTGGTATAACCTTGTAAATTTTTGGCATTTGTAACAAAAATAAGGGGGAAAGTATACAAGGAGAAAGGTATAGCATACAAGGGGGAAAGAATACAAAGGAAGTATATGTACATACTTATACACATGAAGGTGACAATATATATAGTATGAAAGATATGTAAAAACCAATTTTTTTTTTTTTTTTGAAAATTAAAAAATAGAGTTTTCAATTCAAATTGAGTTGCAGAGTCATCAATGCAAATTGAGCTACAAAATAGAGCATATTCAAAGGGGGAGTTTGACTGAAGAAATTTTGATTTAAGATCTTAAGCATGATAAGTGTTTTTTCACTAATGCCAAAGGGGGAGATTGTTAATCTCATGTCAAGATATATTGCCAATTAGTGTCAAAATAGACAATAGTAATCAAGTTACTAGTCTGCAATGTTGAGCTTATAAAGGAAACAAGATATCAATGTTAACCTTGCACAAAGTAAGTAGTGTCAATTGAGTTGAGAATTCCCACCAAGCTACAATGTCAACAGATTTGACAATATTTGCCAAGCTCCAGTGAGACCCAAGTTGAGCAGAGTATTCTTGTTCCAATATAATGATCAAGCTAGAAGAGCAATGTGAACCGAGTTAGCAATGTCTATCAAGTGACTAGTATGAATCGAGCATCTAGTATCAACCAAGTGCCAAAGATATCTTCAGCATAACCTGAGTAAGCCATTAGGCCCAAGTTACAACACTTAGCCAATTTGGTAATTATTTTTGTAATTAGTTATGTTGTAGTCACCCTATGAAGGAATTATTTGGATGGATATATGTATGAAGCATTTTGTTTATCCAAAAATGAGACATGTAAGAATTTTAATTGAAGAACATTAGCAAATATGGAAGAGAAGATTGGTTGAAGGCTACAAGCATTCCAAGGAAAGGAAGAGAGTCATCTATCATAGTTAGGTGATCAGTTTACTTCAAAGGATCTTCACTAGAAATCAAAGTTTCACATCAGAGATCATTCTATTGATTCATCCTAATAGGTGCATCAGGTCCCAAATCCTTTAACTAGGTGGACCTAACAATCCTTTGCAAAAACTCCCAACAGAGTACATACTTGATTGTATTGTATAAATACTTTCACAAGGTGGATCTAACAGTCCTTATTACTCTTGACTAAGTAAGATCACCACAAGTGATCATTTTCAATCCTTAATAGACCAACTTTATTACTATAGTAATGAAGCATTGTGGGTGTCATCCCCACCTGAATTTTACCTTCTACATGGAGGGTTTCTAGGTTACCAAATATTGTGTTATGGTGTTGTTACTTTACTGCTTTATGTTTCTTGAATACAAGTAGATTAGACAACTTAACAAAGTAGTTTAACTAGAAGAAGATTAAGTTGTTCTTGATTCACCCCACTCTCAGTCACCTAGATTGCATTACATTTACAACACCTAAGAGTGTCTACATGGCATGGTTAAGTGTGCATGCATAAAGTTGAAGACTGGTTGACAATTATTCAAGATTTATTGATGATTGTGTATAGACAAAGTTCCTGAGAAGTAGTTATTGATTAATTGAGTATATTTCCTGATAGAGATGGAATTGGTCTAAGAGAGGTTAGACAGAGGTAGAAGACATGTTGAAGATGATGTGACTAAATGGGAAAAGTTAGAAGTGACACATGCAAAGAGATATAAAAATAAAGAGCCAACAATTTTTTGTGATTTTTTAAGTGATGAAAAGATGTAATGTCATGTATAATTATGTATTATCTTAATGTGGTCATATATTATAATTATAATTAGAAAATCTAGAAGGTTGAATCAATAGTTAATATTAGGACTTGGTATAAAGGAAAGATATATTCCTTATTGTAGTGGATGCGATTGTGTGGATTAAATAGAATGCAAGTAATGTGAGAGAACAAACTTGGATATGAGATCTAGAGAATATGACATGGAGATTAGAGAAGTGTGTGGTGTAGTTGAGAAACAATATGTGAGCGAAGTGATTGTTTGATGGAAATTGATCTTTTGGTATTATTCTGAAAGGGATAGTACTAAGGCTATTTGGATAGTAGGTTCAATGGTCTTACCTAAAAATCTATTTGGGTAGTGGGTTTGTATACCTTCTACAACTCCTAACAGGGTTGGAATCTCCTTAGAGGGATTCAAAGTCTCCTAGCATGGACTGATATTTACTAAATTTAATTCATTTTCTCCTAATAGGGTTCATCCTCTTACACAGAATTTATATAATAGTATATTTTTTTGTGGGTACCATCCCCACAAGGGTTTTTCCTTTGATCAAGGGTTTCCCTAGTTAACAGATCTGGTACATTATTGTGTATGAGTATCTTTTTGTGGTTATTGTATTTCTTGATTACATGTTTTAGAATTAATAAGGTTGAAAAAAGTTGTTTTGATCTAATAATTAATTCACACTCCCCCGCTCCCCAACCTCTCTTAGTTTTACTTTCTAACAGAGAGAGGAAGCAAGAGATAGAGTGGTAATGATATGAGACAGAGATGGAGAGAGTGGGAAAGAGGGAAATAGAGAGGGGAAGGGAGCTTAGAGGAAAGAGATCTAATATCTAGTACGATGATGGAAAAGAGTGAAATATATGGGGAAAGCAAGAGAGGGAGAGAGGTGGGAAAGATGAGAGAAGGGGAATAGGGAGAGAGTAAGAGAGGGGGGAAATAGAGAAATGATTTAAGGCCTACATAATTTGGTCATAGGTTTAGGGTTTATAGAAAAGAGGAAGTGATCAAGAGGAAAAGAGGAAGAGAGAGGTAGAGAGATGGAGGAGACAGAGAAATAGTTGTAGAGGAGGAGAAAGATGGGGAAGAGGAAGATAAGGGAGGGAGGGAGAAAGTGAGATAGAAAAAAGGGAAAAAGGGAGAAATAGGGAAAGAACTTAGGGTTGGGAGATTATAGTTATAAGGTTTTGGGCTTAGGGTTACCATAGTCCTGGTCGCAATCCTAATCATAATCCTAGCCCTAATTTTAACCATAACCCACACCCAAACTACTCTATCCATGGCGTAAATCCTAACCCTATTTAAAAAAAAACTAAACTCTTAAACGATAACCCTTACCATAATGTTAATCCTAACCTTTTCCCTAGCCATATGACAAATCCTAGACTAACAAACTAATACCTTTTTTCTACTAATATTCTAACATCTAGAGATATAAGAGATATAATGTAGAGATCGAGAGAGAGGAGTATTTATGACTTGATGTTAGACACTCTCATCTAAGTACATATATAAATAACATAATTAAAAATCTACAGACAAAAACAAATAATAAAAGACAGAGATAGAGATAAAGCTATAAGGAGAGGGGGGGTAATATATAGGTAAGGAAATAGGGAGAGAGTGGGAGCGAGGGTAAGGTAGAAGGGGTAAGAGAGATAACCAAATGAGCATTAAATTTTTTTTTAAAAACTATTAAATAAGTTTTGTGTAGGTTGAAAAAAACACCACATAGCTCAATATATAAAAACATAAAATGAGGAAAGTAGTTTTTTTAGGTGCACATGAATCTTTATTGTCTAAAGAGGATAATTGTGAGATGCAATCTTTAAGAAATATAAATTGTATATCTCTTCTATTGATCAAGAGGACTATATGAAGATATTATGAACAAAAGATCAAAATTTAAAAGATATAGAAATTTGGATGGTTGCATCATTTATTGATAAAATGAAAAAAGAGAAAGAAAAAAAGAAGTAAAATAGAGAATTTTCTTCTACAACATACAAGCCATCTTAAAATACAACATATATCTAATATGCACATGCACACACACACACACACACACACACACACACACACACACACATGCACAAACACACCCACACACACACACACACACATGCACAAACACACCCACACACACACACACACACACACACACACACACACACACACACATTCATTTATCTTTTATTATTATAATAGTTGTAATAATTATAATGAAATAATTATTATTAAATATTATAATATATATTTATTAATTATTAATATTATATTTTTTGAATTATATATTTAGTTTTAAAAATTATTTAATTTACTATAATTAATTTATTATATGGAAAATTAATATTTTTAATGATTTTAAATGTCTATATCAAAGTTTGATTTTATTTTATTTTTGAAAATCATAGAAATCAAAAGTAAAAAAATATTGGTTCTGTGGGTGAGTAGGCACATCCTTTGGGGATTAGTCTCGCCCCAACTCGCCTAAATTGAGGGTTGGGCTAGGTCGAGGGGATGCCCTTGGGTCATAAAAAAGAATCATATCTAGAATTTTATTAAAATTAAAACTATTATATATTTATATAAATAATTTAAATATAAAAATAAAACATAAATTATACATATATAAAATAAGTTATAAAAATATTATTAAAAAATTAATATACAAAAATATTACTTATGACAGCAAAATAAAAATAAATTAAAATCATATTATGATTAGAAAAAATATTTTTGAATCTTCATTTTTAGGGTCAATTAAATAAATCTTTAGTATCACAATTTTTATAAAAATGTAAGAAAATAAAAAGAGAAAAAGAAAAAATTAATTTAGAAAATTTTTAATTAAGTTTTATATATCTAATATTGGAAAATTTCTTTTTCTAATAAAAATATATTGTTGTCTTCAATAACCATTAATAAAACCTCTTCATAATAAAATATTTTAAACATTCTAAGTAAAATTGAATAAAAAATTACTAAAAGAGTGAATTTTTAAAAAATAATACAATAATGTTAATTTTTTATAAAATATTTTGTAATTCAAAATATAATAAAATAAATAAAAAATATTAGTTTAAAAAGTTCACTTTTATCCCTGTCGAAATCCAAGGCAGGAGAAAGAGTCAATTTTTTTTGTCAAAAACTAACAAAAATGGAGTTGGATAAGTTTTAAAGTTAAAATTAAGAATACAACAGAGTTTGCCAACATAAGATAAACCTTTGGGGCATTAAAACAAATGAGAAGTAGACAGAACTAAGTGGGGCCTACAAGAATTATTCGATGGTACGAATATGTATGGTATAAAATTTGTATGTATGATGATGTTATTTTTTGTCATATGGGAGTTGCATCCATGTCACTTTTTATCTCAGGATAGATGGCTCCTTACAGTTGTGGGTAACAAAGGAAACTACAACTATGCAACCTAAGGTATCTACACCTATGGATCTTGAGGAGCCTAAACCTATCCGACTACCCTACATCCCCACACACTCCAAACTGGACATGTTCTAACTCATCCAATCAAACACCTATCATCTGTACACTACCTCCACCATCACCCCATCCACCATCTCTTCTAACTCCACCACTAGCACCTTGATCACTAGGTGGATTGATATCTCTACCGCCTTGACCCCACACAACACTAAGAATAGAACCCCAACCAAGTAAAACATCTCTACTAGGATCTCTCAGCAATATGCCACCCTATCTACTAGAAGTTATTCCACCTTACACCTGAGCTATTCGACGTCAATGTCTACCTCTACCTCTACCCTTACCTACACCTTGGCCCCTATCCCTATCTTTGTCATCATCATCATTTATATAATTGTCTGATGAAAGCTCATGAATATCTCTAGTACTAGCTCAGAATGGTCTATATATTTGGGGGATTGATGTTTAAGGAACCATCATCTAAAATTCAACTAACATGCTTGCATCTCATATCCTCTTAATGATCCCATTGTAGATGATGGATCTATATCTCAATAAAAGGAATCTTTGGCAACTTGGTACTCGATCTACATACCCTACAATAATCTCTCTTCTTTCACTTTGGCATACATCGCATGAGCTTGTGGCATATTTTATCATAGGTCATACTAAATGAGCACCCTTATGAAGCAAAATCTCTCCATGACTTGAGGAGATTGATCGATTAATCATTATGGCATAAATATGAATATCATCTCCTTATCACTATCATCCCAATGCTTGAAATAATGGTAGAGACTCTAGAATATCGTTGGAGAGCTACAAAAAAAATTTAAAGAGTAGTTGGTTTTCTATTTTCATGCCCTTGAAGGTCTTGTCAAGCCATTGTGATCTATACGGTTAGTTCTGCCATTTCCTTTGCATGTCTGTGCCCTTGCTGTTCTGCATTGGGTACTTTTGTTTTCCTTTTCATGCCCTACTATTTATTTTGTTTTATACTTAACATTTTTCTAATTATAACACAATTTTCATTCCATTTATTTGATTCATCCACCTTTAGTGTACAATACTAAGTTTTCAGTGGTGAGTATCAATCCAAGCTCTCTATTTCAGTAGTGAGTTTCATGCCTTCATCTGTAGACAATGTCTTTTCTAGTTTCTTTATACTCACACCCATTTCAATTCATATGATCATCTGAATATAGTGTCGATTTAAGCTCTCAATACAAATTTCATTTATTCATTTAGGATTGAGGAAACAAATGATTCCCGAGCCCTGACACAAAGTGTTATATTGCTATTTAAGGTCTGGTCTGTACAATGAAGTTATTCTTGCATTTGCAAATTCCTTGATCTTCTCCTACATTCCAAGATAACTTTGTATTATCATCTATATATTACATATTTATAACTCACTTATGTGATGAAATTATACCCTTTCCATCATCTATTCATTAAAGACATCATCCTTTCTCATGGTCATTTATTCATATTGTCTTTCTTTCACAACTTGTCTAGGATTTATCCATTCTATATTCAACCCCTTCAGTGATACCTTTTCATGTGTTTAGTGTTAGTTTCCTATCAGCTCTCTGCAATCTTTTAATACTCTTGGGTTTTATTTCCCTACTTTGATCATTGTTTGACATTAATATATTATGTTCCTTCTTAATATGACACCATTAGTAAAGTCATTCTTAGAATAAGAATAAATAGAGGAGCCAAGGAGATTGTGGTTACAAACATATGATATATCAAAACTCTCAGTTATACTCGAGTGCAAGAATTTGATCTTCTTTTTCATCTAATAATTATATATTTCTTTTGAGATTTGCAATGGGAAATCTCAACATATTCAACTTTATCTATGTTGGGCATATTAAATTTTGTATAATAAATGTTAAATAACTATATAACTTGTTTTAATCCAAAGAAGCTTCACATTCCTCTCCATTTATTTAGATACATATTGTATGGTTAAAAATTATTTTTTAACTTTTCAATAAGGCATATTTTCACCATAAATTTTTTTGGATTGAAATATGTAGGACAAAGTTATGCTTCAACATTTACAAGGTAAATGTAAAATTTGAAGAGAGCTATTATATTTTGTTTCAATTGAATGATATCTTTGTAATGTTGAAGAATCTTTCTAATATTACGATAGTATAAATTCAAAATTATTTTGTCTTTACCTCAAAACATGGCATTTGGATTCAAATCTTCATGCTTGAAGTCTCTCCTTAATGTTATGGTTTTTTTGAATTGTTTTTTGGGTTCAAATCTTTACACTAAACCTCCTTGATCTCTTGTATTTTTTATTTGTTTAAATACAACACATCCATCTTCAAATCTGTATGCCTCTGCCAAATGAGATAAGTAACATTGAAGCATCATTTTGATCTAGTGAATTTTCATATAATTAGAGTTTTATTATAATAAGGTGTCAAGGTAGCATCAGAATTTGCTGTTGTTATATTTCTCAATTTTATGTAGAAGGTATGTGGAAGTAACTAAATTTCCAAGTTGGAAGACATATTCAATCTACTTTGAAACTTATTTTCAATGGTTTTTCCATGTGGTTTTTTGTCTTGCATGTACATCAAATGAGGTTCTCACTTGTATTGATGTTAGGGGGCCAATGACCTTAAGACACATTACCTAAAGTAGGATGGAGAGGGGGGCATTTATGCTATTAATAATGGTCTAGGGGAGTTGGTTTAATAAAATAGTTCACCAATAAAAGACAAAGACCTTTAGGAGTTACTAATAGTGGACTGATTATTTGACCAATCATGCACCATCTATTCATTATATGTTTAATATAACTTATCAAGACTGACTAAAATTGAAGAATGATGCCATTCTCTTTCAAATATCAGCAAGCCTTCATGCTCCTCCATTTAACACTATCTATTTACCATCATCCATCACAAAGAGATAGTTCATTAATAAATGGATAGTTGACAATTCAATGTTTATGACCTAACATTAATTGAAAACAATGAAGGATGGCATAGGCCCAAAATAATTTACAAAGTTGCGTTTGTTGCACATATTACAACAAGATTAAAATTGTTTTTTGGAGTGAGCAAAGAAGTTAATAGAACTTCCATTGTCATTAACAAATGAATTTAACTTGATGAATATTTCTACATTTTGCATGTATTTTGATTGTTATTAACATCTCAACACCTTGGGATGTGATTCTCATGTTTGTGAATAGGCCATGTGCTCAATTATTGGATTTTGAGGGTCACCCTTTCAATGTCTTCTTTGCTTCTCTATTGGTCAATTGACTAAAAATTTTTATATCTTGTGTTGTGAAGGTGTTTCCATTTGGTAGGACACTAATGCTGATCTCTTGATTTTTCAAAATTTTAATTCTTCCTCAAATGACTCTTCATTGGTTGTTAATGATTCCTCCTAGGATTGATGTTTTGCCTCTTACTAACCATTTGACCTCCTTAAGTTTGTGGATTCCACTTAACATCTTGTTGTTGGTGTGGACCTTTTTCTTCCTATTGCTCTTGTTTATCTCTAACCTTTGGTGGATGATGTGTTGCCTCATCAAAATTCTACTTCTTGTATTGGTAGTCTTACTAAAGGGATTGGATGTGTTGCATCATCAATATTTTTCTTCTTACATTGATAGTATCACTAAGTGGGGTTTATCCACTTTCTCCCATTGTGATGATGTTATTAATGATAGTATTACTTGGATTGTTGTTCATTGGAAAAGGCAAAATTTTTATTCCTCTTCCCAAACTCTTCTATATGTTTAGGTTGAAATTTCTACCCACCCTTAATGTGAGTTACTATTAGTTGTTCCACTAGTGTGATCTAAGTGGTCTACATTTTCCTTTACTACCAGTGGTTTGTTCTTCACTTGTAAGTGGCCTCCATGGCTTGTCTTTGTATAGGGTCAATGCTCCTTATTTTATTCTTTAATAATAATAAATTAATTAATTATAAGGTAATTTTGTAAAAATTAAAACTTCAATACTTAATTTACAAAGTAAATGATATGAGCTTTCACTCCAAAATTAGGAACTATTTAATGATTGAGCTTGTATCTCCATCAATGAGAAGAAAACTTATATTTGTGGGCATGAAGATGGTTTTGCACTTAATTGGCTCCTTAATAGGACCTATTCACATCTAAGTTGTTTCCTTAATTCACTTTTATGGAAAACTTAAGATATTTTTTTTGTATGTCATGTCATTTAATTATGACACTTGTCTTTATGTTAGGCTATCTTACCTCTTACCATATTTATAAGAAATGATTCATTTGTACATTTCAAGCTTCGGATTTTGCATCTTATTGTATGCTTGTATTTTTAGTTTGCAATGTAAAATTCTTTGTTGTTTCTCTTTTATACATGGTGAGTTATTTGGTGTTTTAGACTTGTTTCTTTTGTGGAGATTTCAACATGGTTTCAAACTTTTTATTTTGCTAGCCCCTTCTCAAATTTGGAGGCATGTCCTTTAATTATGACATTTGGATTAATGTTATTGTAATGTTTCCTTTAATTGAGGTGATTTTTGAGGCTTGTTTATGATGGATATTTCCATTACATATTGATATAAATTCCCATGCTAACTTTTGTACTACATCCCTAATATCATGTTTATTGTGGTCATCTTTAAGCTATTACATGTCTGATTTTTTTGATATTAGTTAGGGTGAATCAGTCTAAAGGAAACAAATCACTTTGGAAGTCATTAGTATTTATTTTCTTCATCCTTTAAATTCTACATAGTTAAAGGTATAATTTCACTATTTTAGTTAACTATTGCGTTCTTTAAATTTTAATCACATATACTAAATTTGGTATGCTTGTAGGGCTACTATTTGTACATGCATAATAAATGTTATGTATTTCACTATGACATAATCAGTTTAATCATTGAAAATGAACTTTCTTTGTTCTTTTGATTGCAAAACTAACCTTTGATTTTATTACTTGATATGATGCAAAATGGATTCAAAGATTTTGTTTTTAACTTGCCATAAAATAACTTAGTATTGTGGGACTTGTAATTGGAAATTGTGGTTCTTTTAAGTGTTCTTCTAAGGCATATTAGTATTATGAGCTCCTTACCCTACCTAGCATCACACTCAAACCTATGTGTCTTTCTTTTGTTAAATGTGCACAATTACAATGGAAGAAATGATTTTCTTAAACTTGTGTCAATGTAAATTCTTAATTTAACTCTAATTTTAGGTAGTAAGGACAATGGATAATGGTAATATTTTAATCAGAATTAAGATTAGAAAATATGATTCTAACTAGTGATTGTATTATTTTAATGTTGAACATGGAAAAAAAAATATATACAATTTTCTAATCCTTTTCCACTCTTTTACATATGGATTCCCATTGCATGTATAAATTTTCAAGGAAGTTGGGAAAGGTGGGTGTGTATTGGTTGGACTTCTTTTCTTCTGACTTCTTCATCAGTCAGTAGTCAGTGTATTCTAGGTTCTCAATTCTTTTCCTTATTCTGCAAATGCAATGTTTTGTTTAAGATGCCTTATGAGTTTAAGATAGAGCAATCTATTATAGAAGTCAACTTCCCCCTATTTCACATGACTTTCACAACTAGTCTTTATGTCCTTGTTTTGGTTGGGTAGCATGTAGTAGATAGCAGATGTTTGAGGTGTATATGAACAAGAGTAAAATGATAGTACATACATTTTTTTCCCTACAATTTATGTCTCCCAAAATTTATGTCTTTTTGTTAACAGATCAAATAGGGGAGGAGACAACATGATTAGGGAAAAGGTGTTTTATGATGGATTTTGAATTGGTTATGGAAGTTATATCCATAGGCTACATTATCATCAGTTGGTCAACTATGATAAAAAACATACATAATTTTAAAAGAAAGTACAAAACTTTCTAAGGAACAGGTTGTATTATATAATCAATCTCCACAAATAATAGATGAAGAAATTAAAACTTATCTGGTCAACATGAATGGAGGAAATCCACCACCTCTACTTGAAGCTTCTCTCTCATAAGAATGGAGTGTATCTATATAGGAAACCACTACTATCCAAGATCAAGAGGAATGGTTGAATAATCATGCAACAACAATTCACAATTTCTTTGTGGGACTGTTTCTAGTCGAGTTCCCAAATGATGTCATATTTTATTCATATTTGTTTAAATTTAGGATTTTGTCCACTAAAACTAATGTAATAAATCAATGGTTTGTGAGACATTTTAGTACCTATCTAAACTTGAATGGTTGCAAGCTTGGACAAGGAAATGTCAACCAATATGGATATTTTCAAGATTTCAAGCATTTCAAGGACAAATTTCACCCAAATCATGCCCTCAACCAATGCTACATGTTCAAAAATCTCTCTTTTGGAAAGAGGACACACTTTAATCATCATTTGATGATATATTGCATGAATTATATATTTGAGAATGAGAGAACTCATCTAACATAGAGGAAGGAGAATATGATCCTAAATGTGAATCTCACTAATACTTTTATATTTTTTTTGGAAACTTTGATGAATTCCTTTCAAGGACATCAATTGATGATGATGGACTTTAATTGTGAATCTAAACTCATTGCTTCATATGGAATCTAATTGAATCTAGATCTTTTCATTGACTAAATATCTTTTTCAAGCAAATAGGAAGCATTTTTAGACCTCATGGTTTTAACAATATTTTTATATATTTTTATATGTGTATGTATATGTGTATGCCTATTATTGATGCCTTGTGTTATGTTATGTTGTGCAAGGACTTTAATTTTGAATCTAGACTCATTTCTTCATATGGACTTTAATTGAGTCTAGCTCTTTTAATTGACTCTAGATTTCTTTTTCAAGCAAATAGGAAACATTTTTAGACTTCATGGTTTTAACAATATCTTTATATATTGTTATATGTCATGGTTTTAAAAATATCTTTATATTTTTTTATATGTCTATGTGTATTACACAAATCGTAGTATTCCTCTCAAGTTTTTTATTTCAAAAATATAAACCTTCATGCAATTGTTGATTTGTTTTTTTTTGCAAACAATATCTCTAAGTAGTTCAAACATTATATGCCAAAATCTACTTTTTCATCCATAACTAACTTTTAGTTATCTATATATAACTAGGTCTAGTATCATGTTAGATAATATAAGTGAATTAAAAACTAGGGAGACAATTGCTAGATTACAGTCTAACTTCAAAAGAAAAAGGTGATGGAAAATGTTAATATCCCTGCAAACTTTGTAAGGGAAGACTACTAATCAAAATAGCTAAGTTTCATTTATGGAATAATGGTCACATTAAAGGGGGCCATGAATATCATCCACTAGTACATTGATCATTATATCATTTTAGCAATTGATATACATATGAAATCCCCAGATTATGAGATCATGATCATGGTTTATTTATGTTCATCAATTTTATATAGGTCAATCTCCCTAGGTAAGTACATGATATGGACCGCCAAAATTAGGATGATATAGTTTTTGAATTGGAGGAACATAGAGGTGCTAATATCCAAGGTGAAGATAATGATCCAATGGAAGATGAAGAACATACACAAGAAAAAACAATTGAAGATGACGGTATAAATATATTGATCCAAGACACATTTAGTCCAAGATCATGTTGATGATGATGACCTCGATGTTATTCATGATGTACCTATACTTGAGAAGGCATAGACACCCCTTTACAAAGGCTCCCAAACAACTCTTCTCTCTACTATTTTGTTATTGGTGAACTTGAAAGTTATGAATGGATTATCGAACATAACAATGTCATGTATGTTAAGGTATGTCATATTAAATATGATTATAGTTAACAAAGTGTGAATAATGTACCATTAATATTATTTATATAAACAAATTATACTTTTTGGGGTAGATTGATAGGTGAGTTTTTGTTACCACCATCAAATATTCTACCTTGCTCATACCTAGAATTATCTACCACTATGAAATATATTGGAATGGAGTATCAAGAAATAGATGCCTTTCCCAATGATAATATTATATATTATAAAGAACATGAATTTTCCACAGAATACTTTGTATGTCATACAAGTAGATGTCAAATAGAATGAATAATAAAATAGATACCCTGAAAGGTTTTTTTGTTACATTCCCATTATTCCACGTATATAATGGTTATTCGAGTGTAGTATCTTGGTGAAAATTATGGATTACCATGCACATAATAGAAGTTGAGATGACATAATTTGAATGGCTATGGATGGATTCACATTTATACAACTAGAAGAAAACTGGCCACACTTCAAACAAGAGTCTTGAAATCTCTAACTTTCATTGGCAATAGACGATGTCAATCCATTCGAAGAAATGAGATCTATTTACTAGGTGTGGCCTATTTTTGTTAACAATAATAAGATTCCTCCATGGATGATGATAAAGAGGGAGCACATTATGTTTACAATGATTGTTCTAGGTATTTTATCATTTAGATTTATCTACACATACTTATAAATCTTGTTGTAAAATGGTCACGATAATAAAGTTAACAGATGTAATTTATTGAACTAGGTAAGTACCAAGTTAAAGATATGAATGTATATATTTAGCCTCCTATTGATGAGATATTGGAATTATAGAATGGTGTCACTATGTATGACATATCTAGACCAATAAGACAAAGACAATTTCAATTCTATGCAATGCTTGTATGGACAATATATGATGCCCTAGGGCTAACACATTTTTCTAGTATGTTATAGTCAATTCAATTTGCACATGATGATTCTTATTATTAAAATTAACATATTTAATAATCCAATTATATTATTATCTTGTAGGTCTTCAAAAAAAGGGAAAATTTGCATGTCTAGTTTGTGGACCAAAGATGAAATCTCATCATTAAAAAAGCTTAGGAAAACAAGTATTTGATGAGTATAGGAGCTTCCTTCAAAGGAATAATAAGTATCAAAGTATGATAAAACATATTTTCAATAGGAAAGAGGAGACTACATAAAATCCATCAAGATTGAAACCTCTCATATGGATGTTGGAATATAATATAATTAATCATCAATGTAATCTTCTTTCATCAAATAGTTTATGTTTAGAATTTGTATGTTTTTATTGTGTTTTGTTTATTGATTATGTAATTGATGATCATGAAGGTCATAAAACCATTACTAAACACCTTCCAAAGGGATTAAGATGCTATCCTAGATAATTTAATAGGTCTCCCTACTATGAGAAGCTACAAATTGTGCATTTGTTTAATACAATGCATATTGGAAAGAATACAATAGAGGCATTATGGAAAGCATTGGATGGAAGGCATGACAAAGAAAAAATAGTCAAAATTTATAGTAACATTCATGAATCCAATCATGCATTGAAGAATTTTAATAACTCAAATAGCGATGGGGATCATATTAATATAAGTGTCCTTCCTTGGTTATTAATTGAGAAGAAAAGTGATGCCTTAAAGGATGTCATTCAAAAAATTTGATTTCCCATAGGATTTGCTATGAACAGAATAAATCTCATAACAAAGAAAGATGAATTTGGGCTAGGGTTAAAAATGCATGATTGACATACCTTTGTCAAGGTAAGTTATGTTTATCTATATTTACAATATATTTCTTAATTACACATACATTTCATTGTGCTATTTTTGAAAGAATGAAACAATTAGTTTATAATTGTTGCAGTAAGTGCTACCCATATCTCTCACACATAACTTTGACAATAACATCAAACAAGTTATATATGATCTTGGACAACACATGAGGTAAGAAATGATATATTTGTTCAAATTATTGTTTATAATTATTATATTCTCATATTTAAAGTTTTTTTTCATCTTGAATGCTTTGTAGGTGGTTTCCATCTAGATAAATCCATAAAGAAGATATAAAATATTGGAAGAGAAGAATTCCTCATCTAATGTGTGAAATGAAATAGTGTTTACCTTCATCTTTTTTCAATGCACAAGAACACTACCTCATTCACCAAGTTGAGAAGATTGAATTATGAGGACCTATACGCACTAGGTCAATGTGGATGGTTGAGACATTTAAAATATTTGCTAGAGTTGGTTTGAAAAAGAGCACATTATGAGTGTTCTTTAGTGGAGGGATATATGGTATACATTACCAAATATCTTCCTAAGCTTGCAACAAAGATCCATATAGATTGCATTTGGGACCCTGACTCCATTTAAAAATTCAAAGGGGGCACTTGATGAGGAATGGTAGATTGAGAAAGGGAGAGGTAATAAATTATAAGATATGTTATTCCACTTAATTAACTATTAATTTTTAAAATAAATTAACTATAAGTCATCTATTTTTTTTGAACAACTGGTCGAGAGTTGGACACACTACATTTCTATATTGAAAACAATCAAAGATTGGATGAGGGTATGGACCGAATGATGCCAATATTATTCTCCCACACTATCATGGGAAGGTGTCTCTTCATTAATTAAATAAGCTCATTGTAATGGAGACTCCAATGTTATGGAAAGAGAAATAGATTTAGCATATGGTTTAAGAGATCTCTAGGTATGTATATATTTATTAATCATGCATATGTTTATCAACACAAAATTCAATAATTTTTACATGTTTGACATATTATTGCAAGTCAAATACCACAAGGCTATGTTCTACAATGGTCATAAATTTTGTATCAAAAAGTTGGATGACAAGAAGACACTATTATTTCATCTAGAAATGACTTACATCCTCGAGATTCTTAAAATTGATACTATGGCATTTTGGATGATATAATTGAATGTGACTTCAATTCCTTCAAATAGTTCTCTTCATCATCAAATGTTACAAACGTGACAATGGATTTCCAATGGTTAATACAAGGTCATTTGAGCCAGTTAGGAATGAACCATATGTTCTTCCAAGCTAATGTGGGAAGGTGTTTTACACAAAGGGTCCACATAAACTGGGTTGGTCATTTTTTGTTAGACATGATCGAAGAGGAAGGCCAATAAAGTATACTATGATGGAAGAAGAAGATATCAGAGGAGTAGAAGATGACATAGATGATGACGAAGAAGAAGATGGCAACGATGGTGTTGCTAGTGATGATGGTGATGATGATGATGACAATAACAATGAGGATGATGATGACAATGATGAAATTAAGAAGTATATGATCAATTCTTAATTTATTTAATATTGATTTTTGGATAGAAATATATTTTTCTTATATGGTTACATTAAATTTTATTCATTATGTATATAATTCCAATTACATAGCATGAATAATTCACGATGTACATTTTAATGTTTTAAATTAATATGTAATACTTATGATGTATGTGATTATGATGATTGCATATTGTTTCTGTTGTCTACTATGTTAGTTTGAGTATAATTATCATGATTTTTTAGCTAGCATAATATAATTGAATTACATATGTAGAAGATTGAACCCCTTTTAGGAGCCTCCCACACACTCTCATGGATCAACATGTATAAGTCAATACACCCAATATAGATAGTCTATTTAATAGAATTATCAATAGTAAGATTCATGTCTTCTAATATGTCTCTCTCAAATGCAAAACGTTACCATCTATCTCTCCCGTTTCATGGAGTGCAGGTAGTAGAAAATATGTATTTGTCAGATGTGTCTTCCTCAAGTGAGGAAACTATAGAAAAAGAAGAGGAAAATGAGACATGTAGTATGTCTAAAATAGGGAGATCAACTAGAGGTCAAAAGACTAGAAGGAAATTCAATAAACACATGGAACTTTCTTTGCTCAAGGGGGGTCATGTTCTTATGATGATGGAAGAAACGAAAAAATGGAGATGCCTTTTAGGTACCAAAATCTGCATAAATAATGGGTCCCCAAGGAACTTCCTCCAATAAATACTAATTTTTGTGTTAGAGAGAGGATATATTGCATAACACCATCGTCATTGCATAGTTTTTGGCTTATTTTCCATGGACGACATAAAGGTCTCTTACAAAAATCTTGCAAATTGATGGAGTATGTTGGACCTTGTTACAATTGCCAAAGTTGGATGCATATTTTTCAATATAAAAAAGTATGCATAGCTATACAATATCGATAAATTATATACAAAAAAAAGACAATAATCAATCTAAAAGTGTGGCAATATACATTAATGGAAGGCCAAAAGGAAGATGAAATATTGTAGGTTTTATAAATAGTATGTGACTTGCATAAACTATTAAGTGACCCAATTACATATTTTAGGAACATGAGGGAAATAAAGTATTCATATGTGCCATAAAATCCATACGTGTAGTGGAAGAGTTTCTTATTGATTATAATTTGAATTCCCTAGATACAAACAAAGCTATTATAATGGGGGTGCATGTATATATTATGCACCATTTAAACCAACCTCCAATTAATGACTTAAAACCACCATTCAGTTACTAGGTTTTAAATTTTTAGCTAATGTTTCTAGACTTGATCCTTGTCACAGGACCACATGGATTAACCACATAGAAGGCATGGTGATGATATTGGCACCTCTTCTACCCATGAATAGGTTAACTGCATTATAATTGTACAAACTTGATAGAAGCAAAATGAAATTATTTTATGTTATGTTCTTCATTATTTTGGAGTAATTTGTATTACTAATAATATTGTTGTTACATATGCATTCTCAAAGAGCAGGAAAGGAACCTGCGCTTGATGAACCCCCCTCTACAGGATCCACTATTTGATGATTCAACAAAGATTGATGACCTGATCAGTTCCATTAGAAGGTTGATCAAGAAGATTGTACCAAAAACCCTTTATCTATCAAACATACAATCTCAAAGTCTGGAGATAATAACAAGGGTTGATGAATTGTTGCATTGTTCTAAAAAATTCAAAGTAAGTATTAATGAAAATTTTAATTATGGAAAAAGTGCAATAATGGTATTTATGTCAAGCTCTTTTATTTCATTAACTAAAATATGGATGTGTTGTTTTTTGTGCGTTATTTGTGTGATAATGATCCATCTTGCCATGATGAGGGTACTATATGTGGTTCAAGTAGATCACATGTTCTATCCCTCAATCATGTATTCCATTATAAATATATAAATATAAAAATAAAAATAAATAAATAAATTTAAAAAAAAAAAAAAAAAAAATATATATATATATATATATATATATATATAAATTTAAATAAATAAATAAATAAATAAATAAATAAATAAATAAATAAATAAATAAATAAATAAATAAATAAATAAATAAATAAATATATATATATATATATATATATATATATATATATATATATATATATATATAGGAATGATGATAATAATTGACAATACATATTCAAACAATCTTTTTCTTAATGCTCTAAAAATCTTGTCCATTCTCTAACAATCTTATTCTTCAACTCTTGTATGTGATCCTATGATGATGCCACCTTTGATGAGGACACCCAGAAATATATTTCTGACTACAATGTCAAAAAAATGTAACTTGAAAACATCAGATGTTGCACTAGCTAGTGGTATGTAGATCCCTCTTTTATGTGTTTATGATGTATTCTTTCCCTTACACCAGTTTATTTCCCTTTAAGTTTTCTTTCTTGCAATAATTTGATAATGGTTTCATTTTATGTAGTAGATAATGCAACACATGATGATATAAACTCATTTCTTGGATGTACCATTATTCTTAGTACAGGAATGGTAAAGAACTACAAATTGATCATGATCGATGAAGGTGGTGTTCCCATAAAAGTATCCAAGCTTCTAGGTACTATAAAGTACTTATTATGATTAGAAAATAGTAATTTACTTATTCATCACTCTTATTTGACTAATGATACCATGATATTTTTGCAAGGAATGATATTCTTTTACAGGAAACTTGGCAAGAAGTCTTTGTGGATATTTAGGCCTACCTTTCATACATGGTGGAACATCATATCCAAACTAATTAAAACCCCTATCCACTATTTTTATTTCATATCATCACTATAATAGTTTCCCTTTGATATTATTCTTGAACTATATTAAAGGAAGCTTCACTTCATTTATGAATCTAATAGGTTTTTTTACTTAAAAGGTGGAATCTACAAGATAAAAATGTTAAAGAATGATCTCATAGAGAGTATGACCAAGCTTTTTGTACCTTCCACATTCAAGTAAAAAAAGCTCCTAGAGTGAGCCAAAAAATGTTTGAAATATATACTGAACTAATATAGGAAAAGTTTAAAGCTTAACCCCATGATTCATCTTCTGCTCTATGAACCTAATGTTGAGTGGTAGGCTCTAATTTTTGATGACAAGGAGAAAGGTACACTAGTAGAGGGTGAAAAAGGTATGCAATAATATTTATAATGTAATTATGTACTAATTAGTATTTATATTTGTATGATCTAACATATTTCAATCTAATTAGTAGGAGACAATTTCCACAACAAGTCAAATTGTGATATTGCTATTAGGATTTAACTGTGTGATTTTGAGTCAAAATCATTGAACCATTTTTCATGAGTAGTGATTCAACATGAATCCATATCTCATGGGAATAAATGGAACACTTAGCACTCACTGGATCTAGGTGATGCTCACAGGGGTGAAGCATTGGGACCTCCCAAAAGGCCACCCATCCCAGTACTACTCTAGCCTAAGCGCGCTTAACTATGGAGTTTCCTCCATGGTTAAACACAAAGCTTGCAACCCCATTTGAAAAACCTTCACCAAGTGTTGTGCCTTATGAACCATTCATTATAAAGCCCCTTAAGCTCATTAGTTGATAAGTAGGTGATAATTTCCACAACAAGTCAAATTGTGATATTGCTATTAGGATTTAACTGTGTGATTTTGAGTCAAACTCATTGACCAATGTTTCATGAGTAGCGATTCAACATGAATCCATCTCTCATGAGAATAAATGGAACACTTAGCACTCATTGGATCTAGGTGATGCTAATAGGGGTGAAGCACTAGGACTTCCCGAGAGGTCACCCATCCCATATTTCAATCTTTTCATATATTTTTGATACATCAAAGGAAACATAGATGAGAAATTACAAGTAACACAAACTCGAATCTAGTGGTTATTCCAAAATTGTCACACAAGTTTTAATTATTAGATAATGAAAATCCGTATGCAAATATTTATAAATTAAAATCAATTTTTTTTGATGAAACAATGTAAGTAAAATCGATTATACAAAGCAAAAATGTAGGGAATGGAGTTCCATAGAGCTCTCACAAAAGAAGATAGGAGGATTGGCTTCCAACATGGCTTTAAAGTCATGGCTGAATAGACACAAGATTATATGAGTGCCCAAGGTTCTAATGATGCATCTGTTCCTATCCAGGTAAGCAAGCTAAATAAAAATTTCAAAGTTCAAATTTAATGCTTTACCAAGTAGTCTATTATCTCAAGTAGTCTCATCTAAAGTGTCATCCTAATTTTCATAAAATTGGAATGTAGTTTGAGAATCCTACTACATAATTTGTTGATGATAATATTTCAAATGTGCATCCTAGTGGTGGAGGTATATATTTTCTATTAAAAAATTTCTATGTAATAATTAGTACTAGTAAACATCTTAAATGATTTGTGGTGTAGTAACACAAATTAAATTACATTCGATGTTTGTATTAATTTAACATTTTGTGTTGCAATTCTCTAGTGGATCGAGAGGCTGATGTTCAGTACCATGTTGAGTTTAGGCCAGAAAAAATGATGTGACTAGAACACGTAAACAACACCAAAGTTATGTTCTTTAAGGAAATGAAATAATTGTAATGATTATAATAAGATGGGTATAATTTAACCCTTTTATTTGCTATTACAGAGTCCTCCCTTATGCAATGTCATAGCAATAGGCATACAATGAGATTACAAGAAGAGGTAAGAAGAATTAATTAGGGGGAAAGCTATGATGACATTGATACTCCTCTTAGGGATTACATGAAGAAGAGCAAAACAAATGATGATAACCTATGTACCTTATTTGATGACTACCAAATTTTATTTGTAAATGAATTTAATTATGTGAAATTGATCAATGTTCATGAATTATATAAAGTGGTAATGAATATTAATGAATGTTCATGTTAATATTGAATCAAATGTCTTAATGAATGTTATCATGTGATAATGAATGAATGTTACATTTTATTTATGAATGTGTATGGTTGTAAGGATGAATTAAATGTAGATGTTAATAGTGAATTTAGAGTCATGTTAGGGGTGGGGAGGAGTGGGGCAAATGAGCTTCCACCTTTACGTGGTTGGATCTATTTAGTAGAGAATATTAAATTATTCTTGAAATAAAGTGAAGCTCAATATTAACCTCTCACTCCATCACAACTTTCTAACTTGATATCAAAATTGCATTGTTGCATTGTTGTAGGATTATGTTATCTTGAAAAGAAAGTCACAAGATACCCATATCATGTGCTAAAATATCCTACTGAGAACTTTCACCCAAGTTGTAAACTACGATAGTGGGGTTTTGGTGCAGTGTTCAAGGTACTTGACATCTTGATCTCTTTTTTGTACTCTCTCTTCTTTTCCTTAGAATTTAAGTTAAAACTACTACTTTTTGTCTCTTTTCTCCATTAATCATGATATGGATTGTCTCTTTTCTTTAGCTACTTATATTGTTAGTATTATTTGACCTTGTGTGACCACTTCCTTTATGCTTCTAATAATGCAAGCCTTGTGTGACCTAAATGGACTCCCAATTTACATTCATTTGCACAATTATGGATTTTTTGCATTCTTATAATAGATAAAGATATTAATGTGGAGAATTGTTGAATTATCCAAAAAAGTCTAGAAAATAAATTGTATAACAAATAAGGATTTTAGAACCCTTCCAAATTTTATAGGTGTCATTTGTCTTGTACGTGTTCCCTTTATATATAAAGTTGTGACTTTTTCTCATAAAAAATTGGAAGTTTCACTTTTCTCCACTCTACTTTTTAGCTAGTCAAGGTTAGTTTCTCTAGGACCTCAATAGTTTTACTTTGCTCTTCCTTGAATGATACCACCTTTATTAATCTAGGCATATTAGATTAGATGGATTCATGTGATGAAGATGTTAAGTAAATGTTTTAGCACACCTTCCACACTGCACAACAAGGATATAATAGAATATTTCCACATTCTAGTCCAATTTTAGTTAGTGCTAGATCTAATGCTAATTTTGGAAAAGATTTGGTCAAAAGGTAAAATTAGAGATATTGCCATTGAAAATTAAAATAGATTAAACTTTTGTCCCAACTGATTATGTTAAATATGAAGCAATTGTTATATTTTTTTGGAAGAAAATGATGTGAAGAATGGTAGGGTTAGACATCACAAGATCAACTACTGATCACTCTTATAGATTTCTTAATGATTTCTTGGTATTAGAAATGGAAAAGACATAAAACTATAATAATCAACCCAAATGATTCTTCTAGGTTCTTTTATAGTTCATTATATCATGATATAGACCAATTATACATATTATGTATTCCATCCATAGGATTTGATAAAATTTTGAATTAAAATTTCAAAATAGAATCAACAGTACCAAAAGTGCAATATATAGACTTGTTTAACATAGCTACTTTCTTGTTTTAGATTAGATTTTATGCCTAATTCTAGAACCCTACTTGTTCTTGCATCAAAATTTGATTTTTAAAACTTTTGATTTACAATCTTCTAAATCATTATTAGATTGAACCATAATGTCTCCTTGAACAACAAGTAGACCAATGTCTTTATTCTCCAGAGTTAAGCACAAATCCTAGACTTCTTGTGCAATAATATACTACCTAGTATTTGAGTTATCTAACAGAGGATCTATTCCATGAACTATTTTAGGCATTTCAACAAGAATTAATGCACTAAGAGCTCCTATTAGATCAATAATGAATTCTCTTGAACAAATTATTACATTATAATGTATTTCCCATCATTAGTTCTTTTATTAGTGACTCCCCTTGTGGATAAATTACTGCTATATATATAAAATTAAATACTGATTTTGTTTTAAAAATTTTACCCTTTCCGACTTCAAGCCCTTTCTATGATTGTTGAAATCAAATTTGAACCTTGTTACTTAGATCAAAATGAATAATTTCACGTGTTAGTACTAAGACACAACCAAATGAGGATATATTGGATTTAAAGGCTATCCAAAAGAGGAAGGGCATACTAGATCTGATCAAAGAAATTATAAGGAAGATGTTGGCATAGCCAATAGAGATCAGTGGAACTCCATTTCCCTTGTACTAAAGAATAAACTAGTATAATGTAAAAGGAATTTGATGAGTGAAAATAGGCATTAGAATGATTCAAAGTCTTTGTCCTTTCCCTGGTTCATTTTCCATGTTCACACTTTTGGAGGGGTCCCAAAGTCGATGCTATTTAGTGTGCAAAATATGTACGGAGTATCTAAATTTTGTTTTAGTTTCCTAATTGTCACAATGAAAGGTACTGATAGGAGCAATTATCATAAACAAGAAATGACCATATTTAATTACCTGCAACCATGCATCAATCAAAAACTTTAGTTACAAATAGGTTGACACTACTTGTCACTCAACTTCTCAATCTGCATATTCCATAACATTAACGAAAACATTAAGCCACATTGTGGATGGTAAAAGGTGACATCAAAAATGAAATTTCCATAGGTCAATTTCTCTGCAAGTTCCATAAAAGTGTGCCATCATATGTATTTCTTTCTAGTTATATTTGCCTAGTAAAGAATTCAAGTTTTGGTTTCCCAAGTTTGCACCCAAGTTGTATAAGTTGGCAAAATGTAAAAAAGTTTGAAAACTGAATTTTTACATAGAAAGAATGAGCTAAGAACAAAAAATCACCAACATACATAGATGAAAAAATATTTGCAAAACTAAAATCACATGTTGACATATATTGCTTTAGAGATAATAATACAACTTCATTCCAAGTCTTAGTACAACATTGTTGTAATAAATAGTAAATACATGTATATAATAACAAGAGATTTCAGTTCTCCAAGGTTGGTAAGGGAAATATAAATACTCCATCATAGAATTCAAATCTAACTAAAACAACTCACACAATTTAAATGTTACTCATAACCAAACAATAAAACATAGAAAATAAACGATAGATAATTGGTTATTGTCCAAGTGACAGAATTTGTGGCATTTTTCCAATAGGATCTATAGTATCCTAGAAATAGGATCTATATAAAATTCAAAGTATCTTTCTTTTAGCTCCACTAACCTTATCAATCCATAGGAACAATGATTGAACACATATAACACTTAACCGACTAAAACCTAGCTTATGAAAATAATTGAGCTCACATAAATCATACCAACTTGGTGAGATGAACGATGATTGAGGATTGTTAGACATTTTACATGGATGTTTTATGCTCCCTCACAATCCCTGATCATTTTTTGATGCTCCCTCAACAAATTTTTCTACTCTAGTGACAATGCATAATTATCATCTCTCAACTTCTTATGAGCTTCTCCCAAGAGAGCATGATCTTCAAGAAGCGAGTTATGCTCTTGCATAAATTTTTGAAACTCTATATTAATTCATCTAATGTCAACATATACATCCCTAAAATTTTATTCTAGAGATTCTATTCTATGTGTTATGTCCATGTCCTCTATGGACTCCAGTTGACTATCCAAGTCATTGACCTATACTCTAGTCTCAGTGTATTCTTTGGCCTTGTGTTGATATTGACCCTCTGATTCCTCCCTGCCATAGATTCTAAAGTTGTTCCCTCAAATGACACCTCTTTTGACATTTTTACACTTCCCTAATATGTGCTATGCTTGGAGTATTGAGCACTATGCTTTAGTACCAACTATCACAGGGATAGGTTTTTTACCCCAAGTGGTAGCAACAATCTCCATTAAAACCACACTTATAGCCATTATTTTTTGAATTCCTAAATCCAATTACTAACCATATACTAAAATATAGAAACTAAAGAGAAGAAATATGAAAAATTTGGCCACATAGTATTTTTGCATAATCTTAAGTCGAGATTTGTAAGTACTTGGAAGTTACTCTTGCCAGTAGCTAGGTAAGTGAATTTTGTTCTATTTTAATTTCCATTGATTGGTAATTAAAAATATCTCAAATTTTTTTGTGGTTCTTGATTCTTCTATAAATTGACATATTTAAGATGATGTATTATGGTCTTTGATAGGGTCATCACCTTCTTTAAGGTCATGTTCGGCATGCCTAGCTGGAATGTGAATTAGATAGGTCATTGTTGTTAGTCTTTGATCCCCTTGTAATGACCATAATTTGAGAGTTAGGATTCATTTGTTCTCTTTCATAAGTTAAAAATTGGAGCAATAAATATGACTACATGTTCATATATGCTACTTTGATTTTTAACTTACATAAGAGAGCTAATGACACTCGTGACTGTCAAATTCTAACCATTGTAGGAAGAATCAAAGACTAATGACATAGAGCTATCCATGTCACATTTAAGCTTGGTGTCTCAAATGCAATATTTTAGAAGGAGACTATCCTATCAAAGACCATGTAGCTATAATTACAATTGAAATACTCAACCTTATATTATGATGCCCAATTCCCACGATTATGTTGTAAAAATGACGATAGCACCATGAGAATCTTCTACATGTAGCCATCGCAATTTTGACATGTTTGTTTATATTTTAAGATACTAGATTCCCACAGCTATGATGTGTAAATGATAGGAATACCATAGGAATTTTTGACATGTTGTCATCAAAATTGTGACATCTGTTTATATTTTATGACATCTAATTCCCATGGCTTTTCTGCACAAATGATGACACTACCATGGGAATTTTCCAAATCAAATAGTCACACTTGCGACACTCATCCTCAAATTAGGACACCCAATTATTATGACTATATTGTAAAAATGATGGCACCATTATGGAACACATCTACACAATACCTTTTCTTGGTAAAATGATTGCATTCAAAACTAAGCATTGTGCATATAGATTATACATCCATCATAGTATCTAAAACTATCCATTAGACCCATTTAATTAATATACAAGGGATGTAAACTTGAAATGATGTCTGCAAAGTATATGCTTTAAACCTCTTTAGTTGTCATTTTCTATCCTATGGAACTAAGAATAGGAACACTTAATCTATACGTGAAAATGACATAAATGAAATATAAACAAAGCTCTGCACTATTTGACTTTGCTATAGGAACAACTATTGATTTTTTTACCAATGGCTGTAGGAACAACATAGATCTTAATTAATTCTATCACAAAAGAAACTAATTCTACCAACTAGGTTCACTTACTAAGTGGCCCTCCTAGGGTAAATGAACAACTACCATTATCAACTTCAAAGATTAACACACAATAGTAACAACTTGCATTGATATATACTCATAAAAATAGTACAAACTAGAAATGATAGTTTATATTTGAAAGAGAAATACTATTGCAATTACAAACTCTGTTGAATTAACTTAGAGCCTTATTCAACAACTCATTTAAAACAACCACAAAAACTAACTTCCTAAGATCTAGTTTTAGCATTGAGAACTTAGTAATGAAATTATTATATCATGGTATACATCTTCAATGGAATGAGTCTTAAACACATGACATAATTACTTTTGGATTTGTGCAATAGTTGAAAGTTTGGCTGACCTGATCTTTAGAAACTCGCAACTATCAGGTAACCATATAACTATACTATTAATGCTTCCACATGCACTCATTCCTTTAATTTATTCTTGCAATCAAATTATTACACATACAATAACTCACAACACAAATTTACTTCATTAAATTTATGATAGACATTCAATACACATATCAATCGTTGCTCACAATGCATAGCTGCAGGAAACTACCACTAAAAGTAAGAAAGGAAAAAGGGTATGCACATCCATAAATCATACATATATAATCCCATTCTTCTATATAAATTATAACCATAGTAGTATATTAAGGAAATCATATAGTGTCATGAAACTTATGGAATAGAAAGGCAGTTATAGGTTTATACAACACATTATAGTTAAAAGTCTTTCAATTTAAACATAAAATATCACATAAAAACCACATAAACCCATGGAATCATGATATTCCTTCAGCCCATAATTCTTCCCAACATAGAATTTGGCTAGTCCTCCAAAAAAAAATGTAGTTTCTAAACTTTACCTTCAATCTAAAATCTTCTGGAATACTAGATCTCGTTCCTCTATTCTACCAGCTCCAGTAATAACCTTTAGAATCCTTAAGCCTTTCCTAGGATTGTACCTCAACAACCATGTTGTGTGAATTAACATCCTCATTATTTCCTAATAGTGGATGCATTAATAGAGGAGTCTTAAACTTAAGTGGAATCAAGAAACTACCTCTAGTGTGTCCCAACATAACATTCCATGGTGCATGCCTACTTTCCATAACAAAATTCTAGGGAGAATGTGGCTCCTTTACCTAAAAATCTTGGGGATGTCTTATCCATCATTGAATGATTGATCTTTCTTCTTCATGTAACTCATTAGCTTTCATTTCACTAAATTGTAAAAAAAAAGCCACTCTTAGAGGTTCTATGTGTTTCTCCACTTTCTTATAATTATAAACTTTTAGAAAATCATAATAATATGTCCTTGCATCTTTCATTGTAGGCCTCAAGTACACTAATTTCGATTCTTCTACTTCTCTATATGGTTTAGCTTTATTTTCTCTTATAATTTTATTCTGATCCTAGGACTTAAATGATCGCAATTGGATATCCCCCACATACATCAAAAGATTTCATTCCCTTTCATTAGGGACAACTAAATTCTACATGTATAGTTCACATAGGAGATTCTTAATGGCTACAAGAGATTTCTAGAATGCATGATAAAATTCATGAGGATTATTTAGGGAAGAATTAAGACCTTGCACAATTTGAGTCATTTGATAGTTCAACATCTAATCCTTTAGGAATAGAGTGTAAACTTGAGCCAATGGTTTGCATTGGAGAAGTTCAGGAACCAAATAAGTCAATTGTGTGACTTTTCCCTCCAAAATCATAATTTTTTCTTCTTGATCCAATAATTCTTTGTGTTGATTATTAATAACTTGATGCATCCCCTTCTTTTCTTTAACCACATAGCTTTCTTTGTTAAAAATTGCTAGTATAAACTCATTCCTGTTGCTAATTGTGTACAGAGGTCAGGTGGAGGCATAGGTCCTTCACTAGCCATTTCCCTAAGAACTTTCTCAATAATATTTATATTGATTTTAGGAAAATTTTAATCTAGGTCTTGAGGATCATTAATTTTAGGCTCTGCAAGTTTATCTCTAGACATAGAATCATCATCATTCTCTGATTCACATACAACCTGAGAATGCTTTCCTTTCTTTCAGACCAGAAAATTACCATACCTTGAATCACTATCATTGATGCCTACATCTCCTACATAAACAATATCTTCTTGGTTTTGGGTAGGATTTTGAAGTGGATTTCTTGAGTCTTTTTTTAACTCTTCTGATTGTTCACATTTAGGAACTCCTTCATCATTTTTAAGGGTATTTTCTTGAGAAATGTTATCTACAAGGGTGTCTATGGTAACATGATTCCTATAATCCTCTCACTCCTTCTCATAGGTTTTTTATTAGGATTTTTAGACATCTTCTTTTGTTTCTTTGAAAACCATTCTTCAAATGAACTATAGGAGTCTCCTTCTAAAATCCCTTTTTGTCAATAGAAGGTGAGGGAGGAAAAATATTATCATAATCATCTTGACTCTTGTGTGTGACATGGGTCAGGTTCTTCTTGTTCTTGAACAATTTCATGTTCAACCTTAGTTACAGAAGACCTAGTTTGTACACTATCCTTGAATTGAGGTGAAGTGGGGTTTTCTTGAACAAATTTTTCTTTTTCTTTTTCCTTTTTAGGAATGGATGGTGATTTTTTACCATCTTCTTCTTTTACTGCCTAGGTGAGGGCTCATTAGGCACGTTACACTCAACAAATTTTATAGTGCTAGTTGATGTGGCAATCCTTCTTCATACACCTGAACCCTAGGTCCACTTAGTGTTGGAAATAATTCATCCATTAACAAAAAATCATCCCAAGAGATAGTAGAAACTTGACTTAATTCCCTTTTATTATCAATTTAATCAAACAATGATAGGAAACTAAGTCAAGTTTACCTTCTTACACATATACAACTCATTTCTATGTTAAATTGAATAAGAAATGTGCAAGCTTGATAGGTCTATTGTCATTTCTTAAGAAACTAAGGAGTTTAAAATGAACACCACGAAACCATTGATTCCTTTCTTTACACAGAATGTACTTCATTATATAGAGGGCACACTAATCATAGGGTTTTTTTTCCATAAATCCTCCTTGTCCCTTGCTTTCTATCTAGGGTGAATTGGGCCCTTGCCATTCATGGGTCCATATCTTCTTCAAAAATTTCCCTTGCCAATGGAAACCCTGAGACTTACGAAATTATTTCTTGACTACATTCAACCTTTAGCCCTTACCATAGCTATTCTACTACTGAATGAGTTCATAAACTAAAAAGTAACTTCATCATTAAGCTTCTAAAAATACTGGAGCCAACCATGAGTTTCAAATGATTGATGAAAACATTATCTTGAAGAATAATGTCATGAACTGTGGGTTCATACCATATCAAACCACCCCCCATGATTATACCAGTAAAATTCCCAAAATGAAAATTTTCGCTCTCTTTAGAAAACAAATGCAGGATAAATAGACAACTTCAAGATTTGTAGACTATATGCATTTAAAGACAACGAAGAACAAAGATTGTAAATATTTTAGAAAATAACATGTCATGTCATCATTAAATTTGTACCTTTTCACTCAAACTCCATGAATGCAAGTTATGTGTGTACTTTCCAAATAAAAGGACAAGTGTCATATTGACTTGATAAATGAAGAGGGAATGATATGGCATATCTGCACATAATTGTCCAAAATGCAATATACTTCCTATAACTATGAGATTTATATGTATGAACTTGTGTGATTGTTGTGAATATTGCATCGCTTCATACTCGTGTGGAGAAGTACAAAAGTGAAATTGATGGGTGAGAGAGAAAGAGGATGAGATTAAATTATTATGGAGAAAGTGAAGATTTATTATGAATTTTGATCAAAGTCAAAGTAATGGTGAATGCTGAGTGGAAGACTTAGGTTGAAGCAATGAAGGAGAATTGACAAAGGAAAACTACTGTAGGAATTCCTCTCGAGACTGGGGCTTAATTGTAAATTTTGATTCGATGACTGTTAACTAGAAGTTTGAATTGTACTGGATCAATTATAGCCAACTATACTACACTATTATCATAGACTACTTCAATTTCATAGGGCCCTAACCATCTAGTTACAAAATTTCCTTAATTGTGTTGATATATTGAATCATAGAGAAGTGCCCAATCACCCACACTAAATTTCTACTCTTTAATATATTTATCATGCCATTTATTGCATTGTATTTGAATTAATTCAATATTTTGCAATGTAGGTTTCCTAAACTCATCAAGTCCATTCAGCTGTAGGATGTGTTCTTGTTGAGTAGAATGGATGTCTATATTGAGTTCCAAGGTAGTGCAGAGTATTTTATGTTGAAACTCAATGGACATCATTGCTGTTTTACCATAGACTAGTTCAAAAAGAGTAAATCCTATTGTAGTCTTCCATGTTGTTCTATATGCCCACAATGCTTTCGAGAGCTCAATTGCCCAATATTTCTTGTGTATTTGAATAGTTTTTGTCAAAATGACTTCCAATTCTCTATTGGTTATCTTATCCTATTTGTTATCTTTTGGATGGTTAGGAGAGGACTTACCATGTTGAATGGTATATTGAGTCATGAGGGTAGTAATGAGATTGGATGTAAACTGGGCTCCTTGATTGGTCACCAATTCTCTAGGAACTCCAAATCTTGTAAAAATTACTTCATATAAGAATTCTACAACATTGTTAGCCCTTGCATGTTTCATAGGTTTTGCGTCTATTCATTTGGTGACATAATTAGTGCAAACCAAAATATTGGACTTAACTTTTGAGGGAGGATCCATTAGTCTAACAAAATCTATCCCCCATTTGTCAAATGGTCTAACAAATACTTGTGGCTATAGGGGAATTTCATCAAATTTTGGTGGTCATCCCATATGTTGGAATCTATCACATTTTTTGGGTATTTTTTGTTGTATCCTTGTGTAGAGTTGGTCAATAGTATCTAGTTGTTTGGATCTTGAATGCTATTCTTTTAGCTACAAAATGTCCTCCATTTGGTTCATCATGGTAGTTGCATAGGATATAATAATTTTTATCCTCCCTGAGGCATCTATGTATTACTTGATCAGGTCTAATGTAAAATATACAACCAACTATCAAAGAAAAATTAAAAAAAAATTCAGCTAGGAGCTGTTTATTCTTAGGAGCGAAATGAGCTAGAGTTCTCCCTATAGTGAGATAAATAGAAATGTTGGCATACCATGGATTATGTGTTATTAGGGAGAACAAGAGTTCATCTAGAAAATCATCATCAATAATAGTAGGATCATCAAGGACCTATAACCTTGAAAGGAAATCAACTAAAACATTAGCTTTTCCTAGCTTATCTATGACCTTGATATCAAATTCTTGCATAAGAAGTAACCGTCATGCTAGTCATCCTAAAATAGTTGGCTTACTAATGAGATGCCTGATGAAAATATGGTTAGTGTGCATAAATATTTCACATCTAATGATATAATGCCTAAGCTTGTTGAGAGCATAAATCACAACTAGCAATTCCTTTTCTATGATAGTATATTTGAGTTTAAATCCTTGTAATTTTTTATTGATATAATGAATAACATGCTCAACAATCCATTATTTTTGGTCTAAGACAACTCCTATAGCATAATCTAAATCATTAACATGAATATAGAATGGAATGTTCAATTTAGGACCTCTAAGTATATGTGCTTTAGCTAATACATCCATAAGGTGTTGAAAGGATTTGTGACATTCTAAATTCCAATAGAAGTCAAAATATTTCTTTAACAAATAATATAGTGGAGCTTCTATTTAACTAAAGTCTTTGATGAATCTCTTGTAGTAACCAACATGACCTAGGAAGCTTTTGACATCCTTTTTCTTTGCTGGTGTGGGAAGAGTACTAATTACTTCTATCTTCTAGGGATTAACTTCAATACTATTTGAAGAAATATAATGACCTAATACAATGCCCTCTTTCATCATCATATAGAACTTCTCACCATTTAATGAAAGGTTATGTTCTTGATATCTTTTCAACACTCTATCCAAATTGGATTTAGCTTTATCAAAGGTAGAGCCATAAGAAATGAAATCATCCATGTAGATTTCCATACAGTCGATAGACATATAAGAGAAAGCACTTATGATTGCTCTTTGAAAGGTAGTAGGAGCATTGCACAATCCAAAGGGTAATACTGAATAGGAAAATGTTTCCTAGGGATAGGTAAAAGTTGTTTTGTCTTGATTGTTTGGTGCTATTTGTATCTAGTTATACCCATTGAATCCATCGAGAAAATAAAAATACTTTTTCCCAGCCAAGTTGTCAAGAACTTAATTAATGAAAGGTAATAGAAAATGTTCCTTTTTAGTTGCTATATTAAGTTCTCTATAATCCACAAATACTTACCATTTATTCCCTTTCTTAGGAACAATTACCAAAGGTGAGATCCACTGACTATAAAAATAGGGTAGATGAATCTAGCATTCAAAAGTTTCTGCAATTCAATTTTTGCAATATCACAAAATCTAGGATGAACTCTTCATTAAGGATGTTTGATAGGCTTACATTATGATGTAATGTAAATTCTATGAGTTCAAAATTTTGGGCCTAACCCTTTCATATTTGTGTAATCCCATGCAAATGCTTTCTGATTATTTTGCAACACCTCAAGTATACTTTTTAATTTGTTAGGAGTATGATTATTATTGATATTAAGATCCTTTCCTGGGCTAACTTCAACTCTAGTGACTTTATCAACCATAGCTAACTCATCAAAGTTAGAAGACTTAATTTCATGAGGTGACAAGTTATGTAGGTTAGTAGTTACAAGAAAGTTGGGAATGTCCTTAAAAGGAAGAATTGTTTGTAATGAACAATTTTGGTCACTACACAAGGTGGTGTCTTCACCATTTTCATTAAATAGGATGGATACAAGAATATTATTATTATTTTGAGGAATCATAAAGGGGTTTCTTTCAGTCGTCATGGCCTAATTTAATGAGTTTATTTTTGGTTCATCATCTCCTAAATTAGGTCAGACAACTTGGTCATCTTGCAAGAGTGGTTTAGCAGGAGAGTACAAAGCCAATTTATTAATAGTGGATCCATTGGAGATGGTCATTTTTCTTGATTGGAAAGCAATAAAAACATATGATGTAGCTAACCAAGGCCATCCTAGGATAATAGGATAACCTCCCAAAGTTTCTTTAGGTGATAAAAGGACAAAACTCATTGAATACTCCCAAGAATCTGAAGTAACTATGACATCTTCTGTCATGCCATCACACTTTATTGTTGAACTATCAACAAGCTAAAGTACGGTAGGGGTTTCTCGAATACCAATGATATTAAGCCAAAGAAGGACCTCCCTAGTCATAACATTAATATATGCATGTAAGTCATTAAAGCATTTTGTAACTATTGATTTTTTAACTCCTTAGATCATAATATTTTGTAACTATTGATTTTTTCGACATAAGATCAGATAGTTGTCCCATGACATGGATAGTTTGGGGATCCTTTCACTTTATACCAAGTTGTTTTATAAAAGCTTCTTTAATAACTTTGGTATATGCTAGGATTTCCTTAAGGGCATCTAGCAATGGTATTATGACTATCATTTGCTACGATTGAGTGAGAAATTGTAAGGCCCCTTCCCTAGTACCTTATTACAAACCCTAAATGTTATGGATATGATTAGGATTTAGAAAGAGCAAGGACATTAGATGACATGTTTTAGTTCTTGTGAAGAGGACATGAATAATATATATAGTTATCCTTACATCTTATGATAAAATGAGGGTAAGGAGGTTTTAGAATTTATGTATGTCATGAGTGATAATTTACTTATCAATAATGAGCTACAAGATGTTTCTTAAGATGGATATAGATTTTAGATATTGCTAGGTTAAACAACATTAGGTTGATGAGTTAAGACCATATGGAATAAAGGTTCAAAATGTCATAACCTAGAAACTAGGTCAATGGATTCCTGGTATTTTATGATCTTTTAGGATAATGAATTATTTAAGAAAGATGAATCAACACCACCCTTGTAAGAATTACCAATAATGTAGATGGAAATTGTTATCAAAGTTGGATATGGGTCTACACGATAGAACTCAGCATGATGTAAACATAATAAGCCAATTATTGTGGAAGTAGCATTAGGTGGATATCTTGATATTCACGAGGACAAATTTTATGACCCAATAAAATGTACTAGATTTATTCTATGATTGATTGTATGACTATGCACACATCCTGATTATCTGACATAATTGATACACCCTATAATGTATTATCTCATAATGATTAATGTATTATCTCATAATGATAACGAGATACTATTAGTTATCAAATTATATTTAATTGAATCAAAGGATGCTAGTTTTGATGTTTACATTTAGAAGATTTTGATCTAAGATATGTATTTGGAACTAATTTTCATGTTGTAGATTCAACATTTCATCAATATAATTAGAAATGGATTATGATGTGGTTTAGAATATTAGTTGGATCATTTGATTTGATAGTAATATTGATATATAGATTCTGATATTTTAATGTTTTAGATGCCTTATATGAAAATGATTAGAAAATAAAACTAGTTAGGAAAATTGAGTATGTTAATGCGAATTATTCAATATGAAATTTGTATATGCATTTTATATGATTTTTCATTGGGCTATTGATGTTCAAGTTTAGTGTGTAGGTAATTGAACCATGGAATTTTATTGGGGGAAACAAGGTCTAAACTCATGTAAACATAACTTAGCCAAGGCAAATCTTTGAAAGATTCAAAAGCCTTGTTGTGATGTATTTTATTTCATAAATGCAAGCTTGCATTTGTGTGAAAATTGTAATCTCAAAGATGTATTAGGGACATGTCATGGTGATGTGTAATGCATTTTAATGTGTCACTTGACACTTGTAGATTGTTGCATGTTAATGACATGTCACCTAGGGTTTTGGTCATGGTAGCATTTAAACCTTAAACTGATTACTTTAAAAAAAAAAAGATTAAGTAAACCCACTTGAAAAGGTATACGATGAGTCAATATCAAAGGGAATTTCGAATTCAAACTTGACAAGCATTTTAAAGGGTCAATAGGAGGCCATGAAGTGCCTTTTTTGTGAAAATAAGCTACCTATGTGTTAGCATAAAATGCTAGGGGCCTAAATTTGACCATTTTATTGCCTAGCTAGCCTATGGGGTCCCTTAACCAATGCATTCTTCCACCAATTCAAAAATTGAGTTGTCCCATTAACTCATCCCCCATCTTTCCTCTTAATCAAAAAGTAGCAAAGTTGGTAGGGACAAAGTTATAAGAGATAGTGGCTTCATGTTTTTGGTAAAAAGAGATAGTGGAGAAGTCTTTTTAGTGGACTTGGAAAAAATAGTGGGGTGTTCACCCAGTCTCTAAGTTTAGAGACAATTAGGTTTTGGAAGGAGGAAGGACTAAGGAGAAGAGAGCTCTGTAACAAATTTCATTCTGCTATTAGCTTGGACCAAGGTTGGTGCCCATGCCATAACTCTCATTTTCAATTTCTCAATGATGATTTCTCTTGTTCATATTGTGTTAAAATTTATGTCATGTGTTGGTGTTGAAGTTTGTGGGTAGGTGTCATTTTAGTGGTGGAGTTCTCTTGCAAATTTCTCTTTTTTTTTTGTGTGTATTAGAATTAATGGGTGTGAAGGCTTCACTCACCCTTGGGAGGGAAGAGATGCCTTGGGTGAAGGGGTTAGTTGGGATCAACATTGAAGTTGAGATATTTTCCTCTTGGAGAGGGTTTTGTTGTTCATGGAGTATGGGCTCCATTGAAGCCACATGCCTTGTTTGATAGCCTTGAAGAGGCATTTATATTATGAGAGGTATAAGTGTATTGATATGATGAGGAAGATGTATTTTGATAGCCTTGAAGAGGCATTGTGCAATTGCAAATATATATGTGTATATGGATATGGCATTCTCCTCTTTGGAGAGCCCACCTTCCCCCACTATTTTCATGATTCCAATGGTGAGTCATTGTGTTAAACCTTGGAGGGGTTGTAAATGTATTGTGATATTGAGTTTTTGCATGCATTGTGAAATGTTTGAGTGTAACCCATTTGAGTCTTGTTTCCCCTACTCAGTGGGTGGCTTCTTAAAAGCCTAGGATGGGAGGTGAGCCTCCATGGTTCTTTTTTTTTCTTTTAGTAGCTTTGTGAGGATGGGATCTATGAATAAGTTAGGGTTTTTCCCCTTGGAATTATTAAATAATTGTGTTTTATGTTGATCTACCATGTAGTTGAAGGAATCAATCCTTCTCATTCAGTTCATAATTTGCTAAGATGGAAAATAATCTCCATTATGATCTTATGTATTGTGAGAAGGATTAAATCCTATTTTATATTAATGTGAATGTGAAAATTGAGGTTGAATGCTATGCATTTAGTTGGCATTGCAAGAGTAATCTTGTATCATCTTCATAGTTGTGTAGGGAGAAATGGAATAGTTTCATGTGAAGGAATAACCATTGTTATGAAGTCCATGTAGAAGTTTTCTAAATGGAATAATTCTTCTCATGTAGTCTTATGAATAAAAAAATAGATACATTTCATAGGTTACTTGTGTGGACGAGAATCATTGTAACAAGTACCGAATTCAAAAAAAAAAAAAAACCTAAAGTTATTGCATTAAAAGGTTATATGTTAAGTATGTTGATGTAATGGTAAGAAAATTAATTGTATTGTAATAGACATAAGGTTGTAAAAGAGATATTTCCCTATGTAAAAAATAATGAAAAATGCTATATGGATATTATTCATCATTGGTAAACCTATATTTGACATTGTGCAATTAAATCTTGTGTGCTAGATTTTTGATTTTGAAAATCTACGTGATCCTATAGATCAAATGGATGCAAAAGAATAACATCAAGTTTACAATTAAAATAATAATAATAAAAAATAGATAAGCCATCATCAAATCCATAATCATGGTTTCTCAAATAAAAAAGGGGAGAAATGCATAAAGTCCATAAAGAGAGCATGCCTGTATATGCACATTTGCTCTCTGGATTTTGTATGGGAGAGGAAAATAATCCCCCTCCCTAATTTAGTCCAATATAATAATCCTCACATATAACATTCATGTAACATCACTTCCTATTGAATTGACCACTTAAGGAATAAACTATATATAAATTAATAAACCAATGACTAATGTGACACTACTTTCTTCCTAATCCACTTACCCATCTTGTCCAATAACTAACACCTTCATCCCATGTATGAGAGACCAAGGATGACATAGAGTCATGAGCCTTTTTCCTAATGCAAACTTGAGAACATGAGAAAAATTGGTCATTGCTTTTGACTTGAGAAGGGGGTGTTTTCTTTTAATAAGAAAAAGAGACCTTTTCAAAAATATTTTCTTTCCTCTCTTAGGCACCTTCACCTAGGTGCTCAAAAAGGCTGCCCAAGGATGAGACATCCCATCCCATCCTCTACTCACATGACAATTTAGGTACTTTAGTCTTTGACCAATGATTTTTTTGGGGTGGAAAGTGTGTGAGGTGTTAAAAAAGAGCAAAGGAAGTTCGTGTTGTGGAATTCGACCATGGGAGGGCACATGGACTTTGGGGAGAGTGTGAGGTTGTGTCACATGGTGGGGCCAGCAAGGAAAGAAAAGGGGACCTAGGATAGTGTGAAGTGTTTAGCAATAAAAAGTTAGTGGAAAGTGGGGATAGTTAGTAGATTTACATTCTTCCATTGTTGGTAGTTAGTATGAGCAATAGGATTTTATTATCTCTTTAGTGGTCAGCTATAATATTTTTTTAAATAGTAGTAAATATTAGTAACAAAGATTTATTTATGTTATCTAAGTTAAATTGATATTAGAAATCTAAATAGTAAATGTAATAGTATAGCGATATTGTTAAATTAATTAGTAGATAATATCTTAGGTGGTTAGTATGTATAGTGTAGGAAATATTCATAAGTCAATAAAATTAGCTATCAAGATTTCATTTGTAATAAAATAAGTTAAGCAATGAAAAATAGGTTAGTAGTTTTATAAATACCGATTAATGGTTGGGAATAGGTTGATGGATTTTTAGTGGGTGATAAATAGATTTAAGAAAAGAAACATAGTTGGTTATTAATAGATTTTCAATTTGTAATTATTGATAGTTGAAAATTCTAGATTTATTTATGGTAGTTTTGTAATTGGCATAAGTATGGGTTAATAATTATTGACATTAACATAATTATAGTTATGAAATATATATTAATTCTATGCAATTTAATCATTCTATAATTAATGATAAAGCATGGATTGTAATAAACATTGTTATAGGGATAAAGTAAAATGCTATTATTAAAGGAGTACCCATAGTGCATAATATTATTATATAACCCTAGCAAACTTTTGTTTGTAGTAACATGGCTTGTGAAAGAAAAGTCATCCATCGATGATGGTAAATAGATCGAGAAGTTTAGTTAGTATACTTCCAATTTAGATATGTATGTATGTATGTATGTATCTATGTATGTATTAGTGGTTGTTTTGTAATGAATAAGATGAGACCTTGGTATCATATGTAGGCACAACATCTTGGAAGTTAGAAATGTTAGTAATTAGACCAACTAAGGAGGGTAAAATAGTCAAGATCATTAGATTAGATCGGTGGGCTAACTACATCACTCATGGTGTAAAGTATGGCTACATACACACTTATAATAAGGATATCATACGCAGTAACCATACCCCAAATGAAGAGTTCTAGTTCATACCTGGTTGAATGCCTTATCATGATGCTTAATAATTCCCTAATGAAAACAAACATCAAGACAATTAATGTTGAGTCGTTCTTGTCTAAAATGATGTGTTGTATTTGCTATTCCTAAAGTTTAATTGGAATAGATTCTTCCACCTACCTAGTTAAGATCTTTTCAGTTAAGGTTTAAGGGTATGTTATAATTATATAAAAATAACCATTAGGCATATCAACCTCTTGACCATTCACTAACTTAGCTGATAATGTATTGTTCCTTCTTGTGAGAATCCCTAAGTTATCTCTTTCAAAAAAAAAATTAGTTGTGTTTTTCACTGTTATTTTGGGCATGACAACAATTCTCCTATTAAAGGGTTTTCAGGGGGACTTAATGCTTAAGCAAGTCTTTATGGAAATGGTGGTGACTATGTTGTAGGAGACTTTGATGGCATAGGAAGGGATTCCTCATTCAAGGATTCTTCAAAAGTAACCTCTATTATTATTATCCTTTTAGGATTTGGGAGAGTGTTTTTAGACTGAAGGTGTATATCATTTATCGAATCGGTTTGCTACTGAGTATAATTGGAAGAATATACTTGTTTTTGAGTAGTCATATTATTTGGATTTGGTGTGGGCTGAGAAGGTAATTGAGTTTGTTTGGGTGGATGATTATTGGTTGCAAGAGGAGGTTTTGATTATTTCTATTTATTCTATGAGTCCTACCACTGATTGGACTATTTTTGCTAATTTTGATTAGGTTGTTGCCAATTTTTCTTTTTTGGAGGGGCTTTCCAGTTAGGTTCTTTCCATTGATAAGGTGGAGGCTATTTCTAGGATTAGTTATTCCACATAGGTTGAGACTAAGGAGTCCAAGAAGGATTCCAATGGTTTGGGTGTGAAAAACTAGGATTCTGACATTGATTATTAAAATCTCCAAAATTTTGGAGAGGGTCTTGATGCATACCTTGTATTTGATCCCATGACCTCCTTTGAGAGATGTATAATATCTCTTCACTGTCATCATTTTCTTTGAACTACACTAGCATTTGCTACACTTGAGTCTCCATATTAGCAACTATATTAGACTTGCAATTCTTTTTCTTCTCTCGACACTAAGAGAAAAACTTAGCTAAGATAGCATCAATTTCCTCATGTTTCCTTCTGGCTTGCATTGTATCCAACTAGGTTGCAACATTATTATAATGTATTGCTTAAAATCAGATAACAAATTTGAAAGATCCATTTTTGATAAACTAACTCCACCAATCTTTGAGGAATTGAAATGAATTCCTCTTCCTTTTTTTACATTGGCTCTTGAGTAATTCTTGTAATATCTCTTAATATGCTCCCATATATTTTATGTCATGTCTCCTCCACCCATGGGATCGAGGGCTTGTACACATTTCTCCACTTAAACCCTTAAGAAAAGGTGGTTTTGAGATGACTCATTCAGCTGATGTTTAGTATTCCTTTGTAGATTATAAAGGAATCTTGAAACATAATCTTCAAGAGTTTAATATTCCTTCTATTTCATCTTGAAGATATCATCTCCTCCCATACTCCCTCTAAAAAAATCTTTATATTTAGAAAGAAAAAAATTCTTCATTCCATGCCAATCTAATGAGACATTGGTGCCTAAATGACTTCCTCTTTCTAAGTAGAGGGGAATGATTTCAGTTGATGAGTGTTAGTTGTGTAATCATACCCTCTACAAATAATATCAAATTCAAAGAGAGAGGTTTATGGATCTTTATTAATTAAGCCATAGAACTTGGGAAGGACACAAGTAAGAATTTTTTAAAGATTATTGTTATTCTAGAGGTTAGGTATGGGAAATGGAAATGTAGGCTGAGCCATTCTAGGTGGTGGTGGATGTCCTTGCTAATAAATGATAATGGCCAAAGGATTATCCTGATTTACAGGGGAAGACAAAATATTATTCAAACCTAATGATTCATTAGAAGATGATGAAGTGAGGTTTACATGATAGAATACAAAAGGATTTTCAAATGGTGGCTCCTCTGTAGTAGTTGGATTTTCTTTAAGGGGTTCTTCTTCTTTAGGGTGTTGGTCTTCTTTCTTAGGATATACAATTTATTCTATTTTAAATGAGTCATTTTGACTAAGAAATCTCCCAAGATGGTCTCTCTACCTATGCATGTAGATAAAGTAATACTAAGTTGAACTTGTAATAAAACTTGAACAATTGATTTTGCATACAAACATTTAAAAATGACCCTTAGAAAAGGTTTAAATTGACACCATCCATGAAAACAATGCCATAAATGCTTGGTAAAATGATTGCTTTGGAAACTAAGCTTTGTGCATATGGATTGTACATCCATAATAACATCTAAAACTATCCATTAGACCTATTTACTTAATCAAGCAGGGACGTAAAATTGAAATGATGTCTACAAATTATATGCTTTAAATCTCTTTAATTGTCATTTTCTATCCCATGGAATTAAGAATAGGAAAACCTAATCTATATGTGAATATAAGAAAACTTAGCTAAATGATAGACATAAAATACAAATAGAGCTCTACACTGCTTGAATTTGTTGCAAGAACAACTATTGGTTCTGTAACTAATGGCTACAGGAACGACATAGATCTTACTTAATCTTATCACAAGAGAGACCAATTCTACCAACTAGATTCACTTATCAAGTGGGCCCCCTAGGATTAGTGAAAGACTATAGTTATAAAATTCAAAGATTAATGCAAAACAATAACTACTTGTATTGATATCAACTCATAAAATAGTACAAACTAGAAATGATAGTTTATATCTGAAAGAGAAATGCTATTGCAATTACAAATTCTACTAATCTAACTCAGAGTCTTATTCAATAGCTTATTTAAAGAAACTACAAAAAACTAGCTTCCTAAATTGAGAACTTAGCAATGCAATTATTACATCATGGTACACATCTTCAATGGAATGATTCTTAAACACATGACATAATTACTTTTGGATTTGTGCAACACTTGGAAGTTAGGCTGACCTAATCTTCAATGACTCATAAATATCAAGTAACCATATAACTATACTATTAATGCCTCCACATGCACTCCTTCCTTTGAATTATTCTTGCAATCAGATTAGTACATATGCAATAATTCACAATACAAAATTACTTCATTAATCCATGATAGACATTCAATACACATATCAATCCTTGTTCACAATGCATAGCTACAAGAACCTACCCACTAAAAGTAAGAGAGGAAAAAGGGAATGCACAACCATAGAATATACATATATAATCTCATTCTTCTATATAAATTCTAAACATAGTAGTAAATTCTAGAAATTATATAGTATCATGGAACTTATGGAAAAGAAAGGCAATAATAGGTTTATATAGAACATTATAGTTAAAAGTCTTTCAACTTAAAAATAAAATATCACATAAAAACCATAAAAACCCATGGAATCATGACATTCCCTCATCCCATCAACTATTGCAATATAATTGTGTGATGTCCAGTTTCTATGGCCATGTTGTGTTAATGATGACACTTTTATGGAAAGCTTTGATAGGTGCCCATTGATATTGCAACACATGGAAGATAATTGCAATGCCACTATTCAAATTGACCAAGATGTGTGATGACATGTGCAAGCAATTTCATAGAAACTTTATGATGCTCATGTGTGTCACAATTGTGATGAAAAAATGAAACCATGGCAAGTTGCGAAAATTTTTTTGTGATGCCAACATGTGTCATAGTTGCCACAAATAGCAATAACAATTGCAAAACATAGCCATTTTAAAATTGTTTAAAATATACTAGTTTTATAAAACCTTGTAGTAATACCTTGTACCTTTCATGTACTAAGTACATCTTCTAAAGGAAAAACATTTTTACAACTCTAGGATAGTTTTTAAAGAGTGAACTCCTGCATCAACTCCACAAAGATATTCTAATAGACTATGAATTTATGCAAGATACATATTCACTTAGTGAACTTTATATAGGGAAATTACCCCTAGTTTACCTCTAAAATACTTAAAATCATCCTTAGGTAATAATTAGTGAATGTATATACAATTCTCCCCTTTGACTTTACATAATCCAATCCAACTTATTTTTCTTGAACTTTATCTTTCAAGTAGTGATACTTAATTGATATTTTCTTTGTCTTTACATGCATCACAAGGTGCTTTGATGTGTTTATGAAACTTGTATTATCAAAGTAGATAGTTATAGGTTATATCACTTCCTTTTGAAAACCTTCCAATAGTTTTTTGATCCATACAATATTTGAATAATTGATTGCAATATCTACATATTTAGCTTCAATAATGGACTGTCTAATAGAAATCTTCTTCTTACTTATCCATGTCACCAATATTTCTACTAATAAGAAAGCTCCACCACTAGTATTCTTTCTATCATCAATATTTCCTACCCAATTAGCATTGGTATAGACTCTTAGCTTAAAATCACCTTCTTTCTTGTACCACAATTCATAATCTTTAGTTCCTTTCAATTATCTAATGATTCTTTTCACTACAGTCATATGTATCTCCTTAGGAATGCTTCAAAATTGTGCAACAATACTAGTTCAACATGTGTAATATAAGGTCTTCTATGAACTACATTTCACAAATTTTGAATCATAGATCTATACAATGTCTCATTCACTTATGTTGAGTTATCTTCTTTATAAAGTTTACATACAGTGACCATAGGTGTGCTAACTAGTGTTGACTCATCCATGCCAAAAAAAATAGTATTTTCTTGATTTATTTGGGCTAAATAACAGATATTCAGCCTTTAGTTTGATGAACTTGTAAACCAATAAATTTTTTAATCTCTCCAAACACAGACATGTCAAAATCTTTACTCATTTGAGTAGAAAATTACTTACACATCAATTCATTTCATCCAAAGATAATATCATCAACAAATACTTCAACTATTAAGACCTTATCTTCAACATCACTTTTCAAGTATAGATTATTGTTATTACTAGTTCTTACAAAACCAATTCTGATCAATTAGGAATTTAATATTTAATACCATGCTCTTTGTGCTTGATTCAATCCATACAAGGATTTGTGTAGTTTACATATTGTGTCCCTCTAATTTGGGTAAAAAATTAGTTAGGTTGTTCAATCTAGACCTCTTCCTCTATAACTTCATAAAAAATGTAGATTTAGCATTAATTTGGTAGACCTTAAAACTTTTGTATGTAGCACATGAAAGTAGTGTTCTTATTCCTCCCAATCTTGCAATAGGTACAAATGTTTCACCATAATCAATTCCTTCTTCTTGTACATATCATTTACATACTTATTTAGATTTGTTCCTTACAACTTCTCCATTCTCATTCAACTTATTTTGGAAAATCCATTTTGTACCAATCAACTTCTCTTTCAATTATATCTTTTCATGAATCTAGTACTCTTATATCCAATTATTTGATTATGTGAATGATATCTTTTGACATACTTTTCTAAAACAAGACCAATTCTTGATTCTCCATGACTAATACCACTTGATTGGGACTCATCATTCTGATATGTATGATCTTGTTGTAGTTTGAGTATTTCAAGTTGTTTCTAAGTGGCTCTTTGTTGTTGTCCAATGAACCTCTACTAAGACTCAATTGGGCTCTTGGGTAAAGTTTCAAGTGCTCCATCTTGTACATAGAGAAATCTATGATATTCCTTAGGTTCTTTCTTACTTTCCTCATCATTCTTATCTACAAACTCATCAAATCTCACATTTATACTTTCAACCATAGTATTAGTCACTTTATTCAAATATTTATATTCTTTACTCCAAGTAGATTATCCTAGGAATATTTCTTCATCTCCTTTTGGATTAAACTTTCCATTTCTATAATCATTATGTATATAAAACCTACTTTCAAATATTTTGAAATAACTTATGTTTGATGTGGGTCCATATAAAATTCACAAGGTTTTCTTTTTGTACCTTTATTCAATGTACATGGTTAAAGGCATAGATAGAAGTATTGATAGCTTCTCTCCAGAATATTTCTATAATTACTATGAATTATTAGTGTTCTAGTGCAATAAAAAATGGATATGTTTCTCCTTTCAACAATATCATTATGTTGTGATGTCCTTAGTGTAGGTACTTTCCTTTTAATTCCATTCTAATTACAAATATTATTAGACATAAACCCTCCTCCTATATTGGATCTCAAACACTTCAAATGATTACTATTTTCCTTCTCAACTCTTGCCTTATACCACTTGAACATTTGAAATGAATCATGTTTAAATTTTAGAAACATTACTACCATAATTCTTTAATGATCATCAAAAAATAGAATAAAATATCTATCACCATAATATCTTTCAACTTTCATAGGTCCACATAGGTCAGTATGAACATAATTGAGTATATCATTAGATGAATGAGATTTTCATGAGTAAATTAACTTAGTCATCTTTCCAAGTTGATATTATTTACACTGAGCATTATTAGGCTTATGAAAACATGGTAAACCTCTTACTTTTTTTCTCCTACTCACTTTGATCATATTATCAAAGTTCACATGATAGAGTCTCTTATTCCATAACCAAACATCTTCAACTCTAGCAAAAAAGCATGCATTTGTAGTAGAATAGGTAGAATAAGTGACCTCTTGTTTGATCACCAATTCTAATCATTTTTCACCATTATTAAATATTTTCACCTTTTTGTCCTTGACTTCAAGCTAGTGACCTGTGTTTTTCAATTGTGTACGAGTCAACAAATATTATTTTAGACATTGAATCCAATAAGAATCATCACTTATAATATTTTAATTTAACATTAGTGAACCTTTTCCTTTCATAGGACATAAAAAATCATTTCCAAGTTAAAAAAATAAAAAATCATACTCTACTAGTTTGTCAAACTTATCAATATCACGAGTCATATGATGTGAGCAACTACTATCAATAATCCAAGTATCATTCTTACTAACATGAGATATTAGGGATTTTTCTTCTTCACACCTTTCCTCTAAATCTTATTTCACATCAACATGCTCAACTTCCTCACCTTTATTTTGATCATAAGATTTTGCCTCGGTGTGTTCTTCCTCAGCTAGGTAACAAGACTTAATTCATTTGTCTTTATATTATTTTTCCCTTTAGTATTTATTTTCTATCTTGTCACTCTTATCATTCCTACTCTTGTTGGGACATATAGATGCAATATGACCAACATCATTACATTTGAAACAAATAAGGGGTAATCTGCCTTTGAATTTTCCTTTTCCTCTTGACAACATTCTAGCCAATTGTGCTTCAAGTTCTTCTTGATCCTCCTCATCACAATCATAGTCACTTTTATATTTGTTATGGTTAATATTATTTTCTTTGCTTGACCATACAATTGTTAGAAATGACTTGAAAGCATTCTCAACCTTAGGAAAATAATTATCAAAGTTACTCAACTCAAATGTAGTTAATCGACCAACCAAAGCATCAAGAGTAAGGTTATTACAAAGAGTGGATCTAAATTCTTGAATAGTAGAAGCTCTAATATTATAAATTAGAAACAATTTTTATTACTTTACTTACAACCTCTTCATTACCTATGACCCCTCCAACAAATCTAATGACACTGACAACTTTCTTTATTGGGTTACTATATTATGCAACATTCTCTCCTTTCATCCTCATGTTGTCAAAATTTCCTCTTTGGATTTTATATTTTTGTCTTAGCACATTTTTCTCTCCTCCATGAAAAAGAAAACTTATCCCACATCTCTTTTTAAATAGAATAATCTTTGATGTCATCAAATTTAACATAATTCAAAGAAGTAATCTCTATCATCAAGTTATTATGTTCTTTCTTTTCCTTCATCTACTCAATTGTCATAGTAGGTGGTGGAGGTGTGTACTCATCATCCAGATAATACAATGCGTAGTCTCCAATTCATAACAAATACATTATTATCCTAATTTTCCATGAAGAAAATTTATCTTTGTTTAGCTTGGGTACCTCTCTTTTGTACATCTTCATATCTTTAGCTTATGTCACTATAAAATTTATCCTTCAAGAACTTATCTATAGTTCTCCTACGGGTCCTTTAAAATACTTTAACAACTTTTACTTTCAATACACCAAATTTGGAATAGATCTATACATCTAAAAAACATTCAACTTAAACATTACTAGTAAATTGTTAACTTATGTATATAGAGTATCAGAGTAAAATTCATGTATATACTGAGCTACAATATGAAATAAACATGCAATACAATAAATATCCATACATTTTGACACAAGTATTTTAACATGAAAAACTCTTTAAGGGAAAACCCACTTGGGAATTGGCAACCCAAAGATTTTACTCTTTTGAAGTGAGTTTTATTAGGAGCCAACCTTGTTAAAGGTTACATACACGTTTTTAGATGTGACCTTATTAGGGGATTTACATCAATCCAGACCTTGTCATTCCTCATTCAAGTGGCCTTCTCTAAAGGACTTAGAAACATTCAAAGGAATGTTACCATGCAAATGGATTTAGAAAAATAAGACTGTAAAGTCCACTTGGTTAAGAGATTTTATGCTATAATAGTTAGGAGTAACAATGAAATGATATGTTAAGTAAAGTAACTACCTTCATAATATTTTTACATATCCATTTCACTCATTTTTTCTCCTTTTACCTTCCTCTTTCTTCCTTTTGGATGATTCACTCACATACACGTCAACTTTGCACTTCATTTTCTTGATTTCACAATGTAAATCTAATTGGTTTCACCTTCTATCTTCTTCTTCACTTACAACTTGATCATCATTGAATCAATGACAATGAAAAACTCATTCATCCCTTAAATAAATAACTTATTGCTACTTCACTAGATTCTTTAATGTTTTTCCACTTAATCATAATCATCTGATCTTCATCTAGTTTTGATTCATTATATCTAGACATTTGGGTATCACACTTTGACCTTGAACTTTGTTCTCCAAATCAAATCATTAAATCTCCTTCATTTGATCTTCTTTGAATTTTCCCAATTGTAGATCTCATAAAAAAACTTTTCCTTATCTTAGAATTTTTTTTATCAATTCATATTTTCATCAAATGTTAGCCTCAAATTGATTCTTCTAGAAATTATTCTTCTTTCCTGTGCTCGGCTAACACTATACTTGCTTAGTCAATACTAAGCTTGGTAAACACTATTATTTCTTGATGAATATTGTTCATTCTTCACTTATTTAGCTTGTGCTCAGTGACTACTATAAACACTTGGTGCAACTATTCCTTCATTTACCAACCTTACTTAGCAGCTCAATTAAATTTATTATTTCTTTGTTTTCCCATTTTACAACCAATATAACTTTCTTAGACACGATCTCAAGACTTGATCAAAACAACAACAAACTATCAAAGTCTAAATCATCAAGTGCCCATTAAAATCCATATACTTATCAATATTTTCTTCATCATTATACTCTCTTCAAATCATCTTCATCAATCAAATGACATGAAAATCTACCGAATTATTATAATGTCTCACCAATGCAGGATTGACATTAATGACAACATAAAAAATGATATGACTCTTTTATGTACATTACTAGAATTATCAGTTGGGGCTAATAGAATCATCATCTATAGCTCTACAAAATATTAATGAAATAATGATCAAGTAAAATGAACATCTCTTAGTCTTAATACAAAATGCCAAAAGCTAACTGTGGCATGTATAAGTGGAAACCCAATTCATTTCAAACTAGGATAGAGGTTGATAACTGAATTGTGGTACATAGGATAATATGGTTAGACTTCTTTAGGTTTACACCAATATTATTTTTTCTATGTAGAGATTGAATGAGCTAATTATTGACATGTTGTAAGGAAGATCTCTCAAATTTTATCTGAAGAAAATATAATCGCTACACAACTAAAATGAAGAGTATATTCATAGTTGCCAATCCCCATTTTTGCCAAAATACCAAATTTCTACTAGGAGAGGAATTTATGTTTACAGATTGTACATATAGATCCAATATCAATATTGCATCAGTAGTGATGGTGTCAACCTTGTAACTTGAAAGTTCAAAGGACTTTCAACAATTTTTACTCATATTAACTTTTAAAATTATTTAACATAAAATTAAAACTAAATAATCTTTTAGAAAAATGTTTGTGGAAGGGGAATACCATCAGCTAAATTGGCCTCTCAATAGGTAGTGATCTAAGGATTTCACAACTTTTAAATCATGGATCCACTGAGAAAAATAATCATAAAGATAATTGAATATATTTCATATCATATAAAATGCCAATTGAAACCACTTAGATACATAGCGTCATAGTCAACAAGACAAACAAGAAGCTAGAAAGATGCTCTAAATTGGACAACTAAAGAATTTTAAATTTAAATAAATATTCATCATCCCTAAGAGGTCCCTTGGGATCTCTAGGAGGAAATTCAAAGCTTAAAAAGGAAAGCTCATACACTTGGGTATCCTCTCTCTCAAATTAATACGACAAAGACCAAAAATTTGAAGGAACTACACGTCTAAAATGTTATCTAGATTGTAGCTTCACAAAAGATGAAATGAAATACCATAAGTTTGGTTTCTATTTTCTAGGCTAAAGAATAAGGTAAATGGAAAATGCATAAAATAAGTTGAGATACATCCCCCAAGGCCAATTAAAGGACATGTGTAGGAGACTGTGACATCGCACAAAATCATCATGCAATGTCCTTTTCCATGAATATTACAGAGATAAAAAAAAAATTAACCTATTGGGCTTATGAGTTTCAAAAGGATATATAACCTATAGATCTTTAGTTTGGACTATTTAAAATTTTAACACAAGAACTAAATTTCTAACAAAAGTACTGAGGGTGTCAAAAAAAATTTAGGCATCCAATATTAGGAAAGTTTGCTACTCTTTGTATCAGTATCTATGCAGGGCCTCTTATTTTATTTCTTCGGATTTCAAATTTTAAAATATCAACCATTATATTTCTCTCCCATCCTCTCCTTATCTCTTTTATCATGATTTGGTAGTTGATAAATCCAAAGTTGGTATGCCTAAATTATGGCCATCCATTTTCAATGGCTAGCTAACGATGGATTCATTCTATAAATGTTTGGAAGACCATATTTTTTAAAGAACACTATATTTTATAATTTTTGTCTTGAAGAACAACTCATTTTTATTTATTATAAATTTTTCATATTCCTCCATTCACTAGTATGGATTTGGGAATATTATCATTTATACCATTAAGGAATGGATTTAGTAATCATTGTTTTTTTTTTTTTTTTTTGAGATTACATTATTTTCTATATACTACTTTTTTCCCTTTTTTGTGTAATGATGCTGATGCAGGAGCATCTAGAGGTATAAGGGCAATCTTGTGTCACCCAAAAAAATGTACATAGACTTAGTTTTTGTTTCATGTGTTTTCATTTTTGGGCACCCATTTGGGTCAAATAAAGGTTCTAACTCTCACAGTTCAACTATCAATGTGCTAGAAAATCTCAAAAAAATAGGAGCATGCAATTTGGCCATCATTTTGGTGACCTAGAAGGTGTGAATTGGCCACATGAATGTAACTGTGATTTAGAGCATTCCAGAAAAAGAATCAGGTCAAAAGGCCCCACGGTTTGAAAGTTATTGCAATTTTTTGGATTTTGGAGACCTCCTAAGAATGCTTCAAAGTCAGGTTAGGGGCATTAAATGACCTCAAAAAGGGCCAAAAAATGGGGGACGAGCGAAGCTGGTCCATAGGGCTATAGAGCGCTTTGAGAGATTTCCGAAAATGCAAACAGTTCGTCAATCGAAGCTATGGTTCAAAAGTTATGCCTCCTGAAAGTTCGGTTACTGTTTCTAGATTCTTCTAGATTTGCACTAACTTCTAACGCAGCTTTTGGAACCTTCTATTTGGTCGATGGATGCCTACTAGCACTTTCTAGAATGTACTCCTAGTCCTTAACCCTCTGGGGTCTATTTAAGGAGATTCCTGGCATTGTAAAAGACAGTTCGGAGTGGAGTTTGAGAGGAGGTACTGAAAGGAGAAATTATCTCCAGATTTATGCTATTGTAAGCCCTTAGGGCATGTTTCAAAGTTTATTTTCCTGTACTGTTTGTACTAGCTTATTTTCCTAGTTAATATAATTTTCCCTTTCTGTTGTGTCCATTTTGGTGCTTGGGTTGTGTACCCATCAAGTGGTGTCAGAGCAGGTTTTCCTAAGTGTGTGGACAGAGCACCGACTGTGAGGCAGTTTGCACCAGGACTATGTGATTGTGGGATTGAGTTAGAGGATGCCTCCACAAAGAGAGCGTGGTGGAAGGGCCATAGCTATTAATCCTGAGGAGGTTAGAGCCCTCCAAAGGTAGGTGCAAGCATTGCAAGAGGAGCTCCGTAGAGGAGCAAATGTTGCCATAGGTGATGATAGTGAGGATGACAATGAAGAAGAAGTAATGGAACTAGAAGGGGAATTTGATGGGGAAGTTTTGAATCATGCAGAGGAAAGGATTTTTAGGGCCATTACTAAGTTTGGGAAAAGACCTACAATTGAAGTGGGTGTATTTTCAGGAAATCTAAAACCAGATGAGTTGATTGATTGGATCAATGAACTGGAAGAATACTTTGAGTATGAGGATATAAGGGACCCAGATAGGGTTAAGTTTACAAAGGCCAAACTAAAAGGCCATGCCAAAATCTGGTGGCAAGAGGTTCAATTGGAAAGAAATAGAAGAGGAAAGGAGAAGATCACAAGATGGGATCACATGGTGGACAAATTAAAGAAGCAGTTCATTCTTGTGGACTACGAGCTTGATTTGTTTAAGAAGATGCATGGGTTAAAGAAAACAGGAAGATTAGTCCAAGAATATACAGAGGAATTTTATCGACTCTTGATTAGAGCAGGGCATGCAGAAGACAATAAGGAGAAGGTTGCTCATTATATCAGTGGGTTGCGACCTAGTATCCAGGAAGAATTAAGTCTGGTAAGAATGACCAACGTTGAAGAGGCATACCAATTTGCCCTACGAGTTGAAGAGAAGATAAATAAAAGGTTTGAAGGAAGACAAAGAGGGCATGGTCAAGGAGGAAGGGGAAGTGGTAGATCATCTGGAGGCCGCAATGAAACCCAAAAGAAAAATGAAGATGTGGGTACTAGCAGGAACCAGAGGAATGAGGGTTTCAATCGTTCCCATGATCAAGACTTTGGAAATCAGAGAGGAAGAGGTAGAGGATGTGGAAAAGGAAGAGGAGGCTTTCGTGGTACCTATTTCCATTGCAATGAAGAAGGTCATCGTGCCTTTGAATGCCCTCAACGATAAGGAAGGACAGATAGGAGAGCTGAGGGCCAAGCTAGGGTTGCTCATGTGGATGAGGATGCACAATCATCACATTCAGAGGATGTAGAAAGAGGAGAGACCTTGGTAAATGAAAGAGTCCTACTAAGTGGTGAGATTGAACTAGGACAACGAAGGAGTTTGTTCCATACCAGATGCAAGTGTGAGGATAAATGTTGTGACATGATCATTGATGGTGGTAGCATTGATAACTTGGTATCAGAAGAGATGGTCTCTAAGCTGAAGCTCAAGAGGGAGAAACATCCCCAGCTTTATCGGATTGCTTGGGTAAAAGATGATCATAAGGTCTTGGTAAGTGAACAATGTTTAGTAAAATTCAAAATTGGGAGTTACCATGACGAAGTTCTCTGTGATGTTATTTCGATGGATGTTTGCCATCTATTGTTGGGTAGACCATGGCAGTTTGATAGAAATGCAGTGCATGATGGACATGCAAACACATACTCTCTGACAAAGGATGGAGTTCGCCACAAATTGAAGCCCATGAAAAAGGAAGGTGAAAAGGTATGTAGCAGTGCTAGGATTTGTCTTGTTGATGGAAGGAAGTTTTTAGATGGCATGAAACATCAACATATGTGCTATGCTTTGATTCCTAGGAAAGATAAAGAAGGTAGTAGTGAAATACCACTTCAAGTTTTAGATTTACTAGGAGAGTTTGGAGATATTATGTCTGATACTGTTCCAGATGGATTGCCACTAGTAAGGTAAATTAGTCATCAGATAGATCTGATTCCAGGAGCTAGTTTGCCTAACAAGGCTTCTCATAGGATGACTCCTACTGAAACAGAGGAGATAAATAGACAGGTTCAGGAGTTGTTGAGGAAGGTCTTGATTCGAGAGAGCCTGAGTCCATGTGCAGTACCTACAGTACTCACACCAAAGAAGGATGGAGAGTGGAGGATGTGTATAGATTCTCAAGCTATAAATAGGATAACCATCAAGTACCAGTTTCCTTTGCCAAGGATGGATGATCTTATGGACTGCTTGAGTGGAGCTCAATACTTCACAAAGATAGATCTGAAGAGTGGTTATCACCAGATGCAGATTCGAGAAGGAGATGAGTGGAAAATAGCCTTCAAGACCAAGGAGGGTCTTTATGAGTGGTTAGTCATGCCCTTTGGATTGACGAACACCCCAAGCACCTTCATGCGGCTCATGAATGAGGTACTTAAGAAGTTCTTTAGAAAATTTGTTATTGTCTATTTGGATGATATTTTAATTTTCAGCAAGATTTTGGAAGAACATTTACTACATATTTGTAGTGTCCTTGAAAGGCTAAGGGAAGAGAAACTATTAATTAATCTGAAGAAGTGTATCTTTGCAAAAAGGGAGTTAGTCTATTTGGGGTTTGTTATATCACTTGAAGGTCTCAAAATGGATCCAGAGAAGGTAAAAGCCATCTTGGAATGGCCTACTCCAAGGTCTGCTACTGAGGTAAGATCATTTCATGGTCTAGTTAGTTTTTACAGGAAGTTTATTAAGAATTTCAGTGGCATATGTGCACCCCTAATTGATACAATAAGAGGGGATAGAAAAGAGTTCAAATGGACTGCAACAGCTGCGAGAAGTTTTGAATTGTTGAAGAAGAAGGTAACAGAACAGTCTGTGTTGGCACTTCCAAATTTTAGAAAGGTTTTCCAGGTAGATTGTGATGCTAGTGGCAGTGCTATTGGGGCTGTATTAAGCCAAGAAGGTAAGCCTATTGCATATTTTAGTGAAAAATTGAATGATGCAAAGAAGAAGTATTCTGTTTATGATCAAGAATTCTATGCAATAGTTCAAGCCTTAAATAAATGGAGGCATTATTTATTGCCAAAGGAATTTGTTTTGTATACTGATCATCAGGCATTACAATACCTAAATAGCCAAGGTAAATTGAATCAGAGGCATATGAAGTGGGTAGAGTTCTTGCAGAGTTATACATTTGTGTTGAAACATAGAAGTGGAAAATCTAACAGGGTTGCAGATGCACTAAGTAGGAGACAATTGTTGCTTATAGTAATGCAGGTTGAAGTAGTTGGGTTTGATGAACTCAAGAATTTGTACCCCAAGGATCCTAATTTTGCTGAAGCATGGAAAGCTTGTAAAGAACCTGTTGCTATAGATAGAACCAAGTGGTTAGACTATTTGATTCAAGATGGCATGTTGTTCAAATGTAGTCAATTGTGCATTCCAAGGAGTTCCATGAGGGAGAATTTGATTAAGGAGAAACACAATGGAGGGATGGCAGGACATTTTGGTTGAGATAAGACCATTTCCATTCTTAGAGAACATTATTTTTGGCCTCAAATTTCATAGGATGTGAAGAAGTTCGTACAGAGTTGCCAGGTTTGTCAAGTTGCCAAGGGGTTTAGTCACAATACTGGCCTATATCAGCCATTGCCTATTCCATCAAGGCCATGGGAGGACATAAGTACAGATTTTGTTCTTGGATTGCCAAGGACACAAAGGGGTAATGACTCAGTATTTGTGGTGGTTGATAGGTTCTCCAAAATGGCACATTTCATTCCATGCCACAAAACTCATGATGCTATTCATACTGTAGACTTTTTTTTCAAAGAGGTGGCAAGACTACATGGTCTTCCAAGGAGTATAGTTTTTGACAGAGATACTAAATTTGTGGGGTATTTCTAGAGGACATTGTGGAAAAAGTTGAGAACAGAATTGAAATTCAGTTCCATGCATCACGCACAAACTGATGGCCAAACAGAAGTGGTAAATAGAAGTCTGGGCAATTTGCTGAGATGTTTAGTTGGGGATAATCCCAAGGGATGGGATTTGATTCTACCACAGGCAGAGTTTGCTTATAATAACTCTATAAATAGGAGTACTAGAAAATCACCATTCCAAATTGTATATGGGAATAGCCCAAGGATTGCACCAGAATTGAGGAAGATAGAACAAGGGGAGAGGACAAGTGCTGAAGTAGAAGAATTTGTTGAACATATCAAGCGTCTACATGAGGAGGTTCAAGCACACATTACCAAGATGAATCAAGAGTATAAAGCTAGGGCTGATCAAAGGAGAAGACATAAGGAATTCCAAGTAGGGGATCTAGTCATGGTGCACTTACGAAAATAAAGATTTCCAGCTAGTACTTACAACAAGCTGAAAATGAAGAAATTTGGCCCTTGCAAAATTTTGAAGAAACAGGACTCAGGAAATGCATATGAAGTGGAGCTGCTAGATGGTATTCACATTTCTCCCATTTTCAACATTGCAGATTTAACAGAATATCATGATGATGGTGTAGATGAGGAGCTGGTGTTAGAGCCATGCCCAATTCCTGCTTCTAAGGAGGAGATAGAAGACATTCTAGATCATCATGTGGGTAAGAGTACCAGAAACAGGCAATATGAAGAGTATTTGGTCAAATGGAAAGGACGACCGATCGAGGACTCAACTTGGATTTCAGTAGCTGAGGTTTCCCATTTGGGATTTCCTCTACCATTCATAAAGTGACAGGGTCACTTTTCAATCTACCCTGGGTGTCTGATGCAGAAGCATCCAGAGGTATAAGGGCAATCCTGTGTCACCCAAAAAAATGTACTTAGACTTAGTTTCTGTTTCATGTGTTTTCATTTTTGGGTAGCCATTTGGGTCAAATAAAGGTTCCAACTCTCACAGTTCAACTATCAGTGTGCTAGAAAATCTTGAAAAAATAGGAGCATGCAATTTGGCCATCATTTTGGTGACTTAGAAGGTGTGAATTGGCCAAATGAATGTAACTATGATTTAGAGCATTCCAGAAAAAGAATCAGGTCAAAAGCCCCCACGGTTTGAAAGTTATTGCAGTTTTTCAGATTTTGGAGACCTCCTAAGAATGCTTCAAAGTCAGGTTAGGGGCATTAAATGACCTCAAAAAGGGCCAAAAAATGGGGGAAAAGAAAAGCTGGTCCATAGGGCTATAGAGCACTTCGAGAGCTTTCTGAAAATGCAAATGGTTCTTCAATCGGAGCTACGGGTCAAAAGTTATGCCTCTCGGAAGTTCGGTTACCATTTCTGGATTCTTCTAGATTTGCACCAACTTCTAACGCAGCTTCTGGAACCTTCTATTTGGTCGGTGGATGCCTACTAGCACTTTCTAGAATGTACTCCTAGTCCTTAACCCTCTGAGGTCTATTTAAGGAGATTCCTAGCATTGTAAAAGGCAGTTCGGAGTGGAGTTTGAGAGGAGGTACTGAAAGGAGAAATTATCTCTAGATTTATGCTATTGTAAGCCCTTAGGGCATGTTTCAAAGTTTATTTTCCTGTACTATTTGTACTAGCTTATTTTCCTAGTTAATATAGTTTTCCCTTTCTATTGTGTCCATTTTGGTGCTTGGGTTGTGTCCCCATCAGATGCACATGGAGCTTTGGTTTTCTTCTAAATAAAAAGAGAATGGAAGGAATATTTGATAGGTCAAAACTAATTGAATTTCTTCTTACCTTTTGGTTTGATACCATCTTTGAATTATAGAAGGAATGATACACAAAGGAAGGATATTCTTTTATTTATCCTTAATTTTCCAAAGAAAGGGACAAGGGATATTTTTCAAAAAATTGTTCATTTATTTTTTGAGATTTCATATTCATTGTGTTTGACTTTTGATTGGTAGTACAAACAAGACAAGTAAAATATTTAGTAAATATACCAAAGTGATGTCATTCCATGGAATGCTCCATTAGAGATGCATACAAAATGTGGAATCATAAATAATGCACCTAATTTGTATGAGACAATGCCTCAAAGATATATTAGGTCAAGGAATCCACACAACTATAAAATTGATATTATAAGGAAGATCTCTAAATCTTTGATATAAGGGACCGTTATAAAACACATCCTACTATTGTAAGATTTGTTTGTGTTATCTTATCAAGAAAAGTCTAGGTCAGTTAGAAAAAAATGATTTTGAAATTCTTTGGTTTAGTTGGAATCACAAACCATCACTTCAGATAGTATATAAATGGGTAGGTAGTGAATTTTGGCCTCACAACTTGCTCCTATCTTGCTCACCTTAGAAGATAATTTTAATATTACCAATTTTGATTGACTTCCCCCTTTTTTACTAGACATTTTTTTAGAAAAAAAGTACATTTCTTTCTTCTTGTGTCAGAGAGTCTCACTTTCTTAAATTTAGTAGAGAATGATTTTTGTTTTTGTAAGTCCAACCCCATAGAATTGTAAGGCCAAAAACATTAAATCTAGCTTTTGGAAAGAAAACCTATGGCTCATTAGCATTTTATCATTGGTATGGTTCTACACACCCTTTCTACCATCCTAGGGATTAGTAGAAGGGGCATCCAAGGCTGACCTAATCGCCATATAATGTTGTCAATTTGTGAAATTAATTAGTTTATTAAAAGGATGCCTTCTACTAGTCCTAAAAAGCATGTCTTTCAAATGACCTTTTTGAAGTGAGATTCTAAATAACTAAGATAGAGTTCATGTAGAACAAATAATTCCTCATTCCAACAAAGTTCATTTGCATGTATTTTCTTTGTCAAAGATGGTCCTACAACTTTTCCTTATTCTCTTACTACCAAAATAGGCAATAAATTTCAGTGTCATAAATGGTTTTCAAAGAATGTCAATGGGGAAATCATGGAAAAGAAGGGAATTTTCTTTGGAAACTAATTTATGACTACAAGAGTTAAAATATTATGTTTTGGGACTTAAGAGAAAAGCCTCTATCCTTGATAATTGTCCTTTTTTAGATCCAGGTTGTATTGGAATATTTAAGTATAGTCATTAAAATTCATTACTCTTTATGTTGTAAAACATATATGCACATGTAGAAAGAAACTATCAAGCCAAATATATAGAGATTATGACACATGCCACATAATCATCATAGGCATAAAAGAAAGATTAAGAGGAAAAACACTAAGCCAAGATGAAAGATGTAGAGATTATGTGATCACCACTAAAATTGTAAGGCAATAAATAAGAGGTTACAAAACTAATTCTCATTGCCTATATAGGAGCTAATCTCCTTTATATAACATTTTGCAAGTTTTTCAATTCAAGAAAAGCCTCAACATCAATATCCATTCCAATTATTACATACGCAATTTGTAATGCCTAAGTAGAGGCCATGCTTGTAGAAATCAGAGATTCTATGAGAAATGTCCTCACTTGCCATGTAATAAAAGAAAACCATGACATGAGCTATTGACTAGTCAAAACCTTAGTTTTCAAATTAACTGTAAAATCAAAGAGGCTACTATAAGTAATAGGAAAATAAAATGGGACAAAGCTTTGTTTTCAAATGCATAATGGTTTTGTCCAATCACAAATGCCAAAATAGTTGAGATATGTTGCAAGCATTCATTTCTATAGTATTTGTGAGGTAGTGAAAGGGGCCACCAAGTAGCTCCATGGATCATAGAGTCTTTCATAAAAGCAACTCACTAGCATGTTGTCTGTACCCATAAGATAAGATCCTCCATACATATTTTGTTCCTCCCAAACCCTCTAACCTGAACTTTTCCAGCCTTGAACCATTGATGATGATAATGTGATAATTTTTAGGTAGCATTTTCCTAAATAGAAAACTTATCAATTAAATTATTTATTAACCTGTTGCAATTGTTAGTAGCTTTACCATGCAATTTTCTATGATTCATTATATAATATATGTGAACATTGTCTTCAATTTTGATTTATTAGATTTCATTATTTTTTAATGAAATTTGTTAACAAATTAATAAGTTTTGAATTTTTTTGAATCCAAAATAATCAACAAATAAATTCTAAAATCATTTATTGTCTTAATAATTTAAAGTTACATATTATCTCTAAATATTATTTTTATCTACAAATGGCAAGTCCTACTAACAATGTGTAGTGATGTGCAACAATGCCATATGGGTTTGGTACTACATGACTAGTTAGTTATATAACATATTGTTCTATTGCATTACCCTTCTAGTGGTTGGTTGAAGATTAATTTTGATTGGGAAACTAAAGGAAATGCAAGATATGAGAATGGCATATTTCTTGTAGTAGTGGCACTCCCCTAGGTAACTTAGGAAAAGCCAATGGGAGTTTATCAAATCTTGGAGATAACTAGGCATCTAAATTATAAACTAGTTTGGATAGAAGGAGACTCTAACAACATTATAAATTTTCCTAAAGGGAAGAATAATATTTTCTAAAAAAATGTTAATTCTATTACTATCATACAAACCTTTAAAATATGTTTCATCTCTAGTGTCAATATGGAAGTTACTATTTTTTCCAATTATCTTTCTAATTTGGGTATTGTACCATCTTAAATTGGAAACACTTCAATTTAACAGTGATGTAGTGCCTATTTAGTGAGATTCATGTTAGACTTGCATTTAATTTTCATTTCTCCCATTTCTTATCACATCTCTTTATTCTTTCTAGGTGGAATCGGGGTAGCACCCAATAGATCCTCCTTGGTATTCCTATTTCAAAACAAAAAGCTTCAAGGTAGGATCTATTCATATTCCCCTTTCTTATCACTCAAAATCTTTTTTTTTTTTAAACATTGAAACTAGGTTTTCTCAAAATTTGCACCTAATTTTTGGAAACTAGGACATGTTTTGGGACCCTCAAGGGATATCGGGGATTTTTGGACCTAGTTAGCAGGGACGTAGTTTGTCATTTATAAATCAAGGATGAAGTGAATCCCTACATGTATAATTAAGGATGCAATGCATCCCTACTTATGTCCTATTTTGGGTCCTCTTCTTGATCCCTCTTCTGGGGTTTATATGAGCTATTAATTTTGATCCCTAGTCAACTAGTGAGAGAAACTTTATTCCAAGTACTATAGAATCCCATATATTTTCCTTATTTTTCATATCTTACCATCATCACACACACACACTGAAGTCTTGAAGTTTTCAAACATTCAAGTGTTCAATAATTCAAGCCATCCTTTTTAACATTGAAGGAGATCCTTTTACAAGTCGTTGGAGAGGAGATATCTTTCACTCAAAGTGATTTCAAGGAGATTATAGAAGTTTATTTTGGAGATTCATCATCTCTTCTATGTTCATCCTTCTTCTAGTTGATCTATTCAATTGGTGATGTGAGCTCATTACATTTAATTTATGAAATCCTGCTATTTTAAGGTGAATTCATGCATTTAATTTACACTTCCAACATTTCAATTATTTAAATTTAAAGGTTAATTTATAAACTAGGATTTGACCAAAGAAAACATCCCATAAAAAAATAAAACCATTTTCCTTTTAGGTTGCATATCTTTGAAGGAAAAATAGAGTATGAATTAAATACCCTTTTGTAGAGCTTCGAAGATTCAAAAACTATTTTTGCAATCAAAAGCTATTGAGAAAAGATGCATTGTGGCCCTACCAAGTCAACCCTACTTCCTTAGGTCAACCTTTCTACCTTATTTCAAATATTCTAGATAGCCAAAATATTTCTTGGTTATGGAGATCTCACCATTTCAGGTTCATAAGTAGATTTTCTCACTATTTGGAGTTGCACAAACATAAAAATAAATATCAGATTGAATATTCCTCCTCATTATCAAGTTAACTCACTTGATTAATTTCTTTATTCCAAAAAAATTACTTTCCATATATGTAGTATTAGTTTCATTATATAGCTCTTTCTACATTTTTTTTAATGGTTTTTCATTCTTTATCTAACTCTATAATGATTAAATCTTCACTTGCATTAGTACTCATTCATCATTTGGTTGGCACTAATATTATTAGATATATCTAGTTATCTTAGAGTCATAATTGAAAGGATTTATATCCTTAACTTCCCTTTTAGGTACAAAGTATTTAAACCCACAAATATGAACTAGTTGAGACTTATTCCATTTGCTTCACATTTTTGTACATTTTGGTGAGCCCACACTTCGATATTTCCACTTTTGATCTTGGTGAATAGATTGCCTCCTTTGTTAAATTTTTTAGTTGTATTTCATATTTGTGTATCTATATCTACTTTATATGATATTTTTTTTCCTTTGTGGTATCTAGATCTCCTTTTTCATTTACATATAGATTACATTTTATATATTCACATTATGAAAATACAAAAAATAATTTGCATCCTACATTCTTAGTCTTTTCATTTTCCTTTAGTGGGGTGGTTATCTTTATTTTCAAGCTGCCTTCATGATCTTCATGATTTTCCATTTCATGAATACGATGATAATCGAGTGTGTTCTTTCATTGAGGCTCATCTTGTTAAAAATGACTACAATCCAACTCTATTAAGTCATGATAATACTACTATTTTTAGTGAGACCTTTGATAGAGATATTTCTTCCTCTCAAAATGTGTGTTCTCTTCCACCCTTGCATGATTTTACTAATTGGGATGAGCCTCTATAAGACAATGTTGATTATTATCTTCCTCATGAAAAAGATAATACAATTGATATATCTTCTTTTCCATGTGACTCTTCTTTCCCTACAACATACTTTCCTTATAGGGACATCTTTTCCCTTAGTAGAGATGACGCATTAGCAAAATTTCACAATCCATATTCAAAGGATTCCTCACATTAAGAGAATAATATTATTTTCCTTAATTCTCTCTCTTTTAGCTATAATCTTATGAACAATCAAGAGCTCTGTCAAGCTAATATGGCCAATATTCATTACCCTCTTGGTAAGCCTATTTTCACTATTAAAGGTTTTTCTCAAATAGCTATTAAGTGAAAATCTAGTGATAGTTTGTATTATTATGGAGTGTCTCCCATCTATCATACAAGGAATAATCCTCCACCTAGTACTTCTCTTCCACCTTCTCCACCCATTCTTCCTCCTGCACCTCGTCTCTCAAAATTTTGGGTAGGATTATGATTTAGTATCTCAATTTTTTTTATCCACGACCTTAATTACACCTCCTATTCAAGATAACATCAATTTCTTTTTAGAATGCATGAATGCTACCCTTTTCCCACCTCCAATTTGTTTACTAATGATAATTTTCCTCCTAGGGAAATTTAGGATCATTATGATTCTCTTATGGTAGTTGTTTCTATTGATAAAAATACCATATGTAGATCTTTGACTAATAATTGAGTCTTTTATATTGATATATTAAAGGCTATACATGTTGATCTCACATCTATTCAGCCTGGTACAATTCATATCCAAGGATTTGATGAAATTACTAAGATAGCTTTGGGTATTTTAACACTACTTGTTAAAGTGGGCATAGTGATATTGGATACTTCTATACATGTTATGTATAGAGCACTCAATTATAACCTTCTATTAGGAAGACCTTGGTTGCATTCTATGCATGTTTCTCCTTCTACTATTCATTGTAAGGTCAAGTTTGTTTATAACAGTGTTATGTATACCCTTCATGTTGATAATTCACTTAATCCTTGTTTGAACATTAAATATGCTCACATTGAACCCAAAAAGAAAAAAGAACCTTCTCCTTTTCCCTATCTATAGATGATTGGGGATCTTTAGACTTCACACCAAATTTGATTAAATATAGAGTTAATGACCTTTCATTAATGAAACTTGATAAACTCTTCTTTCTGATAACATCATTGCTACTTATACTCATGATAAATCTCTTAAACTTAATGATATAGATTCTCATTATGAAAAAGATAATCATATTACCTTAGGAAATGGAGGGCATAAGCATTCCTTTCACATGATTTTTGATTAGACATTAGGATGTGTGAAAGACATTAGTGAATGCCAATATTGTCGACATCCTCTCCTTTATCAAATGACAAATCCTCTTGTACTAATCAAGAAATTATTTTGCCTAAACTTATTCATGCTACAATGATTACTAGGTGTAAACATAGTCAAAAACTTATGAATCTTTCATTTTTCCAATATCACCATTATCGTGATCACTCTATTAATGATTTTCAATATTCACATAAAAAGATTAAAAAACTCATTACTGATGAGGTTATTCACATATCTCATTCTGATGAGCTCTATTTTAATCTTGATTACTATTTAAATAACATCTAGGTCCCTATTATAATGGTCCACACCATGTGACATTATTAGCCTATCTCTTGGGGGATCATACATGGCTCATCTTGTGAGTAGCATAATAGGTCCTCTTTTTTCCTTTATTCCTTCACTTAGGGGAAAATATAACCCTATCTATCTTTCTCATTCTTCCAAGGATTCACTATTTCCTTTGGTTGTGTGTTATTTTATTTATCATGCAACATTTAATCTTATATCATTTGTAATTGGATTTCCATGGTAGATTGATCTCTCACCTTGCAAGCCTCATAATAATGTGTTATCTCTTGCACATATTTACTTTTTAAATTTTTTTATGGTGTTTCAATGCATTCTACCCTTCCATGACCTCATAAGAGCTATGACCTCTTTAGTTTGGACTAGGTGTTGCTTTTGGATACTATCTTGATATAGATTTCACTTTATCCTTCTTCATCCATTCCTTAAGATGTTGAAATAATAAATTGTTTTTCCATCTTAAGTTTTGGGGGAGGGGTGGGGGGATACATGGTCTTTTTATGTGATATAAACTAGTATGCTAAGAATACTTAAGAACAAACCTAGTACTCATACACCAATAACAAAGAAAATTCGTATGATAAACCAGAAAGAAAACCTAAAATAAATAATTTAAACTATGTATATCTATGTGGTATCCTTGTTCTTTTGATATGATCATGATGATGGATGTGTGCTCAATGGTATGCTTGATGCTTCAAAAATGGACGGTCGTGGATGGATGCATGAGAATCCAAATATTGTAAAACAATGCTTTGAAAGTAATTATCTCTCAAACAATATAGTAATTTTACTTAGAAGGTGGATGATTTGTAAGGAGAAAAGGGTTCAATTTAAAGGAAATTGGGTGAGGAAGAGATAAGAATTGATGATGGGTATTTAATTGATCGAGGTGTGTGATAGGATTCAATTGACTAGAATAGGTGCAAGATATGGACTTCTATGTTTGGAGATGGAAGAGGGAGATGTCGGAGAGTGAACTTGGGCTTGAGTCATGATGAATAAATCATTCCTTGATTCATGCAAGTAATCTAGAGAGGGATTTTAGACATGGAAGAGGGGATGATGTGTCTCAATTAAGGTGGGTGAGGTGGCTCAGTTGACTAGATGATGTGGGCGGTGGATAGATTTGTTAGAGGATATTTTGGTGTGTGAGTTTAGTTAAATAAATAAACTATTTAGTTAAAATGGAAACTATTGGTGCATGAGTTGACTTTGGCTAATTGATGGGTTGAAGGACTAGTTTGTGGTTAGAGGGATAAATTAATTAAATGGAGAGGAATGTGGGATTAAATTAAATTAGTTTTGTATTTAAATAATTTAATAGAGGAAGGGGGATTTAATTAATAAATTAGATAATTGGTTGTCATTTAATTTATTAATTAGACTATAATTAATTTATGAAAATAATTAATTAGGGGTGATAGCCCTCTTTTTCACTATACTAAAATTTTGATCCTCATTGTTAAAATGAGCTGAAGTTGTGTGCATTTTTAGGGTTTTTATGTCTCATGTATTTTAAATTTTTATAAGGAACCCTAGCAAATTTCTTTCTACCCAAGTTCAAAATAGTGAAAATCCTACCCTAGGGTTTTATTTAGGTATCTTAAGGTTGTATTCTTATCTTGCCATCAAATTTTAATCAAAATAATAACCTTTTTTCCCTTACCCTAAGTTTTTCAGGTGGGAGTTTTTATGTCTTTCAAATCCTAAAGCTCTGATCTTACAATTATGCCCTTGGTGTCTAATTGTAGACTTTATTTTTCCTACTCCCAATGTTATGATACAAGGTTTGGTGGAGGATCATAGAGTGATCTTTTAGGTTCCCCGATGTTAAGATATGCTATGGTCATAGTATCATAGGCTTCTAATGGAAGTTTTGACTTATGATGTGTGATGTTATGATAGATAGGAAGTCGAGGTATTATAATGGTTTTTGAAGGATGTTTAGATGTTACACCAAATTCTCTAGCCATGAGATCGAGGAAATGTGATTTTAAGGATCATGATGCTATAGGGATGGCAATCATAAGATCATAAAGTAACCTAGTAGTTCAAGTCATAAATGTGATGTGTGTTCTATCCTGATTGGTCAGATGATGCAAAGTGTACAAGGTGGATGCGACATCAAGCTGGTGGGACCAAATATATCTTTACATATGTCTATGATATGATAGATTCAGCTCTATGATCTTATGACAATCAATGTCCCATAAGATCTTAAGAGTAGCAAAAAGGTGTTGCAATGCTATGATAGGAAATGCATCAGGAAACCATAGAAGTACAAATTGAGGCTGACAATATTATGATAAAGGGAGGTAATAGTCTCTTGTAACATTGTAGGGGTAAAGAAGATGATTGCCAAAGTCATGAAGTAGTTAGTTGAGCCTGATCATAGGATCATAAGCTGAAGAAAGATGAGATGAGATGTTACACTATGCAACATAAATCACTTGTCGTGAGATTGTAAAGATTTTAAAGGAAAGCTCCAATGCCATAGTAGCCAGTATATTGTGAGATTGTAGAGACTTTTTCTAAGCCTTACAATAGTGTGATAAGTGTTTTTGACTTTAGGGGATCATAAGATCGAAGGACATTTCTTCCTTGCCTAAGAAATTATGATGGTTTTGACTTGGGGGTCAATCATAGAATGTTAAACCCTAAGTTGACTTTATGTTTTCCATTTTTTGAGCTAGAAATGACAAAGGGTTCTTAGCCAATGAGATTTAAGTAGTAAACAAAAAATGCAACATTATATAATAATGATGATGCTCCCCTAAAGTGATAGATTAAGCTGATTTTATGGCTCAAGAATGTTGAGAATCAATGCAAAAGATTAGCATTAATAATATACATTGAGCTATAAAGATATCCTATCAATCAGTTACAATTTACCATTTATAGAGAAAGAGATTTTGAGAAATTGTAGAGTTTTCAGTGCATATAGATAATTGTTTTTAGTGCCTGAGAGTGAAGTTCATACAGTATTTTCTAGCTAGTTTAGAATGTCTGATAAGGAGGCTGAAGAGATATAGGTAGCGAACATGGAAATTTTAGAAAACCTCCACTTCCAAGGGAGGAAAAAAGGACAAAAAAAAAAACCGGTTTGTTGAAGAATGGTTAAAATTATTCCTAGAATCCTCAAACAAAAATGCAATAGATGATCATGCCTTCACTAACTTGTATGCATTATGCAAAGATGCTACATGGCCTAGGGTCTTGGGTTCTAATCTATTGAGGTATTTCTAACATAATAGAGAGAAGAAGATCCCTGTTTGCGACCCTTGGAAGAAGAACTTCGTAAAATTGATATTTCCAGAGTTCTTCATTGATGTGGATTTGGTGAAAGACCTAATAAAGTTGTATAATCTAGCTATCAAATTTTTCCATAGGAAGGATGGAACTATTCTATGTACTTTAGACCATGCCTCATTCATTGAAGCATTTGGATTGGATGACGCTATGAGAGAGGAAATAGATTTGGAGGATCTACAAAGGAAATTTGATAGAAACACCAAGGCATACATAGGAAAATTGATGCTATAGCATATCCCCATGGACCTAAAGAGTGTGGGTGATTAACCTAAAAAGGTGGAAAAGATGATGCCTTTGGATAAATTCAAGAAATTATTTTTTGAAAATAGTATACGATGTCCACAAGGTGGTTGGAAAAGATGGATCAAACATGGTGCATGGAGCTGAATTTATTATTTCTAGAGATGTGCAAGAATTCTACCATGGTGGAGAATATGATTATGTTAAGTTCATTCTAGAAAAGGTGAAGGAGAATATTAAGATGGACTAGTGTGGAGAACAAAGAACTTTCATTTCCTTCATTACTTACTGTTGATGCAGCTGATCCTATACAAGAATGTAAGATATTTTAGTTCAGATTTCATGGATCACACCTTTGATGCTAAGGAAGAGCTACTAATTCAATTATGGACACGAGTATGGGATACTTCTTATCACTATTCTAATTCGATCTCATTTTTCAATTATTTTAGTACTGTTATAATGAAAATGCTAGATCTAGATTACTTTAGGGCACCTCATATCTTGAAGAGTCTTTTGAGATCAGCCCTACTCCTTGACGGTAAGAGATTATATCATAATTGGGGGGATATTTTCATATTTCCAACCTTTTCCCTAATGAGAGTATATGGATGTCTCCAACCACCCCACATATTGCTAAAATTTATTCCTCCTGGGTTGGGTATTATTGAATTCATGTGGCAACTACTTATGGTAAATAGAGAGTACTTAGGGCCCAAGGGGCATAGGGGAACTTTTTTGTGTAGATATTTTAAGGCGGGGGAATTTTCAATTGAAAAAGAATCCTTAGATGATATTCACTCTTTCCTCTACCATTACAATTTTTCAACAACACCATATAGAATCTATGACCTTGATAATTGGATGAGGACTACCCTCAAAGAAATTAGGAATTATGTGTTGCCAAGTACCAAGGAGTTACCCCATGAGGATTTTATTCCTAATATTGTTGTAGAAGGGGAGGTAGAAGATAAATTGGAAAAACTTGATGATGTTTTGAGGGTAGAAAAGGAGTTGAAGAGAGTGGATCCCAAATTTAAGGGATTTTATATGGATATCCCCTATCCTCATAGGATTAGGAAGATAGTCATTGACCATGCTGAAATCATGATCCAGATGCTAGATGGACCCATGGGAGAAGAGGACATGGTGTTTCCTAATAGTCTTGAGCTTAATATGTTTCTAGAAATAGAGGAAGATGAGCCTGTTGAGTCATTACGGGTCACAAAAGGGAACAAGAGGCATAAGATTGTCCATATGCTTGTAGAAGTAAAAAAAATAACATTGCAAATTCTACTTGGTAATAATTGGTACTTTGCTAACTTAAGGCAAAGTTATATACAAGATAGGGTCTAGGCAACCGAGAGCACACTCACAAGTTTGGAACTAGTAGTAGCAAGGTTGGATGATAGGATCATCCAAGCCCAACAATTTATGGAAGATGACAATTTAATTAAATCAGCTGAGTTCAAATTTTTCTTGTATAAAATAAAATAGAGTGAGTTGGTATTGAAGATGAAACTAGGAGAGTCAGATGAGAAGAATTTAGAATTGGTCAAGAAGCTATAGGCCTATGATCTTGAGAGTGAGGTCATAACTCTAGAAGAGGCAAGGGACCTTGTAAAAATAAGTGGAATGTTGTTGGCACCTGGTTGAGATTTGGAGCAAGTATTTATGCTTGATTAGGTAAGGAGACAAGAAAATACAATCTCATATGAGGCATATGGTGCTGATGGATTACAAAGAGGAACGTGGTTCAACATTGACACCAAGTCTCTGGCAATTTGGACAATGGGCCCTACATCAAATAAGCCTAAATTGATGGATGTGCAGAGAAAAGAATATTGAAATATGGTTGTGTGGATTTTATAGGACACATTAAGCATAAAAATCTCAAAGGCCATGAAACATTTTTCTTTCATGAATGAGGCCAAGGTAGAAGAGATAACAACTAGACTTGCCAAGTTCATACATTATTACATTGATGTAAGGAAGCTCTATGAGGATGAGCTTAGGAAAAGCCATGTATACAAAGAGAAAATTGAAGAGCTTAATGCTAAGGTCCAAGAACTAGAGGTTAAGGTTGCATCTCCCAGAGAGAAACTTGTAAATATAGAGCAAGTGGTTATTGCAGAGCAAATCCAAGAATAGAAAGATCAAGAGCAACCAACTAAGGACACAACTGAGGCCTTGACATGTATAAATGAGTTGGAGGTAAGAGATAAATTAGAACCTAGTAGAGTGAGCATTGATGCTCCACCAACTTAGCAATGAGATGAGGTAAGGACTACTATCCTTAAAATTTTGATGAGCCACATGGTTGAGACTCTAAAGAATATATCACAATAGGCTCACAAATTTTATTTTGCTTTACAAAGTGCCAAGAAATTTTGCAATGAGGCACTTTAATGGCTATCATCCACATTCAATTTGTGGGGGCCATATACACAATTTTTAGAGAGGCTTATTGTATTGATGGCTAAAAAGCCAGATTTTCCTAATAACATAATCACAATAAAGGAGGGCTTAGTGGTAGTCAAAGAACTAATTGGATTCTTCACTAGAAAATTGCAATTCATACAGGGGAAGATAAAAGTTTTTATCTCAGGGAATACAACCTTGTATACCACCAATTTTGGATGTCACTAGTACAGTGAGGAATTGGCACAAATGGTTTGATTCCTTTGGTGCTATTTTGACTCAGGAGGGCACTGTGGCAATTTTTGAAGATAACTCTAATACCCCATATAATAAATTGATTGACTCCCTATTCAGAGTAGAGATAGACTTAAACAAGTTTTCTATTGAGTCTAAAGAAATTATGGATGTTAGGTGGACTAAAGCCACTAAAGACCTAGAGTAGGTCAAAACTATAGAGTGGCCCACCAAGTGAGAGATCTATGTGTGGGAAGCAGTGGGAGAAATAAAGGCTTTACCAACAAGAAGCAACTGAAACATTATTAAGGTTAAAGGAAAAAAAGACATTAAAAGATAAGATTCGATACATCAATCATTTTATCAGAAGGATAAAACTCTCATAAATAGGTCTATAAAATTTTGAAACTTTTGAGGAAATGGATGTTAAAAGAAGATAAATTATAGTAAAGATCAAGTTGTTGTAGTAAAGTGCCACCTGCTGACTTTTCAAATATTCACCTAATTTTGGATCAAGCATAGGAGAATGGTTTTAGTATCTTTTTGTTTATGTCTTGCCTTTCTCTTTTCCATTAAGGTCTAAAGTCTATATATATTTTATTTTATGTTATTTTGTAGTTTGACTAGTCTTTTCTGATTGTATGAATGTGCTCAAACTTGTCAACTTGAGAGAATAATGAATATGAATGATCAAACAACCAAGTTCTGAGTTATATTGTGAGTCTACATCTAGTGTAATATGTATTTTCAAAAGAAATTAATACAAGAGAGAATTTATGCATATTTGTGTATTTGAGTTTTGTCTCCTTTCTTGCATATCTATGATTTTGAGATTGACATGAGAAATGTTCTTTCAGTTTATTGCAATTTAGATAGATTGTATATCTCGTATTGATTGCATTTAGTTCAAGGAATTAAGTAAAAAATTTCAATAAGAGGTAAAGTTTTGGGCATATGAGAGGGATATGATAAGAATGAAGTTTAGAGTTTACTATTGACAAATTTAATTTCAAGTTAGTTAAATAGGTCCAAGACTACTAGTATTGACTCTATATAACAATGGATAAGGCACTATCACTTAATTTTAGTTGCAAGTTGATGATTTGTATAATTGCAAGGTATATACATGAAATCAAAATCAATTTTCCATTTCAAGTAAAGAAGAACTAAAGTTGCTGGTCAACTCTTATTTGTAATTACTTGCCTATTGATTACAAATAGCCATTGTCATCAAGAAGTTTATTACAAATCCAAGAAGAATATTATGAGCATTTTTCTATTATACGACATAAATCTTGAAAAGAAGAGTATCATAAAATTTATCAAATAAATTCCTAATGTTTATCCACCTTGGCCCTGCAGAGCCTAAAGTGAAGGGAGTATACATATACTCTATTGAAGTTGGTCCAGAAGCTAAGATTGATCATACTAAATATAGGATTAGGCTAATCCTTAGGTTGGTTTTTATCTTATGTTTTTTGGTATTGGGTTTAAGGAACCTAGTAGCCTAAAAAAAAACTAACAAAGGGATAGTTCTAAAATATTTAAATATTTAACATTTAATTAAAATATGCTTTAAAAGATGGCTAAATTTGATTACAAATTTATGGGATCCAATTTAGGTGTCTACATTTTGCCCCTCTTCGATATAGTGTTGGTACAATACTATTTTGAAGATTTTTTTAAATAATAGAAGACATGAAGAAGGTTTTAAAGAAACTAGGTTTCCATACTATGTGATGCCCCCTTGTGAAGGCAACAAGAAGAGAAAAATTAGACTAGATGACATTTCAAAATGTGTGGCTAGAAAAACAATGTAGAAGTGCTATGAAAGTAATTCAAAAGTTGCTCATACTCTTACTACAGGAGTATGATAAAAGGGGAGATTAGTTGCACAACTTAGACATATTAGTGAGATACTATGGAGAACATTTGGGATGAATTGGGGTTTTAACTTTTACTTTTAAATCAAACCCTTAGGATGTAGTGGACAAATGGGTAGAATTTCAGAAACTTTGTAGGATTTTTTCTAGGGTTTTTGGATAGTATTCAAGATAGGATAAGGATGTGAGATAGATGTTGATAGGATGATTTTATCAAGTATAAAAATGGGCTCTTTTCCTGTTTTCTTTTTTATGAGATGGGGGTATGAGATTGAATCTGTTTGAAGCCTTGAGCATGGGATTTTCTATAAGGAGAACCACTATGCACTTGAGCACTTAATTTTATATATAAATATTGGGGACTTACCACGGTTACAAAGAACATCAAGGCCTTTTCTTCATCATTGTATAGGATAGACTCAAAAAAAAACACAAGGATTGCCCCAACATTATACATGAAACCCAATGGGAATAAGAGTGGAAATGTCATTAGGTAACCCACAAAAAATATATTTTCTCAAGTGTACCACGTAATAATAAATGATAATATGGTTGGATATGTAAGTGTTATACTTGACTGACTCATAGGTAGAAAAATAAAAATGAAAGATTGATCAAGACTTTTCTCTTTTATTGCCCCATTTGCAGCACACCATGATATGAATGATCATTACAACCTTGAGGAGGGGATAACCAAATTGGTTGGAAAATATAATCAAGAACCACAATAGAAATACAACATCAAAATAAAGAGTAAATAAACAAAAAATAACAATGTGCTAGAGATATCAGTAGGACTCGATACTAATAGACCCAAGTTTGATGAGAGGAAAGATATATCCTCCAAGGACTTCTTGGTAGCACCTAGCACCTAGATTCAATAGCAAGAAAAAATTATAAGGACATCACTTTAGTGAAATAGGATTATGTATAAGGACTTTTTGAAGTGTGGAGCAATAAGAACTAAAGAACTTGATTTGATGTGAACTAACATGAGATTGAGCTATGTATAATGGGACTGGTAGAAGACTAATCAATAATTTTTTCTCTAATTGCCCCATTCACAATAAACCATGATATGAATGATCATGGTGGATTTTAGGAGGGGGTAATCAAATTTCTCTAAAAATATAATCAAGAACTAAAATTCAAACCCAACATCAAAAGATAGATAAATTGATAAAAAATAATCATGTACTAGAGAGGTCGGTAGGACTTTATATAGATGGACCCAAGTCTTGTTAACATGAATGATAATAGTATTCCTATGGGGGAGTATTCTAAGAATTGGAAATTTTCATAGAATTATTGACATGTTGCATTCATGACTATGTTTGTCATTGATGTCAACATAGTATTGTTTCTCTAAAGATTGATAGAGTTGAAGATAGAGAATGCGGTCATACAAACTATGTATTGATGATGAGGTCAAGCGTAGTTGAGAATATGTCATACATTGTGTCTTGATGAAGTGGAAAAATGTGCGTATAGAAAGTCAAAGACATGCAAGAGTTATTCAATAATTATAGAGGATAGTGTGTAGACAGAGCACCTGAGAAGTGGTTTTTGATGTTTGGATTATATCTCTTAATAGGGATGTAATCATTATGACATAAGTTAGATAGTAATAGTAGATATCCTAAGTATAATGTTAGTGAGTGCACAAAGGTAGAGGTTGCATGCACAAGAAGTTGTAGTTAGTGTATGGTATAAAGGAAGGACATTTTCCTTTTGGTGAAAGTGAAAGTTTGTGAATTCTATTATATGTGAGCAAGTGAAGTTGGGTAAATGTGTCTAAGTGATCCAAGGGATTAATTAGATGCAAATTTGACATATTGAGAAAGAGGTTTGGTAAGGTCAAGAGGATAGATGAGTTTAAGATTTTTTATTTCTATTATTCTATAAGGAATAATACAAAGATTAGGTGAAGAATGAGTTTGGTGGTCTTGCCCCTGAAGATATTTGGACTGTCAGTCCTTCTACCTTCTACAACTCCTGATAGGGCTGACACAACTCCTATTAGGGTTGTAATCACCTAATAGGGATTCACATTCTCTTAATAGGAATCAATATATACTAAATGTATTTCATTGGCTCCTAAGAAAATCCATATTCTTACAAAAATTTTTTATTTTACTACATCATTTTGTGGGTACCATCCCCACTAGGGTTTTCCCTTTGATCAAGGGTTTCCCTACTTAACATATCTAGTGCTACTGTGTATGTGTATCTTCTTATGGTTTTGGGCTATATGTTCACATGGTTAAGGGTTAATTTTTTTAATAGTTGGATAATTGATTCATCCCCCTCTCAATTATCTTGGTGGACTTTACTTTCTAAAAATTGGTATTGAAGCATTACGTCCTTGAAGGAAAATACTAACAACTTAAGGAGATCAATAGAGGCTCATTTTAGAAAAGAGAGTTTGAAGATTTATGGAGCTAATTTTGATATTGAGAAGATTGAGTTCCTTAGTGAGACATCAAAATTATGCACATAATAAAATATTGAGTTTCTAGATCCATAATCTTTTTGTTGCATACAAAAGAATAGACCTACTTTATCAAAGAGTTCAAGCACAAGTGAAGATAGATCCAAAGAAGACAAGAAGATCAAAGAAGGAATTTCCCTACTTATGAAAAGAGAGCCAGATGGTATGCCATTTTTTTTTGTTGGACATGTAAAGAATGTGGTCATTTTGAATCAAAATTTCCTAAGAAAGTAAGGAAGTCTAGAAATGATTTCATTTTTGGTGGTAATGAAAAATTTAAATAAAGTATGGAAATATTCTTAAATGATAGTGATGATAAAGATGATGAACTTGGATTGGCTAATAAAAAGGAAGTAATAGAAGATATATCTTTAGTGAATATTGTTGATCCAAAGGCTAACCATGAGAATGTTGAAGTTTTCTTTGAAACTAACAATGATTTGCTGAATGATGTTCAAATTGTTCAACAAAGAGAAAAACCAATTTCTAAACCTAGAGAAGAAGTAAGAGTTGAGATAGTAAAGCCTACACTAACAAGGATTTGATAAAGAATCACCCTAAAAATAAGATTATTGGAAGCAAGAAAAAATGAGTTATGATGAGAAGAAGAGTACATAAAGAATTATGTTTGATTTCTTAGGCTAAACCAAAAAGTGTAGAGGAGGCATGCAAGGGTGATCATTGGATTCAAGCAATGAAGGAAGAATTAGATCAGATTATGAAGAATGAGACATGGGAATTGGTTACTAGAACTAAGGACAAGAATGCTATAGGAACTAAATGGGTTATCAAAAACAAGATGAACGAACAAGGTGAAGTTGTAAGAAATAAAACAAGATTGATATGCAAAGAATATTCGAAGCAAGAAGGTATAGACTATAAAGAAACATTTTCCACTATTACCATAATTGAAGTAGTAAGAATATTCTTGGCTTATTTAGTGTTGGTGTAAATATGTATTTTCTCTTCACACTTTACATAAGTTTACTTAGGTTAATGCATTATTTTATTATTTATTTGGTGAGACACTTAGGATTTTTTATACTTTTATATGTTTTCATGTTGACAACATAGAAGTAAGCAACTCAAATTCAGCACATGGTGTCTACAACACTAGAGTTTGCATCATTAACTGAGTTGTCATATGGACAACACAGTTATTCACACTCCTAATTTAGCACATGGTGTCTACAACATAAATTTGCATGCTACACCTTTGTAGGCTTATCCTTTCATCATCACACTTACTCCTTTGCTAAATGGAGGATAACCCATGCATGGTGGACATGTGCCTGGTTGTATGACTTATCATGTTGCTGATTCCTATAAATTCTAGAAGCATTCTAGAGGCCTTTATATATAAGCACTCCTAGTGTACTTTCATATGGAATCAAATACATATCAATATTCTCATCATACTCTTTCTGGTCTATTGTTGTGCTTGTGGTTGAGTTCTTTGATCTTGGGTGGATTTTGACCTAAGGCAAATTCTTATATTTAGAAAGTAAGAAGTTCAAAGTGTATCAGATGGATGTAAAGTTGGAATTTATAAATGGAGAACCTAAAGAAGAAGTCTACATTAAGAAGCATAAAGGATTCCCTTTGACAGAAGAAAAGGCTATGGTACATAGATTGAAGAAAGCATTGTATGGTCTAAAGACAACACCTAGAACCTAGTATGCAAGGTTGGATAAGTATTTGAAAATGTTGCGATTTTCTAAAGGAATGACATATAGTAATTTGTATTTGATAAATATTGAGAATAGATTGTTGATTATTATGATATTTGTGGATGACATAATATTTGAAGGCAATGATGAGGCAAGTGGAAAATTTGTTGATGAAATGAAGAATGAATTTGAGATGAGTATGACTAGTGAGATGAAATATTTCTTAGGTCTACATATTGTGCAAAATAGTGATGGTATCTTTCTATTATATACTAAGTATTTGAAAAACTTGTTCAAAAGATTCAGCTTGGAAAATTGTAAGCATGTTGGCACACCTATGATAATTGGTCTCAAGTTATCTAGCAAAGATGAGACACCTATAGTTGAGAAGAAGTACATATCCATGATGAGAGGTTTGCAATATCTAACTCACACTAGACCAAATATAGCAAATTCAGTTGGTATAGTAGCAATATTTCAAGTAGATCCTAGAGAAGCACATTATGTAATAGTAAAGAGAATATTTTGACATTTGAAGGGTACACTAATTTTAGCTTGTGGTAAGATAGATCAAGTGACTTTACTTTGTGTGCATATAGTAATGTAGATTGGGTAGAAGTGTGGATGATAGAAAAAGAACCAGTGATGGAGTATTTTTCCCTAGAGGAAGATCTATTTCTTGGCTAAGCAAGAAACAAGATTATATCTCATAGAGTACATCAAAATCAAAATATGTAGTAGAAACAAACAATTGAAATTAGATGATGTGGATGAAGTAGACGTTCAAGGAAATTGAGATAGAGTTTTCAAAACCTATTATCATACATTATGATAAGACAAGTACATTAAGTATGTTAAAGAATCCTGTGTTGCATTCTAAGACTAAGCATATATTTATTAAGTATCATGTATTAGGAGAGAAAGTTGTAGAGAAATAAATTAGACTGGAGTACGCTAGTGCAAAAGAGAAGATTGCAAATATATTTACAAAGACTTTGCCTAAGGATATATTTGAGTATTTGTGAGGTATGCTTGGGGTTCTGTCCCAACCTACTTTTGAATAGATAATGAAGAGAGTGCATCCATCTAGTGGTACATATTACTATTTTTATGTGGACTAAATTTTGATGCTTCATATATGGGGGAGTATCTATGATGAGAAGAGTCATCAAGGACTCTTAGTAGTTGGTATAGAATAGTGTCTTTGGACACTTGAGCTAGTTGAAGACTTGGAGAAGATGATTGACATAATGCAACCTTTGTCATTGATGTCAGTGGAGGAGATGATCACATGAAAAACATATTTTTCTAGTATGTGGAAGAATTTTCTATGAGTGGATTGATGTCAATGAGGAGAAATATTGAGTTATATCAATGGGGGAGAAGAGTGAAGAATTGATTTCCATCCATACAAGAATGAGAAAGCATAAATGAAGAGTTTTTCCTATGAGTTAGAAGTGTGAACAACTAATACCAATCCATGTAAGAATGAGGAAGAAAATATGGAGATTTTTTCTTGTGAGTTTAAGAATTTATTGAAGAGGAGGATTTGAAAAGAAGAGAGCAATAATAGCAACAGAGTTTGATTTGGTTTTCTTGGAACTTGAATGTTTTTCATCTATGTTGCCATCAATTCAAAAGGGGAATATTTTTAGAATGAATGCTGATGGTATTCCTTTGTGGGAGTATTCTAAGAATTGGAGAGTTTGATATTATGATTAACATGTTGCATTCATGAATATGTTTCTCATTGATGTCAATATAGTATTATTTTTGTAAAAATTGGCATAGTAGCTAACATAGAATGAGGCCATAAAGATCGTGTATTGATGATGAAGTTAGGCATAGTTGAGGATATGTTCTACATTGTATCTTGATGAAGTGGACAAGTGTGCATACAAAAAGTCAAAGACATGTGAGAGTTATTCAAGAATTATACATGATAGTGTGTATATAGAGTACCTGAAAAGTGGTTCCTAATGTTTAGATTATATGTCTTAACATGGATAGAATCATGATGAGAAAAGTTAGACACTAATAATATACAACTTGATGATGACGTTACCAAGTGTGCAAAGTCAAAGGTCACACATATGAGAAGTTGTAGTTACTGTGAGCCGACAGTGGTTTGTAATTGCAAAAAGATGTAATGAATTGCAATATCTTAATGAGGTCCTATTATAATTAATTGGGAAAGCCTCAAGGTTGACTCAAGGAATTATTTTGAAGATATGGTATAAAGAAAGGATATTTTCCTTTGGTGAAAGTAAAAGTGTGCAAATTCTATTTTATGTGAGCAAGTGATATGTGAAGTTGGTAAATGCATGTAAGTGATCCAGGGGATTATTTAGATGCAAAGTTGGTGATCTGGTATTGAGATCTAAAAGAGGTTTGATCTGGTCAAGAGGACAAAGGACTTTGAGTTATTTTATTTCTATTATTCTACAAGGAATAATATAGAGATCAGTTGGACAATGAGTTCGGTGGTCTTGGCCCTAAAGCTATTTGGAAAATGGGCCCTTCTCCTTTCTACAACTCCTAATTAGATTGGCACAACTCCTAATAAGGTTGGGAATCTCCTAACATAGATTCAAAGTCTCCTAACAGGGACTAATATGTACTAAATGTATTTCATTGGCTCCTAATAGAGTCCATCCTCTTACAAGGAACTTTTATATTAGTACATCATTTTGTGGGTACCATCCCCACTAGGGTTTTGTCTCTAATCAAGGGTTTCCCTAGTTAACATATTTGGTGTTATTGTGTATGTGTATATTCTTATGGTTGCCAGTTATATTGTTCACATGGTTATGGATTAATAAGTTTGCTAAAAATTTTCATAGTTGGACAATTGATTCACCCCCCCTCTTAGTTATCTTGGTGGACTTTACTTTCTAACAACCCTAATTAGAGGAAAGATGTATCCTATAAGGACTTATTAGTAGCACCTATCACCTAGATTGAAAAACAACTGAAAAATCTAAGGACAACGCTTTAGTGATTGAGGATCTCACATAAGGACTTTTTAAAATGCAAAGTAATGAGAGCTATAAGATCTAATCATACTCAACTGACACAAGATGGGCTATCAAATTAATTGAGATATTTACAAGGGTAACACTCTGTAGGAGCTATTTGAAGGGGTGAAATATTGTGTGGGATGCATTGTATAGTACATGTTCTAAGGCCATTTGATAGTGTGATATGATTTATCGATACAGTATGTGGATATATTACATTTGGATTTTTTTTATAGTACATGTGAAGATCATAAAAAATATCATACAAGTGGAGTTATAGTACATCTAGATCATGATAGAATACAATTTTTTTTGATTTTATGCAAGGGTAGTGATTGATGCACTTGTCTTGCTCATGTGATTTTGGAACACCTTGGGGATATGGGTAAGTGGGTGGAGGAGTTATATGGGGATTACAAATGAATTTTGATAGATAATAGAAAGGTCCAAGTATACATCATACTTATTGCTAGGTTTTTACAAACCTATCAAATGGTGTTTGATTTTCCGAGTTTTCACCGTTGGATGCTTATTTTTATGCTTTTCTATTTTTTTTTTCTTCTTTTATTTTTTTGATATTTTTATGGGGTAATTTTTATAGGACTTTTTATAATGTTTTTGTACTTTTTTTTAGGACTAGAAGTGTATGATAAGTGGCTTATGCATAGAACTTATTGAGGTGAATGATATTGCTAGGATAATTTAGAAGCTCACCTTTTGGAGTAGATAACTTATATGCTCCTGAGCTAAAAGATGTTGTGAAAACATATGGATCTAGCCAAGAAGACTCAATTTTTTTTCTTTGTTCTATCTAATTGGACCTTCATTTTATCTTTTAGGACCATATCACCCACTTGAAACTAACAATGGTGAACCTTTTAATTGAAGTTCTTCTTGAGTCCATTTTGGTAAAAAACTAGGTGGTTGTAGGCTTGATGCCTTCTCTCATCAAGTATATATAGTTAGGCGAGTCTAGAAACTCTATAGTCACCAATAGGTATTTTTCCTTGCAAATATATGCAAGTATGGGAGTTCAACCATTATGGTAAGACTGATTTGACACCATTAACCAAGGAGTATGGGGATGTGCCATTAGATGTATAGAATAAATTGTAGTATGCCTAAAGGACAAGGTTGATTTATAGATGTCAATCATGATTGGAATCAGTGAAAACCACATTTAGGGTTTTAAGTAGGGTGTTATTGGTTTCCTCTACCTAGCCATTTCCTTGTGGGAAGTAAAGGCTAGAAATGTGGTTATGGATGTGTAAATAGGAGCATAGTTCTTCAATATTAAGGTTTTCAAAATCACCCTTGTGGTTTGAAAAGATAGTGGTTGGGATATTGAAGAGGAAAATAATATGGTAGAGGATGAATTTCAAAACTTGGACTCCTATGGAATTGAAAATTGGGATTGCTTCAACCCACTTGGTGAAATAATCAATAGTTATGTTGATCCATTTATGTCTATCAAAAGATGGGGGTGTGATTAGCATGACGTTGACATGGTATACATTTCTTAACAAATTCACACGCATCATGTTCTAATGTGGGCCAATAATATCCAACCCTTAAGATTTTCTTAACTAGGACCATTCCACTAATGTCAGCATCATAAAGTCTGGCATGTACTTCCTTTAGAGCCACATTGACCTCATTTGAGTCTAGGCATCAAGAAGGACTATAACACCAATGATATAAGGTGTTTGCCACAATAGTTTAGCAAGAAGATATGTGAATGAGGTTGAGGTGCTGGTATTTTGTAAGATGGGGGAGATAATATTGTCTTTGAGGTAAGCACAAATTTCATGGTACCAAGGGGATAGTGGACCAAACAAAATGAAAACCATCATTAATTCATCATTTTCATAAGAAATATTGTGTAATTGCTCAACTAAGAACTAGTATTGTGAAACTTCCCATGGTATGTCCAAGAGTGAGCCAATAGTAGCCATATTTTCAAAAACCTTATCCTAAAATTGTGGAATCTATGTAAATTGGAGCTCGATAAAGTGTTCCTTCATCTTGTTTTTCTCATTTTAGGGAAACAACTTATCATCTTTTGTTTGATACTCATCCAAGACTTTTTTGGTAATGAGTTGGGAATCATGAAAAAATTGTAAATATATAATGTTCCATTCAATGGTTGTTTTAAGTCCTACAATGAGAGACTCATATTCTTCTATGTCGTTTGAGCATAGAAACCTTAGTTTGAAGGATTTGGGAATGTAATCACCTTGGAGGAAGACCAAAAAAATCCTTTCTCTTAATCCATTAGATGTGTAAGATCTATCAAAGTAAAGTGTCCATGAAAGTTTTTCTTCTATCATACATATATATTCATTAGTAAATTCTGTAATCAAAGGATGGTCATCATCTAGATGTGCATCCACTAACTCATCTACAATAACTTTCCCTTTTACTACTTTTCAATCTACGTACTAGATGTCAAACTCACTAAGCAACATGGCCCACTTTGCTAGATTCCTTGTGAGAGGTATCCATGAAAACATGTATTTCAAATGGTCAATCTTTGAGATGAGCTTTACTATATGGTTGAGTATGCAATGGTGAAGTTTTTGGGTGATAAAGACTAGCACCAAGCATGCTCTTTCCATAGGTGAATAATTAGGTTCATAACCAATAAGAGTACAACTTATGTAGTAAACGGCTCTCTCTTTTCGATTATCATCTAGTTGAGCTGAGAGTGCCCCTAGGGCTATTAATGCATCTATTATGTATAAGATAAATGGTTTTACTATAATTGGTGGCACTAATATTGTTGAATTTTCTAGACATTGATTGAGTATTTTGAAGCTATGTTGACAGATAGGATTCCACTTGAAACTTTGGTCTCTTTTTAGAAAATATGTGAATGGATGATAGTATTCTATAAGTTGTGAGATAAATCCATGCATTGCTTGTAGCTTTTCTCATAGGTTTTTGAGCTATCCAAGTGTCCTAGGAGGAGGCATGTCCATGATAGCTTTGACCTTTTTGGGGTTGATCTCTATACCTCTCTATGAAACTATGAGTCCTAGAAGTTTCCATGATGTGACACCAAAGATACATATTTTTGGATTCAACATGATATGGTACTTTTCTAGATGATTGAAGGCCTCTTATAGGTAATGTATCTAATCCAATTTGTCTCGTGATTTGACCAAGATATCATCTGCAAAATCCTCAAGGGACTAGTGGATTAAGTCATGGAAGATAACTAGAATCCCTTTGTGATATGTAGCTATGACATTCTTAAATCCAAATATCATCATGTTATAAAAGAAGGTACCCCATGGGGTCATGAATGTTGTCTTATGATGATATTCTTTTGCAATGTGAATCTAGTTATACCCTAAAAATCTATCCATGAGTTATAAAATCTCATGTTTGGATGTAAGTTTCATAATCATGTCTCTATTTGGTAAAGGAAAGTCATCATTTGGAAAATCCCTATTGAGATTCCTAAAGTCACTAAAGATTTTGATGTCACTTGATGGTTTGGTTACTGAAGATTCATTTTGAATAGTCAATGGGTCTAATGAATTTTTAGGGACCATTTTCTTGAACTCCTCTTTTACTAACAAAGCCACCTTAGGGTGAATTTTTCTTAATTTTTTCTTTACTATCTTGTCTTTTGGATCTACTACCAAGTAATGTGCAACTAGTGATTTTGCTATCAGGATTTAACTATGTGATTTTGAGTCAAACTCATTGACCTGTGTTTTGTGAGTAGTGAGTCAAAATGAATCCATATCTCACAAGAATAATGGAACACTTATCACTCATTGAATCTAGGTGATGCTCATAGGGGTGAAGCACTGGGACTTCTTGGGAGGTAACCCATCCCAGTACTACTCCATCTTGAGCACGCTTAACTATGGAGTTTCATCGATGGTTAAACCTGAAGATTTTAACTCCATTTGTAAAACCTTCACCAAGTGTTGTGCCTTATGAACCATTCATTAGAAAGCCCCTTAATCTCATCAATTAATAAGTAGGAGATTATTTCCATAGCAAGTCAAAGTGTGATATTGCTATCAGGATTTAACTATGTGATTTTGATTCAAACTCATTGATCCATGTTTCATGAGTAATGATTGAAAATGAATGCATCTCTCATTAGAATAAATGGAACACTTAGCACTCATTATATCTAGGTGATTCTCACAAGGGTGAAACATTGAGACTTCTTGGGTTGTCACCCATCCTAGTATTACTCCAGCCTGAGCACGCTTAACTACAAAGCTTCCTCCTTGGTTAAACCCAAAGCTTGAAACCAATTTTATAAAATTTTCAGCAAGTGTTGTGCCTTATGAAATATTCATTAGAAAACCCCTTAAGCTCATCAATTGACAAGTAGGAGATAATTTCCACAACAAGTCAAATTGTGATATTGCTATCAGGATTTAACTATATGATTTTGAGTCAAACTCATTAACCCATGTTTCATGAGTAGTGATTCAATATGAATCCATATTTCATGAGAATAAATGGAACACTTAGAACTCATTGGATATAGGTGAAGCTCACAGGGGTGAAGCACCAAGACTTCCCGCAAGGTCACCCATCCTAGTACTAATCGAGCTTAAGTGTGCTTAACTAAAACGTTTACTCCATAATTAAACCCAAAGCTTGCAACCCCATTTGAAAAATCTTCACCAAGTGTTGTTCCTTATGAAAAATTAATTTTAAATCCCCTTAATCTCATTAATTAATAAGTGGGATATAATTTCCATAGCAAGTCAAATTGTGATATTGCTATCAAGATTTGACTGTGTGATTTTGATAGTAATATCATAATTTGACTTGCTGTGGAAATTATATCCTATTTATCAATTGATGAGATTAAGGGGCTTTATAATGAATGGTTCATAAGGCACAATAGTTGGTGAAGGTTTTATAAATGGGTTTGCAAGCTATGGGTTTAACCATGAAGGAAATTTTGTAGTCAAGCATGCTCAGGTTGGAGTAGTACTAGGATGAGTGACCTCCTGGGAAGTCTTGATGCTTCACCCCTGTGGGCATCACCTATATCCAATGAGTGCTAATTTTTCCATTTATTCTCATGAGATATGGATTCATTGTGAATCACTACTCATGAAACATGGGTCAATGATTTTGATTCAAAATCACACACTTAAATCCTAATAGAAATATCACAATTTGACTTGTTGTGGAAATTATCTCCTACTTATCAATTGATGAGCTTAAGGGGCTTTCTAATGAATGGTTCATAAGGTACAAAAATTTCTGAAGGTTTTTAAAATGGGGTTCCAATCTTTGGGTTTAACCATGGAGGAAACTCCATAGTTAAGCATGCTCAGGATGGAGTAGTATTAGGATGGGTGACCTCTTGAGAAGTTCTGGTGGTTCACCCCTGTGAGAATCACCTAGATCCAATGAGTGCTAAGTGTTCCATTTATTCTCATGAGATATGGATTCATGTTTAATCACTACTCATGAAACATGGTTCAATTAGTTTGACTCAAAATCACACAATTAAATCCTGAGAGTAATATCACAATTTGGGTTACTGTGAAAATTATCTCCTACTTATTAATGTAAAATTAGCTCTGGATCTAATCTTGGCATGCCTTGATAGGACCATGAAAAAAAACTAATATTTTTCCTTAGTACTTTAGCAAGTTCTTCCTCTTGAGGTAGTGGTAATGATGTTGAGATGTGAACAAGACTTGGGATCTCTTTTGTATTGATATTGATCGACTTTATTTCTTCAGTGATGATATTTGGCACTTTTAGTGTATTATCTTGTAAGGGAAGGATTAAATCTCCATCTTCAGGTTCCTATAGAAGGTTTTCACCACCAAATACATTCTTTATTTATCTTTCTTTGTTGATTGAGTCTAGTGGTGCTCTAAGGGATTTTTCACCAAGAAACCCTTTGGTTTTCTTAGTTTAAAAAAAAAATTCTTTTATTTTCAATTTTTTGACTATAGATTTGCTCCTCCCTAAAGTAGTCCGTTGGATCTAGTTTCTTGACATATGCTACTAGTACTTTGACTTTATGGTATGGTGTTTTAGCTCCCATGAATCTTATGAGTGCTATCTTTCTTGGGAATTTATCAATATGGAGCACCCTAGGTTGGTCTCAATCAATGAGTTTGGGATGTGTAAGTGAGAGGTTAATAAGGTGAATTGATAGTTCATAGAGCACAAAGTCTTCTAGGAAAATGTCACCAAGGGTATCATTGTAGGCTCTCTTTTCTACTTCTTTTAGGATATTTTTAACTTCCTTGAGTTCATTTTAGATATTAAGGAAATCATTCCCATTCTTAGTTATGCCCCCTGTTATGGGTAATCCAAAGCCAAAATCTTTCTTCTTTGTATTTTTATATGCTTCTATAGGCTACGTAATGCATCTTTATTTTTTTCCTAGGCCATCTCCTTGATAGTTCTATTGTTCTATTGCAAGTTTATGGGAATATGGATATTTATCTTTTAAATAGTTTAAAAGGTCTTTTTCATTAGGAGGTGGTTCCTTGTATAGATATGTGCTAATGTTTAGTGTCATTTTTTTGCCATTTAGTATGATGTTGGAGAAAAATGTGCTCTTGCCCATATGCTTAAGTTGAGAGGTAGTGTTCTTATTTTTTCCTTGATGTGATGCGTGGCAATGTATTAATTGGAAATGTATTTGTGAAGTTGTATTCAATGAATCCTTGGTGGTTTATCTTAAACATGGATAAAGTAGAGGCACGCATGGGGTGCAAATCATGGCAAGTGTTGGTAGAGTTGGTGATGGCACTGTCAATTTCAATTCTAGGACAATGGTTGTTGTAGATTCTTCTATTATATTATAACAAGTGAAGGGTTTTGGATTAGCATGGATGATTATCTCAATGCCTTGATGTAGAAATTTGATATAACGATGATATGTAGATTAATGGCCTTCATTAGATGAATCACAAGTTGGTTGAGCAGGATGTTGAATGGTAGATTTAGATCAACCACATGGCACATTATTTTTTGAATAAATTAACCAACTTTGATAGGTAATTAGATGGTTCCCTCTAATCTCTTTTCAAGGTTATCATATGTCTTGATTGTGATTACCTCATCCATGATGTAATACTTAGTATACCCTTCCTATTTAATGAATTTTAGAGTACAAAAGTTTATGGCTGAACCATTATCTATCATTACCCTTTTGACAATAAAATTGAAAACCATGACAACTATGTAAAGTAGGAGGATATGATCTGCTACAACTATGGGAATGTGAGATGGCTTGAAGGATAGTGTACATAATGTCGATAGGTGTACCACAAGACTTTTGAATTTAGTGGTATTTATGTCTATGAGGACATGAGATTCATGGAGGGTGTTACTTAGGATCTCTTGATGGAGTGGGCTTGTGTGAGTAAGATCTAGGATGGAGATTTGGGTTGGTGTATTCCCAAGGTGTTCCAAGATATTTTATTGGGCTTCTAAGTTATAGCATTCATAGATGGACCTTGGGCTCTTAAAGTAGTAGTTATCATTGGTCCTATAACATTTATATGGTTATTCTAAGTTGTGACATCACATTAATAATCAATGCATTTGACATGGATGACATTTATTGAAGGATTTTATTTGGATATATAATTGATAAGATTTTCATAATTGATGTAACATGTGGTGTAATTATTGTTATCTCAAAAATAACCTTGCTTGTGTGTGTCATTGTTGTTGTTCAAGGTACATTTTCTATTTTATTATTGTGGGTTGGGAATGAATTTTGGTAGATTTGTAATTTTATGTTTGGGGACATTTGTGCATTCCCTCATACTATAATTCTTTATGATCAATAAGGTCTTGTACATAGTATTTGAGGCTCATGCACTTGAGGTTGGTATTCCCTTTTACTCAATGATAAACATATTATTCATTTTCTCTAAACCAAGATAGCTTAGCGGTGTCATCATCCATTTGTTGCATTCTTAGGAAGATCACTAGATCATTATTTACCATTTTTTTGGATATAACATCCATAGGTTCATCAAGGAGAGTAAAATCTCATTCAGGATCATTCTAGATGTGTTGTCTTTGTCTTGGTGCAACATATATTGAATTCATTTTGTTTATATGGCATGTTGTTTATTTGCATGTGTATTATGTTGGTTCCCTTTTTGTTGGTATGGTTATTGTTTGTGATAGGGCTCTTATTTTTGGAAGGATTTTTTTTGTTGTGGTGGTTGTTGTTGCTAATGGGATTGTTGTTAGTAAGACTGTTGTGGATGATAAGTGGTATTTTGTTGATTCCCAAGTGATGCCTACTACGTGAATGTGTTTTGTATTGGTGGCATTTCCAATTACCATATTCTTATTTTTGTTTCAGTATCTAGAATTGTCATTGGAATGACTATGATCCTGAGTGTTTTCTTTTTTATAGTTTAATGATACCATAGTTGATGAGTCTATTCTCTAGTGACACAAGGAGGGAATGAAAAACTAGGGCCAAAGACACACCTGACTATCCAAACACCTTATTGAGTAAACTGTTAGAATCTGAAAAGATTAATAACCCAGAAAACTAGTGCAAAGAGTAAATATCTAAACTATGAATGCAAATGATACAAAATCAAAATAGCATCATAGAGTTAGTCTCCAAGAGAGTAATGCAAATGCTAGAAGCAAAATAGCATTAAGAGGATTCAAAAACAAGAGATACAAATACAAGCCAGGTAGCATGCTTATATAGGCTAGGAAGAGAGAGGAGGTGGCAACACCAACCAATGAGGAGCAACCATCTATTGGACTAAAGATAGCAAAGTATCTTCCTAAGATAGCTAATGGATGCTCACATGTAGGAAGGTGACACCTCACAACCATTCACCTAATAAGACATGCTTTATTAACCTAAACGAGATTATTAAAAGTGTAGGAAAAACCTAGCAAAATAGAAAAAATAAAAAACTACACTAACACCCCCCCATAAGCGAAGCTTAGGTGGATGTAGAAATGGGTCCCAGCAACGAGGCCATGTTAGGTACCCAAGTACAATGCAAGAAGATGCAACCTCTGAAAGTGGGGAAAGAGAGAAAACCACAAGGGAAAAACCCTCCCCCAAAAAGAGGTAAGAACCTAGTGAAGAACTGAAGAAGTCTCTCGCTAGGGAAATTGTCCCCTAAAATAGGAACAAGGAGTGATCATGAAGAAGTAGCATCACTGAAGCATGAAGAACCGCAAAACTCTGTCAAAATGCTGATCTGTAGAACCCCCATGGAAATAGAAGGCACGAACCATCAACCAAAGGAACCTCCATGGAAATAGAAGGCACGAACCATCAACCAAAGGAACCTCGATGGAAATAGAAGGCACGAACCATCAACCAAAGGAACCTCCATGGAAATAGAAGGCACGAACCATCAACCAAAGAAGCATAGAACAACAATATAACCTCCCCTTAAGGTAGGTGAGGTGACAGGCAGCTGAAAAGATGGGCCAAAAATTCTCCTACAACACAGGAGCCAAACTCATCGAGAGTGAGGTACAAACACAAATAAAGGCATGTGTTGTCGACACTGCATGAGGAATTAGAGAAAGAGAGCCTATAAGCGGCAAACAACTATCCCCCCCCATGGCACTTTATATAATAGTGCAAGTACAATGAATCACAATGATGAAAAGGATCCCGAATCGCAAGAGTGGCACTTTATCTCAGTGCGTTGCATAAAGATTCTTACAGTGAATATCAACAATGATCATAAAAAACATAAGGCTGAAACAACAGAAGGTAAAGCCCAAAAAAAAGCAACTAAAGCAATAAAATCGATCTTCGGACCTGAAACAAATAGAATATCCACCAGAATGCTAAAATGCAAAAGACTGAATAGGATGTGTTTGGAATAGAATCTGGAACAACAACTAACATCACTAGAAAGAGCACAGAAAGAGCTTTCCAGCGATATAAAGAAGTCCAAAAATGGAGATCAGAAGCTCAAGATATGCCTCCCGGAGTGCAAAATAGAACATCTGACTTTGATTGCCATAATAGGCAACCAAACTGTATCAAAACTCAAAAAAACCTATACTAGTATCTTTGTCTCAGAACCAGCTTTTCGACGCTTCTTTCGGATCGGAAAAATACCTCCATATGCAAAAGTTATCGCCAAAAAACCACAAGTAGGTCTTGATTTCAATGCATTACAAACCCTCATAAAGAGCATATGTTAAAAGTGAAACTTGGGCACAATAATCAAGGAAATGAATAGTACCACTGCAATCTACTCGAAAAATATGCACTTTCAAAAAAAGAATCGCCTCGATATGAGGTCATATGAGAAAGTTATGATCCTCCGAAGTTTCCAAAACAAGAACTGTGCACAGTCACGGCTGAGAATCTGCAATTTCTGAAGAATTCATGCATGAAAATCAAAAAATAACTCCAATAGTGGATAGAGCACAAAAAAATAGCCAAGTTCATGACAAGAATCATCAAAATCGGAGTCCATATGAGCAAGAACGAGAAATTTGAAAATTGCATTCAAATCTGCGGCTGCCAATGGAGAGGGGTATGGCTGTAGCTTTGCATGCTCGATTATGAAAAATATACAGCTTGCATGCAAAATCTAAAAGATACCCAGATGGTTTTTCGGGGCTGCAAACAAAACTCAAAAAGCGTTTTTCTTGCTGATGAACAGAAGATGTTGCTGTAGTGTAAATTAGATGCCTTTAACAGAAAAAAATGGCTCCAAAAATCAAAAAATGACCCCAGCAACCAAAATTTGACATGCAAATGCTGGATCAGCTTCTCAAGTCCATCAATGGCATGCTGGAACCTGCAAAACTGATTGAAAACTCCAAATATGCAAGTTGGTTGTCAGATTTGAGATTGAAACCCCAGAGAAAACTGTTTTTGTCAAAACTTTTCTGATTCTCAAGATCATCCAAAGATGCAAGAGAAGAGCATACTTCATTTTTCAAAAAACTAGAATAAAGTTTATTTGCCCCCCCCGAATCTCTCAAATAAGGAAACTAAAATCTACTCTTGCACATAGAAAAGCTCTGATACCATGTTAGAATCTGAAAAGATTAATAACGCAGAAAACTAGTGCAAAGAGTAAATATCTAAACTATGAATGCAAATGATACAAAATCAAAATAGCATCATAGAGTTAGTCTCCAAGAGAGTAATGCAAATGCTAGAAGTAAAATAGCATTAAGAGGATGCAAAAACAAGAGATACAAATACAAGCCAGGTAGCATGCTTATATAGGCTAGGAAGAGAGAGGAGGTGGCAACACCAACCAATGAGGAGCAACCATCTATCGGACTAAGATAGCAAAGTATCTTCCCAAGATAGCTAATGGATGCTCACATGTAGGAAGGTGACACCTCACAACCATTCACCTAATAAGACATGCTTTATTAACCTAAGAGAGATTATTAAAAGTGTAGGAAAAACCTAGCAAAATAGAAAAAATAAAAAACTACACTAACATAAACACAAAGGCAGAAAACACACAAAGAACAACACCAAGGAGAGAGACAGAACAAAGCACTTTTATTGACTCATCAAATTATCAACATACATGCCCAGCTATAAGGCCTTCTAGGTTACAACCAAATACAAAAATACAACTTCAAGATCCATGATCCAATTTCAAATTCGCAACTCCACAAACATCTTCTTTGAACTCTCTAAGTCCTCTCCTAAAATAAATCAAATACATCTACTTATACTTGCCAAAAAGGTCTATGGAAGATTCTAGAACATTACATAATAGAAAGGATGACCTCAAAATGCTCTACACTCATTCCAAGACAAGATCCTATCATTAAATTCATGACGCAAATTAAATACATATGTCAGCTCAAACTATGAACCAATCACAAATGAAATTGGTCAAAGAAGGACCCAAGAATAAACAAATATTAGGTTCTCTTAGCACATGAAGGAACACTTAGTCAACACTTGGACAACTTGGTTAACATTAAACTTTTTTAACATTGAACTCAGTTAACACTGCTAGTTAACACTAACACTAGTAGAACTCGATTAACATTACAGGTACTCAGTTAATACTACATGTACTTGGTTAACACTATGTGTACTTGGTTAACACTACATGTACTCAGTTAACACTATGCATACAAAGTTAATAATATGAACTTGGTGATAACATTGCTAGAATGAACAAAAGAACAAGATTACAAGGCAACCTAGGATGCTCCTACATCATCTAGTTGCATACCTTTTTTGTCTAAAATACTTGTATATTTGTAGGAAATTCATACACATGTAATTTGCAATTTTAGGATGTATGTTTCTAATGAGCTATTTAACATGTTAGTTTTTAGTTAGGTTGCACACTACTTGAGTGGTGAGGGTTTTCCACCTTTATAACAAGTTAGAAAGGATTTTACCCCTCTTATTTTTGGTGTAGACTAAGTCCACCACTGATAGATATGTGTCAACTAGGTGAGCGTAATATGAAAAGAATGTTTTTGAAAGTTTAGTAAAGGAATTCATAGTCCCATAAGGTATACAATAGAACCATTCTAGGGAAGGATCCCCAAGACTTTTAGGGAATAGATGTATAAGGAATACACCATTGTAATCCACCTCTTGACAATGCATATATAATTTTTTTGATGTATTTTATAGGATCTCCCTTCCCTCTAAAGTTTTAAAACTTGGGTATCTCAAAATTCTTGGGAAAGGGTAGAGCCATGATAGATTTGTCAAATGGATAGGGGCATACAATCTTGAATTTAAAAGTCTTAGGTTTATTTCCTACTTTGAGACCTTTAAAGGATTTTCTCATTGCTTCCCACTCTAGGTTTATAGTGGTGTTGGAAGTGCCCCCATTTTGAGTGCCCTTAGTGCATGGTATGGATATGATGGAGTGGGTAAATATGATGGGATTTGTTATATGAATGGTGGTGGTTAAGATGAGGATTTCCCTACTACTTAGAAGAGATTTGGGGTTGGTTGGGGATGCATTGGGACATACTACTATTGTGAGTGTGGATTCTATACATATTGTGGTACTAGGGAAATGAATGGTTGTTGTGTAGATGGATGAGTTTGCATTGGCACATATGACATTACTACTCTAGTAGATTTTGTTGAGGTGCAAGAAACTACATATTGGTTTGGGCAGATATATTTTCCTCACCATGTGATGGTGGTATGTTGGTATGGGGAGATAGATGTGTAAGGGGTGGTATAATGTAATTGATAGGGGGTTACCCTTGTGTGTTGTTGGAGTGGTGGGTGACTGGTGTGACTACATCCAAGTGGTGGAATTGTGAAGTAGTCAAGGATAGGTTTAAGTATACTTGTAGGTGATGGAGTTGGCACGATGAGGGTGAAGGTAGGGATGTACACAGCTTGCATTTTTGCTTGGTTCAAACTCAATGAGGTAGATAGAAATGATGTGGAAATGTTTAGATTCATTGTAGATGGAGTGGGGGTAATAATAGGTGGTGGGTGGTTTGAGTAATTTCCCCCATGGATGACATCCATGTAGTGTATTGGAGTACATATTGCAAGTCTTACTAGAATGTGATGGGATAATTGTTAGTGGTAAGGATAGTGGATACAAATCGGGTTTGTTGGGTAGTCATTTGTGGCTAGGTGTTTGGTAAATGACATATCATGTAATGTTCAAAGGCATGGATATGGATTGTATGATAGCAATTGTAGTAATGGTAATGCTAATAGATGGAACTAGTAATGTGGTCATTGGTGGTGGCATTGTGTGGATTATGGACAGTGTGATGGGAGATGAGTTGTTTGGGAAATGGGAGCACTAATTTGGGTAGATGCAACAAAAGGGTCTATAAGTGGCTATATCAAAGGTTGAATTTTATTTTTGGGTTATTTTGGATCTAAGGGTTCTTATGACATGGGAATTTCAAAAAGTAGATGGTTAGGATTTGTGATAGTATTGGATGGTGGCATTCGTCCAAAGCCAAAACTTCCAATGTATTCTATTTGAAAGTTTTCCTTGATGGTATCTTTACTCTTTTTACTGATGGTGCTAAAAAATGATGCATTCTTAGGGAAACCCATATATGCCTCTATACTAGAATTCATATGCTATGAACTCATGATGGTTTTGGTGTTGGGTTCCAAATCTTGAGATGTTGGGTCCTGCATATTTTTTGTTTTATTAAGATTGAGATGAACACTCATTATTGTGCTGAGAGGAATGGTGAAATTTTCTTTTTTTTCTTCCTTTTACCAAGACATGTGGATGGTGGCATGAAATGACACTATAACCTAGATGTGAGATACAGAGGCAATGTGATATTAGATGCAAGCTATGAAATAAAGTCTATGATCTTCTCAAAATGCACAAATATTTAAGGAAATAAAGATAATGATTAAGATAGAAAATAGTTTGATGATGGAGGATTATTCTAAGGATATGATGCTTATAGGACCATGAGGATTATCTTGGTATCAAAGGTGGATGTAATGTGATCTATGTAGGAGCTATAGGATAATGGTATATACTCAAGTGTAAAGCCCAACCTATTGCTCAAGGTGATGAGGGACACAACTAAAAAGATAAACTGCCTTGGGCAAGTGTGTTAGCCAAGGGATAGTCATAGTGCTATGATAGATGTGAGATATAAGATATGTGGCTACTAGGATAATGATACCAAAGATACGATGTGATAGAGGATGTAGATCAAGATGTAACTGGATGAGGATTTTAGATGTGATTCTAGAGGATGATGAACCTAAAAATGCTAAAGAGGATAACTTATATGGTGACTTTAAAAAAGGACTCTTGGTCAAACAAAGTGAATAGTGTGTGAGCAAGAAGCTAGACCTAATCATAATAGTCATAACTAGTGATCTTGATAAGGGTATAATTATAATGCTCCCAATATTCTAATCTTGCACTACCACTCTACTTGTAATGTACTTTCAATTCCCTCTTTCTCAATTTAGTCTAGTTGTGAAATTCTTGGATTTTGTGTTGCTTTCTTGTTTTTGACTTCTATTTCTTTATATACTTAGGATAGCTAAAGCTTAACCATTTTGAACTTGGGTTTAAATTATTTTGACATGAAGACTCAAATTTTCATATTTTCTTGATATAACAACATTTAGATCAAGTAGAGAGTGTGGTAAGTATACCATAGCTTTTTTTGGATAATAGATTTCTCTGGAACAATCCTAGGGTTGTTGCAAATGGACTTGCTAACAACCTTTTGGTACTCAATGATAAAGATCTTAGTAACGATAGGATGTGTGATGAGGCTAAAAGGAATTGTGCTGGTTGATGGATGAAGGGTCAATAAACCCATGGTTTACTCTTTTGATGAGGGTTAGATTGTTGACTTTGTTGTCCCACTTAGTTTTTAATTTTGTTTCAACTCCTTATTTCTCAAATTTTTGTTTTTTTGTAACTCTAGGATTGGAGGATGCTAGTTTTTGGCATGTTGATTCTTTTTCTCTATATGTTAGGGATGTTTTGAAAATAACCTTTGTAAAATTGGGCTTCATTTGGTTGGACATGAGGACTCAAATTCATTGTGTACAAGTAAACAATCTCAATACCAAATGAGACAAATAATCTCTCAAATAGATAAAGAAACAATATATTTTGATTGATATTCTCAATCAAATAATCATAGGGTCATTGTGAATCAACTTTCTAAAAACATTTTGATACTTAGTGACAGATTTCTCAACACAAAATAGTCTCCCAAAGGACATAGGACCTTTGAGAGAGACAAGCAAGTGGCCTCTTTAGAAAAGGATTTTGAAAAAAAAAGACCAAAAATTGTGTATGTTCAACAAATGTTTTCACTACGTCAACTCACAAAGAAAGCACTTTAAAACACATTATCCCTAAGGTCAAATTAGAATTTTATAATATGGCTGAAAAATTAGCCACTAAGTTGAATTATACTTAGATATGTGATGTCCTCCCAAATGGTTATTACACATGTGACCCACTTAGGGTCTATTTTGACCATGCTAAAATCATAGAAAAGATTTCCTAACTTAGACTACTATCATAAATGCATTTCCCAAACTTGTGTGGATATAAAGAGAGATTTTTTTTCGATGCCTTATTTCTATATTGGCCAAGGATTCTATCGATGTGAGGTTATTCTCTAATGGGGTGACACTTCCCAAATGAATATGCCTCTCTAGAAGTGCTCCTAAGGTTGATGCAGATAATCTTGCTAACAACCTTTCAATATACACATAACTTAGTTATAAGGATTATAGTATGCAAGGAATCAAATGAGCCTATAGAAGTATTGTAGTAGAAACATTCTCAAAAACACACCAAAAAGTTTATTCTTTCCAAATTGTGGATTTTAAGATGGATATCTATGACATAAGACACACATGATTAAGATGCAATATTTATTTTTTTTGACTTGAAAATGCATGTGGTCAAATTACTAAATCAATCATCAACTTTATAACCCATTCAATGGTCAACTTAATAAATCAAATTGTAAAAGCTTGAAAGAGAAGAGAATAAGAGCATCTTCACCTTAGTCATTCAAGATTTTTGAGTTCATTTTAAGCCCAAAACTAGGTGTTCAATTTGCAATATTCTTTAACCCTCATGCATTCAAGAATTGTGACTCCTTTTAAACCCAAATCAAAGTATTATTTGTTTTGTTCAATTTTCCTTTAAGCATCAAAGATCATATTATGATATTGAATTGTTAATTTTAAGCCCCAAACAAAAGATGTGTTCAACTCCTAAACTTAATTTAAATGAAAATAGAAGAAATACACCTTACACAATTAGAAAACTCGTTAGAAATTATAGTGCATTCTTGTAGGTCAAAACTTATTCCTATTTTCATAGGTTATTATTCTTAAAGCCTTGAAAAGCATGTAAAAAAATGGTGAATTAAAATTGGTTGAAAAGGAATAAAAATTCACAAACAGATTAATAATAGAAGCGTTCCCTCAAGATATCATACTCACTATCCAAATGCGTGTTCCTATAGACAAAACATACATTCCTATAGTGGAAGGAATAAAAATATGTATAAGAAGGTATAGATGAAACAAGCACATGACAAAAAATATTTTGGTTCTCTTTTGTCATTCTCGAAAGAGCAGGATAACATTCATGTAGGTTTGTATGATCATTCTTGCAATTTTGGGATCTTAAAAATTGAAAGTGTTTTTTTCTGTATGAGGTACAAATTGCATATTGGTGTCACCTTGGTTTATTCTTATGTATTGGACCCAAAAAAATCCAAGAAAAATCTTGCAAAAACACTAATACACAAACATGTTAGATCTGTTAGTCCGTTAGCAAAATCAAATAAAAATGATAAAGGAACTAATCAAAGATAAATGAATAACCCATTGAAATGGGGTCCCATTGGGGATGCCAAAATATATGTGATAAAAAAAATTATGTTAAGAGTACTTAAGAAAAAACCAAGTGTTCAAAGACTAATAACAAAGCAAACATATGTGATAAACTAGCAAGAAAACCCAAAACACAAAAAAATCAAACCTTGTATCTTCGTGTAGTCTCCTTGATGTGTCAATATGGTCATGATTATGGATGTGTGGACAATGGTATGATCAATGCTTCAACAATGGATAATCGTGGATGGATGCTTTTGAATCCAAATATTGCTAAAATAACACTTTAAAAGTAATTAGCTCTCGAAATGGTATAGTAATTTTACTCAGAAGGGGACAATTTGTGAGGAGCAAAGGGTTTAATTTATAGGAAATTGGGTGAGGAGGAGATACAAATTGTTTGTAAGGTATAAGATAGACTTTAGTTGACTAGGATAGGTGCAAGAGATGGACTTCTATGTTTGGAGGTGGAAGATGGAGATGTGGCAGGAGAGTGGATACAAGCTCAAGTCACGATGAATAAATCACGCTTTAATTCATGCAAGTGATCTAGAGAGGGATTTTAGACATGGAAGAGGGAATTATGTGTCTTAGTTAAGGTGGATGAGGTGACTCAATTGACTAAATGATGTGAGAGGTGGATGCATTTGTTAGAGAAAAGCTTGGTGGGTGAGTTTAATTAAATACATGAATTATTTAGTTAAAGAGGAATTATTGGTGCATGGGTTGAGTTTGGCTATCTGTTGGGATGAAGGGTTAGTTTTTGGTTGGAGTGATTTAATTAATTAAATTAATTAAATGGAGAGAGAATGTGGGATTAAATTAAAAGGGTTTTGTATTTATTTAATTTAATAGAAGACGAGGGATTTGATTGATAAATTAGACTATTGGTTGCCATTTAATTTATTAATTGGACTATAATTAATTAACTAAATTATTTAATTAGATGACAATGCTAAAATAATTAAATATTAAATATTTAATCTTAAAATGGTTTAGAAGATGACTAAATTTGATTATGAATTTAAGTGATCAATTTAATCACCCAAAAATTGTCATCTAGACCATGAGCCCACTTTCTAACATTTTTGGTCAATTTATTCATCACCATTTTTTGATCAAATCATCACTTTGCTATTTATTTGACTATAACCCATGGTTTGACCTCTTTATCATGAGTCTTTTATTTAATCAAAATAACTTTCTCCCTTCCAATTGAATAAATTCCCCAAAATCCCCCTTATCATAAGTGTGCACATAAAAAACATTATTCTTATTTCAAAAATAAAAGAAAAGGCTTTTTGTCTCACATGAGGGACACACTTTTCTATATAAAAGGAATCTTTATTTTCCAAATAACTTTAATTCTCCTCCACACATCTTTTTCCTCTTGAACATCACCATGGATCTTTCTTAGGTGAGATTCTTGTGCACATGGATCACTCAAGATTCATTCTCCACCCTTGATTATGCCTCTTTTTCCTCTTAATCACAACCATCTATTTATCTTTAAAAGGGATGGCTCTCTCCTCATTCTCCGACCCTTATCCTTTGTACTAAGCTATGTTGTAGGATTTCTAGGTGAGTTTCGAGCTTTCAAGAGTTTAGAGCATTGTTTCATTCACATCCACATACTTGCATTATCATAGTAGCTTTATCTCATGCTTAGTTTATCTTTCCTTTTATGCTTTAGAATAGCTCATAAAGTCTAAGTAGAAAGCCTTTGTATTAATCCCATTTTGCTAGTGTATCTTGCATTTGCATCTTTCATTTAGTGTGCATTGAATTTGCATATTGATTCTTGGATACTAGCATTCTTGCTCTTATCTTTGAATCTCCCATTCTATGGTGCACCTTGCAAGGGTTACATAGATTGTTCCATTTGAGAGACACCATATCACTATTTTTCACCTTGGCACATCATAGATAGAGAGCTACAAGCTTCCTCTAAAGTCTCTCTTTCCATGAGATTCTTTAGGAATAAGGGTTTATAAAAGCATGTCCACATTTTTGACATACATTTTTGGCTCCCACCATGGGGCTGGAAAGCCTTGTCTAGATCTTGTTAGCATGAAGGTTAATGGTATTCCTTTGTGGAAGTATCCTAAGAATTTATAGAACACTTGGAGATATTGTTAGCTTGATTGAAATATTGCATTCATGACTGTATTTGTCATTGATGTCAACATAGCATTGTTTCTATTAAGATTGGTAGAGTAGAAAACAAAGAATGAGGTTGTACGGACATAGTATTGATGATTATGTCAAGTGAAATTAAGGATGTTTTCTACATTATGTATTGATGAAGTGGTTAAGTGCACATGGAAAAAGTCAAAGACATGTAGAAGATATGCTTAATTTATAGAAGATAGTAAGTAGATAGAGTACCTAATAAGTGGTTTTTGATGATTAATTTTTATCTCTTTACTTAGATAGAATATTGATACGTGTAGTTAGACAGTGATAGTAGGTAACCTAATGATGATTTCAATGAGTGTGAAAGGTCTAAGGTCACAGGTGTGATAAGTTGTAAATACTATGAGCCAATAGTGATTTGTAAATATGAAAAGATATAATATTTTGTAATATCTTAATGAGGTCCTATTATAAGTAATTGGGAAAACCTCAAGGACAACTCAAGAATTATTTGAAGGATAGTATAAAGGAAGGTTATTTTCCTTTTGATGAAGTGTGAATTTTGATAAGTGCATGCAAGTGGGATATGTAAAGTATTTGGTAAATGTAAGCAAGTGAACCAAGGGATTATTGGATGTGAAGTTGGTGATATGGTATTGAGATTAGAAGAGGAGAAATTTGGTCAAAGGAAAAAGGAGCTATACATTTCTATTATTCTACAAAGAATAATATAGAGATTAGTTGGACAATGATTTTAGTGGTCTTTCCCTTGACGCTATTTGGACAGTGAGTCCATCTACCTTCGACAACTCCTAACAGGGTTAGCACAATTCCTAATAGGGTTAGAATCTCCTACTAGGGATTCAAAGTCTCCTAATAACAACTGATATGTACCAAATATATTTCATTAGGTCCTAATAGAGTCCATACTCTAACAAGGAATTTTTATATTAGTACATCATTTTGTGGGTACCATCCCTACTGAGATTTCCCCTTTGATCAAGGGTTTTCCTAGTTAACATATCTAGTATTATTGTGCATGAGTATCTTATAATGGTTATTCATTATATTATTCACATGTTTAAGGAATAATAAGGTTGATACATTTTTTAATAGTTGGATAATTGATTCACCCCCCCTTGTAGTTATCTTGGTGGACTTTACTTTCTAAAAATTGGTATTAAAGCATCAGGTACTTGAAGAAAAAGCTTAACAACTTTGGGAGATCAATGGTGGGTCACTTCAAAAAAGAAAGTCTAGAGTTGATGGAATGAATTATGGTAGTTGGAAAGAGGAAGAAGATAAAGGTATGAAAACTTTTTCCTATAGGACATGTAAAAAACTTGGTCATTTTTCATCCAAATGTCCTCGGACAGTAAGAAAGACTAGAAATAATCTCTTTTTTGATGATGATGAAGAATTTAAATCAACTATGGAAAGATTCTTAAATGATAGTGATGATGAAGATGACGAACTTGGATTAGTTGAGAAAGAGTAAGAAATAAAAGAGATGGCTTTAGTAAGTATTGTTGATTATGAAGTAGAAGATAATCCTAAACATGTTAGAAAGAATATTGAAGTTTTCTTTGAGACTAGCAATGGTTTGTGGAATGATGTTCAATTGTTGAGTAAAGAGATTAACAAAGATGTGAACCAAAAGAAGAAGTAGGAGTTGAGCTAGAAACTCCTACATCAAATAGGAATTTGAAAAATAATCACCTTGCTAAATAGATTATTGGAAGTAAAGATAAATGAGTTATGACAAGGAATGGAAAACATGAGGAATTATGTTTAATTTATCAAGGTTAACCTAAGAGTGCACATGAGGCATGCAAAGATGATCATTGGATTCAAGCAATGAATGAAGAACTAGATTAGATTGGAAAGAATGAGACATGGGAATTGGTTCCTAGGCCTAAAGATAAGAATGTTATAGGAACTAAATGGATAATTAGAAATAAGATGAGTGAATAAGGTGAAGTTGTGAGGAATAAAGAAATATTCATATGAAAAGGATATTCATAGAAAGAAGGTATAGATTATGAAGAGACATTTTTCCTTGTTGCTTGAATGGAAGCAATAAGAATGTTCTTGGATTATGCATCAAGTAAGAAGTTTAAAGTGTATCAGATGGATGTAAAATCAACATTTTTGAATGGAGAACTTAAAGAAGAAGTCTACATTAAGTAACTTGAAGAATTTTGTTTGACAGAAGAAAATTTCATAGTATGCATATTGAAGAAGGCATTGTATGGTTTATAGCAAGCACCTAGAACCTAGAATGCAAGGTTGGACAAATATTTGGCAAAACTGGAATTTGGTAAAGGTATGATAGATAGTAATTTATATTTGAGAAAAATTAAGAATGTTTTTTGATCACTATAATATTTATTGATGACATAATATTTGGAAGTAATGATGAAGCAACTGATAATTTTTTTGATGAAATGAAGAGTGAGTTTGAGATGAGTATGATTGGTGAGATGAAGTTTTTCTTGGGTTCACGGATTGTGCAAAAAAGTGATGGTATAGTTCTGTCACAAGCTAAGTATTTGAAAGTCTTATTGAAAATATTTAGTTTGGATAGTTGTAAGCCTGTTGGTACACCTATGATAGCTGGTCACAAGTTATCTAGAAAAGATAGACACCTACAGTTGAGCAGAAGAAGTGTAGATCCACAAGTAGAGGTTTTCAATATCTAACTTACGCAAGATCAGATATCAAAATTGCACTTGGGATAATAGAAAGATCTCAGGATCATCCTAAGAAATCACATTATGAAGTAGTAAAGAGGATATTTAGATATCTAAAGAGTACACCTAATTTTGGAATATAGTATGATAGATCAAGTGATTTCACTTTGTGTGCATATATTGATGTGGATCGGCTTAAGCAGTATGGATGACAAAAAGAGCACTAGTGGTGGAGTTTTTTTTTGTAGGAATATTAGTTTCTTGGATAAGAAACAAACATGATTGTATTTTATAGAGTATAGTAGAAGTAGAATATGTAGAACAAAAAATAATTGTAATTAGATCACATGGATGATGCAAATGCTAACGAACATTGAGATAGAGTTTTTAGAACATGTTATCATACATTGTGATAACACAAGTATAGTGACTATGTCTAAAAATCTTATGTTGCATCATAAGAGTGAGCATATATCTATTAAGTATCATGTTTTGAGAGAGAGTTGCAAAGAAAGAGATCATAGTAGAGTATGTAAATATAAAAGAGAATATTGTAGATATCTTTACAAAGCCCTTGCCTAAAGATGCATTTGAGTATTTGCAAGGTATGCTTAGGGTTATGCCCCAACCTACTTCTGAGTAGATGATACAAATATTTCATCATTGTAGTGGTACATAGCACTATTATTTGACTAGACTGAATGCTAATGTTTCTCATATGGGGGAGAATCTAAGATGATTTGAGTCATCTATAGATACTCAAAATGGTTCACATCTGCTATTTAATAACATTTTTATACTAGATTGTCCCATTTTCTCATTTCACTAACTCTACTCTTGTGGTCAACTTGATTATCATTCAAGCATATTGCAAAAATATTCTGCATCACTTGTACCCACTTTCAAATAAACTGTAGATTATTTTGGAATAGATTCCTGTTTCATCTAAACTTTATAGAATTAACTCCAAATCATTTCAACAACATAAAAACCACATCTAATCAAATCTAAACCATTTTAGCATCATCAAAATCCTTTCTACTCAACCCAAAATCATCTCAAATCAACATAGAATCATCCTAAATCAACCCTAATCAACTTGAAATATGTCAAATATCTCAAAAAAATCATCATTTGTCCAAACTCTAGGCATTGTTGTGTCCCTCAGTGCCTAGAAAACTATTAATCTTATAAAACCTATCAAATACAACCTTAGATCTATCATGTCCCCTGGTGCTAGGTTAAATATTTCATCTTTATCATCCAATCATTAACATTGTCAAGTCTCTTAGTGTCAAATCATGTCATTATCAAACCAATTTTAATAATATTTGACAATGTCTTTTGATGTTATTATGATCAACCCTACCAATAAATTTCAATCCCATGGGCTTTTCAATATCTATTAAATGCCACATTTCTTCAATCCATGTCATATGTCTTTGGCATGTCATCAATCCAAATCACTCAATCAATTTGATCATGGCTTTGATCGACCCACCATCATCCTAGTCGATATGTATAATCATCATATTTTATCTTGCATTTATTGAATCGAATTGGCCAATCATTTACTAATTTATCCTATAGCATTAGATAACCCATAATCTAGTCCTATTTCAATTAACTCATCCCACATTACTAATTATTATTCATATTAACCAAAACTCTCAATTAATTGAATCATCTTCACAAACTATGAGAATTCTCAATTTCCTAAGTTATATTTTTCACCTCTAATTTCTAATTTACTAATTTCCATTTGTATGGGATTATGAATTTTTAATTCAAATATTCCACCTAGCCTTGACACATGTACATGATGCATCATAGATTATCTCCTTACACTTGGCTAAAATATGTCATATTTGTTATATTTTTTTCCTTATGCATGTCTATAATTAGCCTCCATCATCATAGATTCTTGGGTACAAGTGGCTTTGAGGTGTCATATGCATATCATAGATTCTCCCCCACTTTTAGTCATGTGGACTCTCATGCATCATAAAATCCTACATTTGGCATATTGTGTCATCATTGTCATAGATATTGAAAGGAATATCATGCCAAGTTGCACATTCAAAGTGACAAGTGTCCATCCTCTCATTCAAGTCTCTCCTCTTGCACTTTGGTTGTAAATTGAGTCATCTTGCACCAATTTTAAATCTCTTAGAACTCATCAGGCTCGAAACCATGCTTCTAATACTCTCAATAGAGTCCATCCCATCATATTCTTTTACTTTCAATTATATAGGCACTATAAGCAATTGGAGCTACATAAAAAATGGAGAAGAAGGGACATGAGAATCACAATTGAAGAGGGAGTTTTCTTATGTTTACTTCCTTTATTTTGATTAGTTTTCATGGTAGATGATAATGGTTTAGTTATTTTTATTGAGTTTTATGGTTACTCATAGTATGTTAGGTTCTAACCCATTTTCTAGTCCTACAATTGGTGAACCCGACATGAAGATCATGCTTACTAACTTAGGTTTCTTTGTTTTGTGCTTGTAGGTTCAAGGAAGGAGCTCATTGGAAGGAGTCTAATGTGTGTCTTCTCTTTCTTATCATACCTATTCTAATTAGAAGGCCTAGTAACATCTTTTAATCTTTTTTTTATGCATTTATATAGTTTTCTATCTTAGGTGTGCACTTGGCTTTGTTAGGGCACACTTGGGGGTGTTAGGAAGTTGTTTTAGGGTCTTAGGAATTACTATAACCTCTGTCTATTTTTTCCACATAATCAACTACACCCTTCTAGGACCTAAGTGCACTAGGGGTGCACTTGGCACTGTCAAAGCACACTTGGGAGTCTAGCTTTCAAGTTGTGGGTGTTATTTTGACCCCATTTTACCCTAATTTTCTCCTTACTTCCCAACTACTCTATGAAAATACCAACTATGCTCTAACTGGCCACTACACCATGAGTGTAGTTAGCACTGCCTAAGAGTACTTGGGGATTTCCTAAGTGTTTCTAGCCTTTTGGGTTCAGTCTGCACTATCAAGGCACAATTGGTTCATAGAAAGGTCACATTCCAATCATAATTAGTATCTAGGGTTTCTATTTCTTTTTAGACCTAGAGTAGAGGTCTTTAGTGTTATAGATGATCTATTTGCAACATGTGGTGTTCATTGGTAGGAAAATGATACATTGAAAACTACTAATTCTTTTTTGTGGGATGTTGACAAAGACCCATGTGCTTGTTCAAAATATTCATGTGGATTTATTAGATTAGATAACAATTAGTTTGGTGCTATAAAATGAATTTTCTTTTCTATTTAGCATCTCTGTATTGTTTAGAATGCTAGGAGTTGTATGGATGTATCCTCTACCCTCACCATTGGTGGATCCTAGGTGCAAAAGAAATTTGTGCAATTTCTTTAGAGGGGTCATCCTTGGAACCAAGACTCACAACTTGGTGAGTCCTAGGGGTCGACCTCAAAGTGGTAATTAGTTAAAGCTAGGTGTACATTGGAGCTTCTATAATAGACTAGATATGGTTAATGTTGTATTAGCGGTATTGGTGTGTGATAGCTCTTCTCTAGTATCAATGTGGTGTATCAAACATCATTTCTTTGGGCTGGGAAATCTTTTGAGGAAGTTTATCATTCACTTTTTGAATGAAGTGCCTGAACTAAACCCTTTTCCTAGTGGAAAAAATCCTTTTTATCCACTAGCTTAGGGGGTCACCCATGCTTGTGAAGATATCCCATATTCTCCTAGTCCTTAGTAGAGGAAATAGTCCCTTTGGAAGTGGATCTTGGTGGCCTCAAGAAGTGAGTGCACTATAAGGGGGAGCCTTTAGTGCCATGGCCCTAGGTTGTCCACTCTAGATAAGCATGCGTGAACTTTAATTCAAGTAGGAATTCACTGGATATAGTCTTAAAGCCTAGATTATGATGTGTCTTTTAAGTATAACAACAAATATTCATGTTTATTATGTGAGAAAAATTAATCAAGATAATACCAAATCTACAAACTCACACCAAACACATCTTGAACCTTAGACACTTTCAAACATTGTCAGAACATTACAACATTGTCAAAACATTGTAAACCTTTTTTCAAACACTAGAGACTTGAAAACATGGAGACTTATAACCTTAGGAGTCCTTGGCATGATTTAGGCTTCATTCGTGCATAGCACACCCTCACATTTTTCATTCTTTGAGCCCCATACTTGCATCCTCTAAGCCTCATCTTGCATCATTTAGTCCTCATTTTGCATTCCTTATCTTTCATATTGCATCCCTTAGGCTTCATTTTGCATCTCCTTGTCTTTACATTTTAGCCCTTAATCTTCATCTTGAATCCCCCAAATTGCATTCTTGCATGCCCTAACACTCATTTTTCATGTGTTAGTCTTCTTTCTTCATGTCCTAGCCTTCAATTTTCATCCTCATTATGATCATAGCATTATTCCCTATCAACTAGCTCTCTAGAACAACAACCTAGAAGTCACCAAGCCCAAAATCACTCAAGTTTTAGCCCACTTTACCAACTATGATCTAACTAGCCCCAAATATATCCTAGATGCACTTGGCTCTATATTTTTGGGACCCTAGGATTGCCACCAAATACCTAGATAGGTCCTCATTTTGATCATGTCCTAAACTTCACTCTACATGTCCTAACCCTCATTATGCACATATTACTTTTAGTTCCTCAAGTAATAGCCTTCATTTTTCATCTATAGTCTTATCATAACATCATCCCTAACCAACTAGCTCTATGTTATAACAATTTGATAATCACTAAGTTTAGGATTGTCAAACTTTCAACTTAGCTTCCCAATTGTGCTATGAAACTACCAACTATGCTCAAAATGACCCCAAATGCACCATAGGAATAGTTGGTACTATCAGAGTGCACTTGGTGCTATCATAGCACACTTGGTTGCTAGAATATCCAATTTGTACCTCTAGACTGTATTTTGAGGCCCTAGAATTACCTCTAGAAGCCTGTATAGGTCCTCACTCTAATCACAATCCTGAACATCATTTTTCACCCTAAAGATCATTTTACATCTTAGGATCCTTGCATCTTTCATATCCAATCAACATATCCCTCATTTTTATCCTCACTTAACCTCATTTTGAACCTAAAACCCCTTTGAACTTAGTAAAAAAATTAGAACAAATTATGAGTCCTAGAGTATCTCTTTATGTCAATGGATGATGGATATTGACCATAGTCTTTGACATATTTTTTGTCATTTTATTGGTTCAAACTCTATCTATGTCTTGAGGGATTTGACCTTGTGATTTTTATCACCTTGATCTTTTCAATTTTTGTCTCTTTTGGTCAAGATCCAAAGTCCATTGTCATAAGGTTAAACTCTTAGATTAATACTTTCCAAAGATTTTTCCTAAGTTGAAAACCTTTCATACACCTTTTTCATAGCATTATCATATCCTTGATCTCCCTAAATGTCATTTTTCTTAACCCTAGTTGCATAATCACTTCACCTTGCATATTCTAAAGCACCAACATGTCTATCAAAATCCCAACAACTTGTCCAAATCATTTGTTAAACCCAACACTTTTCTTGATCTCAAATCTCTATCTTGCATATCCTAAATGTCATTATCAAAATTATAAACATACCTCCCTTGCATAATCCACATTTCATAAATTAACCTTTAACATCATTTCCAACTCTAAAGTCCAACCCTAATTTTCATCTTACATACCTTAGAATCATCTTCATACCCCTTGGTCAAAATCCAAAATGTCATTCACACTTACATTTGTGCATCATATAAGTCATTTACACCTTGAATATAATAACCCTAGGTCATTTTTCACATCCTTAAGTTTCATAACACACCTAAACCCCTAAAAATCCAAAAAAAAATACATATCTTGCATACCCACTTCCAAATTATCACATTTTGGCCTATTTTACCAATTGCACACCTTAGGTACATAGTTGGTAGTTTCAGTGCGCAATTGGTAGTTTTAGAGTGCACTTGGTAACTAGAAAGTTCATCTTAGGTTCCAAAACCCTAAACTACACTTTCCTAGAAAACCCGTAAAAACACTTGGATCATCCATACTCTACATATTTGTCAACTAAAACACCTCTTTTACCAACTGCTCCCTTCTAGATACCAAATGCACACCCCAAGGGTGCACTTGGTACTATTAGAGTTTAGTTGATAGTTTAAGTGCACACTTGGGAGGTAGAGAATCCAATTAAGGTTTTTCCATTTCATATGCATCTTTAGGTATCATGCCATCACTCACAAGGACATAATAAGGTCACAGACTAGAAGACTTGTATCAACCCTTATTTTCCAAAGTACAAACACAACCTAAAGAATGTCCAAGACAATATAAGACTGAGAAATCTCAGCAAAAACTTGACATAGATCAAACCAAAGTATCACAACCCTTATTCGTGGATGCACTAAGCATGTATCCACCAAACACTAACTCTCAAGATATGATCGAATACACATAATGGTTCAATGGAGTCTCAATTTTGAACCCATATTCATACCTATACTTCCCAGATGTGGAAGTGTACCTACAACATTGGAAGATGAACAAATCCACTCCTTTGAATTTAGAAAACCTAACACAAGTCCTTCAAACATACAACAAAGTACTTTAGAGCTAATGAAAATTTTGACACAGACTATGGCATCACTAATGAAGAAATGGCTAGGGCTTTTCAAAATAATTTTTTTGAAAGAACTTTAAACTTTTTGCAGCCCAAGACATAGTCAAATTTAACCCAAAATTGGATCCTAATTCTAAATATCAAGACAACCCCCCATTTGAAAACCTACAACCTATGATTAGTTTAGACTTGGACAAGGGGAATCAACTTTGGAATTTTTAAACACAAAGATAACACCTATGAGATATCACTAAGAATCAACCATTTTAATTCTCCAAGGTGCCTCTAAAAACATTAATATCAACCCCATGTTTGATGAACCTCCATCAATCAATGGCAATAAGACTCTTCCAAAATATGTCAAAAGGACACTAAGAATTGACCTCAATCACATAACAACACAATAAGAGGTACCTAAGGGGACTTACACATGATGAAAAGCTCTCTCTTGATTAGGAAACTATAATTTGGTGTTTCCTTATGACTTCTTAAATACCCCAAAATGGGCTTAAGGGAGGGCTCTACACCTTTGTATAGATTTTCAAACAAAACATGAACTCGACACTCCAAAGAGTACAACTAGGTCTTAGAAAAATACCACCAAATGCTTGAAATTTGATTGAAATGGGAACCTATGTGTTATAAGGGGAATGAAAAGGTCATTTAACATCTAATAATATCAAAATGATGTATTAAGATAGCCTATCCTATGCCCAAGAGCCCAAACAAAAATTCTGGCTTTTAGGCCTAGTGGCCCCTTTTAGCCCTACCAATGAGAAAATAGGGACTTGGTTTGAAAATTATAGAAGGTTCCTAGAAAAAAAGTGGATATCTAGACACCCTTTGAAATTTTCTTCATATCCCAAGGTTTTAGACTCCCAAACAATTAGATGATCACCAAATCCAAAATGCAACAAGTAGTCCTAATAGGCCTACTTGTTTAGGTTTGTGAAGGAAATACACACCAAGATATTGTCTAGGTTTAACCACTAATTTAGATACTTGGAGGGATCTATAAGAGATCACAATCCATAAGCATGCATGTTTTATACATCCCCAAAGTACCTCTAACACTTTAATATCTGTTGTCCTGCACCAAACTCATAGAAATGTTTGGCCTAGGGCCGAGTTGCAAAAATAGGAAACTCAATCCCATATCCCATCCTTTTGGTATCATATATTACATCCATCTAACTTTAATTTTCCTGAGTGGCATGGAATTTCCATGGTGGAAAAGCAAGTTAGGGTAGTTCTGGCAAAAACTACCAATGAAACAAGAGTTTTGGTGCACCCGAGAAAGATGTTTGGATATCTTTTGACTCAGACCACTTCAACTCTTCAAAAAAATTATGTCTTCCTATAACATCTTAGATTCTATTCTAGTCATTCATTTCCTCTTGCCAATCTGTACTAGTCCATAAACACACATGTTGCAATACAATTACAAGGAAAAATGGGAGTTTGTATTGACTTTCAAATGCCAATTACATTCTATGTCTTCCACCCACCTAAAAGGGATATATGAAGACCTTTACTAACCAATCCAACCTATTTTCAAAGGTTTTGACCATTGGGAGACAATTATGAAAAATTTATCAACTTTTTGCAAAATTTGTGAAGCATCTTTTGTTGTAAAGTGCAACTTTTTGAAATTTTTGCAAAATGTGCTCTATAAGAATATTAGGACCTTCCTCTAGTGTCGTAGGGATCTAAAACATGTTTAGAATCCTATGAATAGACCTAAACTATCCTGGGACTAAGATGTTCCCAATGACCATAGTAAAAAACCCATGGTTTATAGAACACCAATGATGGCTAGGCCTTACAAGTACACTCATTTCAAAAGGAAAACTACTTCTAATAATTACATAGGAATCTTAAGCATGAATTCCCTTGAGTGAAACTTATGAAGAGACTGTTGTAGTGGATGTCCTAGAGAGTGGAGGAATAGGTGCTCCTACACCATACTCCCTTGTTTTAAAAACTCAAGTCCCACTTGAGAGTAGTTGCCAAACAAAAGTCTCATGTTTGGAAATGCATTATTCACTCATCAATTTAGCATCTATGTTAGGAAGACCCTTCCATTTGACCAAATAGTTTGTGTGGATCTTCTTCCTTATTTGTTTGACCACCTTGGAATCAAGAATATTCTCTATCTATAATGGTTGGCTAGGTTGCAAGTCTTCTATCCATTCTACTTGTAAAAAATTAGTATTCTACATTAATCATAGTTCTCATATCACCTTTGAAAGGGGTGAGATCACAGACATTGAAAATTGGAGAAATTGAAATGGTTGGGGGAAATGAGATTTCATATGCATTTTCCCCAAATTTATGTAATATCTAATAGGAACCAATATTTCTCATCTATAGTTTGGTGTGTCCCCTGGGAATCCCTGCTTTGTTTAGATATGCCCACACCTGATCTCCTTCTTTGAAAGTAACATGCCTTTTGTTCTTGTCTTGATGTTCCTTGTACCTTTTATTATTTTGATTTTGGGTATCCTTGGCTTGATCATGAATCTTCTTGATCCATGTGGATAGTTCTTCACCTTATGCAGTAACCTTAAAGTCAATAGGTAGACCTCTTAACTCCATGACTCCTCTAGGACGAAATCCATAGTTTACTTGGAATGGGGTTTTCCCTGTTGACCTATTTACTGAGTCACTGAAGGAAATTTTTTCTTGAGGGAGGATAGCATCCCAAGTTTTTCCATGGTTTTGGTTAGACACCTCGGAAGGTTTGCTAAAGACCTATTTACCACTTTAGTCTACCCATCTATTTGTGGATGGTAGGCAGAATTGAAAGAGAGGTTTGTGCCCAACTTTTTCCATAGGTATTCTCCAAAATGATATTAGAATTTCACTTCTCTATCTAAGATAATGGATGTTGGAAATCCATGAACCCCAACCACTTCCTTAAGGAATAGGTTAGAAATATGTGAAGCATCATTAGAGATCTTACAAGGAACAAAGTTAGCCATTTTGCTAACCCTGTCAACTATGACAAAAGTTCTATCAAAACCTTTTTTAGTTCTTGTGAGACCTAAGACAAAATCCATACTCACATTGTCTCATGGTTTTGTTGGATTTGGTAAGGGCTAGGAAAGACCTTGGTTTGTTTTGATTCTTTTGGGTACTACTCTTTGAAAAATAGTGCATGTCTCTACAAATGTTTTGACATCAATGGGTAGTTTAGACTAGTGGGTAGTTTCTTCTTAGGAGTTCTAGTGTCTTCTCAATCCCAAAGTGATCTCCTAATGTTCCACAATGATTTTCTCTAATTATTTTTTCCCTCATGGAGTATCTTGGAATACAAAGCTGACCTCCTTTGAACAAAAGGTCATTCTACAAAAAATATTCAAAATATGTAATGTTATATACATCAAATAGAGTAGAGAAAACATTATGGATGTCACCAAAATCTGGATAATCTTTGTATAGGTGTTTGAGGAAATCAATTTTGATGCTTTTTCCCTTGAACTTATTCAACCAAAGTGACTCTCCTGCTAAGGGCATCTACTATCTTATTTACAATACCTTTCTTGAGTTTTATGGAGAATGTGAAGGATTGGAGTCATTCAACCCACTTCATATGTTTGCAACTTAACTTGTCTTGGCTATTGAGGAAGCTTAGTGCATGATTGTCTATATAGACAATGAATTACTTTGGAAGCAAGTAGTGCCTCCATTTCTTGAGGGCTTGAATCATAGCATATAGTTCTATGTCATGGGTACTATATTTCTTCTTAGCATCATTAAGTTTTTCAGAGAAGAAGGCCACTAGTCATCCCTCTTGACTAAGGACTACACCTATGGCAAGGTAGCTAGCATTAGTCTCCACAATGAATAACTTCTTGAAAGTAGGTAGTGCCAAGATGGGGTATTGTGCCACTATTCCCTTAAAATATTCAAAATTTTCATTTACTTGTGTAGTCCATTGAAATTTTTTTTTCTTACAACCCTTGATGGTATCAAGTAAAGGTGCACAAATGTGACTGAAATTCTTGACAATTTTTCTATAAAATGTTGCTAATCCATGGAAGCTCCTAACTTCCCCTAATATCTTAGGCATTGCCCAATTGAGAATAGCCTCTACCTTTTCAAGATCCATTTTTAAAGTGCCCTTTAAGATGAAAAAACCCAAAAATGTTAATTTTGTCTGCATAAATGCACATTTTTCTTGGTTTATTGTTAGTCTCTTCTCATGTAGCATTTTGAGGACTTTTTCCAAGTGTTTCATATGTTATTCCTTGGTGTTTTTCAAGATTGAATGTAAGGAAATAAAGTGAATGAATTAGAAGCAGAATTGCAGAAAAAGAAGAGTGCATTACCAGAAAAGAGGTATTGGTAATTCTTTGGATGCAAAAAAGAAAGAAGATCTAATGGAGTATCACACATGTGATACAAAAGAAAAGAAATAGGATAATGAGGAAAATGTTTATAAACCATGGGATTTTGAATATGAAATGAGTTTGGAAGATAATGATGATGGTTTGCATGAGGATCTTGTTAGTGACGTGTGTTATGCAAATGAAGATTGGTATAACATTGTTGAGTTTATTATAGGTGTATTCAATTCAACAACATTGGAGGAGGATGAGTGTAATACTTGGATAGAGTTAATTGCAGAGGAATATTTTCAGTAGCTTACATTTGTTCCAGCTAGTGTTGGAAAAGAAGAAAGAAGGAAAAATATCAATAGTGGATACTTGTTCTAGCTAGGTGTTTGAAGAAGAGGATATATATATATATATATACATATATATATATGTATACATATATGTATATATGTATACATATATGTATATATGTATATGTATATATATGTATATGTATATATATATGTATGTATATATATATGTATGTATATATATGTATACATATCTATGTATATATACATATATATATACATACATATATATACATATATATACTTACATATATATACATATATATATGTATGTATATATAGATATGTATATATATGTATACATATCTATATATACATACATATAGATATAGATATATATGTATATGTATATATATATATATGTATATATGTATGTATGTATATATCTATGTATATATATGTATGTATATATATGTATATATACATATATATATACATACATATATATACATATATATACATACATATATATACATATATATATGTATGTATATATAGATATGTATATATATATATATATCGATAGCAACTACTTCATTTTGTGAATCCATATTCACAAAAAATGTCCTACCATGGGTGTCTAATGCAAGAGCACCTTGCATCACAAAAAAGGGGGTGGTGATCAAAATTATTATTTAAATTAAAAAAAAAAAAAATCAAAAGAGAGATAAAGTGACAAAAATTAGAGAAAAATAATAAAAAAGAAAAAAAGCAAAAAAGAGGGGGAAGAGGAATTTCTATTTTCAAGGTGCATAGGTGGCATAAAGAGAAAAATAAATAAAAATGGTTGTCATTTCATTTATCGAGGTGTGTAGGTGGCATTTTAGAAGTTTTTTGAAAGTTATCATGCATTTAATATTTGTTATGATCCAAAAAGGAAACGTAATTTTTAAATTGGCCACATGGTGGTGCTTAGTTATACTTGAGTGGGAACTTAATATTTGTTGGAATGTAGTTTCATTTACCTTTTATCCCACATTGGTTGTGTTTGTAATATCTTGGGTGGTAAGTGCCTATATAAGCAAGGCTTATGAGCATTTGTAATCAAGCTCTCATGATGTAATCTCTTGTAAGAAAGCTTGGACATGAAATATCTTTGTGTATAAGATCATGAGAGGAAGTTTCTTCTTGGTGAAGCTTTTCTTTGTGGAAGCATTTGTAAACTTATTTTGGAAGAATTTATATCTATGATGTCATATTGTTGATGTTGTAAGAATTTTCAAATATAATAAAAGCATGCTTTGAAAAGAATTTTGTCATCTCTTTGTCTCCATGTTATTATGATTCTTTTTGTGAGTTGGTAAGAGTGGTGTGGTCCTTTGTCAAGAGGTGTCTCAACAATAACCACAACAAATGACACAACAAAAATCACAACAAATGGTAGAACAAAAAGCACAACAAGTGATACAACAACAACCCATAGCACAACAATTGCAATCAATACCACAATGAGTATCACAATAAGGACCATTATGTCTTTGAGGTGTCATCATACTTCCACCTCCTAGTGACACATCACCTAAGTCTTTAGATACAAAAATGTCAGAACTAAGTAGATATAGTTCTCACCATAGAAAATGATATACTCATAGACATAAAAGACTCAAAGAAAGGCTTAATACTCAAAACCCTAATATGGATTTACTAAAATAGTTCAAATAATTAGCCAAACAACTTGAGGCATTGGGAGTCTAGAAGAAAAAATTCCTATACATAGAAAGGGATTTGCATCCTAATCTCTTTGATAAAAGTCTGTACATACCTCCATTTCCAAAACATTTGAAGGCACCAAGATTTGAAAAATATCGAGGAAAAGAAACCCAATTAACCACATTAGATAATTGTTTACCTCTTGTACTAAACTTATTGATGAGCCCACATATCTTATGAGATTTATTCCTCATTCCGTTAGTAGGCCAACACTTGAATGGTACTCCAAACTACCCGGTAATATCAAATCTCGGTCAAAATTAGCAAAAAAATTCATATCCCACTTCACCTTCAATAGAAAAAATGAGGTGACACTATTTGATCTTTGCTCAATGAAATAGAAGATGAGAGAACCATTCATAAAATTCTTATTATGTTGGAGAAACCTTGTTAGTTAATGCTCACTAAATATTCCCAAAGAACAACAAGTTAATCTATGCATTGAAAACTTAGTCCCTAATTTAATGTATGAACTCAAGATCAAAAGTCTTATCACCATTGCTAAGATAATGAAAAAGGTAGCTAGCATTGAATATGCCCTCATCTACAAGGGCATCCTAAAAAAGAAGAGGAAAATAAAAATACAAACTCATCTAATGACAAGGTGAAGTTTTTCTCCAAGAATAAGAATATAACTAGTGATTGTATTATGGATGCATGAATGATTAGCGTGATAGAACCTCAAATGAATCTTAAAGGTGCAAACCCTAAAAACTCACAAAATCCTAACCAAACACTACCTCAACAACAGCAAAGTAAAGCCTTCACACAACACAGATCATGAATATTCTCTAGAAATAAAGATAGAAAATTTACACCCCTAGGGATACCACTCGAGACTACACTTCAAAAATTACTAAGCAATAACTTCTTACCATTGCCCCCAGTCAAAACCATCAACTAAATCCCCTTGGTGGGATGACAAAAAATTCTATGATTACCATTGCACCAAAGGACACAAGACCACTTCATATTTATAACTTAAACATGATATCCAAGACCTTATTGATGATAATGTGATTACTATCAAACATTCTCTACTAGCATCCAATTTTGATCATATTATTTTAAAAGATACTTTGGGTAATCATGACAAAGGGAATGCCTATATTTTAAATTAAAACTCATAGGATAATGTAAATTACACATGCACTAGGTATGAATACACCATCAATTTCTTCAATGAGTTTGACTCCTGCATATCCACATTCAAGTTAAAGGATGAAGATTATTGTTATGCTATCACTGCATGCCACACTTGAATTACATTACCTAGAACACCAACTAGACCTACCACCCTAGCTAGACCTACAACCTTTACTAGACCCTTGACCCCTGGTAGACCTACTAATCCTACTTCTTTAGATTACAACCTTGTAGACCAGCTTGGCAAAACCCCTGCATAAATATCCATCTTAGATTTGATGTGTATCACCCCATCATTAGAAGATCCTTGACCATGCCTTAAATAGTTAGTAGTACTAGATAACATTTTTTTTCCCCCAATTCCAGGCTATGGTTGGGAACCTATCTGCATCACATCATATCACCTTTTCACCATGGGATGTTCCTAAAGATAGACCTAACCACAATGACCCCCTTTATCTCAAAGTCTTTATCCATAATGCCAAGGTTAGATGTATCTTGATAGATGTAGGAGAAGGACTAAACATCTATACCCTTAAAGTTGTTAAGGGTTTAGGTTACTCTAAAGAAGATGTGGATCTTATTGGAGCTTTAAAACTATTGAGCAATAAAGAGCCTCAATACCAAAATGATAATACTTATGCAACCTAAGGATTAGATATTCCCTATTTTTAGTTACACATGCAAACCATTTGGATCCAACATCAACAAAACCAAGAATGGTTTTCTTCTCTTTAGGCTTTGCGAAACCAAGGTGGGTGTAACTAAGGGATGACTCAATCTGACTATTGTTGTATGAAAACTATCTTAGTTTCATTCTAATTCTCATCCTCAATCCATAAACACACTGCTAATTGTGATATTTTAAATAGAATACATCCCATATAATCGATTTGGTCATAAAGTCTTGTGTAGATCTACAGGTATTCTTTGCAACAGTGGCTAAATAAGGCTAGAATATTTCATGCAAACAAGTTGTTGTCACAAAAGTTTGCACCCTTGTCCAAAGTTTTTACATAAGGAAAACCTTGTGAAATATGGAAACAACCTCCAAGCTATGGGACTTGAACTGTGAGGTTGAGTCTTTGGAGAAGGCCAGCTTCCTTTACTATCAAGGTGCACCTAACTACTCTTGGAGAGGAAATGGGAGAAAGAATGCATAGAAGCAAATCTACCTATTCTAATGTAAGGGGGGTGATGCACCAAAAATAGAGTGTTCAAACAAATCTCTGCCCATACATGCACTATTGAACCATCATGACACCAAGAGATATACACATCCAAACTTGTTTTAATCTAACAATCACATGCAGATCAAAAAACCCAAATGAATGACACAAGGAAAGAGAGGATTCACTTATATACCATTCATAGGCTAAAAGAGATATAGTCATGCAAGATTGTAGATATCTACAATACACCAATGAGAGGCAAATAGTTCTTACACTTCACATCAATGACTGAAGGAGATAAGAATGTCATATAGTTTAGATGCAAAGGGGATTTATAGTGAAATTACATAGCAATATCAGAGAAAATAGAGAAGAGTTGATCAACCCAGACAAAATCCACAAAAAATTCCATTATAGCTTAGGCATAACTGAGATGTTCTCTAACTGAAGTTACTCCACAACCACTACCATTAAGTATCTTTAGAGATCTAGAGAAAATTTGATCTAGGCACATATTCAAATACAATGAAATCTGATATTTTGTTGAAATAGGGCCCTGATAGAAATGGTGCCATTAAAACATTCTGACCAAGTAGGTGGATGAATTGGGATGGTGGAGTGTTCTCCTACTATTTATTGGGTTCACCATTCATTTGAGAGTAGTTGGAATTGATCATGAGGATCAAATTGTGCAAGAAAACTCGATTTCCTTCGTTTCTAGCTTATGAATAAAAAAAGTTAGTAGGTCAGCTGAGTCTTTCAACCAAAATGGGCCACATGGGCCAATGGTCTCATTTCATTTTTCCACCCTACAAGGCCTTCCCGAGTTTGACCACCAAACCAACTAACTGAACCATCTCCTCAAAACACTGACCGTGGCGGTCACATAACTGCCAACCTTAACTATGCTACCTTTCTATTGATTTCCTTAGCTAGGCCTGCTGGGAAATGTGTCCTTCAGGAACTTCCCTACATTGTTTAATTTCCTCACATCTTCATAATGCGAGAAAGTGTTGATCATTGATCTATGTAAGATCAACGATCATGAAAGATCCTCATTACATTGTGCCTGCCCCTTAAAATTTTTTGGTCCACAAACCATTTAGCATACACTTCAGCATGACCTAGCACCACCTTGGCATCACCCTATGGCTCCATAATAACTTGACCCCACAAAGACACGAGGCAACAAGGCACTTACCCACATTCCTTAATCTCCTTGCATATTCATAATTTGAGGAAGCGCCAGCCCTCGATCTCATTGCATTGGACGGTGTACATAGCCTATACCCTTTGAACCTTCATGAATATTCTCTGTGACATCATTAGGACATGTGTCACTAGGGTGCTTGCCCACATTGTCAGGAAGTTTGACAAAAGATAGAATGCAGGAAAGTGGGCACCAATCAAAATGCCAGCTCACCCGATAGCTCTCCCCTCTATGGCCCACAAAAGAAGATGAACCCACTTGCCACATGGCCTTTAGGTGCTTGCCCGCATTACCTAAAGTTGGTGCATTTTGAAAATTTGAGAAAGCGCCCACCATAGATCATGAAATATTTGATAGCAAGGGAAGTTGTGGGCCAATCGAAATAAACTTAGGGAATATATGGGATACAATAAGGTTTTTTACTCATTTATTTTTTGTATCTCCATGGCATTAAAATAATATAAAAGATAGTTAAAGACCGTTCGGTGGGCTCAAATATTTGAATTCAAATTTTTGGCGAGAGGTAAAAATAGGTAACATTCTGGCAACTCAAAGGAGATGCAACCCAACTATGCGTATGACCAGTGATCTACATTCTGGCAACTCAGAGGAGACGCATCCATTGGGCCATAGACTCGTAAAAACTATGGATCTCGTGCATTATGAAACCCTAATCCTACCTCTGTGAGAACAAAACCTTGGAAAACCTACCCTTTCCAACTGGAACTAGAGACCAAAAAACCTTCTGCAACCTTCAAAACTTCAAAAAAAATAGGCTATCTTATAGAGAGAAACTTGTGCTCATGCACTTCTTGAAAAGCAAGAAACCAATAGAAAGAAAACTACTCTAATATATACAAATTTTTATAAAGAGAGGGGTCAAACAAATCCATTGACTAGTTTGCTGAAATAGTTGCCCTTCCTTATCAACTGGTTTCTTGTCCCATGCATAATGGAAGTCAAGTGAATTAGTAGGTATGATAAACATATTTATGCATGGAAAACCTCCTTCCCAATGCTGAAAATAATGAATATTTCCAACACTAGGGTGTTACCTTATGGAGAAAAACATACCTACTCCTTTTTGTGATAATCTTCCTCATGCTCTGGAGTGAGCATGACTGGGGGAACCTTGTTGATTTTTTGCAGAGCTAGATACCTTATGGGGCATCCTCTTGATGGTGTAGGGCCAAAGGAATCATCCTTGACCACTTGACTATGCTATGTAATGGTAGTCTTCAACTAGTTTGGAAATGGCTCCTCCTTTTGTTGTAAACAACTTTTTTCCACATCTTGTTCATGCTGCCCATGAACCAATTCCTTTAGGTCTACTAGTATGGTGTGAACTTACACTTGTTGCTATTGTGAAACATGCTCCTCATATATAGGAGATACTGATTCAATATATATGGAAGAGAAGATAGCATCCAATTCATCCAAAAGGTCATCCTCATTATTGATCTCCTCTATTACAGTCACAAAGACATGCATAGGTTGGGGGGAAACCCCATGCAAGTTAGCATATTCCTCCTCAAGCACAAAGCTACCCTTGAAGCTTTCTTTTCCATCCTCCACATCATAGAGGGTTTTCTACTATGGCAAATGATTCTCTTCCTTCTCTAGTAGTAGATCCTCATTCACTGGCAAGGGCTTAAAAGCCATGACTTGTTCCTCAAGGGGAGGAACAACAAAAGGGGGAAGCTCTTCAAATAAGAGGATCAGGTCCTCTTCCTTTGGCTCAACAACCTCCTCTTTGTTCTCCTTAGTAGACTAGAACTCCTCACATGGAATCTTTGTGGGTTCGGATTCACTCTCCCAAAACTCCATATTTGGACCATTAGGAGTCCATACAACCGGCCCACCTAGAAATAGGGAAATAGTGATAGGTCTGGAGGGTTCATGACTAGTCCAACTCTCTCTTACAGGGGGGGGGAGAGGGGAGGGGATACAATAGTAGGCTCTTGTGAGGGAGGGGGCTTCTTAAAGCTTGGGATGATATATTTTGGAAAAGGGGGGGCATCTGCCTCCTTGGCTTGAAAATGAGTTGATTGGAGCCTTATTTCCTCCTCTTTAGCTATAGCAACTTGCCTTGCAAGGTTCTCCTCCAAATGTCTTTGTCTCTCTATCTCTTCTTCTTCTTGTTGGAGATAGGCTTGGTAGACCATCTCCTCCTATTGTCTCTCAAATTCTTGTTGCCTTGCAACTTCATCAAGATGCCTATCAAGGTTCAACAATAACTCATCTCGCTCACGCAACCTTTGGTCTATTCTCATACTCCCCTCTTGGAGTTTGCAATCAATCTACCTTTGGAGCTCCAACATCATATATTTAAGCTTCTCATATGAGGATGTTGGGATTGGTGGAGTGGATGTAGGAAGAGAGTAATAGTTTTGAGCAGCTTGGCTATAAGCAACTTGGGGTTGAGATTGAAATTGGCAATATGAAGGTTGAGGAATAAAATTTTCATGATATGGGGGGGGGGGAATAATAACTATTTCTATGAATTTTTTCCATGGATAAAGTTTCATAAAATGTTGCAATCTCATAGAAAACTTGAAAATCACAAAAGATCAAAGATGATCTTTATATACCAGCATTGTTTTTGCTTGAAACTAGTAGATTTGCACTAGAGTTACCATGGTGTTTAATTGGATGCCTCCAAAGGCTAGTGGTACTAAGAATAACACCCAAATTCTTAGTGATATTAGGATCAATTGGCTAACCAAAAGACTTATATAGTTGAATCTTCTTGGTCCCATCGGGCATGCCAAAAATTGTTGTCAGAAAATTTTGCACCCTTGTCCAAAGTTTTTACCTAAGGACAACCTTGTGAAACATGGAAAAAACCTCCAAGCTATGCGACTTGAACTATGAGGTTGAGTCTCTGAAGAAGGCCAACTTCCTTTACTATTAGGGTGCACCTAACTACTCTTGGAGAGGAAAAGGGAGAAAGAATGCACAAAAGAAAATCTACCTATTCTAACCAAAAGGGGGTGATGCACCAAAAATAGAGTGTTCAAACCAATCACTACCCATACATGCACTATTGAACCATCATGACACCAAGAGATATACACATCCAGAATTACTTTAATCTAACAATCACATGCAAATGAAAAAACCCAAATGAATGACACAAGGAAAGAGAGGATTCACTTATATACATTCATAGGCCAAAAGAGATATAGTCATGCAAGATTGCAGACATCTACAATACACCAATGAGAGGAAAATAGTTCTTGCACTTCACATCAATGGCTAAAGGAGATAAGAATGTCATACAGTTCAAAGGGAAAGGAGATTTACAGTGAAATTGCAGAGCAATATCAGAGAAAATAGAGAAGAGTTGACCAACCCAGACAAAATCTACAAAAATTTCCTTTATAGCTTAGGCATAACTGAGATGTTCTCTAACTGAAGTCTTTAGAGATCTGGAGAAAATTTGATTTTGGCATAGATTCAAATACAATGAAATATGATATTTTTTTGAAATAGGGGCCTGGCAGAAATGGTGCCATTAAACCATTTTGACCAAGTAGGTGGATGAACTGGGGTGGTGAAGTGCTCTTCTACTATTTATTAGGTTCAACATTCATTCAAGAATAGTTGGAACTGATCATGAGGATAAAATTGTGTAAGAAAACTCAATTTCCTTCATTTCTAGCTTATGAATCAGCAAAGTCAGCAAGTCAATTTTCTAGCTTATGAATCAACAAAGTCAGCAAGTCAATTGAGTCTTTCAACCAAAATGGGCCATGTGGGCCAATGGTCTCATTTTATTTTTCCACCCTATAAGGCCTTCTTGAGTTTGACCACCAAACCAACTAACCATGCCATCTCCTCAAAACCCTGACCATGGCGGTCACATAATTGCCAGCCTTAATTGTGCTACCTTTCTATTGATTTCCTTACCTAGGCCTGTTGGGACACATGTCCTTTAGGTGCTTCCCTACATTGTTTAATTTCCTCACATCTTCATAATGCAAGAAAGCGCCAATCATTGATCTCCATAAGATCAACAATAATGAAAGATCCTCATTACAATGTGCCTACCTGTTAAAATTTTTGGGCCCACAAACCATTCAACATACACTTCAGCATGACCTGACACCACCTTGGCATCACCCTACAGCTCCATAATAACCTGATCCAACAAGGACATGCGGCAATAAGGTGCTTGCCCGCATTCCTTAATCTCCTTGCATATTCATAATGTGGGGAAGTGCCAGCCCTCGATCTCATTACATCGAATGGTCTACATAACCTGTACCCTTTGAACCTTCATAAATATCCTCTATGAAATCATTAGGACATGTGTCACCAAGGCACTTGCCCGCATTGTCAGGAAGTCTGACAAAAGATAGAATGCAAGAAAGTGGGCACCAATCAAAATGCTAGCTCACCCGATAGCTCTCCCCTCTGTGGCCCACAAAAGATGATGGACCTACTTGCCATGTGACCTTTAGGCACTTTCTCGCATTACTTAAAGGTTGTGCATTTTGAGAATATGAGAAAGCGCCCACCGTAGATCATGAAAGATCTGATAGCGAGGGAAGTTGTAGGCTAGTGGAAATAAACTTAGGGAATATATGGGATACAATAATGTTTTTTACTCATTTATTTTTTGTATCTCCATGGCATTAAAATAATATAAAAGATAGTTAAAGACCATTGGGTGGGCTCAAATATTTGAATTCAAATTTTTGGTGGGAGGTAAAAATAGGTAACACAAGTATTGAACAACTTTGAAGATCTTTAGGAAATAAAAGAAAAATTGATTGTAAATTTTGCATTTGATACCCATTTATGATCTACTTCTCTTCAATCTAAATTAATTTGACCAGTGCCTAATCCATTGGGGTTCAGAGTCTACTACAATTCTATAGATTTGATTTGTTGCCTTACAACAAATATCATTAGCAATTCTTACTGGACTTTATCATTCAAAACATCCTCCCCATTACTACAACAATCTTATCAAATTTGTCAAAGCTCTTAATTTATTGAACTATCAACAGTGATGAGAAGATATACAACCTAAGTGGATTGCATTCAATTGCACAAGCCTTTACTCACACAACATCAAGATAACTAAGTAATCAAAAGGAGACAAAATTAAAAAAAGAACTAATATGGGGATAGTTCATAATTTTTATTCATTTTGTTTTGAAAATTGTATACATTTGTAGTGAACTCAGAATGACCTTAGAATGAAACATAGAGATCATTCTATATTTATGTATTCCCAAAAAATTTGTAGAGAACATACATCACAATTTTTTTTCAAATTACTAGATCAGATACATCCTTAGTATGACTAAAAACATTAGAAATTAGACCATCACATTGCCTTGAAAAAAATTTTATATAGATATGAGTTGCAACAAGAAAAGGGAAAATGTGATTGACAAGTGTCCTTCAAAAGATTATTACATACACCTATCACAAGAAAATAGAAAGTGAATAATAGAAATACTGATATATTGAAAACTCTTTCGTGGGTCCCTTCCTATTATTTCTCCTGGAAAGACAAAAAGCACTATGATCAGATTCTTTAATCATTCTGGTTCCTTGGGGTAGCTGGCCATCAAATGTGAAAGTGATGAGTCATCTCCTGCTACCAGAGGATTCTCTTTTTCTTTATCATCAATGGTAGGGGTGACTTCAATTTTTATACCTTCTTCTTCCTCGTCATCCCCCACCTCATCATCTCCTACCTTCTGCTCTATAGACATAAATTTTTCTTTCCACTCATTGTAGGCAGTGTCATCTGGTCAATCGAAACTCAGGACCTCTCTTTGTATAGCTATTAAGGAATTTGCAATTGCCTCCATATCCACAAGATCTCTTTTGATGGTGTTGTAGAACAAGTGCATCTTTGGCAACTCTTCATTTGTCATTGCCCATAATAAATGACCTGGTTCATTTATAACTTTATTCAATCTTTCACAAAATATTTCATCCAACTCCTTCTTCCATTCTTCCTTTTCCTTCACTTTCTCAATTGTCTTTAAAGCACAAGGAATAAATCAAATTTCTCTATAAAATACTTGGAAAAAAAAAAGTTAATCTTCTTTGGAAGGAATCTTTTTTATCATCAAAACATTGTAATTTATTTAATAGATCAAAAATCTTTTCTATTTGATCACAGGTTAGTGGGATAATAGATATACACATAGGAGTGATATCTTCATTTCTTTTTGTCCATTTTTTTACAATGGGTCTAAATAAAACTTCATTTTCTTTTAACTCATCCCTAATAGCTACAATATTTTCTATTAAATCAAAAAATGATGACCATTCAATTCTATACACTAGATATGTGATACCTTGCCTTAATTTTTCTTCATATTGATTATTAAGTTCTACATGCAATGCATATAACATATTTTTCTCCTCTTCAAAATCCTCTACAGTATAGAACTGAGGCCTTTTTGGGGTATTTGGTATCTCAATAATTGGTTTTGATTTAAAAGGCTCAATAGGTGGCTATGGGGGGTATGCAATCCTAGGTTTACTGGATTCTCCTAATTTTATTTTCTTGAGAATCTTCTCCATTTGAGTCACTTTATTTTCTAATGATTGTATTTGCATACCCCTCTCCTCATATGCTTTTAGAACTTCTTCAAACCTAGAATTGAGTTGGGAAAATCTATCTTCTTCTTGTCCAGACACAACACTACCAAATTTTATTATTTATGATGCTATTCCCATTATCTTTTTACTACCTACTTCACTTGCCCTGAACACTGTCAATGCACGAGTATGCTCTGCAGTAGAAATCTCATGAATTCTAGTATTGTTCCCTTTTTCCATAGACCAAATAACAATAGCTTGGTGGTGATCACTAAAATTGAATCCTCTATGAGCCTATAATATCTCTTCCTTAGTCCTTAATTGAACATCATTTTGTTTTATTATTGAGTAAAAAACAATGGCATTCACTATATCCCATTCTAGCAAATGGAGGACTCTTGATTGTTTAACTATCTACCTCCTAGCTTTAGGTGTAAATTGAGCAAAGTCATTCAAAAATTTAGACTTTATGTCTTCCTTAATATTAGAGTTAGGTTTGTCTGGCTGTTTAGCCTTTATCTTCTCACAAGTTTTTTCAAAATTTCCCATGTTTAATCTCCACAAAAATTGAGCAAAAGCCCTAGATTTTACAAAATTCTCATCATTAATAAATTTCTCTGAAGCTTGGGAAACTATGGGATCAATCTCTTTACCTTGATAATCAGCCACAGTGAGATCTAATGAAGGTGCAGGTGGTTCTTGAGGCTCTCCAATCTTCAAATCTGTGGAAGTAACAATTACATCTCCCTCTCCACCAATTTGTCTAAGATACTCTATTAGAGATGTTGCATCATCAATTCTAATTGGGGATTGGCTTGGGGAATATTGCTCCACTTAGGAAGAAGACACTTGCTCTAATCTTTTTCTTTTTGGAGCACTGGGCACAGATGGGCTTCCTTGGTCTGGTCTCTGTTGAAGAGGAACCTGTTGCACATTCTAGATCATTACATATCCCACCCTTTTCTAAAAGGTATATTGGCTAGGGGCCACTAATTTTCTATTGTTGATCCTCCTTTGCACCTCTATAGCCTTGTCTAGATATGTCTCAACATACATGGCCTTCTTCTCATTCATAGTTTAGATAATCACAACAAAATTATTCATTAATGCTTGCATCTTAGCTCCCCAATATTTTTTATCTTTCAATGGATCATACTAGGGGTTAAAAGCATTAATAAATTCTAGGGTCTTGCTGAATACTATCCATTTCTCCTTTCTCAATTCTTGTTCTTGCAAAGTAAAAACATTTTTGATCACATCCTTTGGATAGTAAACTTGTTACACCATGGGAGAAGCTTTCACCCTCTCTCTTAAGAGGTCATAGAATCCTTTAGGATCAATAAATTTGGCATGATATTCTACCATGTTATATCTATCTAAAAACAATATCAGGTTCTTACACCCTTTTCTCACAAAGACAAAATCATGTACCACAATAACAATTGGAAAAAAGGTACCCTTCTTCGGCAACTCCCTTTCATCCATAGTGTCTATTTTCCATAATAGCTCAGTTATTCCTATCTTCAAGGGCACATGAAATGGAAACACATGTGGCTTCCCCAAAAAAACATATACTCTTATTACAGTTGAAACGTTATAAGGGATTATATCCCCCCAATCATGACTAACCAATAGTCTTTGTGCATGATCCTTAGGTTTGACCAATTCTAATAGTGCTTATGGAACTCTGGGGCTGTTCCCTTTCAAAATTAATCTAAGCTTTGATGCAAAGTATCTGTCAAATCTCAAATAATTGGCATCTGTAGCCTCTGAAGTCATATCCACACTCCAAAGCTGCACTAGATTCCTTTCTCCATCCTTGGTTATTTCCAACTCCATACCCTTGGAGAAAAAGGTAAATCCTTTGTACAATCATACATACATAAGCAATGAATACCAATAGAATGGTTTATCCACTTTTCCTTGTGCTATCCCCACCAAACCATTGTGAATTTCTTTTGCAAGAAAAGTAGCAAAAGCTAGAATAGTGCTCATCCCAAATTGAATGGTTTGAGCCATAACAAGGACAATTAAGCATGGGATTTGGTTAGATTCATCCATCTGAAAAAATTTTAAAATAGAAAAATATAATGCCTGAGCCCTAAGGTTAAAATGTCTTCTCAATAACAGCTCTGGGGTGCTAACAGTAATGACAGACAAAGTACCAATTTTAGCAGCATGTTCTTGCAATGGCCCTATCCTTAAGTAAATCCTTTGTGCATCATACCTAGCTTGAAGGTCATCTAGATCAATGATTTCATGCATGACATGGTTAAGGTGTAGGTTGAAAAAATCACTAATCAATTTAGGGTAGACCCAAAAAGGATTCACTCCAGCATGATTCTTTACCCACCCTGTAATTGGATCATATTTTTTTGGCTAAATCCATCAAAAAATCACTATCAAAGAAAATTGTGGGGACTATTAATTTCCCAATATCAAACTCCTAGACATTTCTCATAGGGGTATCTAGTTTTCATTCTAAAAACCACTTCTTCAATAACTCCAAACCCCCCATGGAAGCCTGGGCATCTCTTACCCAATTTTCTTTATCATAGAAACCTTCTGCTATAGTTACCCTAGGTGTTTTGGAATGAGCTCCCTCCCCTTGGTTATTTCATGTACTAATAAAGGGAATTGTTCAAGAAAGTCATCGTGTACAGAACATTTCAAATAATCTATTTGTCTAATGAATTCTTTTCGGGGAGGCATTTTGAATAAACCCTAGAAATTTTATAATAGAAGATATTTGATTTTCAAAGAGTCATAGAGTACTTACCCATTAAAATTTTCAATTCCATACTGTGTGATTTCCTCTACAACTTACTAGATCGCTACATAAAATTTTCATGCTCTAGCTCTAAATTTTTTGTATGCTTTGATGTTCTCCTATACTTTGGTGATTCATTAATGGTGAGATCATGAGTTCTTTTCATGCATTCAAATCACACGAATGAACTCTACACCATATTTACTCTCAGTAATCGTTACCTCCAAATTGTGCCCAGATTTGAATCCTATCTATAGATTTTCATCAAGTTGGATGACTTTAGTTTTAAAAAGCAACAAGCTTTATGGCTTTAAGAACAAGGCCACATGTCACAATACTACTTCCCCACATTCCTTAAATTTCTTGCACCTTAGAATTACGGGGAAGTGCCACTCATTGATTAAGATAAGATCAATAATCAGATAGGTTTACCATTGCCCAAAGTCGAGTTAGCTTTATAATAGTTTGTGCCTCCTAAAAACTTCCATGCTAGTAGGTGCCATATCTTCTTCTGAGCGAGTAGGTGCTTGACATCATTCCTTCTACGTGTCAAGCTGGTGCATTCTTATTGGATGAGCATCTTCAAATTGTGGGCCTATGCCCATCATTGATCAAGATGAGATCCATAGTGTGAAGAACTCTACACTTTATGACCACAACATCCACTTGGACTAATGGAATGATTGCTGTCAACCCTCATGCTCTGACCCATCTGACTATTACATTAATTGCTAATATTTCCATGTCCATAGCATAAGAACTCCTAGCTAAGCCCATGTGATAGACAACATTGCATGACTCAACGTTCTTCCCTAATTTTGGCCCCACTATGACATGCAACACAAAGGCACATACTCACATTCCTTATTGGACAAGCATCTTGAAAATGCGAGCTTGCGCTAACCCTCAATCTTTAAAAGATCTATGGTTGATAAAGTTTTGCTCCTATCTAGAAAACTAGATTCTTTAGTGGCACATATGGAAGTACATATCAGTGATAATTTTATAGCATGGCACACCATAGCACATACTAGAGATTCTCGACCCCACCTTGCTACGTGTTAAAAAATTGCTTGCCCACTTTATTTATCTTTCATGCAGCTTGAAAATGTGGGGTTGCACTGGCCTTTGATCTTTAACAAATCAACGGTCATCGAATCATGTGTCTTAAATACCACATTGGCCAAATTGATGAATAAAATAATCCCCTCTAGTCCAACTCATCTGATATTTTCCATTGAAGACATCTCAATCATCATCCTTGGAAATGGTAGGTCCATGCTGTCAAACTGTGCTACATGTCCTATTTATGCATCCTTGCATTATTTAATTCTTGAGCATCTCCTTCTTGTAGGAAAGAACTAGCCCTTGATTTAAATGAAATCAATGGTTAATGAATCTTGGTGATAAAAGAATACCTCTGTTAGTAACTCAACCAATGACATTGTAGGAATTCCAAAACATGGACAAAAGTAATGACAAGTCTACAAAAGGTTCTGACAACTTATGACTCATTACAAACTTTACAGCTTACTGAGACTTAAAAAAGGGCTAGGGCTATGTGTCATCAAAGTACATGCCTACATTATTTAAAAAACTTGCATCTCAAAATTGCACGAATGCGATGCCCATTGATCTAAACAAGATCAATGATCATAAAAAATTTGTATCATCAAAGGTATTCTTTAATAAAAAGATCAAGCAATTTGCAGGCAAAGCATGACCACCTAAGGTTTAAACAATATTTTAATGAAGTCATGCTTGCGCAACCCCCTCCTTGGGGTAAAAGTAAATATGCCTTAAGAGCATTTTTTGAAATATTATTTTTGAGGGTTTTCAAGACTAAGGTAGAATGTAATAAGGCATTAGGGTTTTCATAGTTAGGGTTTTTCAATTGATTGCTTCTGATGACAAACCTTGAAAAATTGGTAAAATTCCAACAACACAGAGACCAGGACATGAACTAGGGCAATCTAAGAATTTTGAGAAATACAATGAGTAAACCCTAAATTGCATGATATAATGACCAGAAATGATTTTTCAAAATAAATTTCTATACTATGAAAAATCAGACCAACAGTGGCTCTATTTGGGGATGATAGACTATTTTAGTCTATGCAAGAATTTAGAATCTTTGGAAGAGTAGACCATATACTTGGCTTTAAAATGACAACTTCTTCAAAGAGCACAAAGTAACAAAAAAAAATAAGAAACCAGACTGACAGGGATATTTACATGGATATACAAAATATACACACTGTACAAGAACACAAGGAAACCTAAAACTAACATTCATTAAAAAATAGATACCTTAAAAAAAGTATCTCTTCAAGAACTGTCCATGAACTAGCAGTTCCAAAATATTGTCTGATAAATCCTTCATGATATAAGAATCTTCTCCCCATGAATTTTCAATTATATAGGGCCCTAGCTAGATAGGGTCAAACTTACCATGTTTTCCTTTTTCTTCAATTCTTGCATTCCACATTAGGACTAAATCTCCATCTTGAAATTTTTTGCTTATTTTCCTTTTGTCATATAGTGCTTTGATTTGTAACTAAAACTTTTGGTTTTTGACTGATGCCTCCTTTCTTGTTTCTACTAGCCCTACAAGCTCATCAAGCCTTTCCTACATATCATCTGTAATATCCTCATCATATAATTAGATATGATTGTAGAGTCCCATTAAGTTATTCTGAGGCATCCTTTCCTAAATTCCATATACCAAATCAAAAGGAGCCACTCTAATGGCTTTCTTGATAGTCACTCTGTCAGCCCATATTGCAAGTTGCAACTTAGCATCCCATGCCTTCTTGTTATCATCCAAGGTCCTTTTAATTATTTTTAACAAGCTTTTATTTGTGGATTCAGCCAGCCCATTTCCTTTTGGATGATATGGGGAAGATGTTGACCTAGTTATTCCATACTTGTCACAGAACTTTATAAATTCCTCATATCTAAAGCACATGGCATTATCTGTCACAATTCTCTAAGGGCAACCAAATCTAGAAATAACATTACTTAGCAATAAATTATTGACAACTTTACTTGTTGCATTTCTTGTAGGGATAGCTTCTACCCATATTGTAAAGTAGTTAGTAGTAACTAAAATCGATGAATAGCTAGTACTGGATTTAGGAGAAATCTCACTTATGAAATCCATACCCCACTGCTGAAATGGTGCTTGCACCTCAACTAGCTTTAAAGGAGTATTACCTAAGAATTTAAGTTTTCCAGAAAATCTTTGACAAGAGTCACATTTCTTAACAATGATTTGAGCATCCTTGAATAGGGATGACCACAAGAATCCAGATCTCATTACTTGTGTGTAGTGGTTTTAGCCATATAATGTCCTCCACACACTCTAGTATGCATCTCACTCAAAATTTCTTGGGCCTTTTCTTGATCAACACATTTCAGTAATATCCCTTCTAAATTTCTTCACCATAGTTTGCCTTGGATAATTATGTACCTGATACCCTATAATTTAGTGCTTCTTTTCTCATTTTTAGTTAAGTGATATCGAACATCTAGGTGTTGTAGATAGTGAATAACATTGGTATACCACTCACAATGGCTCATATCACATGAATCAAATTTGAGGTCATTTGTTACCATATTAATCTAGTTAGCATCCAAATTTGATTGAGCCATGAGTTTAGCTAAACCTTGACCTCTTACAAAATTTTTTATCTGTATCTCAATGTTAAATTCTTGGATCCTATTAATCCATCTACATCTTCTTCCAGACACTTCCTATTGAGAAAATATATCTTTCACAACAGCACTAGGCACAAATGCAATAATAATAGCAACTACCAAGTAGCATCTAGAAGCCTTTACAACTTTACTAGAGCATATGCTTGCTTTTCATTTATTTCATATTTCCACTCAACTAGCTGCAATGACTTACTAAAGAATGCAATTGGTTGTTCATATCCCTCCTCATTATTTTGCAACAAAACTACAACTACAGTATGGAAAGAAGCAAAAGAAAAATATGTGCATGGGCTTAGTGTAGTCAGGAGTTCTCAGTAGTGGAGCATTTTTTATTACAATTTTAATATCCTAGAATGCTTGTGAAGGCTCACCATTCCAATCTATAATAGCTCCCTTGTTGAGCATCTTTGAAATAGGTCCACTAATTTCAACAAAGTTAGTAACAAACCTTCTCAAAAAATTAACTTTCCCAAAGAAAGATTGAATTCCTTTTACATTCTTTAGCTTGGGAACTTTATCAATAACTGCTACTCTCTTAGGATCTACTTCACCCAATCCTTGGATACTATATGTCCCAACAACTTACCTTCAGTCACCCCAAATGCACATTTCTTAGGGTTTAATGACACTCCATACTCCAGTGCTTTGATAAAAATCTTTTCCAAATTCCTACAGTGACCTTCAACCTTCTTGGAATAAGTTGTGATGTCATCTTGATATACTACCATAAACTTATTGATATATTCATGAAAAACCACATCCATGGCTCTTTGGAATGTAGCACCAACATTAATCAATCCAAAAGGCATTCTTATATATACATAAGTCCCCCAAGGAGTTGTAAATGATGTCTTGAATTGTTCTACTTCTTTTACCAAGACCTGGTTATATCTTGAGAATCCATCCATCATTGACATAAGTTCAAACCCTGTTACTTACTACAACATGAATTCTATATTTGGCAATCCATAATTATGTTTTAAGGAAGCAATGTTCAAATTTCTAAAATCTACACAAAGTTTGATATCTCCATTCTTTTTTCTAACAGGAACTAAATTTGAAACCCAGGTGGAATGTCTAATAGTCTTGGTTATTCCCCCATCCCTTAACTTCATTAGTTCCTCTTGCATTTTGGGGGATAGGGTGGGGTTGACTGGCCTTTGCTTTTGCCTAAAAGGTTTTACATTGTCTTTCAATGGTATAACATGTTGAAAGAGATCTTCTCTGTAGGCTTTTAAGTCATCATATGACCAGGCAAAAACATGTCTGTACTTTCTTAATAAGTCAGTCAAAGGCTTCCTAATTTTAGTTGATAAATTTTGACCAATATAAACCTTCTTTGGGGCCTCACTAGTACCCAGATTTATTTCTTCTAACTCCCAAAGTTTACAATCCTTAGTTCCATGTTTTACCCTATCCTGGTTATCAAACATATTCTCCAAGATGACTAGACCTTTAGGTACTTTGTTAGTCTTTAGCTGTATAACTTTTTGGCCAAAAAATGTTTCCTTCCCATCTATGGACTCAACCAAATCACTACAATCCATCTCTTGATGATGATACTTATCTTCATTTAGCAAAAAATTCACAATGTCTTTGTCATCTTCAAAGACTCGCCAATGTTCAACATTGTTAGGTATTGATGGCCTATTTTGAACTTCAATTTGGTATATCCTTGCAAATGATACATCTTGGGGTTTAATGGCTACATTTTCTAATAAGTCAGCCATCTTATTTTGAGTTCTATCCCTCCATGATATACCAAATGCTTCAAACAATTCAATCTGATCCCACACAACATTTATATATTGTTTCAACCTTCTGTTCTTAGAAGCATATGTTCCCCTTACTTGTGAGATAATCAATTTTGAATCACCTATAACATGTAACTTCTTGATCCCATGATGGGTAGCCACTTTCAATCCTAAAACAAGGCTTCATACTCAGCTATACTATTGGTGCATGAGAAAATTAAGGTAAAAGAGTATTTAAAAGTGTTTTTCTTAGGAGAGAAAAAACTACCCCTACCCCTGCACCTTCCTTAGAATTGGCCCCATTAAAGAACTTTGTCCATAACTTTGGTGAATTCATATAACACTCAACTTCATGTTCAATTATAGCAGGAAAATTCTCAACTTCTTGGATAATCAATTCAACTCTGAATGCATTCACACTAGTATCTAAAAAGCAAGTAGCATCTTTGTCAATTTCTTCACCTAAAATGTGATTAACCCTTGGCTCTCTGTCTACTTTTACAATCTTATCACCTATGTGAAAAGTTGCATAAGTTAAGTCACATTGTAGGCTACCTCCCATAGAAGCACTCCATTTTCTAGAAAGCAACATTCCATAGTGTGGAGGTATATCAACTACAAGGACTGACATGGTCAACTCTACCTTAGTATATGTAGCTAGTTTAAATGGAAAAGCATTTATAGTACCTATGACTGGGACCTCCCTAGCATTCATACCTCTACATCTACCCTACTTAGTGTCTACTTTCAACCCTAAGGCTTCCATTACTTTGAAAGGCATTATGGTGTTAAAGGCTCCTGAGTCTATCATGCAATTTTTTAGGGTCTTCCCTTTTATAATTAGATTGAGAAAGAATGGGTCAATATCTTCTATGTATGCTACTAATGAGTCATCCAAGAACATTTGGGGAATTTGGGGCATGATACCACTATCCTCTATTACTAAGGGAGTCTGCTAAATAACACTTTGTTCTACATTATTATTGCTATTTCCTATCCCTCCTAACCATGACAAGGCTTTACCCTTATGCTCTTCAATTCTAAAGAGTTTAGACAAAGGTACCTTAACAGCAATTTGGGACAACATGGATATCATATAAATTTGATTAGACATAGTATGTTTAACAATCATACCTAGAGTAGGAGTCTTTTGAGTAGTAGGGATTACTATTTGCTTGGAATTATCAAACCCTAATCCTTTCTCTTGCACAATTTCTTTTGATGTCTCATTGGCTTGGAATTTCACTTTCTTCTTAGGTTCCCACTTCTTAGTTTTAACATCTTTAGCCTTGATAGTCTCTGTATTAGTCTTCTTGTCTTCATCTTTCATCTTATGAGTGATGTCTTTTATGAATATACTAGAAGGCTTTCCAATTTCATTATTAACTATTCTATTTCTTAAATTATAGTTTCTATGTACTTGGGAAATCATTTCTATAGTGATCCTATCAATTTCTTCTTTGGAAGGCACATGACCCACTTCAGAAGATGTAACACATACCTAATCATTGTCACAACTTTCATTGTCTGAAAAACTTGTTGATGATGTAATTGATAAGAAAATTTTCTTATTTTCTAAATCACTTTATATTTCTTCTAAATCAGAATCAACACAGTCACTACACATGCTTACCATATTAAAACTTACATCATCATGACTCTTTTCTTCTTCCTCCTCCTCAGTTTGTAAACTGTGATTAGAAACAAATGACTAAGCAACTACACAATATTCTGCTGAATGGGGTGATTGACAAATAATACACCATGGAACATTATCATTCATATTTACTAAAATTCTTTGTAGAGGTTCTAGTGTACCATTATCCTTTACATTTTGAGTCTGGTTAGGGATTGGCTTGCCATCCTTCCATTGGGTAGTATAAGGGTAATTCTGCATTCTAGGTTGTCTATTGAAATTGCTATTATTCATAGGGGTTTTCTTAGCAACATTTGGCTTATTGAAACTAGTGGGATTCATCTTTTTAAGAAATTCCAACACTTGGCCTATTGTAGGTTCTTCTGGCTTCTTTCCTATAGGAGTTTTATCAACCTCCCTTTTGTTGTTATTCTTGGGATTAAAAAGCTTTGGATCATCTCTCCTACCCATTTTGCCAGATGCCTTCCTATTATTCTCAATATTTAGTGCAACCTTGTATGCATCCCTTAAAGTTTTAGGATCCTTATCCCTCAATTGGTAAGCCATTTTTCTATCAAAAGTGTTAAAATATGTTGTGAGACAAACATCCTCATTCAATCTCATAACCTGAAACAATTTGTACATACCTTTCTGGAATCGTACATTGAAATCAAATGCAAACTCATTAGGATTCTTCTTGATATTGTTGAATTCATTTAACATGAATCTAACATTAGTGTTGTCTCCATATTATTCTTTGAATAACTTCTCCAAATCACTCCATGAGTTAATACTATCATCAAGTAGCCTTTTGAACTAATCCCTTGCATCCTCTGTTAGTGAATGAATAAACAACTTTATGACCACATCTTCATGTTCAAGTTCATAATCATTTAACATGTCTATGAAGATTCTCAAATGTTATTCACCAATGACAAGATTATTTCTAGAAAACTTAACCACTTTGTCTCTTAAATCAAAAGATATAGGATGTGGAGCACCGAGAATACCAACAAATGATATTTGTCTATACTTTTCCATGTATATAGGTTTCTTCTAGGAACTAAGAACATTTGAGGTACTTGCTAGGTTATCTTGGTTTAGAACAACACTTTGGGATTGTTGAGGTTGAACAATAGGGGCTTGAGTATAAGTGGTGGATGATGAGGCAGGAGCAGACTGAGATATTCCTTGAACTAAAACAATTGGTCCAGAAGTTGAAGCTAGGATGGATAAATTTGGCCATGAGGCGAATGCAGAATTAGTCTTAATGAACTAGATTTTCCTTCTAGTTTTTGTAGCTCGAGCTACATTCTCCACCTTTTCAAGTTCTCTTGCAAGATCTTCCTTCTCCTTTCTAGCCTTCTCTAGATCTAGATCTAATTTTGGCATGGATGGTTTGATGGGTTTGCCTAGTTGAGCTTGAGGTTCATTTATCTAGACTCCTATAGCTTTACCCTTTCCTTTATCTAAAAATTTCACAATGGGTTATGTAAGATTTAATTGTATAGGTTTATAGTCTTGGACTTGAGCAATAACTGGTTCTTGCTTTTGATTCAGGCATTGTTCTTGTTCTTGAACTTTAGCTTTCAGACTATCTACATCTCCAAAAACATCAGTATGGAGAGTCATAGTTTTCTCTTCTAACTTTTTATTTTGTTCCTTCAAGGCATCCATCCTTCTCAATAAAGCATCTCTCTATATTATGGCATCCAAGGTGGCTTGCTCCTTCTCTTTTTCAAGATGAATACACTTAGCTTCTTCCTTAGCAAACCATTTCTTCAAAAATCCTATCTCTGATCGTACTTCTATAGGATCTATGGAAGTAGCTTCTAAATCAACATGGTTATCCAAATCTATAAGATTTGGTTCTGTGTATGGGACTATTTTAGGATTAGAGGGGTCTCCAAAAGAATTCCTGAGTCCTAACCTACAATGCATTTCAACTATGAGATCTGGTCTAGGGGATATATTCCCTACTGATGACATATCCTTATCTTGATATGCTCTTTCATTTGGTACTAGGGTAGTAAATATCCCTCCTAAGAGTCTTGTGGTTTCTGATTTAGAACTAAGTGAAGAAGACTCTCTCCCTATCATTGGTTGATACTGGGAATTGATGGATACACTACATCTGGGTTTCCAAGTGGGATTTGAATCTATCCTTTTCTTATTTAGGTTCTTCCTACCACCTTTTGGTAAATTAGTATACATTGGTTCATCAGGATGGGCTCTTGTGTAAGCTCTTATGTTTCTTCTCTTTTTAGCCATTTCATTATATACTAAATAAGCACTAGCTTCAAAACCTTAACTGAGTCACCACCCTTTTCTTGGGAAAATACACAAATACAATTATTTTTGACTTTAAGAAAAAACAACCACAAATGGAAATGGAAATATCTGACACAGATGAACCAATTACTAATATTATAAGACTACAACTCTTGCTTGTTAGATAAGACACTTGGAAAGGCTAGATATGTCAGTGTATCTTTGTGGTGCTTTGGTTTTTCTTTCTTTCTTTTAAATTATAAAGATTTGTCACTAAAACATCCCCTTATAACCATGGGCAAAAACTTACACAGTGGACCAAAGAAACTGTAGTTATTTTCAAAAATGTGTTGGACAACTCCCTAGTAGAGTCACCATTTTGTTGGAGCTTTAAAACTACTGAGAAATAAAGAGCCTCAATAGAAAAATGATAATACTTATGCAACCTTAGGATTAGTCATTTCTTATTTTTAGTTACACATACAATCCATTTGGATCCAACATCAACAAAACCAAGAATGGTTTTCTTCTCTTTAGGCTCTGCAAAACTAATGTGGGTGTACCTAAGGGATAACTCAATCTAACTATTGTTGTATGAAAACTATCTTAGTTTCATTATGATTCTCATCCTCAATCCATAAAGACATAGCTAATTGTGATAATTTAAATAGAATACATCCTATTTAATAGATTTGGTCATAAAGTGTTCTATAGATCTGCAGGTATTCTTTGCAACAATGGTTAACTAAGGCTAGAATATTTCATGCAAACAAGTATTGAACAACTTTGAAGATCTTCAAGAAATAAAAGTAAAATTGATTGTAAATTTTTCATTTGATACCCATTTATGATCTACTTTTCTTCCAACTAAATTAATTTGACTAGTGTCTAATCCATTGGGGTTCAGAGTCTACTACAATTCCATAGATTTGATTTGTTGCCTTACAAAAAATATCATCAGCAATTCTTACTGGACTTTATCATTCAAAACATCCTCCCCATTACTACAACAATCTTATCAAATTAATCAAAGCTCTTACTTAATTCATTGAACTATTAGCAGTGATGGAAAGATATACAACCTAAGTGGATTGCATTCTATTGCACAAGCCTTTACTCACACCACATCAAGATAACTAAGTAATCAAAAGTAGAAAAAATTAAGAAAAGAACTGATATGGGGATAGTTCATGATTTGTATTCATTTTCTTTTGAAAATTGTATACATTTGCAGTGAACTCAAAATGACCTTAGAATAAAACACAAAGATCATTCTATATTTATGTATTCCTAAAATATTTGTAGAGAACATACATCACAAATTTTTCTTAAATTACTGGACCGAATACATCCTTAGTATGACTAAAAACATTAGAAATTAGACCATCACATTGCCTTGAAAAATCATTTATATAGATATGAGTTGCAACAAGCAAAGGGCAAATGTGATTGATAGGTGTCCTTCAAAAGATTCTTACATACACCTATCACAAGAAAATAAAAAGTGAATAATAGAAATATTGATACATTGAAAACTCTTTCATGGGTCCCTTTCTATTATTTCTCCTAGAAAGACAAAAAGCACCATGATCAGATTCTCTTATCATTCTGGTTACTCAGGGTAGGTGGCCATCAAATGTGAAAGTAATGAGTCATCTCCTGCTACCTGAGGATTCTCTTTGTCTTTATCATCAATAGTAGGAGTGACTTCAATTTTTATACCTTCTTCTTCCTCATCATCCTCCACCTCATCATCTCCTACAATCTGCTCTATAGACATAAATTTTTCTTTCCACTCATTATAGGCAGTGTCATCCGACCAATCAAAACTCAAGACCTCTCTTTGTGTAACTATTAAGGAATTTGCAATTGCCTCCATATCCACAAGATCTCTTTTGATGGTGTTGTATAACAACTGCACCTTTACCAAATCTTCATTTTTCATTGCCCATAATAAATGGCCTAGTTCATTTATAACTTTATTCATTCTTTCACAAAATATTTCATCTAGCTCCTTCTTTCATTCTTCCTTTTCCTTCACTTTCTCAATTGTCTTTAAAGCACAAGGGAATAAATCAAATTTCTCTGTAAAATACTTGGAAAAACAAATAGTTAATCTTCTTTGGAAGGAATCTTGTTTATCATCAAAACCTTGTAATTTATTTAATAGATCAAAAATATTTTCTATTTAATCATAGGTTAGCTAGATAACAGATATACACATAGCAGTGATATCTTCATTTCTTTTTGTCCATTTTTGTACAATGGGTCTGAATACATCTTCATTTTCTTTTAACTCATCCCTAATAGCTACAATCCTTGCTATTAAATCAAAAAATGATGGCCATTCAATTCTGTCCACTAAATACATGATACCCTGCCTCAATTTTTCTTCATATTGATTATTAAGTTCTACATGCAATGCATATAACTTATTTTTCTCCTCTTCAAAATCCTCTATAGTATAGAACTAAGGCCTTTCTAGGGTATCTGGTATCTCAATAATTGGTGTTGATTTAAAAGGTTCAACAGGTGGCAGTGGGGGGTATGCAATCCGAGGTTTACTGGATTCTCCTAATTTTATTTTCTTGAGAATCTTCTCCATTTGAGTCACTTTATTTTCTAATGATTGTATTTGCATACCCCTCTCCGCATATGCTTTTAGAACTTCTTCAAACCTAGAATTGAGTTGGGAAAATCTATCTTCTTCTTGTCCAGACACAACACTACCAAATTTTATTATTTATGATGCTATTCCCATTATCTTTTTACTACCTACTTCACTTGCCCTGAACACTGTCAATGCACGAGTATGCTCTGCAGTAGAAATCTCATGAATTCTAGTATTGTTCCCTTTTTCCATAGACCAAATAACAATAGCTTGGTGGTGATCACTAAAATTGAATCCTCTATGAGCCTATAATATCTCTTCCTTAGTCCTTAATTGAACATCATTTTGTTTTATTATTGAGTAAAAAACAATGGCATTCACTATATCCCATTCTAGCAAATGGAGGACTCTTGATTGTTTAACTATCTACCTCCTAGCTTTAGGTGTAAATTGAGCAAAGTCATTCAAAAATTTAGACTTTATGTCTTCCTTAATATTAGAGTTAGGTTTGTCTGGCTGTTTAGCCTTTATCTTCTCACAAGTTTTTTCAAAATTTCCCATGTTTAATCTCCACAAAAATTGAGCAAAAGACCTAGATTTTACAAAATTCTCATCATTAATAAATTTCTCTGAAGCTTGGGAAACTATGGGATCAATCTCTTTACCTTGATAATCAGCCACAGTGAGATCTAATGAAGGTGCAGGTGGTTCTTGAGGCTCTCCAATCTTCAAATCTGTGGAAGTAACAGTTACATCTCCCTCTCCACCAATTTTTCTAAGGTACTCCCTTAGAGATGTTTCATCATCAATTCTAATTGGGGATTGGCTTGGGGAATATTGCTCCACTTGGGAAGAAGACCCTTGCTCTAATCTTTGTCTTTTTGGAGCACTGGGTGTAGATGGGCTTCTTGGGTCTGATCTCTGCTGAAAAGGAACCTATTGCATATTCTGGATCATCACATATCCCACCCTTTTCTACAAGGTATATTGGCAAGGGGCCACTACATTTCTACTGTTGATCCTCCTTTGCACCACTGTAGCCTTGTCTTGATATGTCTCAACATACATGGCCTTCTTCTCATTCATAGTTTGGATAATCATAGAAAAATTATTCATTAATGCTTGCATCTTGGCTCCACAATATTTTTTATCTTTCAATGGGTCATAATGGGGGTCAAAAACATTAATAAATTCTAGGGTCTTACTGAATACTATCCATTTCTCCTTTCTCAATTCTTGTTCTTGCAAAGTAAAAATATTTCTAATCACATCCTCTAGATAGTAAACTTCTTGCACCATGCGAGAAGCTTACAACCTCTCTCTTAAGAGGTCATAGAATCCTTCAGGATCAATAAATCTAGCATGAGATTCTGCTATGTAATATCTATCTAGAAAAAAATTTAGGTGCTTCCACCCTTTTCTCACAAAGACAAAATCATGTACCATAGTAACAATTGGAAAAAAAGGTACCCTTCTTAGGAAACTCCCTCTCATCTATAGTGTCTATTTACCATAATAGCTCAACTATTCCTATCTTCAAGGGCACATGAAATGGTAGCACATGTGGCTTCCCAAAAAAACCATATACTCTTATTATAGTTGAAACATTATAAGGGATTATATCTCCCCAATTATGACTAACCAATAGTCCTTGTGCATGGTCCTTAGGTCTGACCAATTCTAACAGTGCTTGTGGAATTCTTGGGCTGTCCCCTTTTAAAAGTAATCTAAGCTTTGATGCAAAGTATCTGTCAAATATCACATAACTGGCATCTATAGCCTCTGAAGTCATATCCACACTCCAAAGCTACACTGGATTCCTTTCTCCATCCCTAGTTATTTCCAACTCCATACCCTTGGAGAAAAAGGCAAATCCTTTGTACAAGCATACATAAATAAGCAATGAATACCAACAGAATGGTTTATCCACTTTTCCTCATGCTATCCCCACCAAACCATTGTGAATTTCTTTCACAAGAAAAGTAGCAAAATACAGAATAGTGCTCATCCTGAATTCAATGATTTCAGCCATAACAATGACAATTGAGCTTGGGATTTGGTCAGCTTCATCCATCCCAAAAATTTTGCAAAGAGAAAAATATAATGCCTGAGCCCTAAGGTTAAAATGTCTTCTCAGTAACAACTCTGGGTCCTGGCAGTAATCACAGACAAAGTACCAATTTTAGTAGCATGTTCTTGTAATGGCCCTATCCTTAAGTAAATCCTTTGTTCATCATACCTAGCTTGAAGGTCATCTAGATCAATGATTTCATGCACAATGTGGTTAGAGTTTAGGTTGAAAATTTTACTAATCAATTCAAGGAAGACTCGAAAAAGATTCACTCTAGCATGATTCTTTACCAACCTTATAATTGGATCATATTATTTGGCTAAATCCATCAACAAATCACTATTGAAGAAAATTATGGGGACTGTTATTTTCCCAATCTCAAACTCCCAGACATTACTCATAGGGGTATCTAGTTTTCATTTTGAAAACCACTTCTTGAATAACTGCAAACCCCCCATGGAAACCTAGGCATCTCTTACCCAATTTACTTTATCATAGAAACCTTCTGCTACAGTTACCCTAGGGTGTTTTGGAATGAGCTCCCTCCCCTTGGTTATTTCATGTATTGATAAAGGGAATTGTTCAAGAAATTCATCATGTATAGAACATTTTAGATAATCTATTTGTCTAGTGAATTATTTTTGCGGAGGCATTTTGAATAAACCCTAGAAATTTTATAACAGTAGATATTTGATTTTGAAAGAGTCACAAAGTACTTACCTACTAAAATTTTCACTTCCACACTGTGTGATTTCCTCTGCAACTTACTGGATCACTAGATAAAAATTTTGTGCCCTGGCTCTAAATTTTTTGCATGCTCTGATGTTCTTCTTGCACTTTGGTTATTCATTAATGGTGAGATCGTGAGTTCTTTTCATGCATTGAAATTACATGAAAAAACTCTACACCATATTTACTCTCAATAACCCTTACCTCCAAATTGTGCCTAGATTTGAATCTTATTTATAGATTTTCATTAGATCGGACAACTTTAGTTTAAAAAAGAAATGAGCTTTATGGCTTTAAAAATAAGGCCATGTGTCACAATACCACTTACCCACATTTCTTAAATTTCTTACACCTTAGAATTATGGGGAAGTGCCACTCATTGATCAAGATAAGATCAATAATTAGATAGGTTTACCATTGCACAAAGTCCAGTCAGCTACGCTAACCAATATGAAGCCTTTATAATAGTTTGTGCATCTTGAAAAATTCCATGCTAGCAGGTCCCATATCTTCTTCTGAGCGAGTAGGTGCTTGACATCATTCCTTCCACGTGTCAAGCTGGTGCATTCCCACTTTCCTTATTGGACAAGCATCTTCAAATTGTGGGCCTATGCCCATCATTGATCAAGACAAGATCTATGGTGTGAGGAACTCTGCACTTTATGATTGTATCATCCACTTGGACCAATGGAATGAATACTCTCAACCCTCATGCTCTGACCCATCTGACTATTACATTAATTGCTGAGATTTCCATGCCCATAGCATAAGAACTCCTAGCTAAACACATGTGTCAAACAACATGGTGTGACTCAGTGTTCTTCCCTAATTTTTGCCACACTGTGACATACAGTGCAAATGTGCATACCCACATTCCTTATTGAATGAGCATCTTGAAAATGTGAGCTTGTGCTAACCCTCAATCTTTAAAAGATCTATGGTTGATAAAGTTTTGCTCCCATCTGGAAAACCAAATTCTTCAGTGGCACATTTGGTAGTACAAATTAGTGACCATTTTATAGTGTGTTACACCATAGCACACACTAGAGAATCTTGACCCCACCTTGCTACGTGTCAAAAAATAGCTTGTCCACTTTATTTATCTTTCATACAACTTGAAAATGCGGGATTGCACTAGCCTTTGATCTTTAATAGATCAATGGTCATAGAATCATGTGTCTTAAATACCACGTCAACCAAATTGATGAATAAAATACTCCCCTCCTATCCAACTCATATGACATTTTCCAAGAAAGACGTCTCAATCATCATCCTTGGAAATGATGGGCCCATGTTCTCAGATTGTGCTACATGTCCTATTTATGCATCCCCACATTATTTAATTCTCGAGCATCTCCTTCTTGTAGGAAAGTACTAGCCCTTGATTTAAATGAAATCAATGGTTAATGAATCTTGGTGATAAAAGAATACCTCTATTAGTAACTCAACCAATGACATTGCAAGAATTCTAGAACATTGACAAAAGTACTGATGAGTCTGCAAAAGGTTCTGACTACTTATGACTCATTACAAACTTTATAGCTCATTAAGACTTAAAAAAGGGCTAGGGCTATGTGTCATCAAAGTGCATGCCTGCATTATTTAAAAAAATTGCATCTCAAAATTGCAAGAATGCAATACTTGTTGATCTGAACAAGATCAACGATCATAAAAACTTTGTATCATCGGAGGTATTCTTTAATAAAAAGATCAAGCAATTTGTAGGCAAAGCACGACCACCTAAGGTTTAAACAAGATTTTAATGAAGTCATGCTTGCACAACCCCCTCCTTGGGGTAAAAGTAAATATGCCTTAAGAGCATTTTTTGAAATATTATTTTTTAGGGTTTTCAAGACTAAGGTAAAATGTAATAAGGCATTAGGGTTTTCATATTTAGGGTTTTTCAACTGATTGCTTTTGATGAAAAACCTTGAGAAATTGGTAAAATTCCAATAACACAGAGACCAGGACATGAACTAGGGAAATCTAAGAATATTTGGAAATACAACGAGTAAACCCTAAATTGCATGATATAATGACCACAAATGATTTTTCACTATTTTTCAAAATAAATTTCTGTACTATGAAAAATTAGACCAATAGATCCCTCTCGCACAATCACAATAAAGGCCTATAATGATGGTGAGCACTTCTCCAAGGGTGTTATCATATTACCCACAAGATTTGGTATAACTACCAAGAATACATTAATCTAGGACCCATATATCAAAATTAATTGTAACATGATACTAGGATGCCCTTGGATTTGTGCTATGAAAGCAGTGCCTTCTACATATCACCAATACTTAAAATTTTCGTATAAAAATGTAGAGATTGCCATTCCTAGTGATCTAGACCCATTCCAATTCTATGCCAATCTTAGAGGAACCGCCATTTACCAAGTCCTGACAAATAATGAAGCAAAGCCACTTGATTCCTCCAAATTGGTTGATCCTGCCAAACTCACAACTACATTCAAAGGAAATATTGCAATTGAAGATCAAGGTTGTGGTAAGTATTCTATGTCATAGGCCTTTCACATTGCAAAGTTACCCATTTCTCCCAAAACATATGGAAAACCACAACTTATGTAGATAAGACCTAAATTCACATTACACAAGATACCTTCTATGACTTTCACTAGTGGAGGTGGACTACATGAAGAGCATGTTTACAAAAACACATCTATATAGATTGAAAATACTAAGGTAGAACAAAAACCTACTCCTATATAACTAGAAAAGTATGGGCATGGATTTAATATTATGTAGAAAAAAAGGGATATGATGGATGTAATGGCCTGGGACCTCAAAAACAAGGCATTACTGAACCTATTACTACAATTAGATGACCTCATAGCTTGGGACTTGGATTCAAGCCATTTGTTTTGGGCCTCCCTAATATTGAGTCATCCTCATCTAAGAATGTGAACACTTCAAATGATGGAAAGGAATATGAGAACACCCAACCTGAAACCACAAAAACTTAACACAACATTGATGATCCTAATAGTTCCTATGGTCTTGACCACATCTTTGATCCTGATGAACTACCAATACTAGATAAACAAATAATTGGAACTCAACCTAGTCCTACAACCCTCTAGAATCCTATGAAAAAATATAGTGGGACTGATGTTCTCCTTCCTTTGAATATGGAGCTTATGACCCATATGATAGTGACACCCATATCTTTTCCTTCAACCATAATTTATTCAACACTGATGATGGCATTTCCCTAGTTTACCCCAAACTCATTGATTAGGACCAACAAGGACCACCAACCTTTGGTCAGTTCAAAAATGATGATACCATCATAGAATTCTTTGAGCTCCATGAAGACCTACCACGAGGAGACCACAACTTAGGTTTTTCTATTGACCTAAACATTATGGCATACTTTGGGAAGTCAACTCTAGCTTCCAGTCATAAAATTGGAAAAATATCAAAAAATGGCGAAAGTAAGTCTCTTTACGAAAAACTAAAGCACCATTAGATCGTGAAAAAGTTAAAAAAAGGACATATCCAAGGGTGAAAACCTCTCTAAGGCATTTGAGGATGGAAGATTGGACATAATCCCACCAAAGGAAAGATCAACATTGCTTGTGGAAATGACAGAAGAGATAAATCTAGGAAAATTTAATGACCCTAAGATCATACATTTTGCAGCCTCGTTATCACAAGAAGAAAGAGATGAGTTTGTTAGATTCTTTCTAGAGAGATAGATCAACTTTTCCAAGTCTTATGAAAACATTCTTGGATTAGATCTTGAGCTAGTCATTCATCACTTACCATTAAAACCAAGAGTGAAACTAGTAAAGAAAAAATTGTGAAAGATGCATCCTCAAGTAGCTCTCCTTGTCAAAGTAGTATTGAAGAATTATTGGATGCAGGCTTCATAAGACCCATTGACTATATAGAGTGGATATCTAGTCTAGTACTAGTAAGAAAACACTTTGGGAGCATCCAAATATGCATAGACTTCTATCATGTCAAAAAATCCTATCCTAAAGATGATTTTTCATTACCAAATATAGACATCATTGTAGAAATAACAAATAGATATGAGGTGCTACCACTAATGGATGACTTCTCTAGATGAAACCAAATCATAATAGCTCCTAAGGATCAACACAAAATAGATTTCACATGTCCTTGGGCAACATATTGCTAGAATATCATTCCTTCTAGCTTTAAAAATGATGGGGCAACATATTAGTGAGAAATGACTACTATCTTCCATGATTTCATGCACATCTTAATGGAAGACTATGTAGATGACTTACTTTGTACATCCCCTAGAAGAAGTGATCATTTGGGCATCTTACCCAAAATATTCAATAGAATGGAAAGACATAAGCTCTATTGAATCCTAAAAAGTGTGTACTTAGAGTTATTTTTGGAAAGCTTCTAAGGTATATTATTTCTCAATGTGGCATCAAGTTTGGTCCTAAAAAAGTGAAAGCATTACTTGAAATGCTTCCTCCAAAAAATCTAAGAACATTAAGAAGTCTGTAAGGGAGATTACAATCTATCCATAGATTCATTGCACAACTAGTAGATAAATGCCACTCATTTCAACATCTATTACACAAGGGAGCATCCTTTCAATGGAACAACTAGTGTGATGAGTCTTTTCAACACCTCAAACACTATCTTTTGAATCTACCAGTTTTAATGACTCCTATTCCAGGAAAACCATTCATTTTGTATATCTCAGCTACAGAAAAAAAATATTAGGAGCTCTCTTAGCACAAATAGATGAACAAGGGTAGAAAAACATTAGGAGCTCTCTTAGCACAAATTGATGAACAAGGGAGAGAGTAAGCCATTTATTACATCAGCAAAACATTTGTGGGATATGAATTGAACTATCCACTCATTGAATCAGCTTGCCTTGATGTAGTCTTTACAACCCAAAAGTAGAGACATTACATGCTACATAAGAAAATAATGCTTGTCTCTAAGATTGATGCATTAAAGTATCTCCTAAGTAAAACCTCTCTCATAGGGTGCTTAACCAAATGGGTTATGATACTTAGTGAAATTGACATACAATATGTGGACATAAAGACAATAAAAGGACAAGTGATAGTTGATCAATTAGCAGAAGCACCTATGATAGACAATCATCCCATTTTGATATATTTTTTAGATGAAGAAATATTTGATATGGATATATCCAATGAATGGAAGCTTTAATTTCATGGATCACATACAAAAAATGGTTTAGGAGTTGGAATTATGTTTATCACACCTCAAGGAGACATAATCCCCAAGTCATACTAGATAGCATTTAGTTGTACAAATAACATAGTAGAATATGAAACAATGATCACAGGATTGAAGCTAGCCACCCAATGGAACATACAACATTTTCAAGTATATGGTGATTCATAGTTTGTCCTCTAACAAGTCAATGATGACTATGAAACCAATGATGATAAGTTAATGCCTTACAAACAGATGGAAGATTTTCTCAAATCTAAATTTGATACTATCTCTTTTTGTCAACTTCCAAGAATACACAACAAGAAAGATGACACTATGACCACTATCACTTACATGATTGATATGCCTTAAAATTTGGAGCATTTTGAGTTCCTTGTAGAACAACTTTTGATTCCAGCATTTGAACTCTCTCAATCCGAGTTTTTGTGTGAAGTTGTTGGTCCCAATTCCCCTTGGTATCAAGAGATTCATGACTATCTACATGCCCAAATTATACCCCCTGACTTATCCAAGAATGAATGTTGGACCTTTATCTACCAAGTTGCTAGATACATCATTATTAGTGATACCCTTTAAAAGAGATCCTTTGACCAAACCCTTGTCAGATGCCTTGACTCACAAGAAGTTGAAACTACCTTAAATGAGGTACACAAAGGTATATGTGGAGGCCATTTAAATGGTTTGAGCCTAGAAAAAAAACTCATAAGAGTTGGATATTATTGGCCCACCATGGATTAAGATGCTTATAATTTTTCCAAAACATGTCATAAGTGCCAGATACATAGTAATCTGATCCATGCACCAGAACAAGAACTATAACCTATTATCTCTCTATGGCCCTTTTCACAATGGGAATTTGATCTCATAAAAGCTATTTCTCCTCACTTTGATGACCATAAATTCATTATCAAAACAAATGAATACTTTACCAAGTGGGTTGAATCTATTGAGAGATTGTTGGGGCATGAATGTTGATGATATTTCTATGGGAAAGTATTGTAGATATGTTACTATGATGATATATTACATCCATGATGGAGTTAGTCATTGATGTCAACATAGCAGTCTTTTGTGGTATCTTACAGAAGAATGGCAGAAAGATCAAGCTGGTATGGATGACTAGTTGAGTATTATAACTATCCAAGGTTATGGGAGATATGTATGAATATCTAGTATATGCAATTAATGTAGGAAGAAGAAATGATGAGTTTGGAAGAAGTTATGGAAGTTTTGGTGATGTCTATTTTGATATAGTGTTTATAGAGGCATGTTCTAGTAAACTTGTTATATCTCTTAGCAGAATTGTTATTCTAAGAATTGAGGTTGAGGATATGGCTAAGTTTGTTCATCATAATATTACATGTATGGAAAGATATTCAAGTTGCAAGACAAAATATTAATGTTATCACTAAGTGTAACATGTTCTTAATGTGGTCCTATAATGATTAATTAAGAAGGTCTAATAAATGACTTAAGAATTGTTTTATGGATTTGGTATAAAGGAAGGGCATTTTCCTTTATCATGAAATATGCATTTTTATGGTATTGTATGGAATAATAAGTAGGAGAGAGAGCAAAATGTGAAGTTGAGCAAAGCAGAGTGGAAGTGAAGGAAACTTCATTATTGAGATTTTACCAAGTTATCTGAGGTTTGATATTTGGATCTTAGTTTCATGACCTAGTCTACAAGGTCTAATAGTGATTGGTTGGGTTGACAGAACAAAGGAAAGAAGAACATAATAGTAAATTGCATGTTTGAGTAGTGAGCTCTTTTTGTAGTTGAAATTACATGTTTGGGCATCAGGCTCATCTTGCATACATTGTACTACAACTCCTAACATGGTTGGAATCTTGTAACAGGGATTCAAAGTCTCATAATAGGGACTCATATGTACTAAATGTTGTAATAGATTCCTAACAGGGTCCATACTCTAACATGGAATATTTATATTAGTACACCATCTTGTGGGCATCATTCCCACCAAGGTTTTCCCTCTGATCAAGGGTTTCCCTAGTCAACATGTCTGGTGTAATTGTCTATGTGCATCTTATTATGGTTGTTTTTTTCTTTGGTTGAATTGTTAAGTTATTTTAAAGAAGATAAATGTTTTAATTATAATCTCAGTTATCTTGGTGGATTATTGTTTCTAACAATTGGTATCAGAGCATCAGGTCCTTGAAGATAAAGTTTAAAAAATTTGGAAGATCCATGGTGAGCATGTTTATGAAAGATAGTCCAAATTTTGATGGAACAAATTATGACAGCTGGAAGGAAAAGATGAAGGCACATTTATTGTATGGGTTTAGGATATTGGATCTTGACAAGATTAGCAAAGAAAATCATTGCTAAAATTGATTTGGAAACTTGTACCACTGCAAAAAGAGATATTTTTTTGTGTGACATGAGAGCTAGATAATCATTGTTGACCACACTTCCTGAAATTGAATACAATTAGGTAAAATCACTGACTACTTCTCATTTGATTTGGAAAGCTCTAGAAAATAGTTTTGAAGGTGATGAATATTATAAGAAATTAAGGCTACAAAGTTGGATTTGCGCATTTTAAGATGCTAAAATGATGGAAGATGAATCTGTAAGAACATTTGTAGGTAGAATATCATAAATTATTGTAAGTATTAGATCTCAAGGAGGAACTAAAGAAGATGATGAGGTTATATGGAAGATATTGAAGATCTTAACACCACCATTTAAGCCAGTAGTTAAAATGATATAATTGTTGATACCTTGTACCAAAGATTTCACAATGAAGAAATTTCTTGGAAGACTTAAAGCAATTGAGAATGAGCTTAGACAGTTTAGAGAATTGACTAGAACAAAGAAAACTTTCAGTGCCTTGAATATTTGACCTAGTTTATCAAGAAGCACAAGTTCTAGAGGAGATTTTGCTAGCAAAAATAGATCTAAGGAGGAAATGAAGATTAAAGAAGTAGCCCTTTTGGTAAGAAGAGAAGTTCTAGTGATGATGAAATAGTATTTTTGGCAATTAAAGAATAAATTTCAGTATGATTAGCATTGGTGTCACAGATTGAGCAAAAAATTGATTGAATAATTGATAGTGGTTGTTCACATCATATGATTGGTGATATGAACAAGTTTTTTGACTTCAAAAGTCAGGATGGAGGCATTGTCAGAGTTGGAAATAATGCAACATGTCAAGTTAAAGGTATTAGATATATAAGTCTTGATGGTAAGACTAATACTAAGGATGTATATTTTTTTGATGGTTTGAAGCACAATCTTTTGAGCATTCAAACACTATTGGACAAAGGTTATCCATTCCAATTCATAGAGAAGACATGCATGATCAGAGACAAAGATGGAAAGGTAATTAGAATATGAACTAGATCTAGAGGAAATGTATTTTAGTTAAATCCTACTAAAATGACATGTTTGGTTGCAAAGGTAGATGAAAGTTGGTGATGGCATGAGAGATTTTGTTATATAAACTTTGATAGTATTGTGAAGAGTAGTAGTATGTTTGTAGTTAGAGATTTGCCAAAGATTGTAAAGCCTACTAACACAATTTGCAAGGAATGTGTGTTGGAAAAGCATAATAGAACTTCTTTTCCCTGCAAGAAGTTTACTATTATAGAAAATTGGAGATTGTACACACAAATCTCAATGGTCCTATGAAGACTAAAGGATTCTATGGTGAAAGGTATTTTATGATTCTAGTTTATGACTTTTCTAGAATGATGTGGGTTACATTTCTTAAAGACAAATATGAGGCATTTGATAAGTTTAAGATATTCAAGAATAGAGTTGAGAATGAATCTGGTATGAAGATTAAATGTTTAAGGTTAGATGGAGGAGGATAATTTACTTCAAATGAGTTTAAAATGTTTTGTGAAGAAAATAGAATCAAAAGACAGTTATCGGCTTCGAGAGCCCAAGAACAAAATGGTATTGCAGAGAGGAGGAAAAAGTTAGTTACAAAAGTAGCAAGAGCTATGTTAGCAAAGAATTATTTATCCAAGATGTCTTGGAGAGAAGCTATGAACACAATAGCCTACACTATGAATAGAGTGCAAGTTAGGAAAGACACACACAAGACCCCTTATGAATTGTGGTTTGGTCACTCACCTATAGTTAAGTATTTCAAAATTTTGGTAGTAAGTGTTATATCAAAAGAGATGATGATATTGGTAGGTTTGATGCTAGAAGTGATGAAGGTATGTTTCTTGGTTATTCATTAAAAAGCAAGGCTTATCGATGTTACAATCTAAGAACTAAGACTATTATGGAAAGTGAAAATGTGAGAATTGATGATAAATTTAGGATATAAGAGAGAATAGTTGATTACAATTCAAATGATGATGTTGTTACTAAATCAAGGAACGATGAAGTATTTCTTGAGACTAACAATGATTTTCAAAATGAAGGAGAGTTGAGTTAGGAACAAAGCTTGGAACCTTTAGTAGAGCCAAGAGTTTAGATAGCAACTCCTACTTCAGGAAAAAAATATGATAAAGAATCACCCATCAGAGAAGATCATCGAAAGTAGAGATAAAGGTATGATGACAAGAAGCAAAGTCAATGAAGAACTATGCTTGATATCTCAAGTTGAACTTAAGAATGTAGATGAAGCATGTAAAGATGATCATTTGAAACAAGTTGTGAAAGAGGAATTGGATCAAATAGTAAAGAATGAGACATGGAAATTAGTCTCTAGACCAGCAGACAAGAATGTGATTGGAACTAAATGGGTATTCAGGAACAAGATGAATGAACAAGGAAAAGTTGTAAGGAATAGAGAAATATTGGTATGTAAAGGTTACTCACAACAAGAAAGAATAGACTATGATGAGACCTATGCTTCTATGGCAAGAATAGAAGTAGCAAGATTATTGTTAGCATATGCAGCATATAAGAAATTCAAAGTATATCAGATGGATGTCAAGTCAGCATTTCAGAATGGAGAACTTGAAGAAGAGGTGTACATAGAATAGCCTAAAGGTTGCCCTTTGACAAATGATAAGGAAATAGTATGAAAATTGAAGAAAGCATTGTATGCCTTGAAGCAAGCACCCAAAACCTAGTATGTAAGGTTGGAAAAGCATTTGACAAAGCTTGGATATAGCAAAGGTATAGCAAATAGTAATCTCTATTGGAAAGAATTGATGATGGTTTCATGATTTTGGTAATATTTGTTGATTATATCATGTTTGGAGGAAATGATGATGAAAGTGACAAGTTTTCTAAAGAGATGAAGAAATAATTTGAAATGAGTATGATAGGAGAACTGAAATATTTTTTAGGATTATAGATTGTATAGTATAAAGAAGGAATCTTTATTTCTCAAATTAAGTACTTGGAGGATTTACTGAAAAGATTTGGTTTGGAAACATGCAAACTCATTGGAACACCTATAGTAATTGGACACAACTTATCTACAAAGGATCAGGCACCTACTATTTGTAGACACCTAAAAACCTTTAGAAAATAAAGTATTTTTATTTTCTAAAAAATTCTTGATGACATCATCATTTATTAATTAATTATTTATTTAATTAATTAATTTATTTTTATGCCATTAAATCCCTTTATCTTAATTAGAAATATTTAATTAAGGAATCCCTCCCAAAAATGTTTAAATCTTATTTAAACATTATTTTCTTATTTATTAATTATTTAATTAATAAATTGACCAAAAAACCCAAAATAAATTAAAAAAAAAATTTTTGCCCAAAACTTGGCCAATTTCCTTAAGACCACTAACCTCTTCCAAAATCTTCTAATCCTTCTTTAATTTTGATTAAAGGCTAATCCCATCATTTCCTACCCCTAATCCCAACTCAAAATATTTAATTAAGATTAAATATTAATCCTTATGTTTATTAAAAAAGTTTTAATAAATATCTCCTCAACCCAAACCCTTGAAATAAATAAAACTTTATTTATTTCCTAAAAATCTAATTTATCCTCATCCTAAAAAGTTCTAGACTCTTCTAGAAAGTCTTCATCCTCATCCTAGGAAATTCTGGACTATTCTAGAAAGTCTTTATCCTCATCCAAAGTCTAGACTCTTCTAGAAGATGTCTTTAAACCTAATCTTAATCCCCTCCTAACCTTGTCACATTCCATAAAAATGGGTTAAGACTTACTAACCCAAGCCAAAGTTAACAAATATCTCCTCCTTCACCCACCCTCATTAAATGCCATCCACTTGCCTATCCCTAAGCTAATCCTAAACCATCCTAATCCATCCTCTAATCATTTGCACAATCCTAAGCAAGCTTAAAACCCTCCTAATCAAGTCCAAGTCAAAATTTTTCTCATCTCCCTCAAAATATCTCAACCATAAAACTTTATGAAGCCCACTAGGCCATAAATGACTCTTCCAAGCCCTTTTATTGCTCTTACAAGCTATTATGAGGGTCTTTATGAAGATTTTATCCCTTGAGCCTCCTTTGTTGACTCATCCTTCCCCTTTCCTCCATCCTCTCACCCTGTGACATGTGTCACTCTCTGATTGGCTGTAAGGAAGCACAATCTATGTGCTCTCCTCTTATGCAATCTGAGCCCTCCATGAGCTTTTTCCCATCCTTGCATCTTAGCCCTCAATCCCTCAAGCCTCTTGCCTATAAATTGGCTCCTTCCCCTTTGCAAAATAACACAATCCATGAAGTAAAGTCATAATGCCATTTTAAGAAGCCATTTTACATCAAAACCATACACTCACACCCAAATTCCAACTCCATTTGAAGCCCTTTTTGAAGCATAAAGCTTGAGCATACATCCTATCTATTTAGACAAAGCTACTCAACAAGATAGCTTCTCATTGAGAGAGCCCATTAATGGCTCATATTCTCAATTGAGAGCTCATCTTAGTCTATCTTGAAGTTTATGAATTTTGTTTAGTTTGTATAAGCTTTATTTAAATTTGGTTTTTATTAGCATACTAACATTTCTCATATACCATTTTGGCACGCCCGGTGGGACCCCGCATGGGTCATCTTCATTAGCTTTTTTAGTCAAGTTTTGTATGTCATTTACTAATTTTGGCTAGTTTTGTTTCTTTTTGTGATTGGTAGGATTGTATAAATTGGTTTTGTAGGTCCACATGAGCATGGAAAAGACAAAATAACTCATAATCTATCTCATAGTGTTTGAAGATTTTTCAAGCTTATAGGTGGACAAAGCACTTGGAATTCTTCTTCCTCTTCTTGTCTATATTCTTCTTATTCCATCTAATTCTTCTTCTTCTTCTTCTTGTGGGAGATCTTGGCCCTTTTTTTTGAAGGAAGCAAAATCATACACACTTCTTTTTAGTGCTTAAAATGAACCCATAAATCATACTTAAATCCATTAAAAACTAAAAATTTGCAAAAAAAAAAAACCTTTTAACAAGTGAAACTAAACCAATTCAATCATTTGCATCCTTGCAACATCAAGGTTTTAGATGCATTCATGCAAAGTTAGGAACACTTCATTTTTGAAAATTTAAAAAGAACTTCAAGTTTTCATTTCAAAAGGTTCAAAATCAATACTAAGTGCACACTAAAATATAAATCAAACTCAAAGCATCAATCAAGGATAAAATGAACCTCATTTGCAAATATTTTAAAGTTCTTTTAAAAATCTCATGAAAACTAAGAGTCCTAAATGGTTGCCAAAAATTGTCCTAAAAGCTTTGTTATTTGTTCCAAACAAATGTCTTATTGCAAAATCTTGAATGTTTCTTAGGTTTTTCATGAATCAAAACAATCTAGGAATATCATTTTTGGGCTTAAAATATGCAAACTAGAACACAAAATCTTGAATGAAAACCAAAGTCCAAAGAGTCATTTTCACTTTTGAGTCCAAAACAATCTTGAATGATCTAAGGTTAAAACAAAGCACTTCAAAGTTCTTAAAACAACACACAAAATCTCAATCTTGAATGCTCAAAGGAAAAAACTTGAATGTTTAATGACCTGTCTTTGAATGCATGTTGCTAAACACACTCTTGAATGCCATGGATTAAAATCAAAATTTCTTTGAATGCATGATTAAAACAACAAATCCAATCTTGAATGCTAAGCATCAATTAACCATTGCAATATCAAACACTTCATTTGGAGCTTCTAAAATTGAACAAAACAAATCTCTTTTCCACATGCAATTTAGGTAAAGTTTGATTTTTGGACATTTAAGAAACTTTGTTAAGTTAAATACAAATTTGCAAAAATAAATTTGAGTATTTCCTTGGACTCACCTCTTTTCTAATCACCCATCAATTCAACCATTGGTTGCAATCTCAACGCCATTTATGGGGATGGGTCTACTTGAAAAAGGTGTTAAATGTTCCACAATCTAACTCACTCACTTGGTCTTTGAACGTTTGCTTTAACTTTATCAAAAAATTTAAATGACCAAAAATTTAGATTAAATCGATCACACTTCAAGTTTGGGCACTAAAATTGAACAACTATTGACGTGGAAGGCCTCCAGGTGCGCGCTTGACAAATCGAGTCTCACACATCTTTGCTTTGGGCTTAAAAAAAAATCACACCAACTCTTGAATGCTTTAAAGGAAATTAATTGATACTTGACGTGGAGGGCCTTTGGGTGCACGAGTTTTCTTTTGTTGACCCTAACTCTTCTTCTTGTTTGCATTCTTCAATCGATTTACTTTTGTTGGCACTTCAAGTTGGAATTGAACATTGTCTCTTAAACATGAGTGCTTGCAAAGTCTAGATTAGCACACATAAGAGTCAGTTGGTAAAAGAACAAGCATGTTTTTTTTTTTTAGCCCAAGATCATCCAAGTCTTCTCTCCCCTTGTCGTCTTTCGAGGCCATCTTGGGTACATAAGATTAGGATCCAAAACCTTGTTTCTTTTTAGGAGGCTTGCTTGGGGATTTCATCACCCCTTGGACGACCTCAACTCTAGTGTTTTGGCGAAGTATAAGAATCAGGAGGTGAATCAAAAGACACCTCTCTTGGAATCAATATTTTTGTCACTTGGGCTAAGCCTCAAGGAACTTTATACCCTTGAGAAGTGAAAGAGGAGAAGTGGGTTACCACTCCTCTCAACTGTGTGACATCTTGTTGGTTTCATCTATGGATTTGGGCCTCACGTACCTTTGGGTATATCGAGGACTCCCTAGCTAAACCAACTGTCAGCCTTGTAGACAACCATCTAGAGTGTTAATGTGTTTGAAGTGACTAATCAAAACATTTGTAAAACATACACACTCCTCAGCACAAGTATCACATTTTGAGAATCAAAAACTTCTATCTGGTTGTTCCTATCTATTGCTTGCTTTTTTATTTGTTGAATGAATGTTTGCCAAACTTGGTCAATCCTAGCCTAGGGTACACTTAGCGTAGTCACTTCCTATTCCAGAGGTTGAACAAGTTGAAGAAAAATAACTGAGGTCTCTCAAAGCCAAGCAGATTCAAGAATTGATGTTAGAGCAACCCAAACCCAAACAGAAGTTTCACAAAGTTAAACTCAAACCATCTCAGGCATACCAAGAACTTTCAGCCAAGAGAAAGGAACTAACACCAAGTCCTCAAATTGCCAAACTCCACAAAGAAGAGGATAAAGCTACCAACGAAGCACTTCAAGAGGCCTGGTTAGAGTGCACCATCAAATTTAGCCAACATCTAGGAGTTAATCCTGCTTATGCCTTACCAACTAGGCATGATTTCTATGATTAGACACCATTGTTTCTCCACACCTTCTTGGATAAGCTTCACCTTAGAGTCATCTTTGTAGAAAATTTAGCCATCTTAGGTTATCCCCTTAAGAATTATTAGCTCATCCATCTCATTTAGGACCAAACCATCTAGCCAGAAATCCAAAATCTTCACATCCAAGGCTTCAAAAATTGTTGTCACCTTGCTAAAATTTTGCCATTTCTAAAATCTTTCAAAACCACCAATCTCACCAAGGTTATCCCTTTGACAGAGCTTTGTCTAGGGTAATCTAGCTTTGCCACTTGTTATCCCTCATCACCTTGAGCTAAAGGTTGGGATCCATAAGTGGTCAATCTTGTGTTCTTCCTAAAGGATCATCAGTCTATCCTTAAGTTGACACAATCAACACCAAGCTTGCACATAGGAAAGCAAACCTTTTGTGCTTTGGCAACATATCTTTGAAGTTAGAATCCCCAACCCAATCCTCCTTAGGTTTTTTCATATAGCTTTGCCTCAACCTAGGAAATCATTTGCATAGAAAAGCCTTCCTCCCTTTTGCATCCACCAGCATTTGTTGCATCTCATCCCTAGGAGCATTTTTCATGCCACCCATCACTCGCTTAGCCAAGAGGAAAGAAACAATGGAGCCCTATCATTTGGATCGAACAGCCTCACCCCCCTTGAGCACTCAGCCATCCTTCAGCCCAGAGAAAGCTATGCCATCATCTACTGACATTGAAGCTTTCATGAACCAACCAGGAATGTAGTATTGGTAAACGCCATTATAGACAAGAACAAAGAGACAATCATGGCTAATTTTTGAAGGGACAATGTAGGAACCTTTGAATTTGGAAGACCCCCTCCATTATTAGATCCATCTCACCCATTGTTTGGGCAGTTGCCACCACCCATAGGCTCTTATGATCCAAATTATCCTCAATATATGCCAAAAGAAGAGCCTCCAGGCAATCCATATGATCCAACAGACCCAAACATACCATAATCCACCCAAGTTGAAATCTCCATGCCACAAGCCAACCTAGCCACCACCACTCCATCCTTGGTTCATACCTCTCCGCTCCAAACCCCCTTTACCCAAAACACCTCGCCGTTCACACCCATCACTATTGCTGTTGCTACTCCCCAACCCAGCCTTCCAAATCCACCCATCTCCCAAATCAGTGCTAGCATCTTTGGCCAACCTCAGCAATATACAACAGGGATGCTGCCCATGGGGCCAAGTAATCAACCTTTCATCACCCCCAGCTTGTTCATCACAGCCCAAAGCACAATCCCATCATTTCCATTAGGTCTTGGGTGCTCAGTGCCATTAGCCACAAATCCACAAGCTACTACCAATGTTCTGCCTAGCTCTCAAGTGACCCAAGCTCCTGCCACCACTCTACCAAGCTTCCAAATCCAGCCACCAAGCTATCAAACCCCATCAATTCCATTTCCTAGCTTTCAATTCCCACCACCTCCACCACCAACCAATCCATTACCTCCTATTACCAACTACTTTTCAATGCCACTTCTAGGAGGTAACCCACCAATCCAGCCAACCACCAATTATTTGCAGGTACCATCCCAAATGGGGGTGCAACCCACATACCTTGGTCAAACCCCACAAGCCCCCTGATCCTTTCCCCAAGCTTCACAACCATCTTATACCTTACCTCCACAAAGCAATTCATTTATCCCACAGCCAGCTTATGTTCCTCAATCCCAACCTCAAATCCCATATCAACTGCAAGCCTCATAGCACATGCATCACTATGCGTCACCTCCCCCTCAGAAAACCATCATCCACAATGCAGCTACCCAAACAATGTACAATCCCTATCAGAAAATCCCTTACAACCATCCATATTTAGTGGCCCCATCTAGTGCATACCTACCTCAAGGCACTCCTACATTGGGGGCACCCCAGCCATCACCCATTAATTCAGAATGGGAAGCCATGAAAATAGCTTTGAAGAACAACCAAGAGGGAAATGATCCAAAAACTTTCAAGTTTAAGAATGTGTGCCCTTACCCATTTGACAGACCCATTACCATGACACCATTCCCCAAGCATTTTGAGACACTCAAATTTGACAAATTTAGAGGAAAAGGAGACCCTGTCACACATATCAAAGGATTTTACATGCACTGCCAAGAAGTGGCATACAATGATGTCTTCCTCTTGCATCTCTTTCCCAAAATCTTAGTCGGACCATATTTTGAATGGTTTTATAGAATCCCTTATGGCACAATTAAAATTTTTGTTGAATTATCTGAGGCATTTGTAGCCCAATATGCCCATCTTGTTGAAACAGAGCTATCAGTAGTTGATCTTGTCCACACCAAGCAAAAAGGTGGAGAAAGCCTTCCTGAATATCTGCAAAGATGGCAAACCCTTACCACCCGCATATCTTGCACCTTGCTAGAGCGCTATTTGGTGAAAATGTTTATTGATAATGCCCATCCTAGTTTGGCTCACCACATGACCATGAACTGTTTGTAGACCTACAAAGATATCAAAGAGAAAGGAATGATCCTTGAGCAAGGACTCATTAAAGATGGTGTGGTCAAGATTTACAAGGAAGCCAACCAAAATCAATCACATTCCAATGACAAGTCTAGGTATTGGAACAAAAACAAGCATGTTGCAACAGATGGCGTCACTGACACCAGACATGTGAATATTGTTGGTCCTTCTCACAACCAGTCCAACCCACCCTATCAACCAAAAAATCATCAAGCTATAAGCTACCAATAGCAGAATAACCACAACTATCAAAACCACAATCCAAGACCAAACTTTCAATGGTCTACCAATCAAGCTAATGCCATCAATGTAGCTGCAGGACAAAAGCCCAGATTCCAACCTACACCTAGAAACTATACACCCCTTGGTGAGCCATTGGATGTCATTTTTGAGAAATTAGTCAAGGAAAACCTCATCAAATTTCCTCCTACCTAGCAAATTGACCCAAGCCAATCCAAAGCTGCATGGTATAAAGACAATGAGTACTGCAAATTTCATAAGGTAAAAGGTCACACTACCCTCAGATGCATGAAACTGAAAGACTATGTGTAGGACCTCATTGATCGGAAGGAAATCACTGTTGGTGCCCAAACCTCTCCCAATGCAGGCTTATAGATCTATCAAAATGCTTTTCCTCCTCACAAAAATCAAAATCTCAGAAAAGCACCTATCCAAACCAACAACAACAACACCAACAACCGTCAGCCAAACCAACAGCATCGGAAGAACAATGACCACACTTCATCCTATATAGACTATGGTAGCCTTATAGGTTGTATATCTAAGAAAGAGCCTTCTCTCAATGTTATCAATATCCAAGGACCAAACAATGAGTGTGCAGTCACCACTCAAAGAGCCTGATTTAACATCGTAGGCCCACCCATTTCACCAGCACCATCAGCTCCATCAAAAAGCTAGTACAATATCTTGGAACACCTTGGGAACATGGCAGCCCAAATCTCCATTTTAGACCTTCTTCGCACTAGTCTTGTGTACAAGAACATCCTTGACATTGCTCTCATAAAATCTTGTGTCCCTTTTGATATCAATGCTACTAATTTTCATAATCTTGTTGGACACCTTTCATCCTCATGTGCCCTATCGTTCAAACCCATCGACATACCCGTGGTCGAGCCAGATCACACCCTTCCGCTTCGCATAGCCATCATGGTATCCAATTTTTTTTGTGAAAAGAGTAATGATAGATAATGGATCAGCCTTGAATATTTGCACCCTAAAAATCATAAAACAAGCTGGGTATACTGAGACAGATATCATCAGTGAGGTTATCACCATCAAAGCTTATGACAACTTGGGAAGAACCACAGAAGGAACTATTTTTCTGCCAATCAAGGTTGGGCCATTCATCCAAGAAACACTCTGCCATGTTATTGATATAAACCTACCATTCAACATCCTCCTTGGTCGCCCATGGATTCATGCCATGAAAGCCATTCCATCCACTTACCATCAGTGCGTCAAATTTTTGCATCAAGGCACTGAGGTAACCATCCATGCCTATCCATAACCCTTTGCTTACTACAATGCGGTTGAAGCTTCATATACAAACCATTTCCCTAGAATTGATATCAAAAAATCCATCGCCAGCTCATCCAACACTTGTAATGACCCAGAAACCATCCTCGCCTCCACCCTATTGACTGTTAAGATCAATAATAAAGGCTGTGGAGAGTATAGTCTGTCAGATGCATTTGCTGTCGGGGCACTCCCACTTGATCCACATGCCCATGGACGACCGACATATCATAAAGCTAAGGAGATTCCACCTCCTCGATACAAATAGTTTGGCCCAACAACCTTTGTATCCTAAAAAATTCCTCTTCATGAGGAGCTCACTCTAGATATCAACAATTGGTTACATAAGGATGCACCTCAAAGAAATCAAGCATGCCTTGATCACTTCAGCCAGAAGTATCCCTAAGAACATAAGCTCATCACTAAAAAATGGAACTATCAAGGTGGTGGTCTAGGACCAGAAGAAAGAGGCATGTAGTTCCCCATCGATGCACACAAGTAGGAATCGAAGTCAGGTCTTGGCTTTGGCATACCCACAATTGGGGGCACCAATACGGATGGTCACACTTTTTTGAACATTCACCGCGACCTTGTTGAAATTGAAGAAATTCCTAAGGAAGTTGAAAAGAGAGCCTACAATGATATCCCAGACCAAATCTCCCTCAGAGACTCTGTTCTCCAAGAACTATCCATCCACCTCATTGACCTACCACTCGCCCATCGACAACTCATAGATTAGGACCAACCAAACGTCATACACATTGATGAGTTCACATCAAAAGAAGTGCTTCTGAGATTTATGGGAGCTGAAACTCCTCATAAGAAAACAAAGCTATATTCTACCTATATCTACAAGCTAGATCCCAAGGGGTATTTTGGAGAAAATCCCCAACCTAGTTTCGATACACCCAAAACTAGAACTAAGGTGAATCCGAGACTAGCTATGGTAGTGAAGAGAACCCCCCAGCAAGAAAATCTAGAGCCACAAGCAGAACATGAAGATTTAACATTGCCTCCTCAAGATAATCGACCAGAGGTGTCTTCTATTCTAATTGAGGATACTCGAGAAGTCAACATTGGTTCTTCAGAGATCCCTAGACTTGTTCACATTGTTGCATCCCTATCAGAAGACCAAGCTGATCTCCTCTTTGAGGTCTTAAGAGAGAACATTGGCCGATTTGCATGGTCATATTAGGACATGCTAGGACTTGATTCAAAGCTTGTAGTTCATCATCTTGCAGTCGATCCAAAGATCAAGCCCATCAGACAAAAGCTTAGAAAAATGCACCCCAAGGTGGCATTACTGGTCAAAGCTGAATTAGAAAGAATGTCAGCTGCTAAGGTTATTCGACCTATCGACTACTCAGAGTGGATCTCCAACATGGTCCCCATCACTAAACCTTTCGGTGACATTAGAATTTGCACTGATTTCAGAGATCTTCAAAAAGCTTGTCCAAAAGATGATTTTCCCTTACCCAACATAGATATGATTGTAGATCTTACAGCTGGACATGAAATTTTGTCCCTCATGGATGGATTTTCTGGGTATAATCAAATCAAGATTGCAGAAGAGGATCAGCATAAGACATCATTCACTACCCCTTGGGGAACCTTTTTCTACAACATCATGCCTTTTGGCCTAAAGAATGCTGGGGCTACCTATCAAAGAGCTATGACAACCATATTTCATGATCTCATCCATAGCATTTTGGAGGATTATGTGGATGACATCTTGGTCAAATCTCATACCTTCATGGATCATCTTGCTGACCTAGAGAAATTCTTTGATAGGTTAGCCAAATATCATCTCATGCTGAATCCCAAGAAGTGTGTCTTTGGGGTCACATCTGGCAAGCTTCTAGGCTTTATAGTGTCTAAATGAGGTATAGAGATCGACCCCAAGAAGGTCAAGGCTATCTTAGACATGCCTCCTCCCTAGACACTGCGACAACTTTTCTCTCTTCAGGGAAAGCTTCAATTTTTTTGGCGCTTCATCTCCCAGCTTGTAGGTAAGTGTACACCATTTTTACATTTACTAAAGAAGGATGAGAACTTCAAGTGGGATCCTTTATGTCAGCGCAGCTTCGATCAGCTCAAGCAGTATCTCACCAATCCCCCTATCTTGGTTCCACCAGTTCTTGGTCATCCCCTAATTTTGTACATATCAACAATGCCTACTACTCTAGGGGCACTTCTAGCATAGCTCGATGACTACGGTAGAGAAAGAGCCATCTACTACATCAGTAGAACCTTAGTTGGTTAAAAACTCAATTATACTCCTATAGAAAAAGCATGTTTGGCAGTTGTTTTCTCAACTCGAAAGCTTCACCATTACATGCTAAGTCATACCATCCAACTAGTCTCCAAGATTGACCCTCTCAAGTATATGCTCTCCAGAACAACACTTACAGGCCGTTTGGCCAAATGGGTTATGCTCCTTAGCGAATTTGACATCCAGTATGTGGACAGAAAGGAAATCAAAGGGAAAGCTATAGCAGATCACCTAGCTGATGCACCTCTAATAGATGCTTATTTGTTGATCACAGAATTTCTAGATGAGCATATCTGTCTAATTGAAGAATAACCCCCATGGAAACTTCATTTTGATGGCTCATATACATCTCATGGATCAGGGGCAGGAATATTGTTGGTCACACCTCAAGGAGATTACATTCCAAAAGCCTTCAAGCTACAATTCCCTAGCACCAACAATATAGCTGAATACGAGGCCCTCATAGCAGGATTAAAGATAGCTGCAGAATGGAACATTGCTGAGCTACAAATCTTTGGCGATTCTCAGCTCATCATCAAGAAAACCCTAAATGAATATCAAACCAAAGATGAAAAGCTATTACCCTACAAAGAGCTAGTTGATCAACTAACCCAGCATTTTACAAGGCTTTAGTTTACACAAGTGCCTCAAATATAGAACAAAGCAACATATGCTATGGCTACTATAGGCTCACTCTTGGAAATTCCCCAAGCAGCTACACAATATGAGTTTTTAGTGGAGCAACTCCTCACACCCGCCTATGCAAATGAGGATTCAAACCGTGTTTGTATCTTGGTTGGTCCCCAATCCCCTTGGTACCATGAGATTCACACTTACCTTAATGATGGTATCATATCCCCTCACCTCACACCTACCCAATGCCAAAACCTCATCCGAAAATCATCTCGCTATGTTATCATAGCTAATACCTTATATCGTCGGGGTTATCACGATACTCTCTCTTGATGTTTAGACCAAAACGAGGCCACGATGGTGTTAAAGGAAGTACACTCTGGACTTTGCAGTGCCCACACGAGTGGTATTGTCCTAGCTTGAAAAATCCTTAGAGCAAGCTACTATTGGCCTACCATTGAAGAAGACTCCTGTGACTTTTTTAGAAAGTGTCTTCCATGTCAGCAGCATGCAAATCCTATTTACGCTCCAACACAGGATCTACAGCCTATTGCACCACCTTGGCCTTTTTCTTGTTGGGGCCTTGATCTAGTTGGAACTATCACACCCCTCTCATCTGATGGACATAAATGGATAATAACAGCTACATACTATTTCACTAAATGGGTGGAAGCAGTCCCTCTAGTCTTAGCTACAGGAGTTCAGGTCTCCAAGTTCATCTTGTACCAAATTGTTTGCCACTTTGGCATCCCATCCACCATCTTCACCGACCACGGAGGTAACTTTGAAAATATCAACATGGAAGAATTATGCACTTCCCTCTACATCCATCACCACTTTTCTAGCCCATATTTCCCACAAGGTAACGGCCAGGCAGAGGCAACTAACAAAACCCTCCTAAAAATTCTAAAGAAAGTTGTCAATGATTCCGATCGTGATTGGCACCTATAAATAAATCTAGCCCTATGGGCCTATTGAACTTCCTTCCGTACATCCATAGGCACAACTCCATACTCCCTAGTCTATGGTGCCAAAGTGGTACTACCTATAGAGGTTGAACTTCCCTCCTTGCGCATATCTTTGCAAGGGCAAATATTAGATGAAGAATACAGAGTAGCTCGGCTCACCCAGCTAGATCTCTTAGATGAGAAGCGACAACAAGCCTATGATCATCTCACAGTCTATCAAAATCATCTCAAAAGGAATTTCAACAAGAAGGTGCTTCCACAACACTTTCAGCCAAGTGACATGGTCCTCAAAGAAAACATGAAAGTCCAAGTAGATCGAGAAAAGAAAGGCAAGTTTGAACCTACATGGCTTGGTCCTTATGTTGTCACTGCTTCCTTTGGCTCCAAAGCCTATTAGCTATCTACACTAGAAGGAGAACTCTTGAATGATCCTACTAACATCATTCATCTCAAGAAGTTCTATGCTTGAAGATCCTTGGTATACCCAGCTTTTGAAAAATACAAAAAAAAATAGTAAAGAGAAATAAGCGTCTAATGGTGAAAACTTGGCAATTCAAGCACCTTGGATAGGTACCTTGGTGAAAACCTGGTAATTTAGGTGCCTTGTGTACTAAGAATAATCCATTATCTATCACTATCCTATCCCTCATCCATTCACCCACCATCTCATAAAACACCTGCTTGTTCCCTTGGTGTTCCGACCAAATATCCAAAATCTAATGGAGCTTGTAAATACCTCCTGTACAACTTGTAAATATTGTACCTCAGCTTGTAAATCTTGTACCCCAGCTTGTAAATTTTGAATCATCCCTTGTATCATATCTTGTATATCCAAATCTTTTCCAAAGCTTGTACCATATTCCAGCCTGTAAATAATCTTGTATCCTAGCTTGTATACTATCACGTGCACACACAAAACCCCATTTTCACTTAAGCTTTTTGCAAACCATCTACCTATCCACCTATCACCTATTATAGGCATCCCATCCTTCACAAACATTTCCATCTCACAAAAACCAAAACATGAACAAACTTGTACATTTGTAACATATCTTGGTCCATCAGCTTGTACATCCTCTTTAGCTTAGTACCATTGTATCTATCCAACTTTTGTGTCAGTTCCTCCTTGATCAGCATCTTGCACACATCGCACAACCCTTGGTTAGCTATCCCAATGCATCCTTTAGCTAGATCTCCTGTCACCAAAGTGTTATCCTTCTTAGTTCAGCTTGCTAGACGCATCACTCATCCAAATCCACCAGCTTAGGTGCTCTCTGATAGGTCCTTGTAGGATATAGCTTTCCTCATGTCTAATCTTGGTCCGTTAGTACCTCATCCTACCCATCTCATTGGCAAATGGTTCTCTTTTGGATTTTTGCTTTCTTTTGATTTGGACTCTTCCCTGTTGGGTCTTGAAATATCTTTTCCAAGCAATATCTTTGTTCCCTCCTCAAGGTTGCCATGATCTTCCATATCATGGTGTACTGCGAATGGGGCAATCAGAGCGAAAGGTCTTGATCATGTCTTTTGCTTGTTTTCTTTTCTGCTTGTGGGTTACCTAGTGTCGTTTCCACACTGCTTCCTCTGGGATTCATGTGTGATACTGGGGCAATCCTTGCATGTTTTTTTTGAGTCAGTTCGTCAGTCCTCTAGATAGTTGGTGAAAAGGCCTTGATGTTCTTGGTAACCTTGGCAATTAACCAACAGTCCTATAGCAAATCTAGTGCTCAACTACATGGTGGTACTTCTCTTTGAAGTATCCCCCCGCTCAAAAAGCTTCAATGGTTTCCTTTCATCTCCATTATCCCCCATCCATATCCAACATCCGTCTCTCCTACCCCAGCTTATGCATCAATATCTCTTTGAATCACTCCTCACCTTTAGCTTTAGGGATCCACAATCCTAGTCTTAGGGATTCACCAATCCAAATCAATCCACCAAGCCTCATCTTTCAAGATCCACAATCCTACTCCTAGGGATCTCCGAAACCCATCTTCTGCCAATTTGACTCTTTGAAATCTTATTGCATCAGCTTTATAATCCCCTCATCCATCTCCCTATCCTGGATTCCTTTTTATAGAGCTCCACTCCTTCATCCTCTGCAATCCCTGAGATCTTAAGCTTGCTTCCTCTTGTGCCTCTGATTCTCCCTTTATCATTCTCCCATAGTGAGAGTTTGAGCTAACTAAACCTCTTCTCTTAAGCCAATCTAAGTCTTCTTGCTCATCTCAGATTCTTGTGCTTTTCAAGAAGTCGTCGAGCCTCACTTTCTCTCCCCGCCGCTTTCTTGAGGGGGCATCTTGCAGTCCATTCTCTCCTGTTCTGCTCTAGCCTTGGGCATCTTATTTTCTTATCTTTGATGCCATGCCACTTGTGGCATCACATCAAAGAGGGGAAAAATGTAGACACCTAAAAACCTTTAGAAAATAAAGTATTTTTATTTTCTGAAAAATTCCTGATGTCATCATCATTTATTAATTAATTTATTTATTTTTATGCCATTAAATCCCTTTATCTTAATTAAAAATATTTAATTAAGGAATCCCTCCCAAAAATGTTTAAATCTTATTTAAACATTATTTCTTTATTTATTAATTATTTAATTAATAAATTGACCAAAAAACCTAAAATAAATTTTAAAAATTATTTTTTGCCCAAAACTTGGCCAGTTTCTTTAAGACCACTAACCTCTTCCAAAATCTTCTAATCCTTCTTTAATTTTGATTAAAGGATAATCCCATCATTTCCTACTCCTAATTCCAACTCAAAATATTTAATTAAGATTAAATATTAATCCTCATGTTTATTAAAAAAGTTTTAATAAATATCTCCTCAACCCAAACCCTTGAAATAAATAAAACTTTATTAATTTCCTAAAAATCTAATTTATCCTCATCCTAAGAAGTTCTAGACTCTTCTAGAAAGTCTTCATCCTCATCCTAGGAAATTCTAGACTATTCTAGAAAGTCTTTATCCTCATCCAAAGTCTAGACTCTTCTAGAAGATGTCTTTAAACCTAATCCTAATCCCCTCCTAACCTTATCACATTCCCTAAAAATGGGTTAAGACTTACTAACCCAAGCCAAAGTTAACAAATATCTCCTCCTTTACCCACCCTCATTAAATGCCATCCACTTGCCTATCCCTAAGCTAATCCTAAACCATCCTAATCCATCCTCTAATCATTTGCACAATCCTAAGCAAGCTTAAAACCCTCCTAATCAAGCCCAAGTCAAAATTTCTCTCATCTCCCTCAAAATATCTCAACCATAAAACTTTATGAAGCCCACTAGGCCATAAATGACTCTTCCAAGCCCTTTTATTGCTCTTACAAGCTATTATGAGGGTCTTTATGAAGATTTTATCCCTTGAGCCCCCTTTGTTGACTCATCCTTCCCCTTTTCTCCATCGTCTCACCTTGTGACATGTGTCACTCTCTAATTGGCTATAAGGAAGCACAATCCAAGTGCTCTCCTCTCATGCAATCTGAGCCCTCCATGAGCTTTTTCCCATCCTTGCATCTTAGCCCTCAATCCCTCAAGCCTCTTGCCTATAAATTGGATCCTTCCCCTTTGCAAAATAACACAATCCATTAAGTAAAGTCATAATTCCATTTTAAGAAGCCATTTTACATCAAAACCATACACTCACACCCAAATTCCAACTCCATTTGAAGCCCTTTTTGAAGCATAAAGCTTGAGCATACATCCTATCTATTTAGACAAAGCTACTCAACAAGAGAGCTTCTCATTGAGAGAGCCCATTAATGGTTAATATTCTCAATTGAGAGATCATCTTAGTCTATCTTGTAGTTTATGAATTTTGTTTAGTTTGTAGAAGCTTTATTTAAATTTGGTTTCTATTAGCATACTAACATTGCTCATATACACTATTGACCAGAAAAGTATAGATCTATGATTAGAAGATTTCAATATCTGACTCACACAAGGCTAGATATAGCAAATGTAGCTGAAATTATTGCAAGATTCCAAGATGATCCCAGAGAAGAAAATTATGCAATGGTTAAAGGATATTTAGATATCTAAAAGGAACATCTGAGTTTGAATTGTGGTATGATAGATCTAATGATTTTTCTCTAAGTGCTTATACTGATGCAAATTGGGTAGGCCGTATGTATGATAGAAAGAGCACTAGTGGTGGAGCCTTCTTTCTTGGAAGAAGATTTTTTTTTGGCTAAGAAAGAAGCAAAATTGTACATCACAAAGTAAAACAAAAGTAGAATATGTTGCGTCAACAAACAATTGTAATCAAGTTGTTTGGATGAAGTAGATGCTGAAGGATATAAAGATAGAAATTAGTGAACCTGTTGTCATACATTGTGACAACACAAGCACAATAAATATTTCTAAGAATCCATTGTTGCATTTGATGACCAAGCACATTTCTATTAAGTATCACATGTTGAGAGAAAAAGTTACAAAAAAGGAAATCATATTGGAGTATGTGAGCACTAAAGAGTAGATTGTAGCTATATTCACTAGGCCTCTTCCCAAAGAGACTTTTGAGTATTTACAAGATATGCTAGGGGTTATGCCCCTTCCTACATTAGAGTAGATGGTGTAAGAGTGTGTTAGTCTAGTGTAACAGAGTACCATTGTTGTCTAGACTAAATGTTGATGCTTCCTATATGGGAGAGTATCTATGATGGATAGAGTCATCTAGGACTCTGTGATGGACAGAGTCATCTAGGACTCTTGTTGGATGTTGTTTTGAATGGTGTCTTTGGATAATTGGAATAGAGTCATCTAGGACTCTTGTTGGATGTTGTTTTGAATAGTGTCTTTGGACAATTGAGCTAAGTAAGAATCATTTGTTCTAGATTTTGATGGTTGTTGAAACCTTTGACATTGATGTTAATGGAGGAGAAGTTTGGCATGAAAAACATCATGAGAGAAGACCATGAGGAAGAACATTATGCGGAGAAGAAAATACAAGAAAGAATAGGTAAAAAATATTTAGAAGAAGAACATGGAATGATAGCTTGATAGAAAACACATTGAGGTATATCAATGGGGGAGAATGATTGATTTGAAAAAGAGAGATGAATAGGATTCTTTGAACTAGATGTTTTTCATCTATGTTGCCATCAATTCCAAAGGGGGAGATTGTTGAGAGATTGTTGGAAACATGAATGTTGATTATATTCCTATGGGGGAGTATTGTAGATATGTTACTATGATGATATGTTACATTCATGATTGAGTTTTTGAATGATGTCAACATAGCAATCTTCTGTGGTATCTAATGAAAGAATAGTGAAAAGGTCAAGCTAGTACAGATGACTAGTTGAGTATTCTAACTATCCAAAGTTATGGGACATACATCTATGTATTTGGTGTATGTAGTTAATTTTAGAAGAATAAATGATAAGTCTAGAAGAAGTTATGTAAGTTTTGGTGATGTCTATTCTAAGATAGAGTTTACAGAGGCATGCTCTAGTAAACTTGTTATATCTCTTAGCATAATTGCTATTTTGAGAATCAAGGTTGATGATGTGGATAAGACACGTTGGTGATGATGTGGCTAATTTTTCTTGTCATAATATTACATGTACAAAAAAATATTCAAGTTGAAAGATGGAAGATTAATGTTATCATTAAGTGTAAAATGTTCTTAATGTGGTCCTATAATGATCAATTGAGAAGGTCTAATAGCCAACTCAAGAATTGTTTTATGGAATTGGTATAAAGGAAGGACATTTTCCTTTATCATGAAGTATGGATGTGTATGGAATTGTATGGAATAATAAGTAGCAGAGAGAGATGAATGAAAAGTTGAGTAGAGCATAGCAAAAGTGATAGAAACTTCATTATCGAGGTTTGACTATGTAATTTGAGGTTTTATATTTGGATCCAAGGTTTGTGACCTAGTCTAAAGGGTCTAAAAGTGATTAGTTTGGTTGAAAAAACAAAGGAAATGAGAACATAATAGAGAATTACATGTTTGAGTAGTGAGCTCTTATTGTAGTTGAAATTGCATGTTTGGGTAGTGGGTTCATCTTGCATACATTGTACTACAACTCCTAGTAGGATTGGAATCTCCTAACAGGGATTCAAAGTCTCCTAATAGGGACTCATATGTACTCAATTTTTTAATGGACTCCTAATAGGGTCCATTCTCTAGCAAGGAATATTTATATTAGTACATCATCTTGTGGGCATCATTCCCATTGGGGTTTTCCGCCTGATCAAGGGTTTCCCTAGTCAACATATCTGGTGTAATTATCTATGTGCATCTTATTATGGTTTCTTTTTACTTTGGTTGAATGTTTAAGTTTGTTTGAAGAAGATAAATATTTTAATTGTTAGATAAATGATTCAACCCCCCTCTTAGTTATCTTGGCAGACTATTTTTTCTAACAGAATCTGTCCCTTTGACCTTCACTACTAAAAATTAAATTTCAAGGTTCATCCTAAACTATATCATATGCCACTATGAAGTCCTCTTGGCTATTATTTCTAATCATGGTAGTTCATTCCAAAATAAGGATGTTGATACATGCTGCAAGAATTACAACATCTACCATGGATATTCTAGCATTTATCACCCATAGGGAAAAGGCAAAGCAAAAGAATCTAATAAGACCATTTTCAAGATTTTCCAAAAGAATGTTAATAATTATAGTTGATATTGGCACCTACAACTAAATCTAGCTCTTTGGACCTATAGAACAAGTGTGTGTGCTCCTACTAGTGTAACATCATACTCTCTAGTCTATGGCACTGAGGTCATCCTTCCTATTGAAATTGAAATTGAAATTTCATCATTAAGAGTATCCCTATAGGATATTGTTGATGATGAAAACTACAGAGTATCCAGACTATATGAACTTGAAATTCTAGATGAGTGGATGCAAGTTTCCTTGACACATCTACAAGCTTACCAAAACTAACTCAAAAGGAGCTATACCAAGAAATTCTAAGGTTGTCATTTTGAGGTCGGTGACCTAGTCCTAAAAATGAACTACAAGACTCAACAACATAGAGAGAAATTAGGAAAATTTGAACCAAATTGAGAAGGACCGATGTAGTCACTACAACATTTGGGTATGGAGTATATCAGCTTGTGACTCCACAAGGTGAACCATTGCCTGTGCCCATCAACATCATGCATCTCTACAAGTACTATACTTGATTCCATCTAAAAGTCCTAAAAAATAGCAAAAAATAAAGGCAAAAAGTCATTTGTATCAACATTAGCATTATTACCATTACCAATTTAAAAGTTTTAAAAGTAATTTAAAAGTAATTTAGAAGTTTAAAAAAAAAATTAATTTTTAAAAAAATTAAAAATTTTTTTTTATAAAAAGGTTTACTAAAGAGGAATCGTAACTTACCTTCAAGTCAAAGTAAAAAAATTATTTTATATAAGTAAAAAAACTTTCAAAAAACTTTTGGATCTTTATTAAATGTTATTTTAAAACACTTTTATGTTAAAAAACTTGTTTTTTTTATTAAAAAGGTAAGAACATATGTGGCTGAAAGTTAGCTATTTTTACTTAAAAGTGAATACTAAACTTGTTAAAAAATATATGTGAAACATAAACACTATGCAAATAAAAATATAAATATGAAGAACGTATTTTCTATAATGAATATATCCAATGCATGGTGGATTTAGAAAATGAATGCCTTTGAGCTTTAAATTGATATGAGTTCCTTCCTTGTGATTGGATTAATAATAGAAGAATATCTCAATGAATGCCAAAGAAGGGCTGAATTAATAATACAAGAATATTGCAGGTCTAAAGATAGAAGAATATGGTAGAAAAGGGAGATGTTACCTGCTAAAAAGAATATGGCAGATAAAGACAAATAAATCAGTATTGATAAGATAAAATGTTTATGAAAGGGATAGGGCCAAACGATTTTAGGAGGGAGAAGGAAGAGAGGAGGGATGATAGCAAGTGAAAGGAATGGTCGAGCAGTGTGAAAGGAGGGCTATATGAGAAGGAGCAACCGACTGATGAAGGTACGACTAAGCAAGAGAAGGAGACAAAAATGAGGGCAGGAAAACAAAGAAAATAGATGGAGCTGGGAGGGACAAAAATGATGAAATGAAGGGTTAGTGGTAAGGGAGCAGCAAAGCTCATGCAGGAGAAGGAGGGTCGGGCCTCAACAAGAGAAGGAGGCTCAAGACATGCAAAGGGGAGCAAGAATGGAACAATAGGCAACATGCAAGGGCTTAAACTTAGCAGAAAAAGAGCAGTACTCTAATGATTGAGTGGGTCACACAAAAAATAGGCATATGAAAGATCACGTAATAGAAATCAATGAAATGCAATGAAGGCTCACACAATCAAGCAGTGAGGAAGAGATAAATAGATGAGGGAGTGGTTGAGAAAAAAGAAATTAAAAGGAAAGATCTAATGAGTGGAGAATAGATTTGAATATAATAAAAATGCATAATATTTCTAAAAATATATATTATTAAGAATTAAGTATTTAGGAAAAAAATACATATGAGAGACAATTTTAAATTTTCAAAAAAAATAATATCAATTGGTTTAAACCTATCAATGTAAGTTGACTAAAGATATAATCATAAATAATATTATTTAAGTGTTCCCTCTAATGAAAATATTAGGGAAATAACCTTTTTTTATATTTTAAATATTTAATCAAAAAATAATAAATGCACACTGTACAATAATAATAAAAAATTTTTAAATTAAGAATTTATAAATGCTACTTGTTAGAACAATAAAAAAAAATTAAAAAAATATAAATACCCTTTGGCGGCAAGCCTTCCAAAGAGGGTTAGAAAAAAAGTTATAGAAAAAACTCACAACAAAAAGGATTAAAACAAAAGTTTTTCTCCTCTTCTCCTCTATTAGCAAAAAAAATCCACTATGGTAACCTTTAGAAAAGCTCAAAACAAGGATTAGAAAGCTCTGATACCATGTAACAAATTGAGCAAAATGAAAACTAATAAAACAATCCAAGAGAGCTTAATATGAAGAATGATACCATAAACCAAATACGTTTCTCAATGGATCAACAAGAATGGAGACAAGAGATTTTGAAAGGGGAAAGCAAAGAAAACCCCTTGTGTAATATTAAGAATGTGGCAAAGAAGCCTAAGGAAAGAGAGAGGAGGAGGAAGTATTATGGAGCAAATTAGCTCATTACAATAACATCAAGAAGATGTGTAGAAGAAGTTGTTGAAGAATGAGAGAGGCATCTCTTTTATAGAGATGAGAAAGGAGTTGCATGTGTAACTCTCATTTCTATGAATGCCACCATTCATAATAAGTGTGTGCAAAGTGTCAATATTCTCTTAAGGAGGAATAAACTACTTTCCTTAATAAAGAAATTACAAAAAAGGAGTTATCCTCACATGTGGACTAGAGGACAAGAAAATAATATGTCCTTCACATGTGTACTAAAGGATAAAATACATAAGGGATACCTTGGTTTATCTCATTTAATAAATAAATACAACCAAGGACAGATTACTACTTCTAACACCCTCCTTTAATCTTTACTTGGGGAGATGGTGTCAAACCCAATTTACAATATTACAACTTGATTTTTTTGAAATGTCTTCATTGTGCAAGAGGTCTCTTATTATCATGGGTACATCATTGGAGAGCCAAGAGAAGTGGATAATCCTTCAAGTGTGTTACATCGTCAAGTGGATTCATATGGCATAGGATCTGTATAATAAATAATGATGTCTTGCATGTGCCTTGATGGATTACCTGAAACATACAAACAAGAAACAAGGAAACTATCCACAAGGATAATTTCAGCTTATATTCAAGTTAAAAACATTTTAACTATAAGTAAACTCTCATAGAGTAAATTGAAATAGAGTGATAAATATAAGTGTAACTTGGTACCACAAAGAAATCAAGATAAATCATATTTTGCAAAGAACAAATATGTTATCAAAACTTTCAAGAAAGGTCCATAGAAAAGGCTAGCTAATGAATCTAACATCAACAATGCATCAATCACGTGGATATAGACAGTCCACTAATAAGTCATTTTACTACAAGTTAATGGGTAATCAATCCATAACCTGCATGATCATGATTTAAGCAATGAAGTATACATAAAATTATATGGCATGTTTTCAAAGATATCAAAGGGGAGGAGTATGAGTATTAACAATAGATTGCCTTCAAATAAGAGTAAAATGCCTTCAAGATGGGTTAGATTAACTGAAATTGGAGGAAAACTCCAAGAATAAATGGTATAAACCATAAAGTGCCAATATGGCAATAGAATGATGCTAGAAGAGCATAAACTGCACTTATGTGCCAATCAATAGAATAAGATAAATGTTGAAGGCAATAGTTTATAATAGCTCATAATCCCAAGGAAAAAAAATTTGCATATGTGAAATATATAAGAATGCACTCATAATTGTCAGGTCACAAAATACACAATAATTTGTATATTTATCAGGATATATATGTGAGCCCCCATATATATACACGAATAAATATACTTAAAATATCATGGTATGAGATCATGAAAATAGAATTAAGATCATATATAGAACATAATTTCTAGGCAACATACTAAGGAGAAGTGCCAAAGATGATAAATGATGATCATTAACATCAAACCATATTTGTAGTAATTAATCCTCCTAGGTTAAAGTCCAGCCATTCTAGAAATTGATCTCTTTTACTAAGTACTTTTTGAAACCATTTATTTTTTCTCTTAACAAATTTATCACTAGAGGAAGAGTCATGATGTATGAATGTACCATTTGTATCAATATTAGCATTATTACCATTACCAATATTAGCATTATTACCATGATCTATAAATGCATCATTATCATTACCACTGTAAGAAAAAATAGGAGAAATAAAGGTAGATATATGAGGAGTAGGGTTTAGAGAAGGAGGTTGGTCCTCCACTAACACAATTCTACTTCCACTAAATTGTTCATTTTAAGCATTAGAAGAAACATGCACACCATTTCCTACAAGACAAACATTTCGTGCTATGTGCACTTTGTTAGTAATAGGATTATAAGCTTGATAACATTTGGTATTTTGCATGTTTTCACTCATGCAACATGTATATGCAATCCTAGATGAAGAAATAGGAGGTAAATTTTCAACTGTATTAGATGAGATATGCTCATTTTTCAAATGAGAAAGCCTTTCATGCTCCATATTAAAAGCAATATCTTTGTGCAAAGAGTGTCTAGAAGAGGTGAACCCAGAAAATTTAAATAAGTTATCATGGCCTAACTTAGCATTAGCAACAACTTCATTAGTGTTAGGATCAATAACAAAGCACATGTCCCTATGAAACTCAACTTTGTAATTTTGACATAATTTTACAATAGAAAGAAGATTGTATTTCAACTCAGGAACATAAAGGGCATCATGTAATTTTCCATTTCAAATACTAACATTACCAAATCCTTCAACTTTGCAACTATGATTATCAGCTAATTGAATTGGAATATTAGAAGGATCGAATTTTAAAGAATCAAACACTTCTTTATGAAAAATAACATGTTGAGATGCACCAGTATCAATAATCCATTCTAAATTTTTAGGAACATTGTAACTAACAGTAAAAGCATGACGAGATGGATGAGAATTTTGATTATTGTTATTGATAGGTTGCTTATCTTTTTATTTTTTAAAACAATTATTAGTTACATGACCATCTTTCCCACAATAAGTACAGAGGATTTTTTATTGGATTGATTGGGATGAGTATTATTACGATGTATGTTTGGATTAAAATTATGATTATAGTGATTATTATTATTATGAGTATTGGGAGAATCATTATTAGAAGATTTGAAATTCTGATTTTGACTTTTAGACACATGCATGTTCATTAGATCTAAGCGTACCAAATTGCAATAACTTAGCTTCCTCTTAGCGCAACAAATTTTGAAAAATACTATACGCTAATTGATTAGACAAAGTAGGAATAACAAGTTGAGAATGAACATTAGTGATAAATTGTTGAAACTGTCTAGGAAGACATTTCTTTAAAATAATGGTAATTAATATAATATCAGTGAGAGTAACACCTAATCCAATTAGTTGACTTTTAATATAATCAAATTTAAGTAAAAATTCATCCATAGATTTGAAATCAATATACCTCAAGTCTTCCAAATTATCTTGCAATTGAATCTTGCATGATTCAGATGGTCTATCATACATTTGCTTCAAAATAGCTCAAGCTTCGTTGGCATTAGTGCAATGAGAAATTAGAACATATAAATTTGGGTTAAGAGATATACCAATGAGGCCAAGGGCTTCCTCATTTTTAGTATTCCATGCATTTTTTTCATCTTGTGTAGCCGAGGTACCAGGAACTACAGAAGGGTCAGTAGCAACATCTAAAATATGCTTGAAATGAAATATAAATGAAAGATGAGTTTTTCAAGCATGATAGTTTGAGTTATTTAACTTAATTTCAGGAATTAAGGTTGACATTCTTTAAGTATGATGTAAAAAAGACCTGATTAAAATAACTTACTTAAAAAAAATCTTTTATATGTAACAAAAAGATTTAAAAAATAAATAAATTTTATTTTAAAAAAATTGAAAAAAAATACTTAATAAGAATTTTAATCTTAAAGAGGTTAAATCACTTATTTAAAAAAAAACTTAATTAAAGACAACTTTAAAAAGTTTAAGAACTTCTTAATAATTTAAAAGTTTTTTAAAAAATTAATTTTTAAAATATTTTAAAAGGTTTTTATAAAAAGGTTTACTAAAGAGGAATTGTTCCTTACCTTTAAGTCAAAGTAAAAAACTTATTTTATATAAGTGAAAAAACTTTCAAAAAACTTTTGGATCTTTAGTAAATGTTATTTTAAAATACTTTTATGTTAAAAAACTTATTTTGTTTATTAAAAAAGGTAAGAACATACGTGGCTGAAAGTTAGCTATTTGTACTTAAAAGTGAATACTAAACTTGGTAAAAAATATATTTGAAACATAAACACTATGCAAATAAAAATAAAAATATGAAGAACGTATTTTGTATAACGAATATATCCAATGCATGGTGGATTTAGAAAACGAATGCCTTTGAGCTTTAAATTGATATGAGTTCCTTCTTTGTGATTGGATTAATAATAGAAGAATATCTCAATGAATGCCAAAGAAGGGTTGAATTAATAATAAAAGAATAATACAAGTCTAAAGATAGAAGAATATGGTAGAAAAGGGAGACATTACTTGCTAAGAAGAATATGGCAGATAAAGACAAAGAAATCAATATTGATAAGATAAAATGTTTATGAAAGGGATAGGGCTAAATGAGTTTAGGAGGGAGAAGGAAGAGAGGAGGGATGATAGCAAGCGAAAGGAATGGTCGAGTAGTGTGAAAGGAGGGTCGTATGAGAAGGAGCAGCCGATTGATGAAGGTATGACTTAGCAAGAGAAGGAGACATCAATGAGGGTAGGAAAACAGAGAAAACAGAGGAGTTGGGAGCAACCAAAAGGATGAAATGAAGGGTCAGTGGTAAGGGAGTAGCAAAGCTCATGTAGGAGAAGGAGGGTCGGGCCTCAACAAGAGAAGCAGGCTCAAGACATGCAAAGGGGAGCAAGAATGGAATAGTAGGAAACATGCAAGGGGTTAAACTTAGCAGAAAAAGAGCAGCACTCTAATGACAGAGTGGGTCACACAAAAATAGGTATATGAAAGATCACGTAATATAAATCAATGAAATGCAATGAAGACTCACACAATCAAGTAGCGAGGAAGAGATAAATAGATGAGGGAGTGGCTGAGAAAAAAGAAATTAAAAGGAAAGATCTAACGAGTGGAGAACAGATTTGAATATAATAAAAATGCATATTATTTCTAAAAATATATATTATTAAGAATTAACTATTTAGGAAAAAAAAATCATATGACAGACAATTTTAAATTTTCAAAAAAAAAAAATCAATTGGTTTAAACCTATCAATGTAAGTTGACTAAAGATATAATAATAAATAATATTATTTAAGTGTTCCCTCTAATGAAAATATTAGGGAAATAACCTTTTTTTTATATTTTAAATATTTAATCAAAAAATAATAAATGCACACTGTACAATAATAATAAAAACTTTTCAAACTAAGAATTTATAAATGCTACTTGTTAGAACAATAATATATATATATATATAAATACCCTTTGGCAGCAAGCCTTCCAAAGAGGGTTAGAAAAAAATTTATAGAAAAAACTCACAACACAAAGGATTAAAATAGAAGTTTTGCTCCTCTTCTCCTCTATTAGCAAAAAAACTCCACTATGGTAACCTTCACAAAAGCTCAAAACAAGGATTAGAAAGCTCTAATACCATGTAAGAAATTGAGCAAAATGAAAACTAATAAAACAATCCAAGAGAGCTTAATGTGAAGAATGATACCATAAACCAAATACGTTTCCCAATGGATCAACAAAAATGGAGATAAGAGATTTTGAAAGGGGAAAGCAAAGAAAACCCCTTGTGTAATATTAATAATGTGGCAAAGAAGCCTAAGGAAAGAGAGAGGAGGAAGAAGCATTGTGGAGAAAATTAGCTCATTATAATAACATCAAGATTTGTAGAAGAAGTTGTTGAAGAATGAGAGAGGCATCTCTTTTATAGAGATTAGAAAGGAGTTGCATGTGTAACTCCCATTTCTATGAATGCCACCATTTATAATAAGTGTGTGCAAAGTGCCAATATCCTCTTAAGGAGGAATAGACTACTTTCCTTAATAAAGGAAATACAAAAAAGGAGTTATCCTCACATGTGGACTAGAGGACAAGAAAATAATATGTCCTTCACATGTGTACTAAAGGATAAAATACATAAGGGATACCTTGGTTTATCCCATTTAATAAATAAATACAACTAAAGAAAGATTACTACTTCTAACAAAAAATATTAAAAAAAAAAGTAAAAAGTCATGAAAAAAAGAAATAAAAAAATAGAAGTCATGAAAAAATGGATGCCTTGATGAAACCTGAGAAAAAAGCATCTTGGTAATTTAGCCGACTTGATAATTTGTATGGTATAAATATAAAGTCAAGTTGAGATTTTAATGTATGTGAGAGAATGCAAGTGTATTGATTGATTGAGAAGGAAAGTTTGTGAGCGAACTTGAAGGATGGTTAGATATCCTTGTGGAGCAGCAAAGTAATATTCAATCAAGAATGATCTAGCGTGAAGTAGAAAAAATATATGTAATCAGCAATTCAGTTGCATCTCATTCAGGTCATTTCATTGTTACTTTCTTACCATTATAGTAGTGATTCCAAAATCTCTTAACAGAGTTGGTTTAACAGCCAGTTGTAAATCCTCTAACAAGGTGACAATTCCATTGAATTTTTCTAAAGACCTCTTGTAAGGCCACTCCTTATAGGGTGATTAAATCCTCTAACAAGGTCACACCTAACAGTGTGTTTTGTAACCTTTAACTAGGTTGGCTCCTAACAAGGCTCACTTCAGAAGAGTGAAAAATAGCAACTAGTTACATTGGTGGTTTTTTCCATATTGGGTTTCCACGTTAAATCCTAGTGTCTCATGTGTTCATGTTATTTATTTTATGTTTTCAAGTTAATTATTGTGAATGTTTAAGATTAGAAATAAGTAAATCACACTACTTTTATCAAGTTACAACATTTTCTGTGTGTCTACTGAATAATAGAAGCAATTAGTTTTATTGTTAACATCCAAGGGATCTAAAATATTTTTTGTGGTAACTGATTCACCCCCCCTCTTAGTTACTCCATCTATATTTCCAACAATCAATATCAAAGCTTTTGGTACTTGTAGAAAAGGTTTCAAGGACCTAAGCTAAATATTAGGATGTCTTACAAGAGAGAAATTTCAAAGCTTAATAGAGATAACTTTTTAGCATGGCAAGGACTCATGAGACTTCCTCTGGCTTCCATTGGTGATTCAAGATGCAAATATCTTGATGAAAAATACACAACTCCCATTGGTACATTATCTATTGGTGACATTGCTAAGAAAAAGAACCATAACACCATGATGCTAGATATTACATCTACTCTTAGCTATGAAGAATTTGATGATATCAAGGACTGCAAAACTGCCTTTGAAATGTGGAATAAGGTAAAGGACATCTATGGTGGTGATGAAAATGTGAGGAGAGCCAAAGAAGAAATCCTTAGAGGACAATTTGATCAAATGAGAATGAGAGAAGATGAAAATATTGCCAAATATGTGGAAAGAATCAAAGTAAGTGTCAGTACAATCAAGGAAGAAACTGTTGTAAGTAAAGTTCTCAAAACATTGCTTCCTATCTATGAAATTAGAGTATTTGCTATTCAAGAAAGAAGGTGTGAGACAAATTATAAGATAACTTTGGATACCTTAGTAGGAAGATTAACAAATTTTGAGCTTGATAACTATGATAATTATGTTCTAACTTTCAAGAATATTGAATTTGCATTTGAGGCCAAGCTTTCACTTAGGGAGAAAGGCAAAAAAATAAAGGACATTTAGTTAGAAAGTGAAGAAGAATTAGAGGAAAGTTCTGATAGTGACCTTGAAGTTGTTGAAGCTCTACTTGCAAAGAAATATTCTAGAGGTAGAGGAAAATATAAAGGTAAAGTTCCCCTAATCTATTTTTCATGTGAAAAAATTGGTCATATTGTTGCCAGGTGCCCAAAAAAAGAAAGCAAGGATGAGAAGAAAAGTAACAAGTGCAATCTCAAGAAAGATTTCAAAAATCACAAATTATTCAAGGAAAAAGGTAAGAAGACATGTTTTATGGCTAAAGATTCAGGTAATAGTGAAGATGAAAAAGTTTACATTGTTGTAAAAGATGAATCTGGTGATGAAGAAGGTAAGATGGCACTTATCTCTCATGTCAGTAAGAATGAAACATGGATCATAGATAGTGGATGTTCACATCATATGACTAGAGACAAAACAAAGTTTGAACACTTTGAAGACTATGATGGTGGTAGTCTAAGGTTTGGAAACAATGAACCTTGTTGCATAAAAGGGAAAGGCCAAATTTCATTAACCAAAGAACTTGTATGTGACAATGCCTATTGGATTGAAGGACTAAAACATAATTTTTTAAGTGTGGCACAACTAATCAACATTGGATTCAAGGTGTAATTCATACATGGCAAGGCAAGACTACTGGATGGCAAAGAAAAACTAATTGGATCAGGCAAACAAACAAAAGGTAACCTATTTTATCCTGATCTTGGTGATTGCTCATGTTTTATTGCTCAAGTTGAAGAAATTTGGTTATGGCACAAAAGGTTATGTCATGTAAATTTTTATAACATGGTAAAAATAAGTAAATTTAGAAAAGTGAGAGGGATTCCTAATTTGAAGAAACTAGATCTTGGTTTATGCAAGAATTGTCAGATTGACAAAATGGGAAAGACTAGTTTTAAAAAAAATATATCAATTTGAAGATATCTTGGAAATAGTGCATACTAATTTGTGTGGATCTATTGGAATAAAAAGCTATAGTGGAAAAAATTCTTTATTCTTTTTATTGATGACTACTCTAGAATGATGACCATGATGCATCTAAGAGAGAAGTTAGAAGCATTTGAAAAATTCAAATGGTATTTGGCAATAGTAGAGAAAGAAACAAGGAAAAGATTGAAATGCTTAAGATCAGATAGATGTGGTGAATTCATCTCCAATGAATTCAACAACTTTTGCATTGAAAGAAGAATCAAAAGATAGGTATTAGCCCCTAGAACTCCTAAGTAGAATGGAATAGCTAAAAGAAAAAATAGATCTATCATGGATTGTGCAAGGACTTTAATGATTGAAAAGAACATTGTTATCAAATACTGGAAGGAAGCTATCAGCACTGCAGTTCATACCTTAAATTGAGTATAGTTAAAGAAGGACATATAAAACTCCCTATGAGTTATGGTATGGCTACAAACCCAATGTAAGTTATCTAAAATTATTTGGAAGTAAATGTTATATCTTGAAAGAATCTAGAAAAGAAAAGTTTGATGTGAAAGGTGATGAAGGTATATTCTTAGGTTATTCTTGCAGAAGTAAGGCATATAGATGTTTGAACTTGTCTACTCATAAAATCATAGAAATTGCACCTGTGAGAATTGATGAGTTTGCAGAAAGGACTGAAGAAGAAAGCAAAAAGGAATGAGAAGATTACAAGAGATTTGTTTACATTAAACCTAATACATTTCCAGACACATCTATCAATAAGGAGACTTCTACTCCCAAGTCTTCCTTAGTCACCGAGTTGCAAGAAGTTCAAACTGAGTCATAAGGACCCAAGTCACATTCTGAAGCTATCAAGCCAATGCCTACTGAGTCTGAGAAACCAGTACTAGAAGCTGAAATTCAAGAGGATGACAATGCAATTCATTCAAAAGGAAAGGAACCTATATTAGCCAAGTATGTTAGGAGACATCATGCACTAGATCAGATTATTGGAGATGAATTAGAAGGTACTATGACAAGAAGTAAGCTAAAAGGTACATGTTTACTAGCTGATTTTGAACCTAGAAATGTTAAAGATGCATTGAGAAATGAAAGCTGGATTGAGGCTATGAATGAAGAGATAGAGAAAATAGAGAACAAAACCTGGACTTTTGTACCTAGTCCTAAAGATAAAAATGTGATTGAAACAAAGTGGATATTTAGGAATAAGTTGAATAAAGATGGTAAGGTATCAATAAACAAAGCTAGATTGGTATATAAAGGCTACTCTCAAGAAGAAGGCATTGATTATGGAAAAAATTTTGCTCCTGTTGCAAGATTGGAAGGTGTCAAGACCTTGCTTGCATATGCAACACATATAGGATTTAAGGTATATCAGATGGATGTTAAATTTGCATTTCTCAATGGTATTCTTGATGAAGAAGTCAACATTGAACAACCAGAAGGTTTTGTTGATCCAGAAAAAAGGGACATGGTCTACAAATTACACAAAGCATTGTATGGTCTAAAACAAGCCCCTAAAGAATGGTATGAAAGATTGCATAACTACATTATACAAATTGGTTTCTAGAGAACTAATGATAATAGTAGTTTATACATCAAAGAAGGACCAAAAAACAAGATTTTATTGGCAGAAATATTTGTGGATGATACTTTATTTACAAGGAATGATGATCTATGCAAATAATTTTTAGAGCAAATGAACAAAGAGTTTGAAATATCTATGTTTGGTGAGATTAAGTTCTTTGTTGGTCTTCAGATATAATAGAGTAGGAATGATATCTACATCACTCAGTCTAAGTATATCAAGGAGATACTCAAGAAATTTGGTATGGAAGATTCAAAACTAGTTGGAACCCCAATGTGTACTCGATGAAAGCTTACCAAAGATGATGACTCAAAAGATGTAGATTAGACATTATATAGATCAATGATTGGAAAATTATAGTATGTAGTTCATACAAGGCTTGATATTTCTCTTGTAATTGGTATAGTGGCAAGATTCTCGGCAAAACCTAGAGAAAATCATATGAAGGGAATAAAAAGAATTTTGAGATATTTGAAAGGTACCGAAGACTATGACTTATGGTATAAACTTGGAGGAAATCTAGACTTAAAAATATTTACTAATGCTAATTAGGTAGGAAATATTGATGATAGAAAGAGTACAAGTGGTGGAGCATTCTTTCCTGGTAAAAGGTTGGTATCATGGACAAGTAAAAAGCAAAACTACACATCCCAATCCATAGAAAAAGTAGAATATGTTGTAGTAGCAGTGAACTATTCTAATATTGTTTCATTTAGATAGTTGTTGGAAGGCATGAAGGTTGAGATCAAAGAAATGGTTGTCATGTTTTGTAATAATACAAGTGCAATTAACATATCAAAGAATCTAGTGATGCATTCCAAAACCAAGAATATTGCCATAAAATATCATTTTGTCAGAGAATTAGTGCAAGATAAAGAAATCAGATTGGAATATATCCATACCAAAGAACAAATTGTAGACATATTTACCAAGCCATTACCTAAGGATGCCTTCTTGTATCTAAGAGATAAGTTAGGGGTCATTCCCCTATCTAAGCTCACTAAAATAAAGTTTTAGTGATGTATCAATAGGAACCAAGTTGAAAATCTATTAGTTGATGTAGCATAGTCATAGGAACATTGCATATGAATCAATACTCAAGGTATATTGATACTAATTTGGCATGTGTTGTCAAAGAGGGAGAGTTTACTATCATATCTTTTTGAATTTTTTTTTGAGGAAGAAGCTATGTAATTCCTTCATAGAAGGAGATTAATATATTAGAGAAATTTGTGGTATAAAATCTAAGAGGAAGAAAACTTTCTATCAGAGAAAGTCTTGTTTTCAAATTTCATCATGCTATGACATGTTGTATTGTCATCAATGCCAAAGAGGGAGATTGTTGGATACAATTGTCTAATTGTGTGTTGTCTTTGATGTTACACAAATGTCATATTAGTTGTTAGTTTGTGATTACCGAGCTCACTTGGTTAGCAAGGAAATTTTCCTTGTCTACCAAGCATTCCTAGAGATTACTTTGCTAAGACAATGTCTACTGAGCTCACTCTAGTATCAAAGGAAATTATGGTAGAAAGCAGTGTTAACCGAGTTCTCATGGTTAATGAAGGAAAGTTGGTTAGAGTCAGTGTTCATCGAGTTCACTTGGTTGCCAAAGGATTTTGCAAGTTTTTAGTGTTAACCAAGCTTCTATTGGTTAACACAAGAAATCATTTTTAGGATCAGTGTTTACCAAGCATGGTCAGCCAATGAAGAATTTTGTTGATTTGGGATATGAAGTCTAATTATTTCAAGTATTGATTCTAGTTGAATGTGGTAATGATTATTGGTCATTATAATTTGTAATTGAACCAACTTGATAATTTGTATGGTATAAATATAAGGTCAAGTCAAGATTCTAATGTATGTGAGAGAATACAAGTGTATTGATTGATTGAGAAGGAATGTGTGTGAGTGAACTTGAAGGATGGTCAGATATCCTTATGGAGCAGCAAAGTAATATTTGATTAGGAAGGATCTAGCATGAAGCAGAATAGAGATTTGTAATTAACAATTCATTTTCATCTCATTTAGGTTACTTCATTGTTACTTTCTTACCATTGTAGCAGTGATTCCAATATCTCTTAATAGAGTTGGTTTAATAGCCAGTTGTAAATCCTCTAACAAGGTGATAGTTCCATTGAATTTTTCTAAAAACCTCTTGCAAGGCCACTCCTTACAAGTTGATTAAATCCTCTAACAAGGTCACACCTAATAGTGTGTTTTGTAACCTTTAACCAAGTTCGCTCCTAATAGGGCTTACTTTAGAAGAGTGAAAAATAGTAACTATTTACATTGGTGGTTTTTCCCATATTGGGTTTCCACATTAAATCCTGGTGTCTCATGTGTTCATGTTATTTCTTTTATGCTTTCAAGTTAATTATTGTGAATGTTTAAGATCAGAAATAAGTAAATCAATCACACTAGTTTTACCGAGATACAACATTTTTTGTGTGTCTACTGAATAATAGAAGTAATCAATTTTATTGTTAACATCCAAGGGATTTGAAATATTTTTTGTGGTTTCAACCCCCCCCCCCCCCCCCCCCCCCCCTTAGTTACTCCATCTATATTTCCAAAAAATTTCACGGTGTCCAACCCTCTACCTATCAACATTCTACTAGGTTTGACCAAAACATAACCTAGGTTTGAATAATTTTGACCACTTTTGACCATGTTTGATTGAGTTAACCTATGCTCTATCCTTGAGGGTTTTGCGTATGCGTGCCAATTTTTGGGCTATTATGGGCCTATTTTAACTATTTTTGGAGCCTTTAAGCATTGTGGAGGGTAATTGGGGCCCCCAATTATGCTTAGTGTGCTCTTGGGCATGCCAAGTGCACTCAGTGTTTTGGCCATGCCAAGTGCACTCAGTGTGCACTTGGCCATGCCAAGTGTGCTTTGAGCACACTTAGGGAATTTTGATGCCCTAATGTATCCTCAGGACTTTGAGTGGGCCCATTTTGACTATTTTCACAGCCACAAAGCATCCTAGAGCATAGTTGAGGCCCCCAACTATGCTCAGTGCACTCTTGAGCATTCTAAGTGCACTCAGTGTGCACTTGGTCATGCCAAGTGTGCTTAGAGTACACTTGGTACATTTTATGTGTACTTGGGGAATTTTAAAGCTCTAATCTATCCTTAAGACCTTGATTGGGCCCTGTTTGACCCCTAACTAATACTAAAATTCATAAAATTCATAAAATACATAGAAAAGGCCTTAATGTACTCACTATATGTGTCTTCCCATCATTGGTAGGTACACACTCATTCTCTGTGGTGTTGCTCCCTTGATAGTCGATCCATTTTCCTTGCTCTAGAGTTCCTTTCTTCCAAATAAGAGTGTGAAAATTATTACCAAACCCATGTTCAAGCCCTTTTATAGACCCATTTATGCCTAGATGGATGTGTAAGAGACATTTTTATGTTGGTTGCGATGCTTTTGCACTCTAGACACCATAAATTTTGCATTTGAGCTCCAATTTTTGATTCATAAGTTGTTATGGTTGTGTGTTATTTTTGACAAATTGACCTATCATATGCATTTTTTGGTCAATTTCATGAGGAGGAACCCATATATACCACTCCTACTAGGGCACACTTTTATGGCTTTTTTATCAGTAGTATTTGACATAATGCTCTAAAGCACATTATATCAAAGAGGGGAAAAATGTAGATGCTAAAAAATGGTTCATGTCTATTGTTTAATCAAATTTTCATACTAACACATCCCATTTTTTGATTTCACTAATTATGATCTTTTGGCCAATTTGGTTACCATTTAAGCATATTGCAACCATATTCTGCATCACTTGTACACCCTTTTAAATCAATTGTCGATCATTTCAAAATAGATTCCCATTTCATCCAAACTTTATGAAATTAACTCCAAATCATTTGAACATCATTAAAATCACATCTAATCAACTCTAAACCATTTCAACATCATCAAAATCCTTTCTAATCAATCTAGAATCATCCCAAATCAACCCTAATCAACCCAAAACATGTCAAATATCTCAAATCAATCATCATTTGTCCAAACCTTAGGCATTGTCATGTCCCTTAGTGCTAGATCAAATTTGTCATCTTTATCATCCGATCATTAACATTGTCAAATCCCTTAATGTGAGATTATGACATTATCATACCAACTTAATAACATTGACAATCTCTGTCAATGTTATTATGATAAACCCTATCAATCAATTTCAATCTTGTAGCCTTTACAATGTCTATTAAATGTCATGTTGGTGTAAATAGGTATTTACTATTTATACTTTACTTAAGTTTACTTAGGTTAGTGCATTGTTTTATTATTTATTTTTATGAGACACTTAGGAGTTTGTGCACCTTTTTGAGTTGTCATATTGACAATATAGAAGTACGTAACTCTAATTATGCACATGGTGTCTACAACACAGGAGTTTGCATCATTCACTAAGTTGTCATGTAGACAACACAGTTATTCACACTCCTAATTTAGCACATGTTGTCTACAACACTAATTTGTATGTCACACCATTATAGGCTTATCTTCTCATCATCGTACTTACTTTTGTGCTTAATGGAATATAACCCATATCTGGTGGACATGTGCCTAGTTGTATGACTTATCATGATGCTAATTCCAAGGCATTCTAGATGCATCTTAGAGGCCTTTATATTTAGGCACTCCTAGTGTACTTGTACATTGTATTGAATACTATACAATTATTCTAATCATGCTTTGGTCTAATTTGTGCTTGTATTTTGAGTTCCTTAGTCTTGGGTGAATTCTGCCCTAAGGCAAATTCTTACATGGTATCAGAGTTGAAGGAGATACTTATCACATAACCATTGGAGACCTTGTTGCTTCATCTCTCAAAGGGACCCAATTCAAATCTGGAGCATCAGCAACAATTGGGAGCAGCTAGAGCTGAAGTGGACCTCGCCATTTCATTTGGAGCAATGATTTGGTGAGGATTGACTATAAATTTTCCTATTTTAGGCCATAGTCAACTAGGAGGAATTTTTTTTTTTGCAAATCAAAACTTGAAGGCCTGATTTGCAAAGCTAGGTATGGTCTTTTATCAGTCTAATTAATTCATTTTTGGATTTGATTAATTCTACAATTTTTCTATGTAATTTTTGGAATTATTTTTCAATTTGAGCGTCCAGGTAGAGAAAGTGTAGAGAATTTTTTTTGGTCCAAGTATCGAGTAGTCACACCCCAGCCCTGTACCTATGTGAAATATTCCATAGGGAATATTCTATATTTTGCAAGTGACATATTCTGTTTGGCTGAGTTGAATTTAAATCTGGGTAGCTCATTCAAATCTTAGCAAAATATTCTAACCAGCGGCCAAGTTACATGACAAAGTCCACTCACAAGTGGTTACAACTTTATTTACATAAAACGTGATAGGTGTTTAAAAATACTTCCCATATACCCTTTGCATGGTACATGTGGGACTATATCCATTGCCCCTTGTTGTCGTAAAGTTTTTTTGATGCTTACAATGAATCTCGATGGCATATTCACCAAATCTTAACACTGAAACTTTGTGTCAAATCCACCCTGTGTAGGACACATGCCCGTCTCTGTGTAGACCATGCTATTAGCCATTTGACCCCACTACATTGCCATATGGAAAAGCTGTAGAGCATCGTCAATGCCACATGGTATGAAAAAAACCTCTACCATGCCTACAGCTAATGCAACTACCAATAGAGACCCAGCTGCCCATGTCACCTACTGACTTGGATACATGTCATCACCAGTTAGTGCCCAGGTGGCATTCACATCACCAGCCACACAGTCAGACATGTAAGCCTCCATGCAACAAACTGTACATCTATGTGTACACACAATTAGTGTCTAGTCACCAATTCCATATGACATGTTAGTAGCACATGTTGTTTTTATTGTACCATTCCATATAGTCCGTACGTGCTGATGTCAATAGCCGTATAGGGTGATATCATCATAGGCCTATGTTTTTGCTGACATCAACAAAGTACAAGCCTAAATTTGATGGTCATCTGACTATCATTCCAGGGTATTTTTGAACTGCTACAATGACTTTTTGACTATCAAATTTAACACATTATTTTTAGTTTCAAACCCCTCTTTAGATTTAATTTTGATTTGGTAGCCCGACTTCAAATGGCCTTAACTTGTTCATCTAGACTTCAAATCAGGTCCATTTTTTTTGGATTTTGGGTACAATTTCTTGAACTTTTTAGTGGTGTAGCTATTTTCTAGTTTTGGTGCACAAGTTTGTCAAAATAAGTGTTTTTTGGCAACTATACCTGTCTAATCTTGCATTTTGCAACTTCAAAGGCATCGTACAGGCTCATCTAGACTCCTTTTCAACTTCCATTTTTTTGAAAGTGCATTTTTTTGTCTAGTTTTTAGATCCGTAGTCAGATTATAGTCTTGTGTGGACAAAAATACCACTTTTAGAGATAGGTCCTATTTTGCATTGTATTGCTTCACAATTGTTGTATCTTTGAGCTACATTGTAAAGGTCCAAATTTTTACTCTATATAGAGGTTGTAATCAAAAAAATTAGAAAGCCCACTTTGTCCATTTTGACAAGTGGCCCATTGTAAACAAACTATATATAAAGTGCCAAAATCATTAATTTGGGGGGGGGGGGGGGGGGGGGGGGATTTTTTGATTGAGTGAAAAGGGGTGTGTGTACTATGTACTGTGTCTCCTTGATCTTGTGTTCTTGCATTATAGGTTCTTTTCCAAAGTTAACTCCACATAATTATGCCAGTTGGAAAGAAAATATTAAGGAACCATTGGTAGGAAAAAGTTTATTGTATTATGTCACTGGTGCAACAAAGAAACCTCCTATTGATGCTGATGAAGCTCGGAAAGAAGACTAGTAATCCAAACAAGAGATGGCCCTAGGAACCTTGTTGAAAAATATCTCTAATCCTATCAAATTTCACATTAGGAAGCTTACCAATCCAATAGAGGTTTGGGATAAACTTGAAGATTTGTATGGGATAGTAGATGAAGACATGGCTTACACCATAGAGGAAAAACTTCTCAAGTTGGATCCTAGAAATGTTGACACCATCAAGGACTATCTTACCCAAGTAGAAATGTATAGGGCATAGCTTAAGGATTTTGGTGAACCCATCAAGGATGGAAAGATGATCAAACACATCATGGCTCATCTTCCACTTGAATATGCTCTTTTTGTTTCTAGCTTTAATACACACAAATTAACAATGGGTAGTGCCTATGTTAAGCCTTCATTCTAGAAATTCTCAGAAATGTTGATCTTAGAACATGAAAATCTAGTGGGTATGGGAATTCTCAAGTCTTCCAAGACCAAAGCCCTGGTAGCAAATGAAGGTAATTCAAGTGGTAAAAACTCCAACAAGAAGTAAAAGAAGTGGAAGGCTAACCCATAAGAAGACATGCAATAGTCCTACTCAAAAAAATAATCTTCCTCTAATCAATCTTCTTCCACTCAACAATATTCTTCACAACAAGGAAAGTAATATTCAAAAAATAATGAAAAGGGGAACAATTCCAACAAAAAGGAGAAGAAAACTTTTTCCTATTGTAAGAGGAATGGTCATGATGAACATGAGTGCAAGGATAAGCAAATTGATGAATTGGTCAATATAATGTGGAAACACAAAATTGATGTACCAAATGCATATAAGGATAAGGGATCTTCATCCACTACAAAGGGTCTGGGACAAGCTTTGGTAGCTAGTACAAATAATGCTAAGGAACGAGTTCTTGATTCAAGAGAAACACATCATACAGGTGCTTCAAGGGAGTAGTTTTCCTCTTTCAAACCATCAAATATACCTTTCATCTATGTGGGCAATGATACTCAAGTGGAAGTAGAAGGTAAAGGGAATGTTGAGTTAGAAAATGGCATCTTCAAGGATGTACTTCATGTTCCTAATCTTAGCACCAACCTTCTCTCCATCTATCAAATTACTCACTATGGATGTGGCAACAAAATAGAGTTCCTCCCTGATATAGTTGTGGTGAAAAATCTCAAAGATGATTCAATGGTGGTGGTTGGAAAGGAAAATCATGAGACAAGACTTTATTCTTTCTCACATTTTGTGCCTAAGTCAACTTCTCTTGCCTTGTTGACTCATTGAAACACACAAAGTAAGCTATGGCACAAGAGATTTGGACATCTTAATTATTTCTACCTTCAACAACTCAGCAACAAGGAAATGGTCATTGGTCTACCTCAAGTAAAATATTTAGAGGGTGTATGTCTAGGTTGTGACACAGGTAAACATCTTGAAGAGAAATATGACAAGGGGAAGTCTTGGAAAGCAACTGTTGTTCTAGAATTGGTTCATAGTGATGTAGCTGGCCCATTTCTAGTACCTTCATTTAGTAAGGCCCACTATGTTCTCACATTTATTGATGAATTTTCAAGGTACACTTGGGTCTTTTTTCTAGCTCATAAGAGTGAAGTATTTGATAAATTTATCACCTTCAAAGCTTAAGTTGAGAAAAAATTAGGGAAAACCATCAAGATCCTAAGAACAAACAATGGTAGAGAATATGTCAACTCCAGGCTAATAGACTTTTGCACACATGAGGGTATAGATCTTCAACATTTAGTTGCATACATGCAATAGTAGAATGGTGTGGCTGAAAGAAAGAATAGAACCCTTAAGGAAATGACCACTTTTATGCTTCAACACAAGTCTCTAGATCAAGTGTTTTGGGTAGAAGCCATGTGTTGTGCCAACTACATCCAAAATGGAAGTCTACATAAGGTCCTAGATAGAATAACACCTTTTGAGGCTTGGTGTGGCAAAAAAACAAGAGCCAAGCACTTCAAAGCTTTTCATTGTCCAGCATGGGCAAGGATACCTCCACACAAGTGAAAGGTATTAGAACCACAAAGAAAACCATGCATATTGTGGGATATTCTGACCATCTTAAGGCATACAAACTAATGGATCCATAGACACATGAAATATTTTTTGAGAGGAGTGTTCACTTTGAAGAGACATGTCCAAGCTTAGCTTCTTCAACTCCTCCTTCTTCCTCCTTCATGGATAGTGATCATAGTGATGAAAGTGGCTCGAAAGATGAGATTCCTCCAACTTTGATTCACATGACACCACCTTTTTAGGGTCAAAAAATAGTTGAGGACATTCCTTCTTCTTCCACTAAACCTTGAGGGGCACATATAACCCTTGATGCAGTAGGTTCATTGGTGGGAAATCCTTCAAATACTTGAATTACTAGGTCACAATGCAAGTCATTTCCACATGCATCTATATCCATTGCTTCAGATCCATAGTCATTTAAGGAAGCATTAGGGATTATAGAATGGGACAAGGCTATGGAGGAATAATATAATTCTTTGATGAAAAAAAACACTTGGAACTTAGTTCCCCTTCCTAAGGGAAGAAAAATGGTTTGATGTAAGTGGATCTATTGAACCAAATTTGTAGTAGATGGAAGCATGGATAAACATAAGGCTAGACTAGTTGCCAAAGGTTTCTCATAGGTTCTAGGTATTGACTATATAGAGACTTTTGCACCAGTTGCCAAGATGAACGCCATTCACTTAACACTAGCAATTGTTGTAGCTCAGGGTTGGGTTGTACACCAGATGGATGTTAAAAGCACTTTTTTGAATGGTAATCTTCATGGGTTTGTATAGGATTCTACTATGGTATGTAGATTGAAGAAGTCTATTTATGGTCTAAAGCAAGCTCCTTGAGCTTGATATGCCAAAATGGATTCCTTCCTCCTCTCAACAGATTTCACTAGATGTCACTCTAATTTGAATGTCTACATTCTTTAGAAGGATAACTCTCACTTGATATTAGTGCTTTATGTAGATAACTTGATCATTATATGGAGCACTTAATCCATCATTGCCAATGTCAAGACCTCTCTATAGGATAGATTTGCCATGACAGACTTGGGTTTGCTACATTACTTCCTTGGCATTAAGATCACATAGTCTTCAACATGGATATCACTTTCATAACCCAAGTATGCTCTTGACTTTCTTTCTCAGTTTCACATGAGTAACTGCAAGCCTACTACTACTTCCTTCTTATCAAGTGTCAAGCTAGAGGCTAAGTGTACCACTCCACTTGTTGATGCTACATTATATAGATAGTTAGTTGGGAGCCTTATCTACTTGACACATACATGCCTTGATATTGCTTTTGCAGTTGGCATGGTTTCACACTTTATGCAAGAAACACATGAGCTTCATTAGAAGGCTTCCAAGTGCATTTTGCACTACATAAAGGGCACACATACACATGGGATACATTATGCAACAAGTATAGGACTTTAGTTGATTGGATACATAGACTCAGACTATGTAGGAGACTTAGATTCTTGGAAGTCCACTTTAGGGTACATATTTCACCTTGGTTTCGGTCCTATTTTTTGGCAAAGTAAGAAGGAAAATAATGTTTCTCTTTCTTCCAAAGAGGCTGAGTATTGAGGTGTTTTAAATGTAGCTATAGAGGCTCTTTGGTTATAGCACATCTTGGAGGATTTTGGATTTGATCTACCTAAGCCTACAATTATTCATTGTGACAATCAGAGTGTCATTGAGATCTCTAAGCATTTAGTTTAGCATTAGTAGACTAAGCACATTAAGGTTCATATGCACTACATTAGAGAGCTTATACATGAGTAGATCATTGCACTATAGTACTATCCTACAATAGAGTAGGTCACTGATATCTTATACTAAATAGAGCAATGCATTAGGACATACTTTGATTAATTGATCATATCCATTTTATGTCTATAGTTGTGCTTGTGTTTGAGTTCTTAGTTCCTGGGTGAATTTTTGCCTAAGGACACTTATTACATGTCACATGTCCTCAATCCATGTCATATGTCCTTGATATGTAATCAATCTGAATCACTCAATCAATTTGATCATTGCTTTGATCTACCCAAAATCATCCTAGTCAATATGCATAATCATCATATTTCATCCTGCATTTATCTAACCAAATTGGCCAATCATTTACTAATTTATCCTATAGGGTTAGATAACTCATTATCTAATCTTATGTCATTTCAATCATCATGCATTACTAATTATTCTTCTTGTTAGCCAACACTCTCAATTAATTGAGTCATGTTCACAAATCATGGGAATTCTCAATTTCCTAAGTTCTATTTTCCACCTCCAATTTCTAATTTATTAATTTCCATTTGTGTGGAATTATAAATTTTTACTTCAAATATTCCACCTAGCCCTTACACATGGACATGATGCATCATAGATTCTCTCCTTACACTTGGCTAAAATATATCATATTTGATATATATTTTTCCATATGCATGTTTATAATAAGCCTCCATCGTCATAGATTCTTGGATACAAGTGGCTTTGAGGTGTCATATGCATGTCATCAATTCTCCCCCACTTTAGCCATGTTGACTTTCATGCATCATAGAATCCTACATTTGGCATACTATGTCATGGTTGCCATTGATATTCAAAGGAATATCATGCCAAGTTACACATTCAAAGTGACAAGTGTCCATCCTCTCATTCAAGTCTCTCCTCTTGCACTTTGGCTATAAATTGAGTCATCTTACACCCATTTTTGATTTCTTAGAACTCATTAGGCTTGCAACCATGCTTCTATTATTCTCAATAGCATCCATCCCATCATAGTCTTTTTCTTTCAATTATATAGGTACTATAAGCAATTGGAGCTACATCAAAATAGAGAAGAAAGAAGGACATGTGAATTATAAATGAAGAGGGAGTTTTCTTATGTTTACTTCCTTTATTTTGATTATTTTTCATGGTAGATTAGAAGGGTTTAGTTTATTTTGACTGTGTTTTGTTATTGCAGGTTCTAACCCATTTTCTAGTCCTACATCATCAAGGACTCTTGGTAGTTGGTATAAAACAATGTCTTTGGACACTTGAGCTCATTGAAGACTTGGAGAAGACAATTGGCATAATGAAGCCTTTATCATTAATGTCAATGGGAGATAATTATATATTAAAATTATATTTGAAAAATTAAGGAGAGATTTCATAGAAGATATCTCCTATGTATGGGGGATAATTATTGTTGATGTCAATGGTGATTGACATTGGATGGGGAGAAGTTGTAAATAATTTATTTCCATCGATGGAAGAATGAGAGTTGTTCCTAAGAATTAGAGTGTGAATAATTGATGGTAATCCTAAGAATGAGAAAACATAGATAGAGAAATGTTCTAGTGAGTTTCATAATTGATTAATGAAGAAGATTTGAAAAGAAAAAAACAATAGCAACAACAATAGAGTTTGATTTGATATTCTTTGAACTTAGATGTTTTTCATATATGTTTCCATAAATGCAAAAGGGGCATATTGTTACCATGAATTTTGATGGTATTCCTTTGGGGCAATATCCTAAGAATTTCTAGAACACTTGGGGAGATTGCTAGCATGATTGACACATTTCAATCATGACTATGCTTGTCATTGATGTCAACATAGCATTATTTTTGTGAAGATTGGTAGAATATCAAACAAATAATGAGGTTGAATTGACATAGTATTGATGATTAGGTCAAGTGAAATTAAAGATGTGTTCTATATTGTGTCTTGGTGAATTGGTTAAGTGTGCATGGAGAAAGTCAAAGATATGCGTAAGATATGCTTGATTTATAGAAGACTATAAGAAGACAAAGTACCTAATAGGTGGTTTATGATGATTAATTTATACCTCTTTACTATGATATAATCTTGATATGTGTAGTTAGACAGTGATAGTAGAAAACTTGGTGATGATTTCAATGATTGTGCAAAGTCTAAGGTTGCACGTGTGAGAAGTTGTAAAGCCTATGAGCCGAAAATAATTTTTTATTATGAAAAGATATAATATTTTGTAATATCTTAATGAGGTCCAACTATAATTAATTGGGAGAGCCTAAAGGTTGACTCAAGGAATTATTTTGAGGATATGGTATAAAGGAAGGTTATTTTCCTTTTGATGAAGTGTGAATTTTGATAAGTTTATTCAAGTGTGATATGTGAAGTATTTTGTAAATACAAGTAAAAAATCCAAGGGATTATTGGATGTGAAGTTTGTGATTTGGTATTAAGATCAGAAGAGGATAAATCAAATCAGAGGATAGATAAGGAACTATACATTTCTATTAGTTTGCAAAGAATAATATTGGTCTTTCCCTTGAAGCTATTTGGATAGTGGGTACATCTACCTTCTACAACTTCTAATAGGGTTGGAATCTCCTAATAGGGATTTAAAGTCTCCTAACAAGGGCTAATATGTACCAAATGTATTTCACTAGATCCTAATAGAGTCCATCCTCTAACAAGGAGTTTTTATATTAGTACATCATTTGTGGGTACCATCCCCACCAAGTTTTCCCTCTAATCAAGGGTTTCCCTAGTTAACATATATAATGTTATTGTATATGAGTATCTTGTTATGGTTATGGTTGTTGATTATATTGTTCACATGTTTAAGGAATAATAAGGTTGATAAATATTTTAATAGTTGGATAACTAATACACCCCCACCCTCGGCTCTTAGTTATCTTGGTGGAATTTACTTTCTAATAACTCTTTGATTATAACATGGTCCAAGATGATCTAGAGGAGGCCAACAAAAGAAAAAATGGGAAAATATCAAAATCTATTTTTCCAATATTTTCTATGCTTTAGTATTTTACATTTTTGGAGGCCTTCAAAGCATTTTTGGACCCTAAAATCTTCTAAGAGTTATTTCTCTTTAAATTTGGAGATAGAAAATTTCATTACATTTCCAATGGTGTAAGCGGCATACATTTTTGAGCTATGTGCTGAAAGTTATGACTTCTACAATTAGACATAAAATTTGGAATAGTTTTAAAATAATTTTCATAGTTTTAATATTTTAATATGTATTAAACATTATGTGAACTATGTATTTCTTTTTTAAGGAATGTTGGGCCCTTCAGATTCATTAAATAGTGTATAAAGTTGAGTTTTGAATGAAATGAACTACCTTTGGCTCGCATACTTAGTTGTACTAAAATTGTTCTATTTGCATTAGAGCTAACAATACCATAGGTATCACACTAGGTATTGTAATATGGAGTCATAATTTGGATCAATAGTATCATAACTTGTTCACTCCTATATGTCCTATCATAGATGATCAACACATCAAAGGTTGGGATTGGGTACAAAAGATCCTTTAGATTATCTTCTTTTGAGACATGCATGGTCATATATGAAAAAATAACAAGCTGATAAGATGGAAGAATCCTTCAAAAAACTAGTGGAAGATGTATTGAATAAACAACAGGAAGAAATGATGAAGCAAATTTCATAGATGTTGGAAATACAAGAGTCACAAGACAATCCAAGGAATTAAACATTTGGTAGGAAAACCCCATTTGAAGTATAGGTAAATTTTGATATCCCCACTTTTCAAGGGAAAATTGATGCTGACATTATTTATGATTAGTTGTCAAAGTTGGAGAGGTACTTTTGTGTTAATAATTTTTTGGATATTGAAAAAATCATCTTCACCATCTTCAAAGCTAAGAATCATGTCAGTTGGCATGGGAGGTTTACGTAGAAACTAAAGAAGCCCAAGTAGCCTAAGATGAAAATGGATTTTTTTGTATTATTTGATAGTACACCCACATGAGAATATTTTATGGAGCACATAAAACAAGAATATTACCCTGAAGATACCTATGCATAAAAATATATCCAATGAGAATTACTCTGATACAAGAAAGACCAATCAATTCAGGAGTACACCAACATATTTCATTCGCTCTCTGCAAAGCTTGGTATCAAAGATTTAGAAAAACATGATATTTTGAAGTATAATAGTGGTCTCCATAGATACATCCAGGCTGAAATGGATTTCTTGAAATTAGAGACATTGTCTAGTGCTTTCAAATATGCATTAAAATTTGAGAAGTTGAAACAAGGGAGAAGGGAAAACCCAGTGAACAACAAATGGAAAGGTGGAGGTAATAAACCTATAGAGAAATAAATAGCCAATATGCAATTTCCAAATTCACCAGCAAAGAAAATATTGGGCGTGAAGAAAATAGGCCAAGAATCAGGAATGTGGCATGAATTTCACAAAAGTCACTCTCATAACACTAAATATTGTAGAACTATAAAGAGTCTAATGATAGAAACCCATGAAGAAAGTATTGAACATGAGGTGATAGATTTTGGAAAAAAAAAGAAAGAAGAACAAATCATTGAAGCTAACCCATATGCCATAGCAGTCATTGCAAAGGTATTTGCTCCAGATGATGAGGATACATTATTTCATTCACAAATGTGGGTGAGAGAAAGAGCTTTTCATTTTATTGTTGATAGTGGTAGCCAAAGGAATTTGATATCTATGGAGACTATAAAAATAATTAATATGAAGACAACACCACACCCACAACCATATTTTATAGGATGAGTAGGCCAAGGGTGAGAGATTCAAGTAAACATGCAATGTCATATTTCATATTCCATAAAACTATTCAAAGATGAGGTGATTTGTGATGCAGCCCATCTTGATGTGTGTGATATTTTATTGGGACAACAATACATGTATCAATGCTATGGGTGGTATGAATCTAGGCCTAGAAGTGTGATAATCAAATTGAATGAATAAAAGTATCGAATACCAGAGGTAAGTCCTTATCACTCTTCATATTTGATTAGTTCAAAATAATGTAGGAGATTGATTTCCCAAACTAGTACATTCATGTTATTAATGATTCATTCAAAGGAAGAGGAAATAATGGTATATAATTCCCATACCGCCATGTCTATCACAACCAAAAAAAAAAGTTCAATGGAATAAATTTTGGAATTATATCAAAATGTGTTTGAGTTACAAGTAAGAGTACCCTAACATTGCCAAGTTAGACATTCTATTTATTTGATTACAAGGACATCATTACCTAGTGAGCTAGTATATGGGAGAACTATGTTAGAAAATGATGAGATGAAAAGGCACACATAAGAACTTATTCAGAAGGGGCATATTTTCCCAAGTGCATCTCCTTGTAGTAGCCCAATTATACTTGCAAAGAAAAAGTATGGAACATGGAGACTTTGTATTGACTATAGAGTATTGAATAAGATTAGTATAAAAAATAGATATCCAATCCCGCAAATAGATGATTTTTTAGACCAGCTTAGAGGGGAAAAAATCTTTGTTAAAATTGATTAAAAATCTGGGTACCATCAAGTGCCAATTGATCCAAAATATGTAATTAAGATTTCTTTTAAATCTAAGGAGGAATTATTTGAATGATTGTTAATAACTTTTGGCCTCACAAATGCTCTAGCCACATTTACGAGGATAATGAATGATGTACTAAAGTCATTTACTAGTTCTTTTGTAGTAGTGTATCTTGATGAGATTCTCATTTTTAGCAAAACTTGGGAAGAGCATATGCAACATGTGGAACAAGTATTTTCTACCTTGTAAGACCATGGAATCTATGCAAAAAAGGAAAAATTCTCTTTTGGTATGCAAAGTATTAATTATTTGGGCTATGTTATTAATAGTGAGGGTGTTTATGTTGGTCCTAAAAAGATACAAGTAATTAAAGATTGGCATCTCCATGGAATCTCATTGAGTTATGTAGCAACAATATATGTCAAGTGATTCAGGAGTTGAGCATGCAGTGTATGCTGAGTCATTCAAATGTTGAGTGAAAACATTGAAGTCATAGTATGTGTTGAGTATCAGGGACTTTAGATACTAAGTAAAACAATTTTGACATAGTTGTTTGTATTGGCACAAACTATTATGCAAACAATTTTTGGGCTGACTTAAGGATTGAATTATGATATTTTGGTGATAAGGACATATCTTAATTAGGAATCCCTATGTATTACATGCACCTAATTAAGTAAAGGGAAGGTTTAAATGGCAATATAGATGAATCATAACCATTGATTCATACCTAACCCTAAGTAACCTAGGTCTTCTTAGGGGGACAAACCCTAAACTTCATATGTGTAACTAAGGGAATGAATGAATGATAAGGAGAGTTTTGCATGCACAAACTAGGACATTCATGGTGATCAAGGCATTATGATCTAAATTGTATTATAAAATCAGTGAAAGGAGAATAGAGAAAGGAAATAGTGAACAACAAAGAGCCATCTGTGAAAGGACAATAGAGAAAGGAAATAGTGAACAACAAAGAGTCATATGATCAAGAAGGATCATGTACACAATAGGATAGAGGCTATCTGTCATCAAGCATCAAAGTATTAATCGCAAGATCAATGTTGAGATGTTATAATAGGAAAATTAGTTAAACCTCTTAACAAAGTAATCCTAGCAGGCTATATTGAAATCCTCTAAGGTGCTTACTTAATTGTGAGTTGAATTCCTTTAACCAAGCACACTTCTAACATGGTGTTGAAATCCTATAACAAGGTAATCCCTAAAAGTCTTTGTAAGCCTTTAATAGGGTAGACCTTTCATAGGGTAGATCATGCTTCCTGATTAAACATTGTAACCTTCATTAGATACACTTTATTACTATAGTAGTGAATTTTTTGGGTGTCATCCTCACCCCCATTTTACCTTCTCATTGGAGGGTTTCTAGGTAATCATATCTTGTGTCATGAATTTGTGAATTCTTACTTACATGCTTGAGATGTATATGCTTTACATGTTATTTCAGTTAACTTATTGAATATGTGATATGGATGTGTAGTGAGTATTTTATTGGTCAAAGTTTAAAGCATTGATTCAACAGCCCCCTCTCCCCGCCCCCCCCCCCCCCCCCAGCACACACACACAAAATTTTACAAGTTTGGAAAGATCATTGAGAATCAGGGAATTGAAATACAACTCATTCTATATTAGTTCAATGAAGCAAGAGATGATCTAAATAAATCATTGAAGAGAAGGAAGAAAATTACTATTGAGGAGAATGACACACAATACCAAGAGATGGACACTACTAAGCTATTCACAAATGGTAACTCCAATGAATTTGATGTAGTAGTTGTAGATCTAATGGAAAAGAATAGAACCCTAGTTGAAGAGATTATAAATCTCAAGATAGAACAAGAATCACAATCCATATTACTATGTGAGGTGACCAAACAAAAAAAGAAAACTACGAAAGACAAAGCCATGGTTGAAGACGAAAAAAGAGTTTTGACTAGTAGACTGGAGGAGAAATCATCAGAAGTAAATAGGATTGATAACATGTAATTAGAGACTTTGGGTCAAATGATGAATGCAAACCATGAACTAAATGCCAAGGACACTGAGATAACAACACTAAAGTTGTAGAATGATAGTTGAGCACTGATTTAAAAAGGGAAAAGGAGTTTGCTGAAAGATTCAATAAATTGAATGAAGCTATCAAATAATTTGAATAGTTAATGAGGTCTCCTAGATCTAACCATGATACAAATGGACTAGGACACACAAGTACTAAAGAACAAGAATCATAAAAAAGTGTTGAAGAAAGAAGTAATAAAGGTAAGAACTCAAAACCTATTGTCATAATTGTGGTAAGAAAGGACATACTGCCAATGTGTGCAAGAGCAAGACTATAAATTACAATGTTAAGCAGAAGAGCATTAGTCACTTCCGTAAGTGCAACAAACAAGGTCATTAGGTACATGAATGTAGAGACATGACCATGCACACTCAAAGATTTGAAGGATATTGTTATAATTGTTAGAAGTATGGTCATAGATCTTTTGAGTGCAGAACCAAGTCCAAGTGGTCATCAAACAAGAAAACAAAGGTAAAGAACAATGGAAAAATTTATAATTGGGATTATAATATGTGATATAGTTGTCACTACTATCAAGAATACATACATTTTCCTAAGAAATATATTAGAAAACATTTCAAGAGTGACTGCAAAAGGTGGTTGAGTCAAACCACATGTTTTAGTTGTTTGAAGACTGGTCACATCAGCCAATATTGTCCAACAAGGTCAAAGGCACTAAGCTATGAGTTCAAAAAAGGAAAAGGAAAGGCATATATTGAAAATTTCTGAAATGAGATGAACAAGACATGGAAGAGAAAGGAGGATTGCAGCACATCAAGTGCAGATGGGATCACTTCACCCAATGGGTCAAGTGATCACACCTCATCAAACTAAGCAATCAAAAGGTATGTGGGACTGATATTTAAAAGTTATACCATACATCAATTCTAAGGATCTAATTCTGAAAAGATTGCATATGCATGAATAAAGATGCAAATTATTATTAGTAATCAAGGAAAATCTTTAAAGTTTTGTCAACTTTTTCATGTTATTGTCGAGCATGAAAAGTTTCTTATGGTTTTCGAGTGAAATATTAATGGATTCCAAGCTAATAGAATTTGTTAGTTGAGGCCAATCTTGTAATGGTTTTCGAGTGAATGGAAAGACATGTGGATGTCGAGTGAGCCAAAAATCAATTGATGCCAAGCTTACAATTGTGTAAGCACTTAGCATTAATTACAGTGTTTTAAGGCCTATTTGATTGATTTCTACTCATTTAACATCATTTGAACTCAAGAAAGAAGAAAAAGAGATAAAGGTGATCTAGAGAGCTTCATCTGAGCATTTACATGAGATTTAAATGGCTATTCAACACCATTTCATCAAGATTTGTAAGGTATTTATCATGTTTCATGTTATGTAGTTTCAAATTTTGCAAACCTAAGGTTTATGTGATGGCATCTAGTTCTTTGAAAGAAAAAGGTGTAGAAGGAAAAGAGGTTTTAAATGTTCAGTTAATTAGTAACAAGATTAAACAACCTATTTTCAAGCATATTCTAAATATAGCATATAAGCAAGATCCCTCTAGTGCATTGGCTATGATACCACTATGAGTCTTAATGATACAAGATGTCAAAAATTGTTATAATTGTAAGATTGGAAGCATAGGTGACATGGAAATTAGAGAAGCATATGGAAGACTATGTGAAAATGGAACATTGAGAGAAGAATTAAATATTGTCAAGAATAATGGGTTAACTTGTGCCCTAGATTTTCCAAATGTCTTCAAAACTGAGTGGATTAAGATTGTCTTAAGCAAAATCATGATAGCTCAGTATGGTTAGAGAATGGGTCAATTAAAATCACAAAGAAATTTTTCATAGGGTAACAAGGTATCTAACCCTAGATTGACCAAAGACTGTGAGAAGCAAGCCAAAGGAAGTCATCGAAAAGAACATAGGAGTCATATGGAACAATAGGGATATGACAACTAATACAATTACAAATCCCCTAATAGTTTTTTCAGTGAGGGTAATAGCACATAAGTTTTATTAGTCAAGTAGATTAAACAGTGTACCTTACATTGTAGTGGACATGGGTTATAATATTATGAAGAAAGATCATACTTATGATCTTGTTGAGTTACAGTTGTAGCAATTGATTGAAAACCTGGGAGCAACAAGGAAAACAAAGAGTGCTTAGTGAAAATTTGAAGCTATTTTGGTATGTATTTTCTTCTATGTGCAAAACACATTTCCTACTTTTGGAAAGGTTGCATGGAAGACAAATAGATCAATTATAGTACAGATAGGAGAATTCATTGAATAATTAGGCAATAACTCTGAGTTAGTAAAGACTAGTTATTTTGAAGATTTCAAACAATCTATGAAGAAGAGATTAATGATACTAGTCTCACTAGTGGAGAAACATTATGATGATGTTTGCTTCCTAGTTGAAACTAATCATACATATGTTCAAGCAAAAATTCCTAGAGTGAGATGGCTAAGGCCATTAGGTTATGAGATAAAGATTGATGAGGCCTTTGCAACAATCATAGTATTACTTATAGAAGAAGTGACGCAATGCAAGGTAGGAGAATCCCCAAAGGAGATGTCCTAGCCCCCAGCTATAAAACCACATAGCAGAAATACAACAAAAATGCAAGATCTAATATCAAATCACAACTCTTTATTCATAAAATAACTAATTACATGTAATGTGCTAGGCTATAAGGCCTTCCCAATTATAGCCAAATATAATAGCAATTACAATAATAGTTCTGGAAGATCCCTCAAGATCCAATCCAAACCCAAGCTAGTCCAGATCCACACTTTGGTAGAAACCTCCAAGATCTCAACTTTTTCACACAAGCCACCAAGAAACCTCCTTATTTCTAAACCACAACCACTAGCTCTTCTCAAAAACTTGCAACTCCACCACAAATCCTGTTATAAACTGCCTCACATTTGGCACTCTATCCACAAACTCAGAAAAACTTGCTCCTCTATTTCCTCCTTCTCTCCAAACTTCTACTAAGAAGAGATCGCACCTTGAAGCTTGATTAGAAATGCTCATATGCCTTGCTTAAATAAGTACTTACCACCCAAAATTTTACCAACACAACCAATGTGGGATAAAAGGAAAATGCAACTACCTTTCAAAAAATATTTATTTCCCACCCAAATACAACTAAGCACCACTACATGGCCCAAAAAATATTAAATGCATGATTTAATAAAATATCCACAAACTTTTAGAATTCCACCTACACATGTTGATAAATGGAATGACAACCATTTTTATTTTTCTATTTACACCACCTATGCACCTCAAAAATAGAAATTCCCTTTTTTCTCCTCTTTTCCTATTTTTATTATTTTTTCTCTAATTTTCATCACTTTCTCTCTCCTCCACAATATTTTTAAAAAATAATTTCTTGTGCAAGATGCTCCTACATTATACTCCCCAAGTAGATTAAAAAAAAAGTGTCCCACAGTTTGATGCCAAAAGAAAGACCTACAACCATCTTCATCTTCACCAAAGGTTTCCACCTTAACAAGGACAAGAAAACTAATCTACACATCATCCACATTTGCATCCATATGTCAAACAACAAAATCTCAACCATCTAATCAGCATGCTCACTCCCAAGAACAAACTAAACATGATACTTCATCAACAAACCCTCATCCAAATTAACAACTAGTGAATCCACACCAGCAACAACAAACTCCATATCAACAACAATATGTAAGTCCTTAGCAAAATATGCCAAACTCACAACACCAATAGTATCATTTCTCACAACAAGATGCTATGCAACATACAAATAATCACCAATAGAAACTAGATCCTCCATGACCAAGTGCTCCACAATCTCCGTGTTAGACTCAACCAATTGATCATGAAAACCAATCTCCATCCCAACATCAACAACGTTAGGAATATCTTTAGCAACAAACCCTAGCTACTCTATAGGTTCTATATTGGGCTCTACAAACTAATCAACAAAACCAACCTCTTTCACTTTGACCTTGGCACGCCATCTTCTCTCACGAACAAGTCTCTTAATTGGCCAAACAATGCTCTTCCAGATCGGTAGACTCTAGCTCCACAAATATCTATGAAATGCCTTCCTCATCCTTTCCTTATCTCAATCATCTAAACTAGTTTCAAACTAAGTAACCACCTTCTTAGTTCGATCAACCAAACTAGCTTCAAACTAAGTAGAAATCTTAGAAAAATTCCTCTCAACCACATCATGGAGATTTGTAATCATCTTAGGGTCCAATCCTCTTGGAGCCATCTCCTGAGATCTTCATAAACCCTCTGCAACAAATCCTTCCCATGATCCTTGTCACAAAACCAAATTTTTTGCAAGTCGGATCACAACTAGCCACCTACCATGAACAATTAGGAAACACATCACAAGTCCAAGACCATGGATCTGCAATCCACAACTGTCTATGATCATGTCTCAACAAGATCAATCTTCCATCCTCGCATCCATCAACCCATCTGCAAACCCTCTATAATTACAAGTCAGAACCATAATCTGCCACCTTGCAACCAAAAGATATAGGACTCTAGAAAGAAAATCCACCACTAGATTAAGACCAACTGAGATCTACTTCTCCAACCCAATTCCTAGTGCAAACTACCTCAGCATCAGCTATTTGTCTACATACTCAAGAACAACCTTCACTCTGATACCATATAATGTAGTGCAAGGTAGGAGAACCCCCAAAGGATATTTCTTAGCCCCCAGCTATAAAACCACATAGAGGAAACACAAAAACAACATAAAATCTGATATCAAATCACAACTCTTTATTCATAAAATAAGTGATTACAAAAAATGTTTCAGGCTGTAAGGCCTACTCGGTTATGGCCAAATAAAATATCAATTATAATAATAGTTCTACAAGATCCCTCAAGATCCAATCCAAACCCAAGCTAGTCCAAGTTGACACACTGGTAAAAATCTCCAAGATCTCAACTTGTCCTCTCAAGCCACCAAGCAACCTCCTTGTTTCTAAACTGCAGCTACTAGCTCTTCTCACAAACTCACAACTCCACCACAATCCTGCTATAAAGTGCCTCACATTTTGTGCTCTATCCATAGACTCAAGAAAACTCGCTCCTCTACTTCCTCCTTCTCTCCAAGCTTCTACTAAGAAGAGATCACACCTTGAAGCTTGACTAGAAATACTCATATGCCTTGCTTAAATAGGAACTTACCACTAAAGATGGTACCAATGCAACCAATGTGGGATAAAAGGTAAATGCAACTACCTTTCAACAAATATTTAATTCCCACCCAAATACAACTAAGCACCACCACATGGCCCAACAAATATTAAATGCATGATTTAATAAAATGTCCACAAAATTCTAGAATTCCACCTACACATCTCAATAAATGGAATGACAACCATTTTTATTTTTCTATTTATGCCACCTATGCACCTCAAAAATATAAATTTCCTTTTTTTTCCTTTTTTCTTTTTTTTTTAAAATTATTTTTTCCTCTAATTTTTGTCACTTTCTCTCTCCTCCACAACTTTTTTTTTGTTAATTTTTCCATGCAAGATGCTCCTACATCAAGAAGTGGACAAAGAAGCTAAAGCATTTGGTAACTATGAATTGGCCAAATATAAAATCACTATGGAGTTGAAGACTACCTCTGTAATCAAGAAGAAGAACAAATTGGTGAAGAAAACAAAAGAAAAATTTGATGAAGGAGCTAAGGAAGAGGAAGAAGAAGCAAAATATACATAGGCTCAAGCACCACTAGCACTGACACAAGCTCAAGGAGAGGATCAACAAGAAGTGGAGATAGAAATTGTATAAGGTGTCAAGGAAGAAGAAGCTAAGGAAGCACCTACTCCTATTGATAAGAAGAAAATAAAGGCAAAGACACTTGTAGTGACAAGATCAAAGAAGGTTGCAAAACCTAGTCAGCCAAAATGAACAACACCTACCACAAGGGATAGTGCAAGAGTCACTACACAGAAGGCTAAAGAGGAATCCATGCCTAAAGAGCAGGAGGGTGGAGCACAAAAAAGACCAAGAAGAAAGTATGTTTCTCATGCTAAATCTAATGATAAGAAGATTGAATTTTATGACATCAACCAATTCCAAGTGGTGAGTCATATTCCCTCCTTAGACCTAGATAATTTATATGAGAACATTAGAAAGAATGCTGATTTGTTAGGTTTCTCTTACATTGAATTTGATAACATTGGAAAGATTGAGAAAAACCAAGTAGAGGAGGCAATATATGCCATGATGGATACATTCAAGAAGACTCCTCTAAAAATTGCCAACTCCATACCTAAGAGTCTATAAGATAGAGTTTAGTAGAAATGACACTATTTTTTAGACACAGAGAAGCAAATTAGGGAGACAACCCTCACTCAAGTTATGATAGAACTTAGCAAGGCACAAATCTCTAAAGCCATAAAGAAATATGATGTGATATTTGTACCTAAGTATAGGGCATTTAGAATACTACAAAACAACATAGAGGATATTGTAAAGAAGTCAAAAAAAATGTGGAAGATTACATATGGACTAGCCATAGCCAAAGATGATGAACAAGAACCTATTGAGGTAGAAGATGATGAAGAGGATAAAAATGGAGAAGGAACAATTTAGGGAGGAACTAATATGAATATTGATGATTAGGCAACAACTGAGGAAGATCAACAACCAAATTAGAGTGTACAAGGTACACAAATGCTGAGTGCCAGCCCTCCATAGGTAATAAGTATAAGTACTAAAACTATCACAATAAAGGATGTTTTAGATCCTACTACTCAGAACATCAATCCCTAAATAGAGGAAGATTTGAAAAGAATACTTGCCCAATCCACACTACAGGCCAAATTATGTGACAACCCTATATTGGCAAGTGTTGATGAAATTTAGAAGTTAGAATATATGACTATAGGGGAGGAAGTGAAAACACAAGACACACCTACAATTACTCCTCAAGTCTCACAAGTATACAACCTTCACCACACCTAGTTGTATATCAAAGAAAGGAGGTAGCAGGATGCAACATCAGTACACCCATGGAAAACACTCCAGTCACACAAAATGTTCAAGAACCTAAAAAAGAAAAGGTTGAGATAGTTGGAGAAGATAAGGTGGAAACACCAGTCAATGAAGGGACATCGAGTCAAATAGGTCAAGTAGATGTACCTGTACCTCCAACACAAGTTCAAGTTGCAACTAAAATAAAAAAAGATAGAAAATGACAAGCCTAAAGAGGCAAATGTGACAACCAAGCTGAAGGATCTAGAAGCAATTCAAGTACGGGTATTATCAAAATTAGGAACTCCTTCTAGTAAAACTCTTTAGAGGCTAAGCATAGATGCAAAACCATTGCAATGCTCATTGCTGAGTCCTAGCTCATCTAAGGTAGAAGAGGTAATTCATTATGGAGATGTTAGCCTAGATGAAGAAATTGTATTGCCTAAGTTTTATTATTTAGCAATAATAATTGAGAAGATGGGCATACTACAAGAGGCCCTAGCAAGGAAGAAACATCAAGGACTGCTCAAAAGGGAGCATAGGTAGAAGCAAGCTTTGATTGAGATCAAAGACATTTTCTTAGATGCATTTACTCTACCTACTCTAGATGAAACAAAGCCAATCATTGAATAATTGACCAACATAGTGGAAAGAGTAAGTGATACAAACCTAGATACTAATGCCAAATTATAAGAATCATTTGAGAAGAAGTTTTAAAAAAAAGTGAATGAGAAGATATCTAGTGATATAGCACTAACACAAGTTGCATTAGCAACTAAGATATAAAGTGTGAAGAAGATACTAGAGAACATTTTCTCTTTGTACACCAAACTGTGTAATCCTACCCTCTTCACATAGGAGATAAGGAATCACATTCTGAGCTTGGAAAGCCAAATGAAGTCATCTAAAGCCAAATTTCCCATGACTCTAGATCAAAGTGAGAAACATTTTAGGACCCTATTGCAAACCTAAAGTTAGTTAGGAACATTACATGTAGATGAAGCCAATGTCAGGGCTAAACTAATCAACATCCAGTCTATATTGGCTCCTTACATGAAGATTCTACACAAGGAGCTAGGTTATCTAGAAACACTTACGAAGAAAGAACTCAATATTTTTACATTAGATAGATTAGTACACCTTGCTACCAAGCTAGCCATCCAAATTAAGTATTTGGAGGTAGCACGTGATAATTGGGACGCAACTCTTAAGATTATACTTGAGGTCCATAAATATTTTTTTGGAAAAATACACTATTAGTGTATAACCCATTGACATCAGCATCAAAATGGGGGAGTAAGAGTTATGGGGGGGAAAAAAGTGGGAGTAAGAGCAGAGTACAAAAATGGGGAGTAAGAGAAAGCAAGTAGAAAATAGAGCAAGCAAGGAGAAAACAAAGTAGAAGTATCAGTTGAGGCACATCTACACAATAGGAGAAAGATTTTGATACAGAATAGATGAAATAACTCAGGGGGAGTTATGAGATTTTGAGGTATACATCATGTTGAAAAATTTTGATATTTTGAAATTTTGTATAGAAATTGAATAAGAGTTCATGTTATGCTCGTAAGAATAAGAGTATTAATGTATGACCAGGTGTTTTTGATAGTCATGTCAAAGGGGGTGACTGTTAATCTCATATTGGTTTTGACAAGTGAGTGTCTATACACTTAAGTCATTTACTTAGTTCATGCTAAACAAGTAACATATGTCAAGCACAACATATAAGTTAAGAGCATGCTGAGTAGATAATATATGCCAAGTGATTCATGAGCCAAGAAAGTAGTGTATGTCGAGTCATTTAGATGCTAAGTGTGAACATTTAAGTCACAATATGTGTCAAGCACTAGGGACTTTAGATGTCGAGTAACACAATTTTGTCATAGTTGTTTGTATTGACACAAACTACTATGTAAACCATTGTTGGGCCAACTTAAGGATTGAATTATGATATTTTGGTGATAAGGATGAATCTTAATTAGGAATCCCTATGTACTACATGCACCCAATTAGGAAAAGGGAAGGTTTAAGTAGCAATATGGATGAATCAAAGTTGTTGATTCATACCTAACCTTAAGTCACCTAGGTTTTCTTAAGGAGGAAAAACCCTAAACTTCATATGTGCAAGTAAGAGAATGAATGAATGATCAAGGAGAGTTTTGCATGCACAAACTAGGACTTTCATGGTGATCAAGGCATTATGATATGAATTGTATTGCAGAATTAGTTAAAGGAGAACATAGAAAGGAAACTGTGAACAAAAAAGAGCCATCTGATCAAGAAGGATCAAGTACATAGCAGGATAGAGGTGATCTGTCATCAAGAATCATAGTGCTAATCACAAGATCAATGCTAAGACATTATAATAGGTGAATTAGTTAATCTCCTAATAGAGTAGTCCTAATAGGCTATATTGAAATCCTATAACAAGGTGCTTACTTAATTGTGAGTTGAAGTTCTTTAACTAGGCACACTTCTAATAGGGTGTTGAAATTCTCTAACAGGGTAAGACCTCATAGTCTTTTTAAGCCTTTAACAGGGCATACCTTTCATAGGGTATATCATGTTTCATGATCAAATATTGTAACCTTCATTAAATACACTTTATTACTATAGTAGTGAAGATTTTTGGGTGTCATCCCCACCCCATTTTTACCTTTTCATTGGAGGATTTCTAGGTAATCATATCTTGTCTCATGAATGTGTGAATGCTTACTTACATGCTTTAGATGTATATTATTTACATGGTATTTTAGTTAACCTATTGAATATGTGAGATGGATGTTTTATGAATATTTTATTGGTCAATGTTTAAAGCATTGACTCACCACACCCCCCCCCCCTTCCCTAGACTTTTCCTATTATAATTCCAAGACTTGGGGTCAGCTAACTTTTATCATAGATTTGTACTTGGATTTTCACATTTGTCTTGGCCTCTAAATCAGTCATTCTTAGGAGGAATGCAAGAAAAATTCAAATGGAAAGGTGCTCATCAAAAAATAAATTGAGAAGTAAAAAATAGAGGTTATTTTTTGAACTAGTTTTATCTCTTCTTGATTTACAATAGTCATTTGAAATATAGACTGATGCATTAGAATATGCACTAGGAGTAGTTCCCGTGCAACATAGACATCTAATTTCCTACCATAGTGAAATATTATCTGATACAATACATAGGTATCCCACTTATGATAAGGAATTATATGTCATTGTTGAAGCTTGCAAATAATGGAAGAATTACATTCTAGGAAAGGAAACTATTATCCATACATATCACAAACTAGTTCAATTTTTGCAAACACAAGGAAAATTACAGAATGATAGACATCAAAGATGGTCAACCTATCTTCAACAATTTTATCTCAAAATTTTCCATAATAAGGGAAGCACCAAAAAGGTAGCAATTTTCTTGAGCAGGAGTAAGTATGGTGTTAGAAACATGTGGGCATGAAATAGAATATTGGACTCCCTTGTATGAACATGATAATTAATTTTCAGATGTATATACTCAACTTGTAGAAGATAAACATGTGAATGATTTTTATTTGAAAGATGGAATTCTTTACTACATTGGTCAAATTTTTGTACCTAACATAGAACACAAGAAATTAATATGGGAAGCTTACTACAACAAAGTTTTAGGGCATTTTGGAATAGATAAAACTACTCATATACTTCAAAGAAATTTTTACTGGCCAAAAATGAATGATGATGTGATAGAATACATTCAAGCATGTACAACATGTGCCATTGCAAAGCCTAAAAATTGTAAGTATGGTTTATATGTACCACTTCCCATTCTAGAGAGCCTTGGCATTCAATTTCTATGGATTTCATGTTTGGCCTTCTTCCACTAGACATAGACATGATTGTGTATATGTTTTTGTAGATAGATTTTCAAAAATAGCAATCTTGGTAGCATGTAGAAAGGAATTTTTTTCATAAGACACACTCAAATCTCTTCTTTGAACATGTTTACGTTCATCCTAGGCTACCAAGTAGTATTACTTCAGACATGGATAGTCGATTTCTAAGTAGATTTTTGTCTTCATTATGGGCAATGATGGACACAAAACTAACAAAGTCCACTGCATTCCATCTTAAAATAGATGGTCAAATTGAGGTTTTCAATTGAATGATCATTGAAATATTACATATGTATCACTCAAAACATCCTCGTACATCAGATAAAAGCATTCCCTATGTACAACATAGCTACAATAGGGCAATTCATAGTTCAATTGGTCATAGCCCCTTTGAAGTTTGTCTTGAATATCAACCATTGGCACTAATAAATATTTCTATCCTACTTATGCAACCTAATTTGACCCCATGCTTAGATAAAGAAAAGGAAAAATTAATGAAGTTCATTGATAGAATTCACTATTTGCAACAATAGGTTCATGAGATTTTGGTGCATACCACTAAGAAGTATAAGCAAAGGCATGATGAGTATCAAACTCCTCATAATTTTCAAATTGGGGATAAGATATGGTTGCATTTTTAGAAGGAGAGATTGCAAGGACCTCACAAAAAGTTTTGTCTCCTTCATTATGGTCCATACTGTAATACCCCAAAATTGGCTCATTGCCATGATACCAATTCTGGTCTATTTCTAATCAATCCTAAGACCTATTCTAATAGGCAATTCTCATTCTGCTACTCGCTACTTGACTTAATTATCAGATGTAGAAAACCCTAATCTGCATTCATCATGCTTATTATTTAATTCCTATAGTATTTACTCATATTAGTCACATTAAACCTATTGATTAATATTTAATTTAATTACTAAGTATTTATACTTTAATTAAATTAAATTATATCTTAAGGATAATGTACTATGGAATTAAATTTATTAAATTTAATAAATTCACCTATTTTGATTAATTAAATGTAATTATTTAATTAAATGGGAAAGGTATTTCTAAGAAATTAAAGAAAATTATTTAATTAAATGGAGTACTTACTTCTAATTAATTAAAGAAAGTTATTTAATTAAATGGGAAGCCATTCCTAATTAATTAAATGAAGTTATTTAATTAAATAAGAAAAGTTTCTCTAATTAATTAAAGGATTATTTAATTAAATAGAAAAGGTAATTATGAGAGCATATCTCATTTTATTAAATTAAATATCTCACCAAAATCTCTCTTCAATTCAAAAAAGGAAATTTCTAGTTCACTATTGATCAAAAATGCGTTAAATCAGTTAACTCCTTTTTCTACTCAAATTAAATCAGTTAACTCTTTTTTTTACTCAAATTAAATCAGTTAACTCCCTTTAATTTGGAAATCTTCCTTTATGACTGAACTTCACCTTTAATCTTGACTGTTGATTGAAATCGATCTCAACCGTTGATGGATTCTAGGAAAGTCTATTTAAGAGACCCCCATCTCTTCATTTTGTGAGAGGTTGAATGAGAATTTGCATCGAATTACTGTTGGATTGTACATTCATTTGAGCTCCCTACTTTCATATTCATTTTCTAGTTTTATTCTCATATAGATTTAATATGCATACATTTTAGCATAGCTTTCTTTTACATGTTTTTAGATTAAACGTGCATACTCCATTCTAGATTAATTTGTATTCTCATATAGATTAGTCGCATTTTCTTTCAAATCCTTCATTCTTACAGGGTCTGGTTGCTTAAACACCTCAAATCTGAGGATATCTAAAAGCAATTCCCTTTAGATAGAAGGCAACAGGTCACCTTGCCGGCTGATTTTCGGATGAACAATCCAATATTCATCCCGGGATGAATCCACAAATAAAGACCATGTTGAAGTGTGTGTTTTAGCAGAGGCCGCATTTTCACGCATACATTTCTGGCACCCACTATGGGGCTCAAAAATCAATTTTTTTGGCCTCTTTCTATATTTTTTAAATCATTTTTTTGTTCTCTATCCGTACTGTTCCATATAGATTTGAGAATCTTCACGCAACACTATTCATTTTTGCACGAGGATCTAGAATCTTTGCGTGAAGATTCTAGACATATCACATGAGAAAGTTCTTGGGTGCACGAAACTTTGTGTGAAACCTATTTCTTCGCACGAGCTGAATATAATTTTGCGCGAGCCGTAAAACTTCTTCACATGGACTGTCAGGAATTTCACGCAAAACTCTGCTGACAGAGGCAATTTTTTGCATTGATTTTCATGTTTTCTGGTTTTTCTGCTGACTGTTCACAATTTCTAGTTTTTTTGTGTTTTTTTGATTTTTTTGGAACAGCATAACAGCGGTTTGCAGGACAATTGGAAAAGCGTGATAAAGTTGCTAAAAATAGGTAAAATCTACTAAGTGCATTGTGAGGATCACCAGGTAACCTTCCTCAGTTGATAACATTTCATTTGGATCTAAAATAAATATCTCTCATGTCGAGCTTGTGTGTGTTTCCTTCCATATTTTCATTTTACAACACATGCATAATTTGGTACTAGGGTGTGATCTCCATTAGTATTCATTTAGCAGGCTTAGGTACTAGTGATAGATTTAGATAACTATTTTGGGTTATTGGACTCGCTAATCCACTGGCCCCTTGTTCCACCCTGTGGTTGCAAGATCAGCACCACGTTAAAGGGGAGGGGTCTACAGGACAAAAGTGTTAAATGCTCCACAAGGCAACCCTTTTGTACTTTCTAGAACTCACTAGTTTATGAGTTGTGGACTCATTTTGGCTTGTTTGAGGGGTTAAATGTTCCATGTCTTTGGACTCACCTCGCATTAGTTAAAATGTTAAGTGTACCACCTTGTGCTTTTTTTATTGCTTTTGGATAGATTTGTTTTCGAGAATTAACATATGTACACACATCGTAATTAAGCCCCCATGAACACTATTCGTGGATCTTGAGGGAGTGGGTTCCTAGTGAAACTCCTCTCTAAGATGGATTCCTTGTAGGTGGGGAGGATACTTTGAGCATCTCGTAGATAGATGAATCTTCAACTTGTTGATCAAGGCATCCTTTCTCCAAAGAGGTTGATAGATCACTGGGGGTTGATATCATAGATCTTTAAGAGATAATCTTAGTTTAGCATTTCGGATTAATTTTTCTGCTTTGATTGGGCTAAAGGTGAAAAGGTGTCAGATCCTTGAATCTGGAAGCTAAGTCCCCTTGTGGTACACTATTGTGATTCAGTCACCTTTAAAGAGGGATAACCGTAGCAGACGATCCCTCTATAGGGAAAACTATGATGATGGAACCTTGAGTGGTAATAGCCATTTTTGACATGGTAGTGACAACCGCTATATAAATATCCTTGTGGAAGAAATCTCCATAGGTGTGGTTCATTGTGGGTTGTTAGATCTCCCTAGTAGCTCTTGAAGATTAAGTTCTCAGACTATGTCAAGACCTTAGTGCGCCAAGATTGGAGGTCACTCCTGTGAGTCATAAAAGTTGTAGAGTCAAACCATTACTAAAAACCTTAGAGAGGCCAACTTTTATTTTGTATGGATGTATGCATGATTGTAGAAACCTTTTAAAAACATACACAAATAGCTCTCCTAGGGATTAGCACAAAACTAAGTCACTTGATTGTTCATGCGCAAGGTTGCTTTTTCCCTTGTTCATTGTTTTTATACGTGCTTGAAATCACTTGCTTGCTGTTCTACATGCCTATTTATCTACCTGGTTACTGAAACGATAATTTTTTTTCTCAAAATCAGTCTCTATTGTAAAATTGGTTTGCCTTTTCACATGAAATCATTTTGGTCTGGCATGAAATTATATGCTCCTTGTGCGAAATCAATTTCTTCTCGCACAAAATTAAATTTCTATTGTGCATCTTCACGCGATCCTAAGAACTTCTTCGCATGAAATTAAACTGTTGTCACTGACCGTCACGTGAGACAGTAACTTCTTTCATGCAAGCTATAAAACTTCTTCGTGCGACCCATAAAAGTTTTTCGTGCGAGACTTTGTATCAACAGTACCAATTTGGATTTGTTTTAGCTATCTACGGCCTACACGCTATCCTTTTTTGCATTTGTTTATCACTCTCTATTTGCAAACAGTCCTAAAATAGCAACACTTTTCTTAGCTGAAGGCTTGTGTCTTACGCCTTGACTAGTCTCATCTCATAAGTATTTTTTTGGTCTTTTTCTTAATGTTTTTCCTACTTTGTGTCGCAGTGGTCATAATCTCTGGCTGTTCTAGCCTTTAAATCAGACCATTTGTGCCTTAGTAAACAACATTCTTGCTATTATCTTGTCCTTTTTGAGACTCAGTCTTAGTGTAGTCCTTGTCCAGGTTTTAGCTTCTTGTCCTTGCCTATGACTGTCACAACTAGAAGTGGCAATGTGTTTTATCCTGATAACCTTAGACATGGTCATGCTAGGGGTCGTAATTGTGGCAGAGGTAGCTTACCTTTTGCTATGCAATCTATATCCAGTTTGGCTAGTGAGGCGTCTTCATGATCTTCCTCACCTACCAGGTCATTTCAAGTTCAACGAACATTTTTTAATTTGCAACAAATTAGGAATCCTTTTTTACCAAGAGGATACTGAGACAAGTAGAGGTCCTGCATTCCCAAATACAATGTATGATCCATTCTCTAGAGATCCTTTTCAAACATAAAACACTGAAACTGAACACATTCCTATAATGACTAATCATGAACATAAACATGGTAGTCATAGTCGATATCAAGAACCACCTAGGGATGACAAAGAGAAAGAGAAAGAGTATGCCACTAATGAGGAACAAGAAGAGGTGGAAATCCTTCCTGTACAGATAGCAAAATGTTTAAGAGACAAAAAATTTTAGAAGGTCATGGGAATCCTACTCAACGAAGAGAAAGAAAAACACTTTCTCAAACTTGCCCAAGAGGGAGCTAAACTACCCACACATATCGATGTGGAGACCATTATCACACGTGAAGAAGAAACTGAGACCGCTAAACTCCAAAAACAACTAAAAATTATGCAAGACCAATTGGCTCAGATGATGCATGAGAAGGAGAAACCCACAAAGACATACACATTGGATGCTCTTTGTTCATTTCCATTTGACAAAAGCATAAACATGCCGCCTTTCCCATGAGGCATAGAACTACCCAAATATGATAAGTACTTTGGTACTACTGATCCCCAAGATCACTTGCAAGAATTTGGTGCTTTGTCTATGGATTTTATAAACAATCAAACGTACCTCATGCATTTATTTGCTAGAGGCCAAGGTGGTCAGGCTTTGGAGTGGTTCTCACATTTACCTCCTCGTATCAAGACATTTGACGAAATTTCCAATTCATTTGTTCAGCAATATTCTCATAACATTCAACATCCTATAAATATTCAAGATCTATGCAACCTTAAATAGAAGGTTGGTGAGCCTTTTCTCACTTTCCTCCAATGGTGGAGACAACTATACACTAAGTATTCCCGTAAAATCCCAGAAACGGAAAAGCTTGACATTTTCACTAATAACCTCTTACCTGATTTTGGGTATAGAGTCCAACTACAAGGTCCACATACCTTTGAAGAAATGATCACAAAGGCTATCCATATTGAAGAATTTAAGGTCAAGAAAGGTGAGCTCACTCTTCAGAGAGAAACAAAACAAGGTTCCACTTCCAATAGGGATAAAACCAAACATGTCAACAAGAACCAAAAAATTGTACATGATGGGGTTGTTGACAATGTCACACCCAAACCTACTAAAGTAGCATTTAATCTCACAGACTGCCTCAAAGCAGCCAAAAATGCTGAGAAGCCTCCCCCTGACAATAAGGCATCTGGGAACAAATCGAGAAACTCATGGACAACACGACCCAAGTGAGAGTATACGCCTTTGGGAGAACCTTTGGATGTGGTTTACAAAACATTGCTACAACACAAGCTTATCTCACCAATGGATAATCCTCATCCCTATGATCCACAACCACATCCACCATGGTGGAATGAGATGTCATTGTGTGAGTATCACCATAAAAAAGGGACACAAAACCAAAAACTATATAAACTTGCGCCATAAAGTCCAAGACATGATCGATGCTGGTGAACTTGTGGTAGATGGACATAACAAAAACTCAGACCACAAGGCATTCAAAGAGCCTTTCCCAGCTTATGAAAAAGGAGAGACTTCGAAGCCAGAACCCTACAATAAGGTCAACTATACATATTCCAATGATGACAATGTCATTCACATGGTTGAACCTATAGATTTTGAATATTGTGATGTTATTACCATAAAGGGAAAGCAAGATAACGACAAACCCGAGACACCATTTGTCTTGAGAGGCCCTACTTCCAATAACATGGATAATGCATCTTCACAACACCGTGGTAACGCTATTACTTGCTCTCATGCGAAGTTGGTGCTCAAAGGCCCTGCACCTCCTACTTCAAATCTTGAACAACATAAAGATAAAGCCCTTACTGGTCCATCCGGTAAAGGTGTAAAATATACAACGAACTTGACTGCAACTAGTTATATTGTTCTAGATAAGTTAAAATGAATAATGTTCACATTTCCATATTTGAGCTGCTTAAAATCTTGCTTGCTCACAGGAAAATTTTGGACAAATCCCTCACTGAGGAAAACATTCCTCAAGATCTTGATCTTGAGCGATTTCAATCCATGGTAGGTCACTTGACCTCACCTCATCTTATGACCTTCTCCAAGGAGGATGACAACTCACTGAATCACCCACACAATCAGCCTCTACATATTGAGGTTATGATCCACCAGACACATGTTCGTCGGGTACTCATTGACAATGGCGCTAGCCTAAATATTGTTTTTGCTTCTTTACTTAGACAATTGGATTATTCTGAGGACTCTATTGATCCTAGACGAAAGATCACTATTAAAGCATATGATGAAGTAGAATGAAAGTCACTAGGTCTTGTGACTTTACCAATTTGCATCAGTCCTATTGAAAGGGATGTCACTTGTCAGGTGCTTGACATTCCCTTAGCTTACAACATTTTGTTGGGATGGCCATGGATACATGAGATGCACATTGTGCCATCCACATATCATCAATGCATTACATTCCCATTTCATGGCTCTGAAGTTGCTATTCCTGCCACTTCTAGCTACACCTGCAATATGCTCAAAGCTGCTGATTCTTTCGTCCCTACTAACCGTGAGTCTACTGATTATCATGACAATAAGCTGAAACAAATTGAGCAGTCATTTAAATTGAAAGAAACTAGTATGGGAGATTACCACATGGAACCAGTGCTATCATTAACATATCTTCAAGAGTCCCCTTGACATTTTGGGAGACCCTCACAAGTAAAGAAGCCATTCATGCTGACACCTCAGACCAAGATTAATGGCTCTTTTGTCAAGGCTACAGTTCCCTTAGAAGATGAAAGTGAAAATAGAGCCATTATTGCATGGCTTTACAAAGAAGAAGCTCTAGTGGACCTAATAAAACAAGCTCGAGAAATCAATCCTAAGAAATATGGACCTGGTCTTAAGCTTATGAAGCGTTTTGGTTACAAGGGAACTAGCCCCATTGGGTGCAATAACAATGGTCTAATAGATCCTATCAAAGCAACAGCTTGAAGCAATAGTGACACAACTGGCCTAGGGTTTAAGAAGGTCCCCTTCCATTTGGGATCCAATAAATTCATACCCGTACTTGAGAGTTCATCTGAAAATGAGTCACAATTTGAGTTAGGTACTCGAGAGGAAGAACCTGATGATGAGGATTCCTACCCTCATCCTATTCCTTATGATCTCACTAAATTCTTTGCTAAGCCAGATGAATTTGTGCCACATGTTAGCACTATGGATGATACTAGTGATTCTTCTGAGGACAATACTAAGCAACTCAAATATCATTCAGAAAAGGGAGAATCTAGTCAGTCATGCCATATTGAGTATTTGTGTAAGAATCTAGAGGCTAAAGGAGAGTATGTCGCTATCACTATTGGGGAGTCCTATAGTCTCTCACCATGTAGCACCGATTCTCATGAATATGAGTTTGATAATCTTTCAGAAGCAACTACTGATAAATACATTGACCAAGTGCATGTCTATGAAAATCAAATCGAAGTGGGTGAAATGTCTAGGGTTAGGTCATCGGGATTTGATCCAACTAGTGTCCTAGAGTCATCAATTACTAATGTTCATACTCTGAGGCATTTGACTACACCTATGGATAATGTCATCGTAGGTCTTGAATTGCTGGTCCACACATTTAATGACTATACTGTGAACACAATTGAACCAGCCACTACTCTCTCACTCGCACATCTCGAGCTTATAGACTGGAACCCCAATGCATCTAACGAAGTCCCCATGTTCCAGAATGGCTATGCTCTTGCTTGTTACCTAAATGCTATTGAACCTATAATGTCTTCCACCAATGAGCATAGCATCAACATGACTGAGGCTAACATCAAATATCTCAATCACACAATTAAAAAGAAAAAATGCAAGATGTTCGATGGTGAAAACCACATTGTGGAAGTGTTAGATCCCAAAAAATTAAAAACAAGAGACATATCCAAGGGTGAAAACCTCTCTGAGGCACCCACGGATGAGATATTTGATGTCCTTTTGAGTCACTTTTAGGAGAGATCATCAGTCTTAATAGAGCCGACGTAGCCAATTAACCTGGGCACAGAAGAACATCCTCATGTGATACATCTGGCGCAATCACTGTCACCTAAAGAAAAGGAACAATTCATTGCCTTTTTCAAGGAAAAGAAAATAAATTTTGCCTAGACATATTCTAACATGATAGGATTGGATCCTGATCTTATCATGCATCACTTGTACATAGCACCAGGCATCAAACCGGTTAAACATAAGCTTCAAAAAATGCACCCTCATGTTGCATTGCTCGTCAAAGTAGAATTAGAGAAACTTCTAAAGGTTGGTTTCATCTGTGCAATTGATTATGCTAAATGGATATCCAATATTGTTCCTATTTCCAAGCATGATAAATCTATCAGAGTTTGTACAGACTTCCGTGATCTTAACTTGGCATGTCCTAAAGATGACTTTCTGCTCCCTAATATCAATATGATCGTGGACATGACAACTGGCTATGAGATGTACTCACTTATGGATGGTTTTTCTGGATACAATCAGATAAAAATTGTGCTAGAAGATCAAGAGAAAATGGCTTTCACATGTGCATGGGGAACCTTTTGTTGGAATGTGATGCCATTTGGTTTAAAGAATGCTAGAGCTACATATCAGCGAGTTGTTACTACAATTTTCCATGACATGATGCATAGAACCATGGAGGACTATATTGATGATACCTTGGTCAAAAGCACTAAACACAATACTCATTTGCAAGATTTGGGACCCATCCTAGATCATATGGAAAAATTCAATCTCCGGCTCAATCCTAAGAAATGTGCATTTGGTGTCACATCAGAGAAATTATTAGGATATATTGTTTCTGCCAAGGGAATTGAAGTAGATCTAGAAAAAGTACAAGCAATAAAGGACATGCCACCACCTCGAAACATCATTCAGATGAGAGGACTATAGGGAAGGCTTCAATCTATTCATAGGTTCATTTCACAATTGGCGGATAAATCACAACCCTTCACAAAGACCTTACATAAGGGTGTGAAATTCAATTGGAGCCAAGATTGTGAGCAAAGCTTAACATAGATCAAACAATATCTTTCCAATCCACCAATCCTAATGCCTCCTAGGCATGGGAAGCCTTTTATTTTATACATTTTAGCCACTAAAACATCTTTGGGAATCCTGTTGACTCAAGAAGACAATGACAACAAAGAAAGAGCTATTTATTACTTGAGCCGAACATTGGTCTCTTATGAGAAAAACTACAAAATTATTGAGAAAGCTTGCTTGGTAGTTGTCTTTGGTTCCCAGAAGTTGAGACACTACATGCTTGCTCACACTACATGGCTTGTGGCTAAAATAGATCCATTAAACTACTTACTCAGTAAGGAAACTCTCACAGGAAGATTGGCTAAATGGATCATGATACTAAGTGAGTTTGACATCCAATATGTTGAACAGAAAGCTATAAAGGGGCAAGAAATTATAGACCAGCTGGCTGAGGCACCCATATAGAGTCTTCTACTAATAAACATTGATTTTCCAGATGAGTCAATTCTAACACTCACTCACCATACATGGGTTATGTTCTTCGATGGGTCCTTCACACAACAAGGATCAGGTGCTGGATTACTATTCATTACACCACAGAGATATTCATTGCCCAAATCATAAAAGATTCTATTTCCTTGTACCAATAACATTTCTGAATATGAAGCTTTGATCAATGGTATGAAAATTGTAGCTGAATGGAGAGTACATCAGTTGGACATCTTCGGTGACTCTCAGCTTATTATCAACCAAGTAAATGATGTGTATCAAACAAAGGATGAGAAACTAATTCCTTACAAATGCATGGTTGATGACTTGACAAAGTATTTTGCACACATCACCTTCCAACAAGTTCCATGCACTGATAATAAAGTGGCTGATGCCATGGCAACTCTAGCCTCCCTGCGACAAATGCTAGAAAATGATCTTCGACACGAGTTCTTGGTGGAAGCATTACACTACCCAGCCTATGACACACCTGATTCCAGGATGATCTGTTCTATTATAGGACAAGAATCATCCCACTACCATCACATATATTTTGACCTTCGTAATCAAACCATTCAAAAGGTCTGACCCGAAACAAGAAACGTTACCTAATCCATAACGCTTCACATTATGTCATTATTGCTGATGATCTGTATAGGAGAGGTCTCGATAGAACACTCCTTAGGTGTTTAGAACCCAATGAATCCAAACGTGCACTAATTGATGTTCATGAAGGCATTTGCGGATCTCATTCCAATGGCCTAACACTAGCTCGCAAACTCCTTCATGCTTGTTACTACTGGCCTAAAATGGAGAAAGAAGCTATTAAATATGCTAGGTCCTGCAAGCAGTGTTAGCTACACAAGAATCTCATTCATGCTCCAGCCAGAGAGTTGATTCCCTCTACTACAACATGTTCATTTCAACAATGGGCCTTTGACTTGGTGGGGCAGATTCACCCAACCTCTTCCAATGGAAATAAGTTCATTATCACCACTATAGATTATTTCACGAAATGGGTAGAGGTAGTCCCTCTCACAATTGCTGATGGCAAAACTGTAGCACTTTTTATCACAAACTACATCATCTATAGATATGGTGTACCATCCTCAATCATTATTGACAATGGAGGATAGTTCAAAAATAAAGACCTTAAGGAACTGTGTAAGAAATTCAAGATCACACAACATTGGTCTTCAATTTATTACCCCCAGGGTAATGGCCAAGCTGAGGCATCCAATAAGGCGATCCTCAAAATTCTTCATCGCATAGTCAGTAAGTTAGGGAGAGACTGGCATCTCCAGATTAACCCAACCCTGTGGGCATATAGGACAAGCACTAGAACTCCAATAGGCACAACTCCTTTTGTGTTGGTGTATGGGATGAATGTTGTGCTTCTAATAGAGGTCAAGATTTCTACCTTGAGAATCTCCATGAAAGGCCTTATCACTGATGATGACTATAGTATAGCTTGGCTTTAAGAGCTTGTGTTACTGGATAAACGACGACAAGTGGCATGTGATCATCTATGAGCATATCAACAAAGAATGGGAAGAAGCTACAATCAGAGGATCAGGCCACTAGACTTCCAGCTGGATGACCTCGTCCTGAGAGAGAACCCTAAGAATCAACAACAATGAATGCAAAAAGGAAAGTTTGAACCAAACTAGCTAGGTTCATACATCATCATTTCAATATATGGATCTGGGGCTTATTAGCTTTTCACAATCGAAGGAGAAGTGCTTAAAGAGCCTATCAACACTCTCCACCTGAAACGGTTTTACAGTTGATTTAATCTTAGCAAGCTCTTTGTACATATTGTATGTCATGAAAAAATCTAAAAATAAAAAAAAGTCCTGAAAAAATTGTTACCCTAGTGAAAACCTAGCAATAGGTGCCTTGGTAACACCAAAAAAAAAAAAAAAAATTGAAAATTCCAAAAAATGCAAAAAAATAAAAAATGTGAAAAATACAAAAAAAAATTGAAAAACAAAAATAGTGCCATTGATGAAAACTTGGAAATAGGCATCATGGTAGCAAAAAAAGAGAAAACTTGCCAAGAAGGTGAAAACCTAGTAAATAGGTGCCTCTTGTTCCCAATGCTCCAGCTTGCAGTGCATCTTTTGGCTATTTTGTATAGTCGCTTTCACACTTTCGCTTTCCTGCTTCCTGCTCACGTATCTATGGATTGAGTCTTGTCACAACTCGAGGGTATTCCCCCTTAGTATCACTATTTTTGAGATTCTCATAGTATCTCCTTTGCGACAGTCACCAGTGTCCTCACTATGTCTGCCTACTGTCACTAGTGTCACTCTTTTCAAGATTCTCCTCCTAGAATCTCCTTCACGACAGTCACAAATCATTCTGACTGCGTCTGCCTATTGTCGCTAGTGTCACTCTTTTTTAGATTCTCCTCATAAAATCTTCTTCACGATAGTCACTAGTCATTCTGATTGTGTCTGTCTATTGTCTCTATTGTCACTCTTTTCGAGATTCTCCTCATAAAATCTCCTTTGCGATAGTCACCAGTCATTTTGACTGTGTTTGCCTACTATCATTAGTGTCACTCTTTTCGAGATTCTCCTCATAGAATCTCCTTCATGATAGTCACTAGTCATTTTGACTGCGTCTGCCTACTGTTGGTAGTGTCATTCTTTTTAAGATTCTCCTCATAGAATCTCTTTCACAACAGTCACCAGTTGTTTCACTTGTGTCTGCCTACTATTACTAAGTCATGTCTCTAGATTTCTTTATGGAAAATCTCTCTTGTGTCAGTCACCAATTGTCCTGGCTGTGTCTGCCTACTGTCGCTTAGTCCTTCTTAGGTTCTTCATCGTGAAGATTCTTCTTTGACCTCAATCACCAGTTGTTCTGATTGCGTCTACCTACTGTCATCACCCTATTGAAAAGATTTCTTTCAAACATGTTCTGGACATTGACACTTGACATCAATCTCAAAAACATTGAACTCAAAAAAAAATGATATACTTGTTTGGATATGCTGAGCATTTTCTTTCTTTGTTTTTATTTTTCTTTATCATATCTCCTCGAGCAACTCAATGATGTCATCTTTGACTAGAGAAGTAATGACTGGGGGCATGATCTTTTCTTTGCTTTCTGTTTGTGGTTTAGTCCCAATAAGTTGATATATTCCTATAAGAGGGGTGTCCACTATAAGAGCCTCTATCTCGTATTGAATGGTCGTGTGTACCTTGAATCCTTTTATACAGATACATCAATGAAATTGGTTCTTCTCCTTGTTTGTTGGAGTAAACTCTTCTTGCTATAGTAAATATTGATACTTGTCCCGCTAAGTGAATGTACGGGTCACTGTGAGCATATCTAGCACACTTCTGTCTCAGGTTATGAACACAAGGGTCATTGTGGATAGAATGAATACTGAATACTTAGCATAAGAGGGATCTCCCATGTGTTTGGTGTGCTTGTCATGCAAGCAACATTCAGGTCATCCTAGCATTTATGCTCTGATGCTTATGTTAACTTGCTACATTAAAAGGGACAAATGTTTTGGTCATTCTGGCTTCTTGTGCCTTGAATGCTTACATTTAATCCCAACAAACCAATAACATATGTTATATTCATATTTCCATGATTGTAATGTTAGCGGGAATTGTATAATATACCAGCTTTATTTTATATCCAGTGATGATAAATCATCGAGGCTTGGTAACCAGACCTAGGGTTGCATTTAACATAGTCTTGCATTACATACTTCATTTGCATTAGCATGCAATTTGATGGTCATTCTGCTCATACTACACATACATCAAATTCCTCCATGGCTGCACAAGCATTTGGTTTGTCGATTCATGCTCCTCAATGGAATACCTGTGACTATCAAGAAAAAATACGCAACACTACGTGAGATGTTAGTTCATACATATGCATACTATCTAAGTACAACATACATCTCATGTACATCAAAGTAAAACAAAATAGACAATGACATGTACACAGGAATACTCAGCTCAAAATCTTGTATATATATATCAAAGAATGGTTGAGTACAAAAATGGGTGCTACTCGAGTGCAATCAATAAAAAATGATACATGTGGTGCTGGCACAACAATCAATACATAGCCAAGGATCAAAATAAAAAATCATATACAGAGCGTCTAACTCTATCCCTAACCCATGCCTCCAAGAGGAGCAAAAGGAGTAGGGGCAGTAAGTGGTGGAGGCGGTGGTGGCATATCTGGCCTGACAAGAGGTCGTGCACCTCCAGACTCTCACACATATTGAGAGAATTGTTGAACCTATAATGTCTCGTCTGGTACCACACTAGTATATGCAGCATAATAATAAGCTACTCACACTGACTAAAAGTGAATCTCATCCTGTGCCAGCTCCAGCCTCTGCTTTATAGTCTCTGCGCACTCCCTGTGACGATCTATCTCCCGCTATCTCTCCACTAGCTGCGCATCTTGGATTGCTACTACAATCTGCAACTCTCCCAACTGTCAGGAGGCTTGACAAACCTGCTCACGATATCACTGCACTGTATCCTGCACCCCACCTGTCGGCTGATCTGGCATGTCCTCATCTACCATCTTTGGTGCCTACTATTGTGGAGGTACCTATGGCCGTGGAGGTACCTGCTACTATGGTACCTCTTGCTGAGGGGCCTGCTCCTCTATCCTCTACCTCTGTCTTCTACTATGTCCTGCCCCACTACCCCCAGCACCTAGGTCTAATCCCATCTAACATGGGGGAATAGGCATCTGCTATACCCGATGTTGGACTTGTGGCAAAATTTTTGGTTGACCTGGTGGCTGTGGCTGTGCTTGCTGCTGCTGGGGCACCTGTCTTTGTGCCTGCCCTACCATCCCTAGTGGATCTGTGAAGCATGGGAATAGATGGCTGATCAAAAATGTTTGATATGCAGGTGTCATGCCTGCATCTACTACCTCTGGCAGATAGTCCAACTAAACAGTAGCTAGACTATGAATATCTATCATGGATCACCCTAGATCCATCTGTGGAGGCCATCCCCATTCAATATCCCTCTACACCTTGGCATAGGCATAGTACTCATGTGAAATGTCCTGTGGTCGGCCATACTGCCACCACACTCGTGAGATCATGATTCTCTCTATGACAGATGTAGTCCTGCCTGCCAGAGGTCAAGAACTAAACATCCATGGCAACTCTCTGGGGGCATCATCCTAGTCCTCTATCTCTCTCTAGGGTCACCATACAATGGACACCAAGTCATCAAGATGCGTCTTCCAGTGCTCGGTCTAACCCAGGTGGGCTTGGGTAATATGCCCTTGATATCTACATATATAGGGCTCCATAGGCTCCCAGGTATCCTCAAAAATTGACCTACATATGGGAAGATGCTCCCAGGCCCAGTTTTGCAAAACATAAACTCCCGCTGCCATGGTCTTCTTCTCGAGGAAGACAACCTCATGCATCTTATGAAAAAGGTGAGCCAGCATGCACTGACCCCACCCAAAGATCTCGAGTGCCTCTACCATCCTACGGAGCATGGCACCCCACCCACACTCCAAACCATGTTGTCCTCTGTCAGGACATAAGAAACAGTTGAGAAATATAGCTAGCACAAATTCCAGCCTACGTGTCGGTCCATATGTGTGCATGAGCTCATCCCAACTGATGGCCCTGCCTCTCAGTAGCTCTCTCCCAAACACAACTGATAATGCCTCTGTCCCTGCTTAGGGCACTGTATCATAAATGACTCGGGAACCATGAAAGGGAATCCATAAGATCCTCCAGATTTCCTCTAGAGTGATGGTCATCTCATCCATTGACAAATGGAATGTGTTCGTCTCCGAATGGAAATGCTCAACCAATGTAGTGAGAAGGCCGTGATTCACTATCATGGCTGGAATTTGAAAAAAAGACGACAAACCCAATCGGGCAATGTGTGCTCGATCTGCATCATCAAGACTCTACAATAGCTCTCCATATGGTGGATAGTGTGATCTGAATGACACATCTCCAAAGACCTCCTGCACACACAAACAAAAAATGACAAACAAACAATCAGTATCAAGTCGATACCAATGTAATACCCCAAAATTGGCTCATTGCCATGATACCAATTCTGGTCTATTTCTGATCAATCCTAAGACCTATTCTAATAGGCAATTCTCATTCTGCTACTCGCTACTTGACTTAATTGTCAAATGTAGAAAACCCTAATCTGCATTCATCATGCTTATTATTTAATTCCTATAGTATTTACTCATATTAGTCACATTAAACCTATTGATTAATATTTAATTTAATTACTAAGTATTTATACTTTAATTAAATTAAATTATATCTTAAGGCTAATGTACTATGGAATTAAATTTATTTAATTTAATAAATACGCCTATTTTGATTAATTAAATGTAATTATTTAATTAAATGGAGTACTTACTTCTAATTAATTAAACAAAGTTATTTAATTAAATGGGAAGCCATTCCTAATTAATTAAATGAAGTTATTTAATTAAATAAGAAAAGTGTCTCTAATTAATTAAAGGATTAATTAATTAAATAGAAAAGGTAATTATGAGAGCATATCTCATTTTATTAAATTAAATATCTCACCAAAATCTCTCTTTAGTTCAAAAAAGGAAATTTCTAGTTCACTATTGATCAAAAATGAGTTAAATTAGTTAACTCCTTTTTCTACTCAAATTAAATCAGTTAACTCCTTTTTTTACTCAAATTAAATTAGTTAACTCCCTTTAATTTGGGAATCTTCCTTTATGACTAAACTTGACCTTTAATCCTGACCGTTGATTGAAATCGATCTCAACTGTTGATGGATTCCAGGAAAGTCTATTTAAGAGACCCTCATCTCTTCATTTTGGGAGAGGTTGAATGAGAATTTGCATCGAATTGCTGGTGGATTGTACATTCATTTGAGCTCCCTACTTTCATATTCATTTTCTAGTTTTATTCTCATATAGATTTAATATGCATATATTTTAGCATAGATTTCTTTTACATGTGTTTAGATTAAACGTGCATACTCCATTCTAGATTAATTTGTATTCTCATATAGATTAGTCACATTTTCTTTCAAATCCTTCATTCTTACAGGGTCTAGTTGCTTAAACACCTCGAATCTGAGGATATCTAACAAGTAATTCCCTTTAGATAGAAGGCAACAGGTTGCCTTGCCGACTGATTTTCGGATGAACAATCCAATGTTCATCCCTGGATGAATCCGCAAATAAAGATCATGTTGAAGTGTGTGTGTTAGTAGAGGCCGCATTTTCACATATACACATACAATATTATCAAACAAGTTGGTGAAAATGCATTTGAACTTAGTTTTCCACCATACTTGGGTATTCACCTAGTTTTCAATGTTGAACTATTGAAGCCTTAGTTTCCTCCATTACTAGACATTGCAAGTGTTGCTAGGGAGATCAACCATATAGAATTAAACCCAGAACTAGCTAATCCACTCCAAATTAATCGAGTTGTGGAGAATTATATGAAGAACTTGAAGAACTAGACTATTTACTTGTATCGTATTGTGAATGCAGGTCAGTTTTCTCATCAAGGAATTGGCTTACACGAGAACAAATTTAGATTCATTTTCTACACCTACTACAAAGAATGGATGCAATGGGGCTTAATTCCTCTCAAGAAGGGAGGAATGATTAGAACATAGTCCATGATGATCCAAAGGATGCCAAAAAAAGCAGAAATGGGAAAATATCAAAATCTATTTTTCTACTATTTTCTATGCTTTAGTATTTTGCATTTTTGGAGGCCTCCAAAGCATTGTTGGACCTTGAAAACTTCCAAAAATCATGTCTCTTAAAATTTAGAGATAGATAATTTAATTACCTTTCCAACAGTGTAAGTGACGTACATTTTCGAGCTATGTGTTGAAAGTTATGACTTCTACAAGCAGACATAAAATTTGGAATAATTTTTAAATAGTTTTCATAGTTTTAATATTTTATTATGTATTAGACATTATGTTAACAATTCATTTATTTTCAAAGGGATGTTGGTGGCCCTTTAGATTCATCAAACATTGTATAAACTTGAGTTTTGAATGAAATGAAATACGTTTGGCTTGCATAATTTGTTGTACCAAAATTGTTCTATTCACATTAGAATTAACATTACCATAGGTATTATAATCCAGAGTCATAATTTGGATCACTCTTTCTGTTTCATTTTTATCACTTTTTTAATTTTTTTACTTTAGATGTTATTTTTACAAATAGATATATCATATGATACTTTATCAATGGTCACTACAATACTTTTTGTAAATTAATACAATACATTACTAGTTTAACTATCATATTATAGTTCTACACTTTGTCATACTACATGATATAGAGTATTGTACCAAATAGAACTAACATCTAGGGATACAAGAAAGTGCCATACAATACTATTACAGCCAAAAGTATCATTCAACCTATTTTACTTAGCTAGTTCAATCCTCAACTTGCATTTTTTATCTCCAAGATTTCATATTTCAGTTTTTTGGTTTTCTAACTGCTTCTAATAGATGGTTTTATAGGATATTTAAAAAATTTTGCTAACCTTTTGATGCCCTAGCCCTTGGTTTTTTTTTAGGTCCCTATTACTTTCTTGCTAAGGACATTGCTAAATGAAAAGGGCTACTAACATTGTTGCAGGGATGCCCAAACAAAAAAAATGATTTTTGTGTCTTCTTTTCACTTCTATATGTGACATATACTAGTTGTTTCATTTTCTTAGGAGCACAAAACCCATTAGTAGTGAATCTTTGTTGGTAGGAGAATATTCTCTTCACCTTTTAGGTGAATACAAAATATTGACCCTTCATTAAGTCAAGAAAGTGGGTGGGATACTCAACTCTTTAGTGGTTTTAATTAATCTACTTGGCTTGTTTGGGGAAAACATTAGGGATTAGGAGAGTATGCTATTCACTTTTTAGGTGAATCATAATATCTTAACCTCCTTAGTGTGGATCCATTTTTTTTATCTCTTAGTGAGATTCATACCTTTAGGGGGTATTCTATTAGTAGAAAGATACCAATAGGAATGACTTGAAGTGGGATCAAGCAAAACCTAGATAACCTGACCACTATAATAGAAAACCCTTTAATAAAGGCCAAATCCTTGGGGGGAATAACACTTGACTTCACTTAGTGAGACTACTTGTGGGATTGTGACCATAAGAAAATCACTAGGTTTGTATTCTTAAGGTACTCTTGTGGACGTGAGGTCTATTATTATATCCCTTATCTAGTGCAAGAGGGGTGTTACGAATGAGACCCTTACTAGAAACTTTAGTATTTAGAGGTCACCCTTTTTAGTTGCTCAATATCTTGGTGCAAGGATCAATCCTAGTGGACTACCTTAATCACCCCAAGATTTACACTCACCATATGTGTCCCTTTTGTTGTGTTATTAGCAATTCTACGATAAAGCCAATAACTATTATGGGAAACCACTTTGTGTGAGGTGAGGGGGCATCAAGTTTTGGGCTAAGGTATTGAACAATGAACTATTTCCTTTAGGTAGATATTTCTTGCCATAGCTTTGATTTGTACTAGAGCTATGGAAATTAATTGAACATACAAATGATGGTAATTTTTATAGGGTTTTTTCTTTAAAATCTCCCAAGTGTTTGTATTGGAAAGGTTTCTTTGTCCCTTGTCCAATTTCTTAAAGATGTATATTTGTGCCAAAAATTGGTTCTAAATCAATATCTTTTTGCTACAAATTGAAGCACACCTTGTTACAGTTGTGAAATTTCTTGAAACAAGCAAAAAAACTAGTTCAAACATATGTATCATGGGCACAAAGTCACAAAAATATTCTTTGTTGAACTTCTATCATATTTCCTATCTGAGAAGTATCATACAATACTTTTGGACTCTATAAAGTGTTGTACTATCATATAAAATCTATCATACTTTTGTTTCATACACTTTTGTTTGCCTTTCATAGATTGTCATATTAGCCAATTCTATCATCTTGCTATATTGAAAACTATCATACAAAACTTTCAGCTAAAAAATTCTTCTTCTTCTTTTTGGAGTCTTTTGCCTAGACTTGTTTCTTGCTCAAATTATTTTTAATCATGTTCTTGGTTACACTAGGGGTGTCTATACTTGATCTTATCATGTCTCTAGTGCAAAATTTATGTGTTTGGCTATGCTTTAGGTGTAGGACTAGAAAATAGGTGTGATAACATACTATGAGCAACCACAAACTCAAATGACATATGCTAACTATTCTAATCTAACATGAAAACCATTGAAAATAAAGAGATTAAAAACAATTAAAAACCCCTTTGAAATGTAGTTTACATGTTCTTTTTTCTTCTTCATTGTTGATGTTTATTGTAATTCCCACTCGTATGTTGATTTTCCATTCTAACTGCCAAACTCTTTTAAGCCTATTTCATGCATTTGTTAGTTTTTGAGACATCTAATTTATATTTATATGGTATTATTTTATTACTTGGATTATAGATATATATAAGTGATGGTTGTATTATATTTCACGTGTTGTTTAATGATCATGAATGCTTGTGCATTAATGATGTTTCAAATAGTTTATAGTTAGTAAATGTGATTTCTTTCATTATGATGTTAGATGATGTATTTAATGATGATTATTTTATATTTGTAATGATGCATTATTATATCTGAGAATTTGATGTTTTGACCTATATTCATTATGATATTTACCCCATACTTGCATGTGTATGGTGTACCTATCTATTTCACCTTTCTGTCTGACATGTCCGATGTGATTAAGGGAGGGAGTCATAGTCACTGGTTAGGTGGGATCTACACAATATAACACTCCTTACCATTTCTTGTTTAGCTGTATGTATGTATGTATATATGTATGTATATATGTATGTATATATGTATGTATGTATGTATGTGTGTGTGTGTATGTATGTATGTATATATATATATGCAAGATGTAGGTACCAGGCATTGAATTCCCTAAATTTTTAGGATAGGCATACCCTATTACAATAACTCAATGGTAAGAATGAGAAGATAAATGTCCAATCCTAGACATAGCCTAAATACTTATCTTGCAAGAAGGACTCGCAACTAACTATCTACCATTTTAAAAACCCATGAGTCTTTTGTGTGTATGTGGTTTGATTTTCACTTTGATTGATTTCTTTATGCATTTCATGTGGTTTGACTTTGTGATTTTCCAAATATAATACTTATTTATGATTCTTGGATCAATCATTGATATTGAATTATTAAATTTTATTTTATTTAAAATGGAAAAATGTTAGAATATGAAAATTTTCAATATTTAACAATATTTAATATTATCTAAGGGAATTGAAGAGTTGAAAAAATGGGGAAAAGATAATACTAGAGCCATGAAATTAATTGTGGATGGCGTTAAGGATCATCTACTTCCTATTATCTTAGAATTGGATATAACACATGAAATGATCAGAGCACTTGAAGAAATATTTGAGATAAACAATATAACTTGAATTCAAACTCTAAAAGATAGTCTCTCCAATATTAAAATGAACAAAGGATAATCCATTGCTTCTTACTTAGCATCACATAACTACAGAACCAACTCTCTAAGATTGGTCAAATATATGATGAGAAATAATTAGCAATGATATCTCTAAAGGGTCTTCCACCATCGTGGAAAGATTTTAGACAAGGGGTATTTTCTCGATCTAAGATTCCTAAAACTTTCTTGACCAAAGGATGATTTCATCCAAGAGGAGTGCAGGTTAATATATCAAGGTGATATTTCTACTAGAGGTGATATTCAAGCTCTCATAACCCAAGTTGATAAAAAGAAGAAACCCAAATTCAAAAGGAAAAGAAGACATGTAGATTACTAAAAAATGCAATGCTTTAGATGTGACAACTATGGTCACTCAACATTCTAATGTCCTAATAGAATGAAACATCAAGAAGCCTTCACCAAAGTCAATACTTTTGATGTAGATCCAAAAAAAAGTCCATTCTAAAGGAACTTCAGAATATCCATAAAATGTGTGAAAGTCTAGATTAAGAGGGAGTTCTCTAATAGAAATGTAAAATAAGCTTGTGAAAATTTCTAAGATAGAGTTTTAGAATATCAATTTATTGTACTATATTATCTATGTTCATTTTTAATTATTAGAGCTATGTGATTTAACCTTTCTATTTTGAGAATATTATCACAAGAAGAGGGAGTTAAATGAGGACATCCAATGATTGATATTCAGAGGGAGTAAATTTCTTGTGTGTGACTATAGTTGGCCTATGAATATCATATAGAAGTGATGACTTCTAAATAATATCACTTGTATTTTCAAAAGTTATTATAAGGTGATGATCTTACAATTAGTTACTAAAAGAGATCAAACAAATTGAGTATATGGTGAATGTCTTGCATCTCAACATTCTGGGAGGTCATTACTCAAAAGAGTACTTGATGAATATCATTGATATTATGGGAGACCAATACTCTTGATATCAGATGTGATATCAAATTTTTTTGAGTACTTGTTGAATGTCAAATATTGACATTCTGGTAGACCAATACTTTTGATATATGATGTGATATTAAAACTTTTGAGTACTTGGTGAATGTCAAATATCAACATTCTAGGACACCAATACTCTTGATATTAGACATGATATCAAAACTTTTGAGTACTTGGTGAATGTAAAATATCAACATTTTGGGAGAGAAATACTCTTGATATTAGATGTGATATCAAAACCTTTGAGTATTTTAGAAGACCTATACTTTGTTATGATATCAAATATTAGAAATATTTTGAGATATCTAATGAGATATCCTTAAAATCATTCTTTGTAATTTTTGTTCTTATGTTTATCTGCCCTAGCTAAGAGGGAGTGTTAATGTTTTAATATATTTTGTTAGATAAAACATAAGAACATTTTATTGATTAAATATTATATATAATTGTGTATGTTAATATTTTTATCTACTATGATGTGATTATAAATCAAAATTATGTGTTTATATACCTTAATGTCCATCTACCTCTTCAGGAATGTTGCTCATCTATGAGCTAATGTGTGCAACACTTTGTACCTATGAAGACTACATCAGGTTTTACCAAATCACTTGTACCTGCACATAATTAGATGTTCTTCTATCACCTAAATTCAATGTAACTTTTCATGTTCTTTGATCTGCCTTGACTCTTGCATAATTGCCTTTAAATCTTTGACTATCCTTGTTATCGATAGATGTGGCATGTAAATGAAGGGTGTATGTGGGGTCACATCTCTTTATACTTACCCCCAATGCTTCTTTCATATATATATATGATGATGATTCCTATAGGAGTGGAAAAACATTATATATATATATATATATATATATATATATATATATATATATATATATATATATATATATATATATATATATGTATATGTATATATGTATATAAAACACACAAGTACATTGAAATTGATAAAGTCTTCTCCCTCTAAGGTGGCAATAGTAATATTGATATTAAATATTCCTTCAATGATCTTTCATATAATTTAAGCTATATATTGGAAGAATATTAAATATATAAGTTTTCTAAAATAAATCTACTCATATACTAAACAAATATTTCATTGGAAAAAATCTTTTTGGTTCATGTCTTCTTGGGTATTTGTGAATCAGATTATTGTTTTTAATTAAATAGATATTTGGATCTTTGAAATTTTGATATTAAACAATAGAGAATGTAGCTTGAGTCTCCTGCATAGATTTTGTATTTTCCTCTAGTGGTATTGTTATTGGTTTTGTGCTTATTGTCAGATGTATTTAATGTTATTGTTTACTTTCATTAATGGTGATTGTGTAGTGCCTCTTGTGGTTGAATTTTGTACCTTTTTATATTTTGGTTTTGAGAGATACTTTGATACTCATGTTTGAGGACATTCAAGATGACCTGATGGTCAGATAATATTTTTTTTTGCCAGCATCATATATATTAGATACTATGTTATCCGGTTTGATCATATTTTCATGACGATGCTTATTGATTTGACGTGATGCTTTATGATGTTATTTGGTTATTTTCTATTTGGACATATACTCTATTTATAATTATATGATGGACTTATTGGATCTTGGATACTATGATTTGATGTTATGTATATTTACTTCATTCCCTTTTTGAGATGTTTTATGATGCAGTGAATGATTCAAATAGGTTATTTTAATGTAATTAAATAAATGGTTAATTATCAATTTAATGCACTTATCACTTTGGCTATATTATTGTATGCAATTGCACTTGATTGTGTTGTTTAGTGTGCAAGATTTATATCCCCAGTAGTGGCACATTAAGTTAATGATTTAGTTGTTCATACCTAGCCAATGTTGTCCCTGTATGGTCAATGTATCCTAATAAATCCAAACTCATTTGAATTATGTGATTAGACTCGTCAGCATGTCTATATATTTAAAGGTTTGCATTTTTTGTGAAAGTTATTTCAGAATATCGTGATTTAATAGTTTAAGGGAATTTTGGGCTTTATCTTATTTAATTTAATTCTCGACAACTTTGTCATAGTTGAATTCCAATTACTTGGAATAGCCTTTTTTTGTTTTAGTTGATTGAGGGTTTAACTGGGTGATATGGTTAATTACCATAATCCTTTTACTCACATGAAAAGTGAATTTATATCCAAAAAGGAATTTTATTCCTCACTTCTCACTTTTTGAAATAGAAATTTGAGAGCAAATTCCAAATCCACTTGAAGAGGAAATATTGTTCTATTTGTTGTGGGAGCTATGGGCATGAGATCATTGTGAGGTTGTTCTTGTTGGATCTAGCTCGAGGAGACCTTGGATTGCCATGACTTTTGATAGTTTCTATGGGATTTTTCTTTTACTATTTAGGTTCCCATATTTTCCCTTTTGGTTGTTAGGTAGGGCTTTCCTATTTTTCTATTTCAACTCTATTTTTGCTTTCATTTTTGGTAGTTTTTTGTTAGGAGGTTGAGAACTAGTGTTCCCCTTTATTTTTGAGTGTTGGCTCTACCTGTTTGGGTGGGTATGAGCATTTCCCTAGTTTTCAAGATGGGGGTTTGAGGTTTTGCATCATTATGCTGTCCATTTTTTCATAGGGGTTCAAACCCAATTTTTACTGGATTTCTAACGCTCATTTTCCTAAGGGTAGAATGAATTTTATTTTCATTGATTTTCATCAATGTTGGGTTATTAAGGTTTTTGCCTCAATTTGCATGCCATCTAGTTTTCTCAAGTTTTCTTGGCATGGTGTTGGTCATGGATTTAGATCATCTATGGGATTTTAATCCAACCACTATTACATCTTAATGTTTGCATTGGGATTCATGTCAAACTTGCAGTCTCAACTATGTACTCAAGTGAGTGATTTTGTACCTAGTGTTATTATTTTGGTCTAATCATTGTTATTTCATGGATGCTAGGATTTGTGTAGAATCTATACTCTCATATTTAGGCCAATGGAATGAGTCATGATGTTTGATTTTATTATTTAATGGGATTCATGTAGAATCCATACTCCCAAATATAGGTTGGTTGAGTGACTTGTTTACTTGTGTCTTTTATTTCTCATCTAGCCCTTATTATTTGTGATCATGTTGTTGGTGTGCCCACACACAAGCACATGCTTGTGCATTTGTCAGGTGCTTGCGAGGCTTGATCTCCTAGTTTTCATTAGTGGAGTTATGTTTATTGGGGTTGGGTTGGGAACTTTTATTGCCTTCGAGCACTCATTGTGAGATGAGCATGGGTGTGTAGGGTAGATGTGTGGAGTAGCTTCCCTCATATACACCAGTTATATTCTGACAAGGTATCATGAATAAGTTTTAAAAAGTGATAACTAAATTAATAAATGGGTATTGAAACTTAATGAAAGATAAGATTATGAAACACCTAGTCTCCTGAGGGAGTTGATAGAAGGTGTGTGTATTTGGCCTTTTGAGGGAGTTGATCAAAGGCATAGTATCTAGCCTCCTACAGGATTTGATCAAAGATACATTCTAAGTATGGCCTCCTGAGGGACTTGATCAAAGGCTCAAAGTACTTGTGCTACCTATTGGCAAGTAATGAGACTTCATTAGAGTCCCTACATAGTTATCCATAGTGGATTTGACTAGTGACTTGATTTATTGCATTGTCTTCATGAGAATATAGATGCTGGTATCATGTTCTTGATTGGTGTGTGTGTTAGCCATGGGTGATTGTCTTGTGTGGTTGTGGTTGGTTCATTATCTCCATCAACATGATGGAAGTGGGCCTACAAGTTCATGTGGTTGGGAGGTGTAGCTACCTATACCACTACTAGGGACTAGTGAACGAAAATGGTCTATTTTCAATTGAGACCAATGCTTGATGTTTCACTTTGTATTTCAGGTTTTCAGAGTATGTTCCTTATGATTTATGCTTTAATTGGAATGTTTGGATATCATGTTTAGATTATGTTAGTTTTTATTTGATGCATTCCTTTATTATGATGTTATAGAATATGGTTAGATGATGTGATTCACTACTAGTTTGAGTATCTATGCTTTGTTGGATTAGCATGTTAGATCTTCTTGTTCTTATATTGTTACTTACATTGTAGTATTAACTCCCTCATAAGATAGCTCCGACTATCTAGTTGGTGGCTTGGGATGTTAGACTTAGGGGATGGCTAGGGCCATTGAGGTCTCATGATGCTATTATGGTTGGGAGGAACCAAGCACAAGTTTTAGTTGTGTTGGTGCTTTGATGTTTGGTTTATGAACCATGTATGCACATTGCGATATTATTTTCCACATGTTCTTTCATATGTTGTTATGGATTAGATCGATAGATATTTTCTCATTCCTATCACATGGCGTCTTGTCTCTTATTGTCTCAAGTGATCGTTCCTCAATCTACATGGATTTAGTACTCCCCGATGTGGAGGTTTCATATTTTTATACTCTTTCATGTACCTTTTGGTCATGTTATTAGTTATTTTCTCACTTGGGAAGGACACTTCCTTGCACAAAGAGATGAAGTCTAGCGTAGTGTGAGCACTTCCTTGTATAATATGTGCACTTCCTCATGCACTTCTATGTACTTCCTCAACCTATGTAGTTCCTCACATGAACTAATGCACTTCCTCGCATGGAGTAGTGCACTTTCTCATGTGTAGTAATGAAAAGTCTCATGTGAGACTAGAGGCCTATGTTTCCTTGTGCAAGAAATAGTGGGCATTTGGGCTTGGTAGAGGAAAATTTGGAAGTTGGTTTTGGACACCCTATTGGGTTTCACACCCTCCTAGTTTAGAACAAATTTTATATGGGGTTTAAAACATATCATTTAAGTATAAGTGAATTTCTTATACTTAAGATATATTTTAATATATGTGGAAATTAATTTGAGATAGGTTCCAGACCTCTCTAAGTTAAGATAAAGATTCTAGGAAATTTTAGGGCTTCAAAAATTTAGACTTAGCCAAATTTCAGGGCTTCAAGACTTCAGACTTAGTCAAATTTTAGGATTCAACATTTTTCTTTCAGCATGGTGTCCAGTAGATAAGTGGTTGTAACTTTGAGCCCTCATCTTGTGCATGGTCATTGTTGGTCTCTTGTAATTCTTGATTATGTTATGGTTAGTTGGAAATGGACTTATATGTTTAACCATGCTAGGAACTTGATCTTTGGGGCTTAAAAATAACATCTCTCCTTGTGTATTCTTGTGATTCATGTGATCATTAATTTTAAGTTTGGTTTAGTGCATGGGGATCTTTGGAAGTGTTTTTTAGACTTCCACTAGTGTAGGTGAACATGTGAGTTTATTCATTTTCCCTATTCTTATCACTTTTTTTTTATGTTTCATTCTTGCACTAGGTTACTTCATGTTGTTGTTAAGTAACTTATCTTAAGAAAAAAATTATTCAATTCATGTTTTTATCCTTTTGTTCCAAGGATCTCTAGGTAGGGCATTACATATTATACTTTTGACATGTTTCTTTTGTCCTAATGTGGATATCTTTTGGGACTATATATCATGATTTTGAATTTTGATTTCTACTTGGTATATGTATGTTGATTTGATTGTGATGTTGGTATTGGATTGAGTGTTCATTCTATTTGGATTATCTTTTCTTCTAGAGTAGTATGTATAATAAAAATGGATTAATGTTGATGTGGGAAATTTTGTACCAAGGGATCTGTGTACTATTTTAATTTTAAAAAAAAATATTATAATTGTTATGGGGAGGTGAGACACCAACCCTACCTCCCTCCTTCTCCCCTTTTCTTCCCCATGGCTTGCATACAGGCTGCTTGGTAGTTGTAGCTTGCTACACCCTTAATATTGGTGTATATAGGGTTATGAATAATCAACTTGTGGTTCTCTTAATCCTTAATTAAGTCATGTTATCATGATTATATTATTATTTAGGTAGATAGGCCAGTCTAGGTGTTATGTGGGGTTGTGTCTATTCAACCTAAGCATAATTAGGTATATATAAGAGGTTGTGAGTCTTATTTCATCATCATATTGTGAAGTGTGATCTTATTGGAGATATTTGGAGGTTTCCCCCTTAAAGTGGCCTATTGCTCTTAGTTATTATCATGTATTTATATAATATTTCATAATATTTCTTCTATTGTGCAAGTTATTTCATTACAAGTGGTATTAGAGCATGATCTTGGCACCATAGAGGCAAGATTCTTTCTCAACATTGGGGCAATTTTGGGAAGAGCATAACTTTCAGATTTTAGTAAAATTTTCAAATAGATTTAAAGAGTTTTTGAAGACCATATTAAAGATGCTATAGTCCAAAATTTGGAGGAATTGGAGAAAACTTGAGAAAATTATTACAGAATTACTATTTCTACACAATTTATATAGATCTTCATATTTCTCACATCATGTGGAATTGGAGTATAACTTGTATTGGGTTTTTCAATACATAGTTGAGGAGCCTAAATTCAAAGCTTGTAGAAATTGAAAAACAAAAATTAGGAAAGATATTGCAAAATTAGCAAAATTCTCTCTCAAGGTAGCAAAGTTGCTATTTTTTTTGGGATTTTTTCCAAGTAAGGGTATCTTGGCCTTGGTAAGTTAAAATAAAAAAATTAATAAATAAATAAGAGAATTTATATTTTATTTGTGTGATTTATTTCGAAAACATTGGTTTCCATCATGATGGGGCCTTCAACAAGAGGCAAAAAGAATGCTACCACACCAAGGAAATCCTTTGATCAAGATTGGGAAGTAACCGAGGATAGTAATCCCAATGAGGAACTTAGTAAGTTCAAGGAAGAGATTAAGTGGGATATGTGTGACCTACGAGGAGATATATCAGATATGCAAAGCATGTTAAGCACCTATATGAATGAAACAAGAAAGGAGCTCTCAATAAATCAAGGTGAAACCTTCAAGTCGAGTAATAATGACATAAATTTTGTTGATCCTGCAAGATCTAGGAATCTTTTTCAAAAGGTGGATATGTGAAAATTTGATGGCAAGGATCCTCTAACATGGATAAATGAGAATTTTTTTGAACTACATCAAATCCAATATGGACAAAAGGTCATGATAGTTTCCTTATAGTTAGATCCAAATCAATTGATTTGGTATCATTGGCTTTATACTCGTAGGAGGAAAAAGGGTCTCACTGCATCATGGTCAATTTTCATAGAAGAAATCCAAGCACAATATAGCAATAGTGTGATAGAAAACTTCTTTAACCAACTTGCTAAGCTTCAAAAAATAGGATCAGTTAAGGATTATATTCAAAAATTCCAAAATCTATCCTTAAGAGTGGATACAATTATAGAGGATAACTTGAATTATTTATTCTTGGGTGGTATCAAGGATAACATTAAACATGAGGAATGCATGTTTTGTCCTAGCTTAGTAAATGAGTTTTTTATATAGACACACAGGGTAGAAGAGAAGTTCTTGATTCCTAGAAAACAAGGGGCTAATGTCACAAGAGAAAAAGATTATTCAACACCTTCTCTTCCTCAACCTACTAGGTTGACTCCACACCAAATTAAGGAGAAAAGAGAAAAAGGGTTGTGTTTCAATTGTGATAGCAAATATAGTCAAGGACATAAATGTAGTGAAAAGAAATTGTTCTATATTAAAGGTCCAAGTGAGGAAGAAAAGGATGAGCCCATATTAGAGGAGGATAGGGAGTTAGGTGAGGAATCACATGATTCTCAACCAATCATTTCTTGTCATGCACTTTCAAGTTTTAGTGCACTGCAAACTCTCAAGGTAGTGGGTTTCTTAAAGAAGTAGAAAGTAACAGTGTTGATTGACTCAGGTAGTACTCATAATTTCATCAACAAAAAGTTGGCAACTCTTCTAAATTGTTTTATTCATCTAGCCCTAGAGTTTCAGGTTTTGATTACAGATGGGGGCACAATTAGTTTTTCAAGGAAGTGTCATAGCATCAAATTATCCATGGGAGATTATCAACTTGATACCCCAATGTATGTGATATCCATGGGTGCAACATATATTATTTTGGGAGTATGATGGCTTACTGCATTGGGAACAATTGAGATGAACTTTCAAGAACTATTCATGTGATTTTAATCAAAATGAAAGCTAGCAGAGCTAAGGGGATTGAAGGAAAAATCCCCACAAATGGTAAGCTCTCATTAAATGCAAAAGATTCTTTAAAAGGGTGCAGATGGATTTATGGCCTAGCTATGTTTATTAGAAGTCTCTTAATCTAATGCTCTTTCTCATCTAGATTTACAAGCAATAATTAATCATCACTTAGTGATTCTTGGAGATATGCCTAAAGAACTTCCTCCTAAAAGAGATCATGACCGTGCCATACAACTAGTTCTAGGGAAGCAACCACCAAACACTAGGCCTTATAGATACTCACAAATACAAAAATGTGAGATAGAAAAAAATGTTTAGGAAATGCTAGAGGCAAGAATTATCAAACATAGCCAAAGTTCTTACTCCTCACCTATTGTCCTGGTGTGTAAGAAGGATGAAACTTGGCACATGTGTCTAGATTATAGAGTGCTCAACAAGTACACCATTAAAGATAAGTTTCCTATTCTAGTCATCAATGATCTTCTAGATGAATTAAATGTAGTTATGTATTTTACCAAGTCAGATCTTAGATTGAGTTATCACCAAATTTAGATTAAGGAGGAAGATATTTGTAAGACAACATTTTGAACTTGTGAGGGTAATTATGAATTTTTGCTAATGTCATTTAGTCTTACCAATTCACCATCTACATTCAAAAGTTTTATGAATTCCCTTTTTAAGAAGTTCTTGAGAAATTTTGTTAAGCCATCCAATTACTCGAAGATCATCAACTCTATGCTAAGCCATCCAAGTGTTCTTTTGGTTTTAAGGAGGTGGAGTATTTGGGACACATAGTTTCACATGAAGGAGTAAAGGTGGACCCTAAAAAAATTAAGGCTATCATGGAATGGCCTATTCCAAAAACTATTAAGAAGTTGAGGGGTTTCTTGGGATTGATAAGATACTATAGAAGATTTGTGAAGAATTATGGTGTAGTGCCTCTTGTGTTAGCAATATGTACCTTGTCTATTTTGTTTTGAGATATACTTGATACTCTTATTTTGTATATTATGATGACTCAAGGGTTAGATGTTATACTTTGGTTCGGTACCATAGATGCTATACTACTATGATATTCAGTTTATCATATTTGCATGTTGATGCTATTTTGAGATGATAGTAGATCTATGATAATATCTAGTTAAATGGTTTTTTGGACATATTTTTTGATTATGTTATGTGATGGAGTTTATGCTATGGTGATTTAGTTCATTCATGTATCTTTATGCTTTCTGCAAATGTGAGTGATGTAAATGGATTAACTAGGTATTTGAATGCATTAATTGCTTCGGCTATTATATTATATGCAATTGTACTTCATCATGTATTTTAGTGTGCAAAAATTATATCCTGGGTAGTGGCACATGGAGTTAGTGATTGAACTATTCATATTGTACCAATGTCATCCTTGTATGGTTGATGTATCCTTATTTAGTTGTTTTAAATTAAAACCTTTCGGTGATTGGTAAATTTGAACTCATCTACATTATGTGACCAGACTAGTGAGCATGTCTATGCATTTAGAAGTTCGCATTATCATGAAAGTGTTATGTGATTTTCTATAATTTTGGGTTTTCAGGCTTTAAATATTTTCGGATTTAATTTTTGGCAGCCTTGACTCAGGTGAATTTTTGTTACAAATAATAACCTATTTTCATTTGGGTTGATTCAGAGTTTAGCTAATCCAATTGGCTATTTTCCATAGCTGACTATTCACTCAAAAAAATGAATAAGTATTGGAAAAGTGAATTCATTTGGCACTTCTCACTTTTTAGATTTGAAAATTTGACAGCTATTTTAGAAATCCTCTTTTGAAGGATTCTTATTTTGTTCATTATGGGAACTGTGAGCATGGGATCTTCGTGAGGTTGGCCTCATTGGATTTAGCTCGAGGAGTTTATGCTTTGCCATCATTTTTAATAGATTTGGCAGGTGATTTATTTTATTGCGCGAGTTTCAGTTTTTGCCCTTTTTGCTATCAGGTAAGGCCTTCCCGTTTTATTGTTTTCGCTCCATTCCAACTTTTGCTTCTTGTAGCAGTATGTTAAGAGGTTGAGAACTAGTGTTCCCCTCTATTTATGCATACTAGTTCTACCTAGTTGGTCAGGTATAAGCATTTTCCCTATTTTTCAAATGGGGGTTTGGGGTTTTGAGCCATTATGCTGGCCGTTTTGGCATACAGTGTCTGATTTCATTTATTTTTTGATTTTTGGGGTCTTTGCACCCAAAGCCCAAATGGGTTTTAATTTTGAATTTTTTCCAAAATTTGGGGTTTTTACCTCGTTTTGCATGCCGCTGAATTTTATCGAGTTTTTTTAGCATGAGTTTGGTCATGGGCTTGGACAATCCGTTTGGATGTTAGTCGAACCTTTATTGATTTTATGTTGCATTGGGATGCATGTAGCATCTGTCATCTCGAATGTGTTTTCAATTGATTGACTTTCTGCATTACTTTCTCATCCAGTCCTGGTGTTTGATCTTCGTGATGGTGGTGCACCACACACAAGTACATGCGTGTACATTTGTTGGGTGACCTATGAGGCCCAATCTTCTGTGGTATTTCTAGAATTATGATCATTGGGGTTGGGTTGGGAATTTGCGTGCCTACGGGCACTCATCATTGGATGAGCATGGGTAGGGTAGGGTAGCATAAGGAGGGAGATTTTGTCCTAAATTCTGGTGTCCATTTCCCATTTGATTGAAGAATTTTTAATTAAGTGATAACTAAAGAAAATGTTGGGTGGTAATAAAACTTAAGATAATAAAAAGTGTGAGCACCCAATTAAGTTTGAGGACATAATGTGTGAGCATGCATTTAAGTTTGAGGACACATGATTTGAGCTTGGGCTTTTTGATGGCAAGTGACTCTCCATGATGTCAACCCCTACTTTGTAGCCCATTGAGATGTCTAACTAGGACCTGTAGTTTATGCATTGTCTTTGTCTTGGGTTCAGTCATCATACTACTTGGCATGTGTGTTAGCCATGGATGTTTTCTTTTCTTGTGTTTGTGGTTGGATCTTTATCTCCATCAGCATGGTGGGTGTGGACCTATAGGTGCCACATGGTTGGGAGGCATAGCTACCTTCACCATTGCTAGGGATTGATGTATAGAGTTAGTCTTGTATCCTAGTGCGATCATTGCTGGATGTGTTCACTTGGTACTTCAATTTATGAAGTATGCTTTCTTGTGATTTATGCTTTCATTGGGATGTTGTTTATCATTTTTAGATGATGTTAGTTTTAATGAATTCCTCATTATGATAATTAGCATGTGATAGGTGATTTCATCTTCTTGCACATTTATCTTATGCTTTACTACTAGCATGTTAGATTTCCTTATGCTTGTGTTGTAGCATGTTTTAGTAGTGACATCCCTACTGCTATAGTACCAACGATATGATTAGTGGCTTGGGATGTTACACATAGGGGATGACTAGGGGCCATGATGGTCTTATGATGCCATTGACAGTTGGGAGAAACCACATACTTAGTTTGGTTATTTTGTTCATTGCGATGTTATTTCAGTTATTGCGATGTTGCTTTAGTACACTGTGATGTCCCTTCTGTACTTTTTCTTCTTACTAGCTATTAGATGGTTAGATATGGATTATGCCTTTTAGTAGTGTGTTCGAGTGTTCACACCTTGAATTGTGGATTTGGTACTCCCTGATGTTGAGGTTTTATACTCTATTTTTCCTTTTTTTTGTTTTCCTTAAGTGTTCTTGTGTTTCCTTAGTGAGCTTTTGTTAGTATGGTGTGACACAAAAATGTATCACACACCCATCGAAATTATATCATGCGATACTTTTCAATATCACACCTCCTTGTAAGAAATATCATATGATACCTTTAAAGTATCACATGCCTTTGAGAGAAGTATCACCCAGTCCCTAAAAGTGTCGCCCTCCTTTAGGAGTTTCATGCAATACTTTCTAGTGTTGTATTAAAGTATCACCTAGGTTTTGTAAAAACCTGTGCGAGTAGGCAGCTGGCACTTTTTAGTTTCATCCAAACTTTTTGGGAGTTGTTTTGGATACCCTCTTCAGTGTTCTTCAACCCTTTGGTGTTGCATTTTTGAATTCAAAAGGTGTTCAAATCAAATTTAGTTATGTCTTTCATTTTTGGTCTTTTTGGTTAGTAGTGGCATTTGGAGATTCGTTGTTTGTTGGGATGGTCATTCAGTCTTTCATTGCAATCTTTGTGATCCATGTATGTTGTCGACATGTGCACTTACACTTGGAAAAAAAAAAAATTATGGCTTGTATTTCATCCTTGTTCCAAGGATCTCTATGTGGGACATTACATCTGGTATTAGAGCCCATGTTGCAACATTGGGATCTCTATGTTATGCTTCCACTATGGTGTTGTTTTCTATTGCGTGTTGTTATACTATGTTTTATTATTTTTTATCTTGTTCGTTCATGTTTTATCTTTTATGCTTGTGATCCAATTGTTCTGACCTTATCTTGTTGTTCCTTTAGTGATGTGTCCTACACGTAGACCTGGTGGCCATTGTGGTACCCATAGTGGTAACCATGGAAATGAACACCATGAAGAGGAACATCAGGAAGGAGAGGGAGAATAGGATAACAATGCTAATCAAAATATCTTTGGGGCATTGATGCTAGTGTTCCAGGAAATTCTTACTCAAATGGGCCCTCATGTTGAGGAATGCTAGCATGATTAGGAGTGGGAAGAGGGATCTCATCATGGAGAATCCCACCATTTAGAGCATAGATAGGAGGAACATGAGCATGTACATGAATGTTATCATACACCACTTGGCAAAAGAAGTCACCGATGGAGGGACCATGGCTGGGATGATTTTGATCTCACATAGATTGAGATGATGCGGGAACTTTAGAGGTCCAAACCACCAGAGTTTGATGGCCAAGGAATAGGACTCAAGGCTGAGACCTAGTTACTTGATATGGGGCATTTTTTCTCATTATTACCTTATGGGAGCAACATAAAGGCCCATTGTGCAATCATGCACCTAACGAAACATGGTTCTATTTGGTGGGATGGAGAGAGTGAAAGGCTTGGTATTAATTTCACATATTGCACCTGGGAGATCTTCGAGGAAAGGTTTAGAGATAATTTTTTGTCACCACATTATCGAGAAGCTTGCATTAATGAATTCCATGAGCTTAAACAAGGCTTTATGATGGTTAATTAGTATGAGAGGAAGTTTCTTGGTCTAAAATAGTATTCCAGCTATAGGCATGATGATGCACTCATCACCAAACATTTTTTAGGGGCCTCAAAGACTCCATCATTGGTGATGTCTGTGCTCATCAACTGAGGACACATGTTCTTGCCATTGAGAAGGCAAGGATCATTGAGAGCACTATGGCTAGGGGGTATAGTGGTAAATTTGGTTCTTAGAACCAAAGTGCTCAAAATTTGGGATAGGATGTTCAGTCTTCTCAGTATTCTAGGAAGGGCCAAGCCTAATCATCACCCTCTCAAGATGGTTATGGTGGTCGCAATCGTAGCAAGAATAAAGGAAAATGGCCTAAAGGTGGATAAAATTATGATACCTCAAGTAAGAAGGGAGGTAACCAGAAACAAGGATAGAAATCTCAGCAAGATCATCCTCCTTAGAGTGTTAAGAGACATTCTAGCAGGGGTATTGCACCTTACCCTAGTGCTACTCAGGGTGGTCATGGGATAGGTCCCAACATTTTAGGAAACTTCTTTTCTTGTGGCTAGCCGGGCCATAAATCTTTTGATTGTTCCATCAAACCATCCATAGGACTTGGTAAGGGCACAACAAGATCTAAGCCTACTGTAGGAGATGCGGGTAAGAATCATAGAGTCTTTGCGGTGGTTGACAATTGTCAAGTTGAGCATCAAGGTATAATAGTCAAGGCTATAGGTAAATTTCATGGTATTTCAACTTCAATTTTTTTGACTTTGGTGCTTCTGACTCTTTCATTTCACCATCTCTTTTTTAGAAATGTGGGCTAGTGGCATTGTGTCAGGTTGATAGGTGGTAGGTTGAGTTAGCCATAGGTTCTAAGGTGGCTATTGACTCATTGGTCAAAGGTTGTAGTTTGAATTTGAGAACCTTCACCACCATAGTGAATCTATGGATTCTACCTCTAGGATCATATGACATTGTGTTGGGCATGGATTGGTTAGCCACCCATCAGGAAAATAGAAATTGCCATCATAAGGTGGTATAGTGTGTGGATGACATAGGTGGGTAGGTGGAACTTTTGGGATTTTAGAGACTAGTCTCACTTTATATGATCTCAACTAGTCAGTTGAAGCAGAGTGTGTGGAAGGGTTACCAGTTGTTTCTTGTGTCTCTTAGTGATCTTGAGGAAGCCAAGAGCCATATGGTAACTCTTGATGATCACCCACTCTTTCATGAGTATGCTGATGTGTTTCTTGATGAGATTCCAGGTATGCCACCAAAGCGTGACATTGATTTTTGGATTGATCTTATACCAGGAGCACAGCTGATTTCATGAGCTCCTTACCGCATTACTACTCAAGAGTTGAGTGAGCTTACATTGCAATTGGAGGAATTGTTGGCCAAGGGCCATATTTTTCCTAATGTATCCCTGTGGAGTTCACTAGTCATCTTCATAAAGAAGAAGGATGGTTCTTTGCGGTTGTACATTAACTACTGGCAGTTGAATAAGGTGACAGTGAAGAATAGTTATCCTTTGCCAAGAATAGATGACTTGTTCAATCAAATGAAGGGAGCATGAGTGTTCTCAAAGATTGATCTAAAGTCAAGATACCATTAGCTTCACATCCAAGAGGTAACAACTTTTCATACATGGTATGGGCATTATGAGTTCATAGTTGTACTCTTTGGGTTAACCAATGTGCCATCAGTATTTATGAGTTTGATGAATGGTGTATTTTACACTTACCTTGATCAGTGTGTCATTGTATTTCTGGATGACATATTGATCTATTCAAAGACTGTAGAGGAGCATGAAGTCCATTTACATCAAGTATTGTAGTGCTTGAGAGATCATCAATAGTATGGAAACTTGAGTAAATGTGGGTTCTTCTAGTCTGAGGTGAAGTATGTGGGACACATCATCACTAATGATGGAATTGTAGTGAATCTGGAGAAGATTCGTGCTATCATGGATTGGTAGGTACCCACTAATGTCTTAGAAGTTTGTAGTTTTATGGGATTGGTAGGTTACTATCATCGCTTCGTGAAGGATTTCTCATGAGTAGCCCATTCCATCACTTCTCTTAAAAGGAAAGGGAAGAATTTTTTTTAGTCAAACCAGTGTGAAGTAGCATTTAATGTTCCTAAGGAGTGTTTGACCAGTGCACCAGTCCTTTTAGTGCCTAATCCTGTAGGTAATTTCATGGTTTGCATAGATGCTTTGTTGGAAGGCGTGGGTGTGGTGTTCATGCAAGATGGTGGAGTGATTGCATACGAGTCTAGGAAACTCAAGGACCATGAGCTAAAATACCCCACTCATGATTTGGAACTCATGGCCATAGTGCATGCTCTTGTCCATTGGAGGCATTTTCTTTTGGGGCACAGGTTTGACTTACATAGTGATCATAGGACCTTGCAGTATATCTTTACTTAGCCAAACATGAATGCATGAAAGCATCATTAGATGGAGTTATTGTGTGAGTATGACTTTGATGTTCATTACATTAAAGGGAAGAAGAATGTCATCCTATATGCTTTGAATAGAAGGCAACATGAGGTATCAGTGATATCACTAGGAGTGGATTTTCAAGGCTACATCTTGGAGGCATTGCCTAGTGACACTTGGTATTAGGAGGTAAGGGCAGAGATCAAGTCCGGACATACCCTTGAGGGGAGATTTTTAGGTTATGTAGTTGAGTCCAATGGACTAATGTATCACATGGGACATATCTACATACCTACATTGGGTGATCTTCATACCTTGGTGTTGTCAAAAGTGCATCATGCACCATATTTTGCACATCCTAGAGTCAAGAAGATGCATGCTAATCTCAATCAGTTGTACTTTTGGGTAGGGATGAGACATGATGTTGCTTTTTTTTGCTAGATGCCTTGAGTGCTAGAGAGTGAAGGTAGATAATCAACATCTAAAGGGTCTTTTGTAGCCACATACCATTCCAGAGTGGAAGTGGGATATGATATCTATTGATTTTATCATAGGGTTGCCTATGTCATCATGGAGACATGATTGTATCATGGTGACAGTGGACAAGTTGTCCAAGGTAGCACATTTTTCACCCATGAGAACATCCTACACAACATCTTAGGTAGTGCATGTTTTCTTGGTAGATATTTTTTGTTTGCATGGGATTCCTTGTCAAATCATTTTAGATAGAGATCCAGTGTTTACTTTTACACTGTGGATGTCTCTCCAGCATGCTTTGGGGGTGCATCTCAATTTTAGTTTGGCTTATCACCCAGATATTGATGGTTAGACTGAAAGAGTGAATTAGGTTCTAGAGGATATGCTTTGCATGTATGTTATGGATAGGCAGGTGAAGTGGGAGGACTATTTGTACCTTGTTGAGTTTGCATACAACAATAGGTATCATAGTTCTCTTAGCATGTTACCTTTTTAGGCCTTGTATGGTAGACCATGCCATACCCCATTGAGTTGGGATCATTTAGAGGACTGTGTTCTTTTGGGTCTAGAGATGCTTTAGGATATGTAACAATAGGTTATTCACATTAGGGAGCATTTGGTTACTGCTTAGGACAAGCAGAAGAAGTATGTAGATGCCCATAGGTTGGATCGTCACTTTTCTGTTGGTGACAAGGTGTTTTTGAGAGTGCATCCAAGGAAGAGCCTCATCCATTATAGGAAAGGCTCCAAGTTGGCCCCATGTTTTATCAAACCTTTTGAGATCCTTGAGAGGATTTGTCTTGTTGCTTATCAACTAGTGTTGCGACCTAGCCTATTGTGCATTCACAATGTTTTTCATGTTTCTGTGCTAAGACAATATATTCTGGATGTGACCCATGTTCTTGATTGGGATGCTTTGTAGGTAGTAGAAAAGTAGCTTACTTTGGAGCCCATTCATATCCTACAGCATTGGAAGCTGACCTTGCGAGGTCAAGACATAGAGTAGGTGAGGGTCTAATGGGACCCAAGCGATTAGACCTCTCTGACTTGGGAAGATGCTACACGACTGAGGGTATTATACCCCTACCTTTTTTTTGGCTTCCAGGAGTAAGCCTATGCTAGTGGGGGAGGATGTAGTGCCTCCCATGTTAGCAGTCTGTACCTTGTTTATTTTGTTTCAAGAGATACTTGATACTCTTATTTTGTACCTTATGATGACCCAAGGGTCAGATGTTATACTTTGGTTTGATGCCATAGATGCTATACTGCTATGCTATTTAGTTTATCATATTTGCATGTTGATGCTATTTTGAGATACAATAGATCTATGATAATATCTAGTTATATTGTTTTTTGGACATATTTGTTGATTATGTTATGTGATGGAGTTTATGCTATGGTGATTTGCTTCATTCGTGTATCTTTACACTTTTTGTGAATGTGAGTGATGTAAATGGATTAACTAGGTATTTAAATTCATTAATTGCTTTGGCTATTATATTATATGCAATTGTAGTTGATCATGTATTTTAGTATGCAAGAATTATATCCAAGGTAGTGGCACATGGAGTTAGTGATTCAACTATTCATATTGTAGCAATGCCATCCTTGTATGGTTGACGTATCCTTATTTAGTTATTTAAAATTAAAACCTTTCAGTGATTGGTAAATTTGAACTCATCTACATTATGTCACTAGACCAATGAGCATGTTTATGCATTTAGAAGTTCACATTGTCACGAAAGTGTTATGTGATTTTCTGTAGTTTTGGGTTTTCGGGCTTTAAATCTTTTCGAATTTAATTTCTAACAATTTTTCCTTAGGTGAATTTCTATTATGGATAATAACTTGTTTTCATTTGGGTCAATTTAGAGTTTAGCTATTCTAGCTGGCTATTTTCCATAGCCGACTATTCACTCAAAAAAATGAATAATTATTGGAAAAGTGAATTCATTTGGCACTTCTCACTTTTTAGAATTAGAAAATTTGAGAGCTATTTTAGAAATCCTATTCTAAAGGATTCTTGTTTTGTTCATTCTGGGAGCTGTGAGTGTGGGATCTTTGTGAGGTTGGTCTCATTTGATTTGTCTTGGGGAGTTTATGCTTTGCCATCATTTTTAGCAAATTTGGCAGATGATTTATTTTATTGCACAGGTTTCAATTTCTGCCCTTTTTGCTATCAGGTAGGGCCTTCTTGTTTTATTGTTTTTTCTCCATTTCAGCTTTCATTTCTTGTAGCAGTATGTTAGGAGGTTGAGAACTAGTATTCCCCTCCATTTCTGTATGCTGGTTCTACTTGGTTGGTTAGGTATGAGTATTTTCCCTATTTTTGAAATGGGGTTTTGGGTTTTTGAGCTGTTATGCTAGCCATTTTTGCATACAGTGTCCAATTTCATTTATTTTTAGATTTTTGGGGTCTTTTCCCCCAAAGGCAAAATGTGTTTTAATTTTGAAATTTTTCCAAAATTTGGGGTTTTTATCTCATTTTGTGTGCTGCCCAATTTTCTCAGGTTTTCTTGGCATGAGTTTGGTCATAGGTTGGGACAATCCATGTCAATGTCAGTTGAACCTTTATTGCTTTTATGTTGCCTTGAGATGCATGAAGCATCTGTCATCCCAAATATGTTTTCGGTTGATTGACTTTTTACATTACTTTCTCATCTAGTCTTGGTGTTTGATCTTCGTGATGGTGGTACGCCACACATAAGTACATGCGTGTACATTTGTTGGGTGACCTACGAGGCCTAATCTTCTGTGGTATTTCCAAAATTATGATCATTTGGGTTGGGTTGGGAATTTTCATGCCTATAGGAACTCATCATTGGATGAGCATGGGTAGGGTAGGGTAGCATATGGAGGGGGCTTCTATCATGCATTTTGGTGTCTATTTCCTATTTGAGTGAGAAAGTTTTAATTAAGTGATAACTAAAGAAAATATTGGGTGGTAATAAAACTTAAGATAATAAAATGTGTGAGCACCCGATTAAGTTTGAGGATACAATGTGTGAGCACCTATTTAAGTTTGAGGACACACGATCCAAGCTTGGGCTTTTCGATGCCAAGTGACTCTCCATGATGTCAGCCCCTACTTAGTAGCCCATTGAGATGTCTGACTAGGACCTATAGTTTATGCATTGTCTTTGTCTTGGGTTCAGTCATCATACTGCTTAGCATGTGTGTTAGCCATGGATGTTTTCTTTGCATGTGTTTGTGGTTGGATCTTTATCTCCATCAGCATCGTAGGTGTGGACCTATGGGTGCCACCTGGTTGGGAGGGGTAGCTACCTTCACCACTACTAGGGACCAGTTTATAGAGGTAGTCTTGTAGCATAGTGCGACCATTGTTGGATGTGTTCACTTGGTATTTTGGGTTACAAAGTATGCTTTCTTGTCATTTATGCTTTCATTGGGATTTTTTTTATCATGTTTAGATGATGTTAGTTTTAACACATTTCTTATTATGATGATTAGCATGTGATAGGTGATGTCATCTTCTTGCAGGTTTATCTTATGCTTTACTACTAGCATGTTAGATTTCCTTATGCTTGTGTTGCAACATGTTTTAGTAGTGACATCCCTATTACTATAGTACCAACGATTTGATTGGTGGCTTGGGATGTTATGCACGAGGGATGGCTAGCACCCATGATGGTCTTATGATGCCATTGATGGTTGAGAGGAACCACGTACTTAGTTTTGTTATTTTAGTTATTGCAATGTTGCTTTAGTACACTTCGATGTTCCTTCTGTACTTTTTCTTCTTATTGGTTGTTAGATGGTTAGATGTGGATTACACCTTTCAATAGTGTGTTTAAGTTTTCACGCTTTGAATTACGGATCTGGTACTCCCCATTATGGAGGTTTTATACTTTATTTTTCCCTTTTGTTTTTCCCTTAAGTGTTCTTATGTTTCCTAGGTGAGCTTTTGTCAGCATGGTATGACACAAAAATGTATCGCACATCCATGGAAATTGTATCATGCATCCCTTGATTCTATCGCATGCCTCTTGGAGAAATATCATGTGATACTTTCTAGTATTGCACCTCCTTGTAAGAACTATCTTACAATACTCTTAAAGTATCACACACCTTCGAGAGAAGTATCACCTAGTCCTTGAAAGTGTCGCCTTCCTTCTTTGGGAATGTCATGCGATACTTTCTAGTGATGTATTAATGTATCGCCTGGGTTTCGTAAAAACCTATGTAAGTAGGTAGTGGGCACTTTTTGGTTTCATCCAAACCTTTTGGGAGTTGTTTTGGATACCCTCTTCGGTGTTCTTCAATCCTATGGTGTCGCATTTTTGAATTTAGAAGATGTTTGAATTGAATTTAGTTATGCATCTTTCATTTTTGGTCTTTTTGGATAGTAGTGGCATTTGGAGATTCATTGTTTATCAGGATGGTGGTTCATTCTTCCATTGTGATCTTTGTGATTCGTGTATGTTGTTGACATGTGCACTTACACTTGTAAAAAAAAAAATTATGGCTTATATTTCATCCTTGTTCCAAGGATCTCTAGGCGGGGCATTACATATGGTCATATGGCAACACCCCTTACAACTCTATTGAAGAAGGATTCTTTTCATTAGAATGAATTTTCTAATGTATCATTTGAGCAATTGAAGAAGGCTATGTGTACAACTCCAATCCTTGCCACTCCAAACTTTACCAAGGAATTGATTGTGGAATGTGATGCTTCTAGAAATGGGATAGGAGTAGTTCTCATGCAAGAAGGTCAACCAATTGCTTTTGAGAGTCATTGATTAAAAGGTAAAAATCAACTCAAACCTATTTATGAGAAGTAAATACTAGCAATCCTTCATTTAGTTTAAAAATGGAGGCCTTATTTAATGGGTCGACACTTCAAGGTTAAGAAAAATCATGATAGCCTAAAATATTTTTTTGATCAAAGACTATCATCAAAAATGTGTCACTAAGATGTTTTTGGATATGAATTTGAAATTGTATACAAGAAAGGGAAGGAAAATATTGTGGCTGATGCACTTTTCAGGATGGATGAAAAAGATGAAGCCTTATTGGGTGCCTTTTCAATATTACAAGAAAATTGGGTGGTAGAAGCCAAAGAAGAGTGGAAAAATGATGTTACAAAAAGTAATCTCATCTAGCAAATAAAAAGTGACCCTGGTAGTTCAGATAAGTTTTTTTTAAAGGGGAATATTATTTGGTATAAAGAGCACTTGTATATTTGCAATAATCCCACTCTTAAACACAAGATTCTCAAAAAATACATGAGTCTCCAATTGGTGGTCTTTCAATATTTTTGAAGATATATCATTAAGTTAAGAAAGGATTTTTTTGGGAAGGGCTAAAAGGTGACATTTAAAATTTTGTGGTTGAATGTTTGGTTTGTCAAAGAAATAAGGGGGCAATAATTAAAGACACCAGGTCTCTTGTATCCTTTATCTATTCCCAACCAACATTTGGAAGAGGTATCCATGGACTTCATCATAGGGCTTTCCAAATCTAAAGGTCATAATGTCATCATTGTAGTAGTTGATCACCTCACTAAATATGCACATTTCATTGTATTATCACATCCTTTTATAGTAAGTATAGTGGAAAAAGTTTTCTTGGAGAATATCCAAAAGCTACATGGTACACCTAAGGCTATTGTTAGTGATCATGATCCTATCTTTACTAGTCACTTTTGGAAAGATTTAATCTCATGTTTGGGTACTCAATTGGCTCATAGTTCTTCATATCATCCTTAATTAGATGGGCAAACTGGGGTGATTAGTAAATGTTTGGAAGGATATCTACATTTTTTCACTTCAGAAAAACAATCTTAATGGCTAGATTGGCTACCTCTTGCAAAATGGTGGTAGAATACTTCTTTTCATAGCTCATCAAAAATGTCTCCATTTTTGGCATTTTATAGGTATCATCCTCCTTCCATCACATCATCATTAAAGGTGTCACCAAGAGTTTAGGTAGTAGAGGACCACTTGCTTCATCAACAACAAGTACTTTCAAGACTCAAGGAGAATTTAGCTATGGCACAAAATCAAATGAAACAACAAGCGAACCAACATCGTAGTGAAAGAGATTTTGAAGTTGGCGACTGGGTCTTCTTGAGATTGCAACCTTATAAACAAGTCTCAATGAAGCAAAAAAAAAAGAATAATAAGTTTCCTCCAAGATATTATGGACCATACTAAATCATGCAAAAGATTGGTAGTGTTGCCTACAAGCTTGAGCTCCCACCAACAACAAAGATACATCCAATTTTTCACATTTCTTGTTTGAAGAAGGTAATTGGGAAGAATGTTCCTACTCAAACAATACTACTAGAACTTGATGAAGAAGGAAGGATAATTTTGGAACCAAAGTGCATTCTTCAAAAATGCACAAAGAAGCTGAGGAACGAAACCCTGGCTTGGTATCTCACCCAATGGAAGAATTTAATAGTTGAAGAGGTCACATGGGAGGATGAGGAATTCATTCAAAAGAATCCACACTTTGTTAACATTGAGGACAATGCTTCTTTCAAGAGAGGGGGCATGCTACACCCTTAATATTGGTGTATATAGGGTTATGAATAATCAACTTGTTCTTATCTTAATCCTTAGTTAAGTCATGTTATCATTATTATATTATTATTTAGGTAGGTAGGTCGGCCTAAGTGTTATGTAGGGTTGTGTCTATTCAACCTAAGCATAATTAGGTATATATAGGAGGTTGTGAGTCTTATTTCATCATCATATTGCAAAGTGTGTTCTCATTGGAGATATTTTGAGGTTGCCCCCTCGAAGTGGCCTATTACTCTCAATTATTATCAAGTATTTAGATAATATTTTATATTATTTATTCTATTGTGCAAGTTATTACATTACACAGCTGTTGTCGTAGTAGCAGGTACTACTGTAAGGTAGTACACTATTGCTATTGTAGCAATGATGCTAATGCAACAAGTATGCCCTCGACTGATGGGCCTAAAATGTGTATGTTTTTAGTGGTTTTTTGAAAAAAAAAAATATTTTATTTAATTTCATTAAATGAATGTTTTATAATATAGTTTAATTTAAATAATAAATGATTATATTATTATTATTTTTAATATAAATATATTATTTTATTAATAAGATGATAAAACTATTAATTAATAATTAATAATAATTAAATTATGATGATAATATTTAATTTCTAGTTAGCCTCGATTGGGATGGCATGGATAGGGGTCGGGCAGATAGATGACAAGCTACTCGAGGACTAGTCAAGCCCTCTTCATAGCTATATAGAGTAGGGGTGCTCCAAACCGAGCTATCAAATCAATCTAAACCCACCCAAATCCCATAGCTATGGTATGCACAAATGAATGTGATTCCTTTCTGATGCTTCAACATGTGCTAGTATGTTTTAATACTAATTTATTTAATTGAATATTTCTATTAATTACTTTATTAATAATATATTTTAATGAGGTAGATTGATAATTGTAATTCAATTTGGGAAAATTGAGGGGTTTTAATAAGCTCGAATTTGGTGATATGGTTTAGTTTAAATGAGATAATTTTTATAACTAGGGAAATTTATTTCTTTTGTAAATTCAAAAAACTTATCAAACTATCATGCTTGAAAATGAAAATGAAAACTTGAAACCATTGTGAAAATTGACCTTTATGTTTTCAAACCTAGTGAATTATGTAAGCTATGTTTGTTATGTACTTTATGTGATGTGTGGTTTACTAGTGTTGGGGTTCAAGTTTGACTTAGTGCTTTGACCAATGAAAATATTTACCAGAGGCTTGGGGGTTTGTTTTGTGATGATATTTTGTATATGATCTTTTATACCCGACCATGATGATGTGTTACGTATTTTCTATGATGAGTTTGGTCATTTGTTTGTTAATACTTTCCAATTGCTTGTATAGAATTGATGTGAATGGTATGACTTTTCTTGTATAACCTTTGAGTTTTTGATCAATTATCTTTTGGATGCTTTCCAGTTGCTTGTATAGGATTGAGGTGATTATTGTGATTTGTCTTGTGGTGCTTTCTAGTTGCTTGCATAGAAATGAGGTGAATGTTATTTTTTGTCTTTAGGTTCTTTCTAGCTTCTTCTAAAGGACTGAGGTGATTACTATGTTTTATCTATATGTGCTTTCCAATCACTTGTAAATGGATGATGTGAAAATTTTGATTTTATGGGTTGTACTTCTATGAGCCTATGGTTTGTAATCTATGTGTCCATTGGGAAGTGGCTTGCAATGGAGGCTAGAGCCCAGAATGGTTGGCTAGGTAACCCATTGGAAGTTGTTTTAATTAGTGATAATATTTCATTAAATGAGAATAAAAAATGAATTAATAAGAGTCAATGTTTCCCTCGTCCATGTCTTGAGTACCAGTATAGGCTAGGATGGGAGTGGAGAGGATTCTTGGCTATGACCTTGCTTTATTAGTATACCTTCTCTATATGAGAAGATATTGGTTGCATAGAGACACTATGGGACTAGAGTCCAGAAAGGCTACTAGGGTAACCTTAGAGTTGGCTTATGCAATGACACTTGCCCACTTGCATAGTTGATTTCCTACATGTCTTTGTTACCTATGGGATTAGATGATACTTGTGTCTTGGTACCCTTTGAGATAGTTTACTTTTAGGTGTTTCCTTGACCTAGATGTTGGTTATGGCTTGTGGTTTGATTTCTATTTGGAACTTGAGACTTTTCATTTGGGACTTGAGACTATCTCTTCAGAATGGTAGGAATGGGCCATTTAGGTTCCACGAGGTTGGGTGTAGTGCATTTTTCTTATACCATTGAGATCCGACCATTGGATGTGATCCTTTCTTTCTGATCTTATGCTTTATGTTGGATGGTTATACTCTATTACATTATACTTCATTATCAAAGATCTTGGGAGATATTGTATATTATTGATGATGTATATTCTTTGAGCTTTCCATACCTTATGACTTGTACAATGGATAATTAAGCAAGCTAATTATGCCAAGTGGTATCCTATGTAATTGTATATTATTTAAATGGATTTATACTTGTGATTATTCTTTGATGTAGATTTGTTATGTATCAGATTTAATTATAATTAAAATGAAATGTGATTCAACATCATGGGACCCTTAGGAGGTGTAATCTTTTTTTATGGTTTTATGTATGTGAGTTATTACTTTTGATATATTTTATTTGTTGTTGTTTAAATATTATCTTAAAAAAATGTTTGACAAACTTAGTGAAATTTTAGGTTAATCTCTTTTGGGTTCCCTAGTGGGGCATTACATCTAGTATTAGAGCCTAGTTGTTTATACCCCTACCTATTTATAGTCTTCCAGGAGTAAGCCTAAGTCTAGGGTGTGGATGCAATGCCCACCCCTAGTTTACTTTTCATATTATAATTTCAAACTTTTTAAGGCCAACTTTATGATTATGTTTGATGATTGGTGATATTTGATTTCTAGATTGTTGGATATTATTTCATACTCAGATGACTATATGATGAGTTACATTGGTACTAGTTATTTCATATGTGCATGATTATTCTTTGATGATGATGATTGTATACAATGATTCTAGCTATTTCATGATGATAGTTAGATAGATTGTTTGTATGTATATTGTTTGTATGTATATTTTATAGATACTTACCCCATATGTGCATGTGTATGGTGTACTTGTATGATTTACTTTATGTATGATGTTTTTGATGTGGTTAAAGGAGGGAGTTGTAGTCACCTGCTAGTTGAGATCTACACAATGCACCACTCCTTACTATTACCTATTTAGTTTAAAATATATGAGTATGTACATGCATGAATTTTATGTAGATTGCAAGTACCAAGTATCGACTTCCCTAGATTGCTAGGATGAGTGTGCCCTATTGTAGTATCTCAATGGTAAAAGAGGAGAGATAATTCTTGAGCCCAAATCCTAACCTTGAACTAATTTTCCTAGAAAGTAGGACAAGTATCTAAGTTGTTTGCCCTTCTGAATTCGTCAAATGACATGAATTAATGATTTTGACCCTTGTGTTTGATCTAGTATTCTATACTTTATTATGGGTTTTCGTATTTAGTCTTATGGGTTTGTTGTGATTTTCAGTTATAATTAAATCAAATTAAAAGGTAATTTATTGATTTAATTTATAAAGAAATTTTAATATTTAATTATATTTAATTAATTGCAAAATTAAATTAATTAAGAGAATTAAATTTAAAGATATAGTTAAAGTTCTAATTTTGGCATAATCATATTTATTTAATTTAATAATAACATATTTAGGAGTTTCATTTTTATAATAAACTCTAAATATTATTATTATTTAAGTTAATAAATATTTTATCAAAAATAGAAATGATTTGGGATTGTAACCTGTCATGTGAGAGGCTCCACTTGCATTTTTGTGGGGAGTATCAGTATCACTTCATAATCTTTGAAGATCATTTCAACTGTCATTGAAATGATTAGGAATTAAGGGCTTTAATTGCTCACACAAGACTAGATGGAGACAGTAAATTAGTTGGCCCTAACTCAAGGTTGATATGCAATACATTTGGTTGTTTAGTGGTATTGTAGAAAATTTCAAATCCAGTCTCTCTCCTACCAGTGGAGACCAATGTTCATGTTTTTCACACAATCGAGAATAGAACAATGGCTTTATTAGGAAAAGTCACATCGAAAAGATGGAGCAGATTGCTCAAGCCGGTGGATGATCTTACTAGATTTGCAGTGAGTAGATCCATAGGAGAAGGGACCTTTGCCTATAGTGCCACCTGGAGAACAAATAGAAGCATCATAGGATCATTCATAGGGGTGGCTGCAAGAGCTAGGGAGGATCAAGGACTCATTGTTAAATTATGCCTGGACATTTTTAGTCCAGTTTGGAAGAAAGGTATGGAAAAAGCCATCCTTAGTTTGGATGATAAATAGTGTATACGTACATGAGCCTTCCCCCAGGTTTAGTAGACCTTGAAACTGTACCCCAACAATAAGCTCTGATGATTAGAGAGATTTTTTCCTTTTAGAAGGAGTGGCCTCGCATGGAGGCAAATATAAACTTTTTACTTTGATGGAGGCAGATACTGGTGGATGAGGGTAAGGAATGGTTGAAAAGCTACCTTGGATTGTTCAATGCATATATAAAACCAGGGGTATATTTTGATGACCTGAAGGCATTGGAGTTTTGTATTCTCAACTTTGAGAAATCTAGCAGGATCAAGCACTACTTCGAACTACCTCCAATAATTTTTGAAGATGCCACCAAAGATGTCCCAAAAGTCATCATTGTGACTTGGAAAAAGTAGGTTGTCAATAGTGTCAAATTTTAGTATATACTAGTATAGGGTTAGATAAATAGTCTTGGTTGGGTATAGTTAAGGATTTCTGAACACTTATTATAGTTTTTGGTCAGCACCAGAACTTCTCAATTTTTGGTATGTATAATTCAGCTTTAACTATATGGAAAAAAAATTCTTTTAATATAGTTTAAGGTCAAAATTATAACTCCTCGAAATTTTTTGGTCTATATATTTTAGTTTTAACTATATGGAAGAATAGTTTGCTCATATTAAATTGTTTGTGATTGGTCCAATTTACTTCCCTAATTAGGTGTTAATTATTGCAAGGTCTAGCATTGGCCATCAGATTGTTTGGTGTTGCTTTAGTCACTTTTTCTTCTTAAAGAATAAAGTAGTTCTTTCTTAACTTTTATAAGCCATTTTTAGATCTATTCACATAGACTTGATCTCAAATTCATGATGATAAATTAGTAAGGTTGGCTATTGATTATAAGTAAAGATTGTTTCAAAATTGTAGGTAAAGTCTTATGATATAAATTAGTATTTATTTCTTAAGTATTTTGATGCATCAGATCAGCCCTAATTATCAGTTGAGCTAACGCCCCTAATCTCCTATCTAGGAGGTTTATTAATAATTGATGTTAATTAGATCAGTTCTTTCTCCTGGTTGTTAATTTAGCAAGCAGATTATATTTTGACAGCAGATTTAGGAGGTCAGAGATCATTAAAATTTCTTGGGGCATGCCCCTCTTTACATGTAATATAAATTCTTTTTCATTAACCTATGGGGTATGCCTCTTCTAAATTTTAGTATATACCACGGGTATGCCCCTACAAACATGTAATATAATTTAAGATGGACACAAGCAATAGTTTACTGGGGTATACCCCTTTTAGATTATGTAATAGTATAGGACATTTGTCCCGAGCAATACTGCAGGTTTTCTTCTCCGTTCTTTCCTACCAGTGCCCGTTTGAATGGAGTAGATTTCTATATTTTATTTCTTCATTTAATAAAAATTATATGGCCTTGGCCGTTTACCGATTTATATATATATATATATATTTATAATCAAAAATGTCTCGAGTATTAATTAAAGAGAGAGAAATTGATTTAATAAAGACATTTTAATTAAATTTTAAAAATGTTGCACATAAAAATAAAAATATAATAAAATAATAAATGAAAAAGGGTTTCACGTGATTGGAAAATCAAAGCCCTAATACGGGGGAAAACTCTTTATTAGGAAATTAGAGTTCATTTCTTGATACCAAGATTTTGAGGAGCCAATTTTTGAGAAGGTTTTTAGAAGAAAGGGAATTGCTTGTCAGCTTTGTGCATTTGTTGTTTTAACATCAAATCTAGGTAGGATCTTGTGGGTATTGTGTAGTAGTTTTCGTTCTTTGAATTCTTTTTCTTCTTCATGTCTTAATGAAATTATTTTTCAGAATTAAATTTGGGTTGAAACCCTTGTATGCAAATTTATTGTTCTTTGATTGAGAAATATTTGTATATGCTTTGAAAATTAGAAACCCTCATTTGTAAATTTTGGGGCAATATATTTTGATACAGGTAGGGTTAGGAATAAATCAAGATTTCATATACAAATGTGTTTGGTTGTTCATATTTTTCCTATGAATTCCTTTTTGTAAATTGGTTTAAAAAAATATATATAATATAAAATGATGATGTCTAAATTACTGATTTAAAGTAACCTAGGTTGCGTGTTTTATTTTATGTGGGGGTAGTTTTGATGTTTATGCATTTTTATTTTAAAAAAAAAGAGATTGGGGGCCATGGTTCCCCATGTCCCCCTTCCCTTAGTGTTGCATTCATTGGTTGTGAAGGCAACTAGGGCTGCCAACAATAGTGTAGCTGCTGCGATAGCCAAGGCTACCTAAGCAGCTTGTGTTGTTGTATACAACAGGCCGACAAGCCTTTAAAAGAATTATATATATAAATTATTATTTAAATTTCTTAAAATTTTAATAATAATTTAATAAATTCTATTAAATATAGTTTTTTTTAAATTAATCTAATTAATATAATTTTAATTATTATTAATTAATTAAAATTATATTAAACATTATTAATAAATTTAGATTAATTTTTATTATATTATTTATTAATAATTATGGTTATTGATAATTTGTATTATTTTACTAACAATTTGATGATAATAATTGTTAAAATTATTTTATAATATTTTATGAAGACATTAGTTCTATAGTGGTAAACTATGTATTCAGATTTAAAAGGAAAAATGAGTTTAGTTATAAGGGATAATTTGTAAACTTTATTAAGTCAAAAACTTATAATGAAATGTAAACTTGAACCTTACTGCTAAATCAAAATTGTATGTTTTCAAAACCAAACAAAAACTATGAAACTACACTAGTAGTTGTATAATTTCTTTTGTGTTGGGTTTGGGGTTGACTTAAAGAGTTGACTAGTTTTGGGATGTCTAATAGAGGTTGGGAGTTATTGATTTTGGTGATTTCATGTGATGTCATGGTTGTGTTATGTGTACTTGATTTTGGATCATTCCTTTTAGGATGATTTGTGATTGTTGATCAATGATATTTCGGTGATTTCTAGTTGCTTATTTAAGAACTAATGTGTATTTTATGATCTTATGAGACCTTCTTCTTTTACTAAGCTTAGGGTAGTTTTTCTTTGTGTCTATTTGGAAGTGGCTTGCAATGGAAGTTGAAGCCCTAAAGAGCTTGTCTGGTTATTTTAATAAGTGATAATGTTTCATTACATGAGAGTAAAATGAATTAATAAGAGTCATTATTTTTCTCTCCCATGCCTCGAGTTCTAGTACAAGCAAGGATGAGAGTAGTAAGGATGCTTAGTTGTGACCTTACCTCATTACTATGCCTTGTCTGTATGAAAGGATACTGGTGCCACATAGAGACATTAAGGGGATAAAGTCCAAAGTGGTTACCAGGGTAACCTTAGAGTTGTCTCATATGATGACACTTGCCCACTTGCATAGTATATTTCTTATGTGTCATTGTTGCCTCTAGGTTTAGATCTAATTTTTGTCTTGGTACCTTTGAGATAGATTGCTTTCAAGTTTTCCTTGACCTAGATGTTGGATTTGAGTTTTTGGATTGTTATCCTATTTGGGACTTGAGACTATCTCCTCAGCATGATGTGAGTGGACCATTTAGGTTTCACGAGGTTGAGTAGTAGAGTTTTTTACTTATACCATTGAGATTTGATAGTTCGATGCCATTGTTGGAGTTCCCTATTATGTATTACCTTTCATTCTATTCTTGTGGACTATGATGGATGGTTATGCTCTATTGCATTGTATTTGATTTTAGAGATTTTATGAGATGATGTAATTTATTTTTTGATTCATTATTCTTTAAGATTTTCATATCCTATGACTTGTACAATGTATGACTATGCATTCTGATTATTGCCAAGTGGCATTAGATGTAATTGTTTATTATTTAAATAGATTTGTATTTGTAGTTATTCTTTAATGTGGATTTATTATATATTGGATTTAGGATTAATTGAACTAATATGTGATTCAACATCATGAGACCCTTAAGAGATGAAATCTATTTTATGGATTGTGTTATGTATGTGATTATTGCTTCCCCTATATTATATCTGTTGTTGTTTATTATCTTTAAAATAAAGATGTTTGACAAACTTAGTGAAACTTTAGGTTAATTTCTTTTTGGTTCTTTGGCAGGGCATCACATTACCCTTGAGGTAGTTTTTGGCTATTAGGATTCATTTTCTAGGAATGTTTCATGATTGATTAAACGTATTTGGATCATTTATTATCTTCCCTGTACTGTGGGAGTAGAAGCTTGACTAGGTCACCATGTGTTTGGGAGGTAGTGAATTCATATCATTTGGGTCCCCTCACATTTCCAGCTATTGGATGTTTGATGATATAGTTGTACCTTTATCATTCTTATTCTTATCTCAGAGACTTTTATTCATATTATGCATTTATATAATCTTACTTATTTTTTATTTTGATGAATTTGTATCTATTGTCGCATACTATACGACATGTGCAATAGATGTTATTTGTTGGATGTACTTTCATTATATTAGTTGTACTTATGAATTTTCTTATGAGATTATGTGTCTATTAATTTTTTATTAACCATGAGACATTGTACTTGAAATATTAAACTAATTAATATAAATTCTTAACATAACACAACATGAAGGAACCCTTGAGGAATGGAAATTGTATTAGTAATTTCCAATGTGTACTTGATGTGAATGTGTATATAACTTCCACATTGTTATATTGTATTGTTTGAAATTAAAAAAATAGTTTAGTAAACATTGTAACATGTTAGGTTTATTTCTCTTAGGTTCTTGAGCGAAGCATTACAATGATGTATCTCCAATTGCCTATAGTATACCTATAATTAAAAGAAAAAGACAATGAAAAATAATGTGATGAATGCTAGATATGATATCAGAAGCATCGTTAAGAGTGGTTCAAGACTATTATTAAGAGGAAAATGAGTGCAAGATGACTTAATTTATAACCAAAATGTGAGAGGTTAGACATAAATGAGGAGATGGACATTTGTCACTTCAAGTGTGCTATTTGGAAAAATATCCCTTGGAATTTCTATGACAAATATGATGTAATATGTTGTATATAATATTCTATGACACATATGAGTCAACATGACTAAAAGTAGAAGAGAATCTATGACAAGCTTATGACACTTCATAGCCAAGTGTAGACAAGAATCTATGACAAGTGTGGCTTATTATAGTCATGTGTAAGAGAGAACTAATGCCAAATATGACACATATTAGCCATGTGTAGAAAGAGAATCTATGGTGCATTATGGCTATGTGTCAAGACCAGGTGGAATTTTGAATTAAAAACCCATAATTCCACACAAATGGAATTTTTTAAAATTAGAAATTAGAAATGGGAAAATAGGATTAGGAAATTAAGAATTCCCATAATTCACAAAAATGGATCAATTAATTAATTAATATTAATTAATTGAGAATGTTTGGTTACTAAGAATAATTAGTAAAGTGAGATGAACAAAAATGAATGAGATGTCATAGGAATAGATTATGGATTATCTAATCCTATAGAAAAAATTAGTAAACAATTGTCCAATTTGATGAAATAAGTGTAGGATTACCCTTTCGATGAATTGCAATGATTCTGAAGATTGACTAGGATGGTGGTGGGTAGATTAAAGCCATGATCAAAATGATTGGATGATTAGAATTGATCAGATGTCAAGGACATATGAAATGTGTTGTAAATATAAGAAGAGTAACTAAGAGGGGAATAGTGAATCAGTTACCACTAAAATTATTCCAAATCCCTTAGATGTCAATAAAAACCTTCCTTTTATCTCATAGCTCAATTAGAACTAGATATTCACTATAACTCTATTAACAAAGTAATATGATATATTAATGTGTATTAAGATTTAGTAACTTAGTTTTAGAAAGATAAAGTGATTAGAAAATAACATGAATACATGAGACACCAAGATTTAATGTGGAAACTCAATTTGGGTAAACCACCAATGCAACTAGTTACAACTTTAAACTCATCTAAAATGAACCTTGATAGGAGCTAACCCTATGAAAGGTTAAAAAACACATTGTTAGGTATGACCCTATTAAAGGATTTAAATCACCCTATTAGGAGTGGCCTTAATAGAGGTCTTTAAGAAACTTTAATCTAGAAATGCCACCTTTTTAGAAGATTTACAAAATGATTGTTAAGTCAACTCTATTAAGAGATTTCTTCATTGCCATAATTGTTAGAGAGTAACAATGATTGACCTGAGTAACAAAGCAGTTGAATTGTAGATTTAGACCATTGTTTTGGTTTATCATCTAAATCCTCCTTGATCAAAATATTTTTTGCAACTCCTTGGATGTTCTACTCTTAATCAAAAATCATTCTTTATTTTCATCTTATCTTCTTCCACACATCTTCTTGCTTATACTTTTGAATCCACAACTTGACCTTTCATATATATGAAACCCAAATTCAAGTCAACATGAATACTCTTTCAACTAAGAAAATAACATCCACAAATTTGGCTAGCATAAACCAACTAATGAATAAAACTAATCTATTTAAGGTCATCTTAAACTGAAGATTGGGTCACTCAATTACAACTGTGTTTCTTGGTAAATAACCTGACTTGGTTTAGACTAAAATCCTTTGGTAAATAACCTAACTCAATTTGTATAGCAGCTTGGTCTTCACTTGATCACTAAAATTGGCTCCTTTTGATCTTTAGCTCGGCATATACTGAAGTCTTATCAACTCGTTTCTAACTAGTTGTGCTTGGTTAGAGTATAAAATTTGTGTAACATCAATGAAAATATACAATTAAATAATTGTTATCTACAATCTCCCTCTTTGTAATTGATGACAACACAACATCTCATTAATAAAAGAAAAACTTTGGAGAAAATATCAACAAATTTCCTTAGTTCCATTATGACTCTCCATTCATGAGAACTCCCTCTACCATCTTGTCTTCAAACTCTATCAAATCAAGTTTTCCCTCTTGCAAATTACTACCTCTGATTACATCAAATTCTCCCTTAATGAATAAATGACATGATTCTCTCCCTCTTTTACATTAAATGAGTTTTCAATGTACTTGATGTACTAATTCATATACAATGAGATATGTCTCCTTTGCATCAACTTGATAGATCTTCAATGTGGTTTGGTTGATGCATAACTAATCTATACTCTAGTGATCATCAGATAGGGGAATGACCCCTAACTTTCCTTTAAGATACAATAATGCATCCTTAGGTAATAGTTTTGTAAATATGTGAACAACCCACTCCTTTGTGTTGACATATTCCAATCTAACTTCTTTTTCTTGAACTAATTCTATTAGAAAATGATATTTAATTGAAATGAGTTTTTTCTTGGTGTGCATCACTATATTCTTGGATATATTAATTGCACTTGTTTTATCACAATAGATAACTACTAGATCCTTGATTTCTTCCTTCATTCCTGATAACAGTTGCTTGATCCACATAATGTTGGAATAATTAACTGTTGCAACAACATATTTTTCCCCTATTGTAGATAGAGAGATGCAATTCTTTTTTTTGCTTGTCCAAGATACTTACCTCTTTCCAAGAAAGAATGCTCCTCCTCTAGTGCTCTTCCTATCATCAATGCTTCTAGTCCAATCAGCATTAGTAAAAGATCTCAACTCAAAGTTTTCCCCTTTCTTGTACCATAAACCATAGTCTTGAGTACCTTTTAGATATCTCATAATTCTTTTGATTGTCATCATATGATCTTCTATGGGATTTATAGAGAATCTTGCAACTATACCAATTTCTAATGCAATATTAGGTCTTGTGTGAACAACATACTTAAGTTCCCCAATCATAGATCTATAGGTAGTCTGATTACCTCCTTTGAGTCATCATCCTTGGATAGCTTATGTCTAGTAGACATAGGTGTTCCAATTGGTTTAGAATCTTCCATTCCAAAGGTCTTCAATATCTCCTTGATATATTTTGACTGAGTAATGTAAATTTCATCCTTAATTTGATGAACTTGTAATCCAAAAAAGAATTTTATCTCTCCAAACATTGACATTTCAAATTATTTCTTCATTTCTTCAGAGAAGGAGTGACATAAGTCATCATGACCTATAAATAATATATCATCCACAAATATTTATGCTAACAATAGCTTACTTTGAGGTCCTTCTTTGATATAAAAACTACTTTTATCATTGGTTCTTTGAAAACCAATATTTATCGGATATCCATGAAGTCTCTCTTACTATTCTCTAGGAGCTTTCTTCAGACCATATAAAGTTTTGTGTAACTTGCAGACCATGTCTCTTTTGTTTTTGATCAATGAGACCTTTAGACTGATCAATGTAAACTTCCTCTTCTAGAATTCCATTCAAGAAAGCTAATTTTACATTCATTTGATACACTTGGAATCCTTTAAATGTGTCATATACAAGTAGTGTTTTGATTCCTTCAAGTCTAGCAATAAGAGAAAATGATTCTCCATAGTAGATGCCTTATTCTTGAGTGCATCATTTGCACACTAGCCTTGCCTTGTTTCTTGATACTTTTCCATTTTGATTCAATTTGTTTTTGAATACCCACTTTGTACCAATTACATTTTTATCCTTGGATCTAGGAACAAGAGTCCAAGCATTGTTCCTTTTAATTTTTTCAATCTCTTCATTTATTTTCTTAATCCAACTTTCATTATTTAATGCATCCTTAACAGTTCTAAGTTCAAATTCAATAAGTAAGCATACCATGTACATTTTAGTTTGCTCATTGTCATTGTGCCTTCTATCTAATCTCCAATTATTTTCTTAGGTGCATGATGCCTTCTAATATATCTAGAAAGTACTAGTATCTTTCTTCTAGATTTTGGACAGGATTGACTTGGTTCACCATGCTCAAAGGTTCTATGAATCTCCAATTTTTTTTTTCTCTTGCTATCTAGGACTCAGCTCCCATAAACTATGACTTAAGTTCCTCTTTTTGGGAATTGGTTTGAACTATCTCTAGCTTAGGTTGCATAGGCTACAATTCAGTTGCCACTAGATGTAACTCAGGTTGCATTGGCTAGAACTTGGTTGACACTCCAAACTTGGGTGATTTAGGTGGAGATATCTATTGAATGCTAAGTAAGGTATTAGGCTTGAAATAGACAATGTTTTTGTACTTTTTAGGTTCATTCCTACTTTTTTCTTCATTATTTTCTACAAACTCATCATTTTTTTACATGTGTGCTCTCTATAATCTTGTGAGTAGAAAGATTCAAAAATTTATATGCTTTTCTTTTATTGGAATATCCAAGGAAAATACTTTCATCACTTTTCACATCAAACTTTCCTTTCCTTATCTCTTTTAAGATATAGTATTTTCTTCTGAATACTTTGAAGTAACACACAATAGGTTTATAGCCATACTATAATTCATAAGGTGTTCAATCTATACATTTCTTTAGTTGAACTCTATTTAAGGTATGAACTGATGTGTTGATTATTTCCTTCTAGTATTTTGTTGCAACATTTTTCTCTATCATTAGTGTCCTTGCATGATCCATGATGGATCTATTTCTTCTTTCTTATATGACATTCTACTTAGGTGTTCCAAGTGTAGACACTTGTCTTTTGATTCCTCTTTCATTGCAGAATTCATTGAATTCATTAGAGATGAATTCTCCTCCTCTGTCTAATCTTAGATAGTTTAACTTCTTACCTATTTCTTTCTCAAATCTAGCTAGATACCACTTGAATTTTTTAAAAGCTTCAAATTTATCCTTCAAGTATATTATTGTCATCATTCTAGAATAATCATCTACAAATAAAGTTAAATATTTGTCTCTACTATAACTTTTAGTACCTATGGTTCCACAAAAATCTGTATGAACTAGTTCTAAGATTTCTTCAATATTGAAATTTTTACTTTTGAAGCTAGTTTTACCCATCTTTCCAATTTGGCATTGTTTGCATATGCCCATTTTAGGTTTCTTCATATTTGGAGTACAACTTTCTCTTTTGTTCTTGCTTATAGTAACCATATTATAAAAGTTTAGATGACACATCCTTTTATTCCATAACCAAATTTCCTCTACTTATGCCAAAATTTATGAACCTTCAGTGAGATCAAGATAGAATAGATTACCTTTAGTCTGATTGCTAGTTCCAACTAGATTTCCTTGACCATCTAGAAGCTTGGCCTTCCCATTCATGAATTCTACCTTAAATCCAATGTTTTTTAGCTGTGCCACATTGTCATGCCCAAAAATTGAGGCAAAAACACAACAACAATTTTTTAAAAATGAATAAACACAATGTTTAGTACATACTAAATTGAATATGTTATGGAAAGTTGGAAAAGGATTAAAGTGTTTTTCAATTTTATTTCATAATGATGCTAATTTGACATCTCAAATATACTACACCATTACCGAACCTTAGGTTCTAGTGCTATAGGAACACTTAGGTTAGGATAGATAATTCATTTGATTAAACTTTAGTTAAGGTGTGACATCATAATCGATAACACATTAGGTTTCCATAGTTCTTGGGTTAAGATTGAACTAATATGTTTGACTAATTACATAAGACTCATCAAGTTTTACATGATTCTATATACTCATTTTACAAGATAAAATTATAGGTGTACTAAATTGCATCTCTTAGGAAGTGATTTGAAACCTTAATACTTGTTCTGAGTTAATCATAATTTAATGATAACACTAATTAATACATTTGAATATTCATTGTACATTTACATATGATAGACCTTTCATCCCTACAACACCTTCTTATTTCACTATCAGGTCATTTAGACATTCTAACCTATAACACTTTGAACCTTAACATCCTCTAATAAACAAGTTATTAGCTTAAACTATATAATTCTAATTATGGTTATTATTGTCAAACACCATTCTTAAGTCATAAATAATGATTCATTATTATACAACTTGGAATCCCCACATTCCTTACATTCCCTAATACTATTAATTCCAAAATTTCACCTAATGACACTATAGTCATAGACCCTAGAAGAAAACTTTAATATAATAATATAATTAAAACATAAACTTCCATTTCCTATATAAATAAAAGAAATATTCTATCTACAACATTTTTATCCTAATCTCAATTACTAACTACTAATATCTAACTTAAGCATTCTAATCCTATTCTACCCTATCTACCCATACATAACCCAAATACAATATACTTTTCAAATATTTAACAAATAATTTTTTTTTCATTTTATATAATTTACTAATTAAAAATAATAATTAAATTCCTAAACACTTTTACTAATCCCTATTACTTTTTCTAACTTTTTAACTATCCTATCCTAACCCTCTACCTTACCTACCTCTTAATATACCTCCCCACTTGTTGGTTGCTTTACCCAAGGCATGATGGGTGCTCCCCTATGCTTCTACACTCCTCCCAAGGTTAGCAAAAAAGTAGCAAAGGGTCTTCCTAAGTTGAGTATGTTGGTCTCCCTCAACTAGGATATATAGGTACTAAGGGGTATAAAGTAAATGCAAGGGAGTTTCATTTTGAACATTCCTCTTACCCTTCACTTCTAAGTCAACATGGCAGCTATAAATCATTTTTAAATGGAGAGTAGTGTGTAGGTTTCAACATATGGGATAAGGAAGATTGTGTTGGAGATTGGGAGCCAAGTAGGAAAGGGTACGTGGAGACTTAGGAGGGTGGGTAGTTAGGATAGTTTTAGGTTAAATTTTATTTGTACTTAGACATTTTTTTCCCTACATCAAGCACCTAAAAAAATGAGGGAGTGTTCAGGGTGGGCATGGTGTGGGATCCCCTCATCCTTCTAATCTTACTTTAGTGTATTTTCCCCCAAGTTGTGATAAAGGCATGTGTTTAAAAGTTTGACTTTAAGGGGGTATATGCCAAGTTACTTTTTCTATATATATTAAATAGTCGGTGAAAATTTGGAGCTTTTTATGTGATTTATCTAATTATCTCCCATAAATTTTCTAGATTCTTGTAGGGCACTTGTGGGAAATTTTATTTTTGAGATGATTTCTAAATGTTCAATGGGTTCTAGGGATTCTTTTTTTTATAGTGATATAGCTAGGAGTGTATCAAATATTTTTAGAGGTTAATTAATAGGTAGTATACCATGGTTTCAAATTGAGTTTTAATATAATGTTTAACCATTTAAATCCATTAGATTATGTTAAGAGGTAACTATAGAGAAATACATCAATTTAATCATTTGCATTTAAGTTATGAACTAAGGTAAACTTATCCATTTTGGATTTGATAACTAATTTAAATGTGATAATTCTACCATCATCAAATCTAATTATTTTACGATTGAAATTCAAGGTTGCAAGGAGATGAGTCATGAATTGAACTATCTTTTGCTACTTTAATATTTAAATCCAAGATTTCATGGAGGAAATGGTGAGTATTCAACATGAACTTTTTTCAAAGAAATTAACTTGAAAGTAAGATGTGATTTAAAATCTTAGCTTTCTTATTTCATATAATACCTAAATTTCTATTTATCAATATTGAAGTTACAAATTTTAATCCATTTCTTTCATGATCATCCTCAACACAAATATACAATACAATAGGTGGTATTACAATGAGGAAATCTCCAATACAATGACATTAATAACACCATTAGTGCAGCAAGAAAACTACATTGCTCCATCATGAGAACCTATCCAAAAAAAATTCAAAACATAAATAACAACCATGGAGAGCTCATCTCCCATCTTAGGCCCCGAAAGGCCACCCACTGAGTTAGGAGAACTAGTAACCAATTGGGTGACAATCAAAATCCAAAAACAATAACATAACTCAACATACAATTCCCATCCAAGGTATGTAGAACATGTTTCATAATGAACCTATTACTAGGGAGAAGGTGGATTTTTCTAGGTAGGAGAAGTCAATGAAGAACACAAATCATATGGATCTTCCAATACTATCAATTCACATAAATTTCCATTTCTTTCTCTCCTTATTTCCCCAAAACAAACTCAATTTTGCAATGACAAGAAAGGGCCCATAACACCTTGTTTCCTCCCTCTTCTCATCATGAGAAGAGACATTGCACTAACCTGGAGTCCAACTAAAATGTTTGTCCCATACATGGCTACTTCTGCCCTATCCAAGGGTGAGTAATGCAAACACACCCTTCATAGTTTCCCCAAAAAACTAAAGAGAAAAAACACATGAAAATGAAGCAAGTAAAAACCCACAATGCCCATCCCTGACATGATACAAAACACAAACATGCTACAATATGCAAGAAATTTACACATACAAGCAATGAATAATAAACATAACCATGGAAATTGAGAACCTACCTTCACAAAGGTTATGGCAAGATTTTTTTTTGAGGTGAGCTCCACTCCTTCTTGCAATTCCAAACTTGACTTCTCTAAATGTAGAGAACGGGTGAAAAACTTCCAACTCTTCAAGGGGACTCTAAATAACATCTAAACTCACTTGTTCAAAATAGCAATAACTCCAAATCTTGACTCTAAGCCTCCTATGGTATTCCCACTTGCCCCTATCATAAAGGCAACCTCTTAGCAAGAGTGTAACCTTGTGTAACCTCATGGAGATGATCCATTTTCCAAACAAAGTGAAATTGAGATATTTTAGGGGTTGTAAATGTTACTAGGAAGTTCAAGAAGGGTGGAAAACGTTCCTAACCCATACACATACCACTTGGGCACTTGAATAACATTAAATTTGGCTTCTAGGATCAATTTATGACTTATACAAGTAGCTTGAAATATTTGATCTTCTAAAATCCTAAGGATGTAACCTTTTCACTAAACCTTGATTAAGGTAAACTAATTTAGGTTACTAACTAAATCAATCTTAGGTTAACGAGTTACTTTGCTAACCATAAATTGACATGTCAATACACATATGCATATAATAGGTGTAAAATGACACCATACAATTTACTTTTACATAACATTCAAAATTTCACAAAGTACATAATGATACGCATACATTCATATTATGATACAAATTAAACACTTGACAATGAGGTTCGAATCACTTTATTGGATCCAACTATTATAGTTTGCATATAGGGTCAATTACTAATTCTTTGATTAATTTCATGCTTAATTAACCTACACACTCAATTTGAATATAAGTAGTTTGATAACATCAAATTCATATATTTAAACCAAATTTTCATAATCACATTGATCAAAAGATTAAAACTTCCATTTAAATAACCTTTCTCATTTCTGCACACATATTTAATCATCACTAATCTCATAATTGAATCATCATAATGTATTCATTAGTTTGAATTAAAATACTAAAATAATCATCGTAATGCATACATATACCAAAACATCATAAACATTATCGATAAAGCATATCAAACCATCTAAATACATATATCCTAATAATCAAGGTACCATAATTAAAATCATCATCATAAGGTGAAACACCTCATATTATCATTAGTACGATTCAATATTTAAACAATAAAAAAATGTAGCAAGTCTCAAATCACAGAGTATATGAACACATTAATTGATCTCTATTTCCATTAGGAAACCTAAACCGTAAAACCTTAATTCATATCCATTATCATAATCATATATGTTCATAACTTTATATCACATCATTATGCAAATGTACCCTAGAGAACATACATAATGTTTATGATTTAAACTATAATTTTTTGATCTCAGATTGGTTTTGACAAGTGAGCATCAACACACTTAAGTTACTTAGTTCATGTCAAACAATTAGTTTATGTTGAGGTACAACATGAATAATATAGAGCATGTAGAGTCATGGTGAGTGTCAAGCCACTCAAGTGCCTAGCAGATAGTATATGCTAAATGACTTAGGTACCAAGTAAATAGTGGATGTTGAGCATTATAGATGTTGAGTCATAGTATAAAGATTAGTGCATGCCGAGCATCAAAAACTTCTAATGTTGAGTGAAACAGTTTTGACATATTTTTTTGTAAAGGCACAAACAACTATGTAAACCATTTTTGAGCCAACTTAAGATTGAATTTTGATATTTTGGAGTTAAGGAAGAATCTCTAGTTTGATTCCCTATGCAATTACATGCAACCAATCAGAAAATAGGAAAAAGTAAGTGGCAAAATGGATGAATCTCAGCTATAAACTCATACCTAACCCTAAGTCACCAAAGTCTTCTTAAAAAGGAAAAATCCAAAACTTTCTATGAATGTTGAAGAAGTGAATAGTTTGTATGAACAAACAGAGCATTCATGGTGGCTTAGAAGTTATAAAGTGAGATTGTATTGTAGAAATAGTTAAAGTAAAACAAAGGAAAGAAAAAGATACAACAAAGAGACATCTAATCAAGAAGGATTGAAGATACATTAGTTTAAAGGTGATATGTTATCAAGCAATCAAGTGATAACCGTAGGATCAAAGCTGAGACATTCTAATAGGTAATTTTAGTCAAAATTTCTTAATAAAGTAGTCGTAATAGGTTGTATGAAATATTTTAATAGGATGCTTACTTAGTTATGAGTTGAAGTCCTTTAACCAAGCACACTTCTAATAGGGTGTTGAAATCCTCTAACAAGGTGAGACCTAATAGTCTTTGTAAGCCTCTAATAGGGAAGACCTTTCATAGGGTAGATCATGTTTCATAGTCAAAACATTGTAACCTTCATTTGATACACTTTATTGCTACAACAATGAAGATTTTTGGGTGTCATCTCCACCCCAATTTTACCTTCTCATTGGAGGGTTTTTGGGTAATCATATTTGGGATCATGTGTGTGTGATTGCTTATATGTTTAAATTCTTTAGATGTACATGCTTTGTATGTTATTTCAGTTTATTCATTGAATGTATGAGATGGATGTGTGGTGAAAGTTTTATAGGTCCTAGTGTAAACTACTGATTCACCACCCCCCCCCCCCCCCCAAAGAAGTTTACCTTTCCTATTGTAATTCTAACAATTGGTATTAGAGCCTAGTTCTTTGAAAGAGAAGCTTTGCAGCTTTGAGGAAATATCTTGAAATGGAAGTCTACAAGTTGGGAAAGATTATTGAGAATCAAGGAATTGAGATACAACTCATTCTACATCACCTGGATGAAACAAGAGAAGAACTAAAGAAGTCGTTGAAGAGAAGAAAAGAAATTTCTATTGTAGAGAATAACACACAATACAAAGAGATTGACACTACCAAGCTATTTGTAAATGGATACTCAATTGAATTTGATGTAGTAGTTGTAGATCTAATGGAAAAGAACAGAGTCCAAGCTGAGGAAATCAGAAATTTCAAGTTAGAGCATGAATCAAAAGCCATACTACTATGTGAGATGATTGAACAAAAGAAGAAAGCTATGGAAGACAAAGCCATGATTGAAGAAGACAAAAAAACTCTAAGAAATAGACTAGAAGAGAAGTCAACAGAGCTAACTAAGATTTCCAACATGCAATTGGATACTTTATGTCAAATGATGAATGCCAACTATGAACTAAATGTCAAGGACATTGAGATAACTACATTGAAATTGTAGAATGAGAAATTCTAGAGCGACATAAAGAGGGAAAAGGAATATGCTAAAAGTTTCAATAAGCCAAGTGAAGCCATCAAATACTTTGAGTAATCATTAAGATCCCCTAGATTCAATAATGATACATTTGGATTGGGATTCACATGTACTAAAGAAGGAGAATCATCCAAAAATGTAGAAGAAAGAAACAAAAAAGGTAAGAACTCTAAACCTACTTGTCACAATTGTGGTAAGAAAGAACATACTACTAATGTGTGTAGAAGCAAGACTAGAAATCAGAATATCAAGCCTAAGCACATGGTTCACTATTATTAGTGTAAAAATCAAGGTCATCAAGCACATGAATGTAGAACCAAGACCATGCACACATAGAGACTTGAAGGATATTGCTACAACTATCAAAATTATGGATATAGAGCTTTTGAGTGCAAATCCAAAAGCAAGTGGTCATCAAATAGGCAAACAAAGGTAAGGAACAATGGAAACTCTTATAATTGGAATTATAAAACAAGATATAGTTGTCATTATCATCAAGAATATGGACATGTTCCTAAGAATTGTATTAGGACACACTTCAGTGGTAACTACCAAAGGTGGTTAATCCAAACCACATATTTTAGCTATTTAAAGATTGGTCACATCAGTAGATATTGTCCAACAAGGTCAAAGGAACCCAGTGGTAAATTTGATAAACCCAAAGGCAAGGAATATGTTGAACACATCAGAGATGAGATGAAAAAGACGTGGAAAAATAAAGATGATTGCAACACATCAAATGGAGAAGGGATCACTTCGTCCAATGGGTTACGTGATCACACCTAATCAAACTAGGCAATCAAGAGGTATGTGGGACTAATATTCAACTGTTATATCATACATCAGTTCCAAAAAGATTTAGTACTAAAAGGATTACATTAGCATGAAAAAAGATGCAAGATCTTGTTAGAAATTCAAGATTAATCTTTAAGTTTTTCATGTTACTACCGAGTATGAAAAGTTTCCTATATGTGCTGAGTGGAATGCTAGAAGATGCCAAGCCAATAGACTGGCTAAGTTGATGTTGAACTTGTAGTGGTTGTCAAGTGATGTAAATGTTAATGGTTGCCAAGAGAGGCTGAATCTAGTTTATGTTGAGCTTATAGTTGTGTGAGAAGTCAACATTAATTGCAAGGTTTTCAAAGGGTATTTGATCGATTTTAGTCCATTTTTCATCATTTCAAATTTGAGAAAGAGTGAGCAAAGAAAATGGTGATCTAGAAATCCATTTAAAGTATTTATAGAAGATTTTAGCAGTTATCCTACATCAATTCATCAAATTTCATAAAGTATTTATCAAGAGCTGAGCTACGCAATTTAAAATTTTGTAAACCCTAGTTTCTCATTATGGTATCAAGTTCAAAGAATGTAGAAGAAAAGAAAGTTTTGAATGTTTAGTTAGTAAGAAACAAATTCAAACAAATAATTTTCAAAGCTACTCTTGATATTGCTTATAAGTAAGACCCTTCTAGTGCATTGTTAACAATTCCACTGAATGTTTTAATGGTATAAAATGTAAGAAAATGCTACAACTGTAAGATAGGAGCATTGGTGATATGGATATTAGAGAATAATATAATAGACTCTATGATAATGGTTTTTTCAAAGAAGAATTAAAATCATTGAAAGGAAGGGATTAACATGAGCCCTAGATTTTTTGAATGTATTTAAGATAGAATGGATTAGTATAGTTCTTAGCTGAATTCATGATGGTTCATTATGGCTGGAAAATGGACCTATCAAAATTACTGAGAGAATAATTCATAGGGTTACTAGTTACCCAACCCTAGATTGGCCTAATACAATGAGAAGTGACTCAAAAGAGGTAATTAAGAAAAATACTAGAGTTGTCTAGAACAAGAGAGGCATGACAATTGATACAATCACTGATCCTCTAATAGACTTTTTTGTAAGGGTTATATCACACAAGTTCTATCAATCTAGTAGATTAAATAGTATGCCCTATATAGTTGTGGATGTTGGATACAACATTGTTAAAAAAGATCATACATATGATCTAGTAGAGCTACAATTACAATAATTAATGGAGAACCTTGGAGCAATCAGAAAGACAAACAGTGCACAATGTAAATTTGGTTCAATATTAATATTAATATTCTTTTATGTGCAAAACACCTTTCCAACATTTGGAATAGTTTCTTGGAAAAAAAATAGATTAGTAATAGTGCAAATTGGTGAATACATTGGACAATTAGGTGAGAACTTTGAATTTGTAATAACTAGCTACTTTGAAGATTTCAAATGGTCAATAAAGAAAAGGTTTAGAATACTAGTGTCACTAGTAGAGAAACACTATGATGATGTATGTTTTCTTGTGGATGCCGACTACACTTTTCTATAAGCTGCTATACCAAGGGTGAGATTTTTGAGAGACTTAGGTTATGAAATAAATGTGGATGAAGCCTCTATAGCCATCACTGCTTTACTATTAGAAGGAGTAGATAAAAGTGCAAAGATATTTGGAAATTATGAAATAGCTAAATCCAAAATCATAATGGAATTGAAGACTACCTCTGCCATGAAGAAAAGGGAGAAGATAGTAAAGAAGTTGAAAGTTAAATTTGGAAAGGGTGTCAAGGAGGAAGAGGAAGAAGAAGAAGAGGATGAAGTGGAATAAGAAACCCAAGCACAAGAACCTTTTGCATCAACATATGGTATGGGTAAAGATCAACTAGAAGAGGAGGAGACTAAAATAACTAAAGGTGCTAAGGAAGGAGAAGCCAAGGAAGCACCCACTCCTACCAAGCCAAAGAAGAGGAAGGCTAAGGTCTAACCAGTAACTAAAGCTAAAAAGGTAGCTAAGACAAATCAGCCCAAGCCCATTACACCTACTACAAGGGCTAGTACACATGCAACAACTCAAAAGGATAAGGAGAAGACCAAACCAATAGAACAAGGAGGTCAAGTACCAAAAAGGCCAAGAAGAAAATATGTTGCACAAGCTGAGTCTAATGAAGAGAAAATAGAGTCAAATGACATTAGCCAATTTAAGGTGGTGAGTCATAATCCTCTTTCAGACCTTGAAAATTTATGTGAGAATGTTAAGAATAATGCAGACTTATTAGGATTTACACATGTTGATTTTGATAATTTGGGCAAAGTGGAGAAAAATCAAGTGGAAGAAGCCATATATGCTATGATGGAAAAATTCAAGACAACTCCACTAGAGATTTCCTACTCAATGCCAAAGAGTTTATATGACATAGTTGAGAAAAAATGGTACTATTGTCTGAAGTTGGAAAGAAAAATTAGGGAGACCACACTAGCTCAAGTGATGCTTGAACTAAGGCACAAATTGCTAAGGTTGTAAAGAAGTATGTAGTTAGGTTCACACCTAAATACAGAGTCTTTAGTATTTTAAAAAATAATATTAAGGATGTAGTCAAGAAGTCTACCTAGATATGGAAACTCACTTATGGGTTGATCATAATGATATTGTTGAGGGAGGAACAAAAATGAACATAGATGACAAAGCAATAGCTAAGCCAAAGCAGCAACAAGAAGAACAAAGTATGCAAGACACACAATTGTTGAGTGTCAATCCTCAACATGACACAAGTGATTTTCAACTCAAGATGGACCTATCAAAGGCCTATGACAAGGTAGACTAGACTTTCCTCGATTCTATCCTTAAGGCTTTTGGCTTTGATCTCACAAGATTATCTCTCAACGTATTTCTACTTCTTCACTTGCCATTTTGGTCAATGGGGCTCCTTCTGATTTCTTCAAACCTTTGAGAGGTCTACAGTAGGGAGACCCTCTCTCTCCTATTCTATTTATCATTATGGCTAAGTTTATTGGTAGGTTGATTGAGAAGAACATATAAGAAGTGAGACTTAGTGGGATTAGGCCTTCTTCTAGGATTGTTTCTTTTACTCATCAATAGTTTTTGGATGACACTATTATGGGTGGGGAATCTTCTGTTAGGGAGGCTAAAGTGATGAAGAATCTTATAGATGTGTATATCAAATGATTAGGCCAGCTAATTACTGGGAGAAGAGTTAAGTTTCTTTACTAATACTCCTACTCACAGACAAATGAAGATTGTCAAGATTCTTAGGTGTGGGATTGGTAAGCTACCCTCAAAATATCTTGGTCTCCTAATAGGAACTAAGCCTCCTAACTCTTTTTGGAATGGGATTCTTGATAGGTTTAGCAAGAAGTTGGTTGGGTGTAAAGGAGCCATTCTAAGCCAGGTAGGTAAATGCCTTTTGGTTAAGTATACTCTTCAGAATCTCCCAATGTATGCGTTGAGCCTCTATGAGATTCTGACCAAATTTTCTGACAAAATGGATAAGATCCAGAGAGATTTTATATGGTTTGGCCTTAAGGAATGCAAAATATATATGTTAGTAGCTTGGGATAATGTCTACCTCCCTAAGAGTTATGGTGGGCTTGGTATAAGGAAATTAAAACTTCTCAATAAGGCTCTCCTAGCCAAACATATTTCGCACATTTTCAATAGCATGAGGGATTGGAGAGATGTGTTAGTGGAGAAGTATATTAGAAAGCCTTCTCTAAAGTTCTTGCTCAATAATTTTGACATACCAAATGGTTTAGTCATTTGGAATGGAATCCTTAAGGCTAGAGATCTGGCCAAAGATGAGACTAAGTGGAAAGTGGGTAATGGTGATGGCATACTCTTTTGGCAAGATAATTGGTTAATTGAGGGTCCTCTAATTAATAATCCTATCTATGGGAATTGGTAAAATATTTATATCAAGAAATTTGGATTAAAAGTAAGAGACTAAAAAATTGACCAGGGATGGAGAGACCTGTCTTTTATCTCAAATGATCTCAAGACAATAATGTTGATGCTCAATTCAATGATTCTAAGTAATAAGAGGGATGATCTAATATGGGAAGATCATCCTAATGGTTGTTACTTAGTTGCTTCAGGTTATAATTCTCTTTAGAGCTTGAAGGAGAAACCTCCTTGGGTGAGGGCTTGGGTGCCTAGCCTTACTCCAAAAATTAATATGTTTTTCTAGCTAGCTTTACAAGATAAAATTATAACTTTGGAAAATTTGAAGAAAAGAGGCCATTATTTCCCAAATAGATGTATTTTGTATAAACAACAAGAGGATTCATTTAATCATATGTTTATCCATTGTCCTTATTCCAGGAAAGTTTGGGACCTTATTACAAAGAATTTTGGGGTCAGTCGATGCAAGCTAGGTAATGTGCTAGATTTCTTTTGTTAGTCGAATAGCATGTTTAAAGGATCAAATTTGCAGGACTTAAGTACCTAGTCCCTACCTCACTTCTATTGGGGAGTTTGGAAGGAAAGAAACAATAGAATTTTCAGATATAGGGAGAAACCTACTTATATCCTGGTGGATAAAATCAATAGGCATATGAAGGAAAATTACCTTATTAGAAAGGGGGGAAACATAGAAGAAGGGGGAAAGAAGAAGGAGAAGGAAAAGGATATGACATCTAAAAGACTAGAGGTGAAATGGAAGCTTCCACCAGAGGGATGGCATAAAGAAAACTTTGATGGCATGAAAAAGGAGAATCCTAGTCCCTTGAGGTGTGGAGGTATTATAAGAAAATGCTATGGTGAAGGGATTGCTACTTTATCTTACCCACTGGGTCATCAGACAAACCAATATGTCAAAGCCAATGCAGCTCTACACAAGGTGAAATTAGCTTGGGATAAGGGAGTTAAAAAATTATGGTTGGAGGGGGACTCAAATAACATCATTAGATGTATTAAAGGGGATACCCAACCATAATGGACTATAGCTAACATTATAGAAGATATCCTTTTAACACTTGGTAATTTTGATAGCATCCACATTAGTCACAAATATCAAGAGGAAAACTTGGTGGCTGATTAGTTTGCCAATGATACAGCAAAGAGAGACTTGGTGATGATTTGGAATTCTGGTGGGAATATTCTGGTAGGTGCAAAAATCCTTATTGATTTGGAAAAAATCCAGGGAAGTATGGGGGAAATCCAAAGATAATTATGGATATAAGTGTGAATATGGGTGTTACTAAGTGTAATAATGGTAAATACGATTGGAATAGGAAGATAATATTATTAGGGACAAATTCACCTATTTTTATGGGTTGATTTATGTATATACCATTTTAGTGGTTTTGAAAGACAAAGAGGTGTATATCGAAGTGGTTTCCATCAGAGTACTTAGAGGTTTGAGAAGGGGTTTCACAGGTTGAAGTTTATGAGAATAGTTAGTGTTGAGGTTGCAAAGATGGTGGAGAAAATAAGTAGGAAAGAACTAGTAGGCGAGGCAAAAAAATGGAAGCAAAGAACTAAACTATGGAAGAAGTTAGAAAAGGGAGGAATTGCCAAATATATAGCCAAGCTCCATGGATATGACCCTATGATTACTAATCTTATGGTAAATTTGTGGAAAGATGGTTGGGTCAAAGTTGATGGGGTTTTGTATCAGGTGACTATGAACACCATTGCTCATATAACTAAAATTATGGAAGAAGGATTGAAGTTTTATAGAGATAAGAAGGTGTCTACAAATGTTGTGAAAGATTTTGCAAAAAATGCAAAAGAAAGGAAGGAATTGTTCAAGAGTGAAACATACTATGAGATGGATTTAATAAAGAAACTATGGAGCTATGTTTTGAGGGCTATTATTGAGTATATATCTTTAGACATGAGATTATATAGGGTTAGGACATATCATTTTGTTCTACTCAATAATTTTCATTAAGGGATTAAGGTTTCTTTTCCTTTTTATTTATATACTTCCATGCATAAGAATATTTATGTGCATAAGAGAAAGCCTACTTCAAATCTAGCTTTGCATGAGGATTTATTTCTTTTGATCTATGAGTATTTCAAGGCTCAATCTAGAAGCAAAACCCCCATCTAGCTGTTGTAGCATTCGAGGAGATGGGGAGTTCAAACTTCTCATTTGACATGGATGATGCTTAGAGTATAAGCTCAAAGGATGAAGATGCTAACCCTTCATTTGGTAAGTAGGATAAGATTTTTGAGAAGAAATCAACTTTTTCAACTAAAGCTCCATGTAGGAAAAATCCCATTGGGATTGGGTTTAAAATTGCTAGTCAAGGAGATGAGGAGTATAATGAGGAAGGGGATGATATGGATACTGATGAAGAGAATAAGGTGAAGGAAGATGTTAAGAGGGAGGAGCTGGTAGCTAAAAAATAGAGGAGGTCTAAGGAGGAGGATGTGTCCCTAGAGGGGAAAATGGATCCTGGGCTAGAAACCACTATCATTCCTCTTTCCCCAATCTCCCTTCCTTAGGAACATGACAAGGAGAAGACAAAGGATGAGAATGTAGAGGTGGTTATAAAGGATAGGTGCATTGTCTCGAAAAATTTAAATTTTAGAACATCAAAAATGGGAATTTTGTGAGAAACCATGAATCTCCATATCCTAAAAGGTAAAGAGGGAAAGCTCTAGCTAGAGGAACTTATTGATCTAGCTCTTGTGGCTATTATAGATAATGTAAGGGAAATTGGCATGAATTTGATAAATAATGCTAGAAATAGTATGATTGACAATTTTAGGTCAATCAAATGGCTCTACCATGAACTGGAGGAGGTCAAAGAAAGAGTGGTTCAGTTGGAAAGCCAAGGGAAGAAGATCATTGGATTTTGACAGATCAAGGGGATGGCCTCAGATTGGTGGAAAAAATAAATCAGAATTTGGAAAATTAGAATCATAATTTGGCAAACCAGATGATTTCATTTCTATCTTCTCTTAATGAGAATATCTCTTCTCTTTCTGAAAAGTTGAAAGATAGGGATTTTTTGGAGGATAATGAGGAAAAGGATAGAGCTGGTGATAGGATGGATGAGGACATGACTATGGACATTACCTTTAGAAATTTGGATTAGATGGGTCAAAAGAAGTAGGAGCATATGGCTGAGGAGATCCATAAAGCCTATGAAGTAACATAAATGATGCAGGAGCTAGAAAGAAACGCGAAGGAGTGACAAAGGTTTTTTCATTTCCTGCCTTTTGGATTGTTTGATTTCTATAGTTTTTGGTTTTTGACTTTTTGCCTATTTGTTGTTCTGGCCTTTTGGTTGGCCATAATACTATGATTGGGCTTTAATTTCTTATTATCAACCTTTTGTTACATTTGGACTATGGCTAGGCTTTGTTTGCTTATTATCAACCTTATGATATGTTTTAACTTGTGGGTTTTAGGGTCCCTGTAAAACTTGTTTTTCTTATCAAAAACATGACACAAGTGAAACTACTGAAATAATCATAGTCAAGCATGTCTCTAATGTTATAGATCAGAACATCAATCCTCTCATAGAGGAAGACCTTAATAAGATACTTGATCAAACTACATTGCAGGAACAATTATGTGCTAATCTTGTTTTGGTAAGTATGGATGAAATACAAAAGACAATGATTGATATTGCAAGGGAAAAGGTGAATCCACAAGAACCACCTTCTATCATCCCTCTAGTCACTAATGTACAACCTTTGGTCAAAATACCAGAAGATACATCTAATAAGGTTGATATAGTAGAACAGAACACCACACAAACACAAGTTGCTACTATAAAACAACAAGAAATAGGTTAGATGGACTTATCTACACCTACAACAAAAAATCAAGGTGCAAGTCAAGTCATTGTGATAGAATAGGGCAAGCCTAAAGAGATAGACAAGACACTTAAAATGAAGGAGCAAACATCCATCCAAGTGTTGGTAACCTTATCAGCATCTGGCACTCCTTCCACACAAACTCTTTAGAAGTTGAGCACAAATGCAACTCCATTACAGATCTCAATGTTGAGTCTAAGTTCATCAAAGGTAGGAGAAGTCATACAATATGGAGATGTGAGCCTTGATGAAGAAATCATTTTTCTTAAATATGACTATGATACAATAACCATAGAATAGATGGGCATATTGCAGCAAGCCCTAGTAGGGAAAAAGAATCAAAAAATGCTTAGAAGGGAGCATAAGCAGAAATAGGCACTACAATATATTAAAATCATCTTTTTAGATGCATTCAGTCTGCCAGCTCCTAATGAGACCAAGCCATTAATAGAACAACTAATAGATATAGTGGAAAAGGTCAGTAATGAAGACTTGGATACAAATGCCAAATTACTTGAATGGTTAGAAAATTAGTTTCAAAGAAAAGTTAATGAAAAGATATTAGGTGATATCGCACTAACATAGGTTGCATTAGCAACTAAGGTTAAAGAAGTGAAGAAGGTACTTGAGAACATATTCTCATTATACACAAAATTGTGCAATCCTTCACTCTTCACCCAAGAGACCAAAAATCACATTTTGAGCTTGGAAAGTCAAATTACTTCATTAGGTGCCAAACTACCTATGAATCTAGCTTAGAGTGAGAAGCATTTTAGGACACTACTTCAAACCCAGAGTCAGTTAACTACATTTACAATAGATGATGCTAACATAAGAGCCAAACTAACTAGCATATAGGCAACTCTCACCCCCATATGGAAATTGTACACAAGGAACTAGGCTATGCTAAAACCCTAATGAAGAAAGACCCAAATCTTTCTACACTAGATGGTCTAGTTCACCTTGTTGCCAAGCTAGTAGTCCAAATCAAGTCATTAGATGTAGCATGTGAGAACTAGGATGTAGCTCTTAAGATGATATTGGATGTCAATAAATCTTTTTTGGACAAACACACTATAAGTGTATAGCCCATTGACATAAGTGTCAAAAAGAGGGAGAATAAGACAAAGGGGGAGAAATATTTTGGGAGAGAGTAATAATTTTTGGAGATTTATAAGGAGAATGAAATGGGAGAGTAAGCAAAGTGGGAGATAGAAGCAAGATAAAGGATAGAGTAAATATAGAACAAACTAAGATAAGAGAAAGTTTATTCAGCATGAAGTCAACAACTATCAGATTTACTCAAAAAGAGTACCCAATTTTGGACACAGTACAGGCATATCAACTTAGGAGGAGTTATCAAAATTTGAGGTATACAAGTTATTACAAAAATTTTGATATTTTGAAGTTCTATATATAAGCTGAGTTAAGATATGTTATGCTCATGAAATTAAGGATGTTAATATATACTCAAGTGTTTTTGACACTCATCTCAAAGGGGGAGATTGTTGATCTTAGTTTGGTTTTGACAAGTGAGTGTCAATACACTTAAGTTACTTACTTAGTTCATGCCAAACAATTAGTGCATGCCAAGTACAACATGATTATTATAGAGCATGCCAAGTGATAGTGAGTGTTGAGCCACTCATGTGCTAAGTCACTTAAGTGCCTAGCAAATAGTATATGTCGAGTGACCTAGGTGCTAAGTAAACAATGAATGTTGAGCATTATAGATTCCAAGTCATAGTAAAAATATTAATGCATGCCAAGCATTAGAAACTTTAGATGCTAAGTGAAATAGTTTTGACATATTTGTTTGTAGAGGAACAAACAACTATGTAAACCATTTTTGAGCTGACTTGAGATTGAATTTTGATGTTTTGGAGATAAGTATGAATCTTTAGTTGGATTCCCTATGCAATTGCATGTAGCTAATCAGAAAATAGGAAGGATTAAGTGGCAAAATGGATGAATCTCATCTGTAGACTCATACCTAACCCTAAGTCACCAAAGTCTTCTTAAGGAGGAAAAACCCTAAACTTTCTATGAATGTTGAAGGAACGAAGAGAATAGTTTGTATGAAAAAATAGAGAATTCATGGTGGCTTAGAACTTATAAAATGAGATTGTATTAAAGAATTAGTTAGAGAAAAATAGAGGAAAGAAAAGGATATAGAAAAGAGACATCTAATCAAGAAGGATCAAAGATACATCATTTTAGAGGTGATTTGTTATCAGGAAATCAAGTGCTAACCGTAAGATCAAAGATGAGACATTCTAATTGGTGATTTCAATAAAAAATATCTTAACAGAGTAGTCCTAATAGGCTATATGAAATCCTTTAATAGGGTGCTTACTTAGTTGTGAGTTAAATTCCTTTAACTAGGGACACTTCTAACAAGGTGTTGAAATCCTCTAACAAGGTGAGACCTAAGAGTCTCTATAAGCCTTTAATAGGGCTGACCTTTCATAGGGTAGATCATGTTTCATGGTCAAAACATTGTAACCTTCATTGGATACACTTTATTGCTACAATAGTGAAGATTTGTGGGTATCATCCCTGCCCTAGTTTTACCTTCTCATTGGAGGGTTTATGGGTAATCATATCTGGTGTCATATGTGTGTGATTTCTTATATGTTTACATGCTTTAGATGTATATTTTTTACATTTTATTTTAGTTTATTCATTGAATGTATGAGATGAATGTGTGGAAAAAGTTTTATGGGTCCTAGTGTAAACTACTGATTCACCACCCCCCCAAGAAGTTTACCTTTCCTATTGTAATTCCAACATAATTTCAATTAACCAAATAACTCATCCCAATACAAAAGTATAACCTCTTGTACAAAATACCCTAACAACCTTAGCACATCACAATGTACATATAATATTTAAAATTTAATCTACTTAAGGGAACTTCTAGAGAGTTGATAATCTTTATCTTTGAGTTTCAAATGGTTCATAGGAAGGTACATATTATATTATATTATTGTAACAATCATCAAATCATTATATGTAAGATAGACATAATCATCATAATGTCCTCTACATGGTTCCTAGGTAAGAACAACAACATTACACCATACCATTTCCTTGTCGTACTCAAACATCCATTCAAATCTCCTATAAAGGATTTAATAGAGAAATTCATATTTAAATAAATATATATGAGGAGGGATCTTACACACACTTAGAATATTTTGTCTTAGACCTTCAACCCAATAAGAATTATCACATTTGATTCGATCATTTAATGCAATGTGACCTTTCTCCTTCACATAACATGGTTCATTGTTTCCAAATTTGACAGTTCCACCATCACAATGCTCCAAGTGTTCAAACTTAGTTTTATCACCAATCATGTGATGAGAACAACCACTATCTATAATCCACATGTCATTCTTGCTAACATGAGAAATAAATGCCATCTTTTCATTTTCCTCATCATTTGATTCATCTTTAATAGCTATCTACACCATTTCATCTTCATCATCACTATCAGAATCTTTAGCAATATAACAAGATTTCTTACCTTTGTCTTTGTATTCTTTGTGGCTCTTTAAATCTTTCTTTCATTTGAACTTGCTAGATTTTTTGTCATCTTTACTTTCCTTGTTTGGAAAGCTTGCATCCATGTGACCAACCTTTTCACAAGAAAAAAAAATCAATGGAATTTTCCTTTATATTTAACTTTGTCTTTTGCTAACCTTCTTGCAAGTAGGGCTTCAATGGCTTCAAGATCAACCTCAAATTCTTCTTTCTCTTCACTATCAAAATTTTTGAATTTTTCATTTCCTTCCTTTATACTAAGAGTTAGTTTGGCTTTGGATGTTGATTCTATGTTGTGAGATCTAGGAACATAGTTATCAAAATTTTCCAACTCAAAAGTTGTCAACCTTCCCACTAGTGCATCCAAGGTTAAATCATTTTTGGGATCACATCTCATCTCTTGAATAGATGAAACTTTAATTGCATAAATAGGAAGAAGAGTTCTTAATACCTTCCTAACCATAGTTGTATCTTCTATTGTTTCACTTGAGGCTCTAATTGCACTCACACTTGCTTTGATTCTCTCTTTGTATTTTGCAATTGTTTAATTGTCTCTCATCTCCATCTAATAAAATTGACCTCTCAAACTTTCTACTTTGGCTCTCCTAACATTTTCATCTCTTCCATAGATCTTTTTAACCTTGTTTCACATTTCATGAGGAGTAGGGCACTCTTTGACTTCATAAAATTCAAATAATTGAGATTAGAAGCAATGTCAATCATCATTGTGTTGTGATTCTTCTTTTGTACCATTTGATCCACACTCAAAGGGATAGGAGATGCCACATACTTTTTTTCTAGGAGTTTTAGACCTATGTCTCCAAAAGATGCCAAATATAGCTTCATGAGTTCCTTCCATGCTTTGAAGTTGTCCCTGTTCAACTTGGGAATCCCTCTTCTGTAAGACATCTTGATCTTTAGTGTAGGTTCTTAAAACCTTTTTTGTAAGAACCAAAAAATTTGATACAAATTGTTGGAAATATAAGAGGATTAATTGAGAGGGGAGGGGTGAATCAGTTACCACTGTATCAATTCTAGATCCCTTAGACGTCAATACAAAACTTCCTTCTAACTCATAGCTCGATTAAAACTAGATATTTATTGTAACTTGGTTAACAAAGAAATCTGATATATTAATGTGTATTAAGCTTTAGTAACTTAGTTTCAAAAAGATAAAGAAGTAAAAAAATAGCATGAATGCATGAGACACCAAGATTTAACATGGAAACCCAATTTAGGAAAGCCACCAATACAACCAATTACAAAGTTTCACTCTTGTGAAGTGATCCCTCATAGGAGCCAACCTTGTTAAGGGTTGCAAAAAAAACTATTAGGTGTGACCCTATTAAAGGATTTAAATCACCCTATTAGGAGTGGCCTTGTTAGAGGTCTTCAAGACACTTCAATCTAGAAATGCCACCTTATTAGAAGACTTACAAAATGATTGTTAAGTCAACTTTGTTAAGAGATTTCTTCATTGCTACAATTGTTAGAGAGTAACAATGATTGACCTTATTAACAAAGAAATTGGATTGAAAATTCAAATCACTATTCTACCTTATCCTCTAGATCCTCCCTGATCAAAATATTCTTTGCATCTCCTTGGATGTTAATCCCTTAATTAGAAGTCCTTCTTTATTCGCATTGTATCTCCTTCCACACATCTTCTTGCTTAGAATTTTCAATCCACAACTTGACCTTTTATATATATGAAACCAAATGTCAAGTTGGCTTGAATAACCTTTCAAATAAGTAAATAACATCCACTAATTTGGCTAGCATAAACCAACTAATGAATAAAACTAATCTATTGAAGGTTGTCTTAAACTGAAGACAAGGTCACTCGGTTACCACTGAGTTCCTTGGTAATTGATCTAACTTGGTTTACACTCAACTCCTTTGGTAACTAACCTAACTTAGTCTACATAGGAATCCGTTTGGTAACAAACCTATCTCAGTCTTCACTTGATCACTGAACTTGGATTATTCTAATCTTTAGCTTAGCATATACTGGATTCTTCTGAACTTGGTTCCAACTAGCAGTATCTGGTTAAATTATAACATTTGTATAACATCAATGGAAATATAAAATTGAATAATTATTATTAACAACATGGATTAAGGACATGCAACATTTAATGGATATTATAAGTGCCATAGGTTTGAATTTGACTGATAAATTGATCATAATAACATCAACACACATTGTCAATGTCATTACATTGATTGGATAAGGCCACGATCTGACATTGAGGGACTCAAAATTTTTGATGATCAAATGATGAAAATGATAGGTTGACCTAGAGTTGAGGGACATGGTGGTTCTATGGTCAAATTTGATAGATTGACAAGGCATTGAGAGATATGACAATGCCTAGGAGTGGATAAATATTAATTTATTAGGGTTATTTGACATGTTTTAGATCAATTATAGTTGACTCAAAATGGTTTAGGGTTTATTTGATATGGTTTAGGGTTGATTATAAGTGATTATGATGACATTGAATTGGTTTAGAGTTGATCAGATGAGATTTAGATAATGTTGAAATTATTTAGAGTTAGTTTTGAAAATTTTAGATAAAACAAGAACCAATTCTAAAATGATCTACAGTTGATTTTTAAAAAGGTGGGTCTAAATGATGAAGAACATGTCAAAATATTCATGAATGATGATCAAGTTGGCCAAAAGATTAGAATTAGTTGAATGAGAAAATGGGATGTGTTAGTATGAAAAATTGATGAAACATTAGATGTGAACCATTTTTTAGCATCTATATTTTGCCCCTATTTGATACAACGTGATTTAGAGACTTGTGTCAAAGAATAACTGATGAAAATGTCATTAAAACATGCCCCAATAGGGGTGGTATATATGGGTGCCCCTTTGAGAAATTGACCAAAAAATGCAAAATGATAGGTCAATTTGTTAACAACAAAGAGACAAATCCATAGTAACTGACAAACCAAGAATCAGATGTATTATTTTGGACTTCTTGACTTTTGACATATGAAGGAATGCAAAGAAAATTAATCCCTTGCTTCTCCTATACTCATGCAATAATAGAAGTATGTGATAGAAAATTACAAAACTTATTAAATCCACAAGATGAGTGAGGGTATCCTTTCAGCTGCTAAATAGAAAGGGAAAATGGATAATTGATTATTTGATTTTTAATCAACAAAACCCCACATATTTCATTGTAAACTAAATTGATCCTATAGTTGATCAGTGCCCTATCTATTGGGTATTCCATAAACCATAACATACATTCTGGATATCAATGACATATCTCATACATCAACATATCAAATCTATCCTATCACTTTGTGAATCAGAAATCTATGTTCATACTAAACCTTATACTTATTAGACATCCTTCTCATGAAACTCATAACCCTATCAAAATGTGTCAAGCATTTACATGATTATTTTAATCAAAGGCAAGTCACATCAAAAGATACAACCCAAAATGAGATGCAAATAGATCTATGCTCTTTGTCCATAAACCACAAAAGATTGTAAAAACAAACAAAGAAGACAAGAATTAGACTAAAACTAAGTAAACTTGTTTCTCTCTGTATTCATTTCTTTGAAACAATTAGATTCAAGATTCATGAAAGATTCATAAAACACAAAATGGATCCAAACTCTACTCTATCCTTCATTATTATTGTTCATACAAGAGAGGAAATATTGAAACAATGGTGGAATTATAGCTAGAGCTCTACTCAATAGACCGATAAAACCAACCTAGGTGGTATCATAGATATGGAAACTTGTCCAAAACTTGGAACTAACCTTTCCATATGTCAGGGTGCAACCCTATACAATGAGAGAAGAAAGAAAGATATAGATGAGAAAGGAATCTTGTATCCGATCTAGAATCAATACTTGTACACTTGAATCTCCATCCAATGCTATTACAAAGCATCTTTCATCTCTTTAGAACTAAAAAATAGATGAGATCTCATCATTCTTTACAAAAAACTTGCAAAATATCTTGCTAAATGATGAGAAAATCCTTTTTTTGATAAACTATCAAATTTGATGCCAAAAGTTTCCAAAATCCATATTGCATAACTTTTGAGGAAAAACAACATCCCTAATGAGGCCTTTCCAAACTTAACATCTACCCATTTCACCATTTTATTAGAAACTAAAAATGAACTACCTATACCAGAATGGAGTTACAAAAGGAGAAACTTGGACAAAACCCAACATAACTTTCACCCACTGATACCTACACATAAATAGAAAACAAATCTAAAAACTATACTTTGAAAGATTTCCATCTGTGTATAATAGTCCTATACCTACTTAAGAGAAATACCCTAGACAGCTGTTTGAAACTCTAGGTTGTAGACTGACTCTCAAGTCTAATTTTTTTGCAAATTTTTAACTTTGACCTAAAGTTAAAAATTTATATTAAAATATTATTTCAATTTAAAATACCTGTGTACTTTGAGGAGGAAAATAATAATAATAATTTTTTTTTGAAATACTCATTTTGCCCTCTTTTTTGAATCTAGGTCAACCTAATTTGACCATCCCATTGACACGTGAGAACACCTCATTGGCTGGTGTCTACACTATCACCCTAACACATCAGCCTATTATAATACCCCAAAATTGGCACATTGCCATATTATCCAACTTTGGTTTATTCAATTATTTCTGTTATTCCTAAGTCCTATTTTACTAGGCAATTCTAATTCTGATAATCGCTACTTGACCTAGGTGTCAAATGCATAAAATCCTACTCTGCATTAATCATATTATTTATTTAATTCCTAAATATCAAGTCAAATTAGCTACATAAACCTATTTTTTTTATTTTTTTTAATTATAAGTGTTCTACTTTAATTAAATTAAAATTACATATTTAGCTAATATACAAAGTAATTATATACATTTAATTTAATAAGATATCTCCTCTTTTTAATTATTGAATTAGTTAAAGTTATCCATTTATTAGGTCATATTCTATTTTATTAAATTAAATATTCACTCAAAAAAAGGAACCAGTTAACTCCTTTTATCACTCAAAAGGTAGTTAGTCAGCTCCTTTTATTACTCAAAAGGTAGTCAGTCAGCTCCTTTTATCACTCAAAAGGTAGTCAGTCAACTCCTTTTATCACTCAAAGGCAACCAATTAACTCCCTTTTCAGAGGAAGTTACCTTTATGAATGGCTCTCCTCTTCAATCTTGATCGTCCATTTCAGTTAATCTCGACCGTCAATGATTTCCTAGATTCTATAAAAGAAGCTCTCCATTCCTCATTATAGAGGATAAATTTTGGAATTTGTGTTGATCTTATGCTGAAATTATTAATCACTTTGCTCACATTTGCATAACTTTATTTCTTTCATTGTAATATCATTTAGATTTTAAATATGCATCCATTTAGCATACTATGTATCTTCATTTCTTGGATTAATAATTGTATCTCTCATCTAGATTAATTTCACTTTCATTTAGCTACATAAATCCTTCCTTCTAGAGGTTTGGTTGCCCATTTCTTATTTTGAGAAAAATGCATAATTCTTCTAGTTAGAAGGCAATAGGTTGCTCTTTTATACTTTTCAAATAAACAATACAATGTTTATTTCGGGATGATCTCATAGGTAATGACCATGTTGAAGTGTATGTGAGGATCATAGGCCCCAATTTCACATATACACCTATGTCACTACCCATGCCATCACAACCTGGACCCCTTTTCGATGTAGGTGCCATGTGGCACCTCTTTATTGGTTAGTTGACTGCTCACTAGCTTCTGACATGCTGCTACATGTCACCACCTAGTTTGTCCTCACATTTTTCTTGGGTTAATTGGTAAGAATCTTCATTTTTCAAATTTGCAACAACTATCAATTTTTCTATGTGGTGCAGTTTGGTGTGTTGATCTATGAACCACCACATCATCATCTGCCACATGTCACATCATTGCATTTGTGTAAGCATAGTTAGTATTTTTATAGCATAACATGTGTCCTCATCTAGCAACTCAACTTCCCCATTGTGCATGTCATATCACTGGTGCCACATCATCACCCTACCATATGTTGTCTTGTTTCATTCTTGTGTGTACAATCAACATCTGCCACCTATTTTGTGACAATGCAACATTGAATAGCGGCTTGTCACATGTCATCTCAGCCATGTCATCACACCTTGAAATTCATTTTAGTCTAGGAATGCATGCCACATGTCACTATGTCATTCATCCACTTGGCATCACTTCTTGTGTAATGATATATCCTTGGTCTGCCATTTCCACCTCATCGCATGTTGTGCACACATTTGTTCAAAATTTACTCCATAGTCGAATGAAACTGGGTCCCATGCAAGGCCTTGGCACCTTGTCTTTAAGCCTTAATGCTTAAGATATTTACATTGCAAAGGTTCTTTGTTATAAAGACACTAAAATATCTCCTCTCAATGAATGTGTGAAAACTTGAGGAATTTATATCAAATTGTCACTAACACCAATCATTTGGTTTCAATTTTTGAAATGAGACTTAGGAAAATGTTTGAAATGAGGGATTCCTTGAACATACTAAACTTTTTCTTTTTTTTGTGAAAATTTTTGAACCATTATTGGCTCTTGCACATCGTGCCTTTAAAAAAATTTGGATTTTATGACAAGCTATGTAAGGATGGGTGCATTGAGGAGGACTGGTGCAAGAAGCAATAGTCAAGAATGACTTAAAATAGTTGAATTCCTCTTTAGCGACTCTCATCATCCCTTTTTTGCAAATCATGGGCCTTTTCTAAGGATGTGTGGATAGATTCAAACTCCTCATATAGAATGTGTAGAAGGTAATAATCATCTCATGACCTCCCATTTTGAAGCTAGTGATCATCTCTCAAAATGACATCACATTTCTTGTTATAGAGAATGTGTCCTTTAATCCTATTATCGTACTCCAAATGTATTTCTTGAAACTAGAATAGTAGTGGACTTTAGCACTCAATCTATCTCTGCCTAAACCCCTAGTTCTACCTTAGTCTTTTCCATTGATTTTATATGTACTAACTCTATTTGGCTTTACAGGAAATGTGCTTATACCCAAATCCCTCCACAATTCACATTATTTCATGAAATCCATGATCCATCGAGCCTCCATGTGATAACCATGATCACATGGAAAATTAAACCTTTTATTTTGGCACGATGGTGGAAAGTTGGAGCAATCCAATTATTTTCTTGTATTTCTTGCTTGAACATTCTCTCTTCAAATACATTTCTAACAACCATCTACTCACATGAGTTATTTCATGAATACTTAAAATAATTTTATTTGTTTCTCATTTTTTCTCTGTACATGGACTTGGAAAGTAAATAAATAATTAGATCTCATTTCCTTAGCCATTGCACACTAATATGGATGCACAAATTTCTCATGGACTCATCTGTGTCCCTCTTGAAACCCATCTTGCATTTTATTTGCCTCTAGGATCTTTTCTTCTTCCACTAATTTGCAAGATTTATATTTCCAAAAAATGATTGGGATTGGTAATTTGATGCTTATCATCAATATATTTTCTAAATAGAGAAAGGTCATCATTACTAAGGCCATGTTGGGAAACCAATTTTTATCTCATGCTCAGACTTAGTTAGTATATCTCATTCTTGGAGATTACCATGCTCAGTGATTTGACATGCATCATTAACATTAGTACACAAAATTTCTTAGCCATCTTCATAGTCTTCAATGTCCCTTTTCTTATGAGAATGGTGTTTGGCAGAATTTGGAGCATCTATAGCATGGAGTGAATTTCACATGTATGAGCATCAGATTCTTTGACTTTTGACAAGCTCTTATCAAACATGTAGCTCTCTATAAGTGCCTAATAGTAATATTTCATTATTTAAGAATAATGCTCATGATATAAAAGGAGTTGTGTCCAACAACCTTTTCCCATAACAAGATGGTCTCCCATATTAGATTCAAAAACACTATCATATTTCCCATACATAGTTTAAGAGGTCAAAAGTGGATATGATTGAAAATTCAATCATTTATTCTTCAATACATGATGGCAACCTTTATGGCTCCCAGTCAATCCTATCCTTTATTCAAAAGAAAGAACTATACCAACCTAAGGATCATTTCCTCTTTATGTCATTTATTAATCCCATATATCTATTTGATCCTAAACAAATGATATATGTTTTTTTTTAAAATAGGGCCCATAGTAAACTTTTGAAAATGGACCCTTGAAAAGTTTCATTGACAATGAATGGTGTTAGCCTTAAGTTTCACTTTCATCATTACAATCACACCCAATCTTCTAAATGCCATATAAATTTGGGGAAATCAGTCGGGCCCTAAAGTGGGTCTAGCTTTAAAAAAATCAAACTGAAACACCCGACCCTTCAAACTAATCAACTAATCACCTAGAATTTATAGGATCCACATTAAATCATTTTTGTATCATTTAAAAACTCATATTACCCCTTCTTGCAAACAATGATTTTCTGACAGGAAGGCCTATGAGTTGGCTTTAAAAATTGACTAAATCAAATAATCTGACCCTAAAGATAAACATCCTAATTATTTGTTCCACATTCTTATGCCCTATCAAATTTCATTTCATGATGACATCTAGGTCAAAATATATTGGTTGTCAAAGTTGTTCACTTGAAACTGCCTGTAAACAAACATGTCAAAAAATAATAAAGTGTGTTTGATTTTGGCTTTGAAAAAGGTCAAATGAACACTGGAGGATTTGAAAACTAGGGTATTAGTTTAATATCATGAGGAGAGTATAAATGTTTGATTTGGGCTCATGATGAATAACTAGGCAGATTTGGAAAGCATGAGAAGTTGGGTTCTCAAATTTATAGAACTGGGAAAACTGCAAGAATAATAATTTTCACAAATAGAATGCACCTGGAAAAGTGTGCAAATGGATTTGTCAAACTTGAAAATTGAAAAGCTTGAAGTATTTTTAGAGTAGAACATAGTGGTACAATCCATGTGTCTCATCTATCACAATTTCATGGTTATAAGATCTCGAACAGGACTACCGATCAATCTACACTTTTAAACACCAGTAAAACTTTATAAATTGCATTTGGAATTGTGTTTGAAAACTAGTCAAATAGATTCATCATAGGCTCAAATCTAGGAAATATCATAACTCTAACTACTAGAATGAAATGAAAAAGGAATCTTTTCATTTTGGTAAACTAGGTGAAATTTATAACTAGTCAAATAGGGCTTCCTAGAATTTTGAGAAATATGCATCAGCGTGACAACAATAAACAATCAAATTTGAGGGATTCAAAACCTAGTCAAAACATATTGAAACAACCCAAAATCTTAAAAATAGATTCTATGATATGCATTCTAAACACTCCTAAAGTGGAAAATCATGAAACTTAATTGGGTGTAAGATATTCAATTACAAACTAGGCTTGTTGTTGTTGTTTGACACTTGGGCAAACACTGAGATTTGAACAATGCTCAAAATAAAACTTCACAGAATGACTCAAAATGGAAATTTATCATCATGGGATGCATGCATATATTAAATGCAAGGTGTTAGAAACATAAAACACTTTATAGGCCTCGAAAAGACAGTTGGGTACACATGCATGAAAAATGCTTATAGGGGCTCCATTTGAATCAATTTTTAGAATGGTACTCAAAAGCAGGGATTCAATTTTGAGTCCCATGAAAAAGTGGCATAGCAACATGATCAAAGAAAAGAAAATAAAAAATAAAACACTTGCTAAACAACATGAGTAAACAACTATTCTCTTCCATTATTACTTTATTTTAGTGCCTTTTTAGTTTTTAGAGTGTTTGTTAGATCGATTATGTGGTTGGTTTGATTGTTGGTTTGGTTGATAGGATCATAGTGAAAATTTGAATTGGTTATTGGTTCACATTTCTCAGAGGATGTTTCAAGGTGTGATTTTTATTGAAGTGTGGTTCTTTGAGTTTTGATTTGCAAATGTGCAAGTATTTAAGAAAAAGGGGGATTATCCACAGTGATCATTTACAAGGTTTATTACAAATATTTGGTTTTAAAAAAAAAAATTTAGGAGTTTTGAGGATATTTAATGTTTTTGTGTTGCTATTTTTTCCAAGACATTTCATGATTTTTAGGATTTATTTAAGAACTTTTTATGATTTTTATTGATTTTTTTAGGACATTATATGATTTTTTTAATCAATTTTTTTAAGGACATTATACAATTTTTAGGTCTTTTCTCAAGATCATATTTGAATTTTTAGGGTTGTTTTAGGATCATAAAGGATTCGCAAATGTTAGCTCCAATCCTATATGTGATAAGTTCAATGGATAATGCATGCTTAGGGAAATGCTAGTTCAATTTTAAACTTGCATATTGTGTAGATAATATGCCTCCAGATAAGACACAAACTATATACAAAGGCCAAAGATAGAGTATGTGTAGATTGTTAACACTTGGGTAAGATAATGAGAGGTATTAACTAGTTTGCAGGGCATGATCAAGGACTAGGGATATCTTGTAGTATGAAGGATGTGATCAAGGAATGACAAGGGGGAGGGGGAAACCACATGGAATCTCAATAGATGGAGGAGAAAAAACTAATTACACATGGTGCTTATTTGCTAGATTTTCACAATGGTACTTGCCCAAAGTGTTTGTTTGCTAGGTTTTCACTTTTGGACAATTTTTTCTCTTTACTCAATTTTTCATGCCAAGATGTTTGTTTAGGACCTTTTGCATTTTTTAAAATATTTTTTTAGGACTTTTTGCCAATTGTTTTGATTTTTTTTAGGAATTTTAGATAGAATCAAGTGTAATACTTCCAGAGATGCATACTATTTATGGGTATAGGAAGTGGTTCACCCTCTTGAGTTTCAAGTTGATACACTCCAAACCCAAATGTCAAGGTGACTATATAGGGTCCTTCCCAGTTAGGTTCAAATTTTCCTAGTTTTTCTTTGTGCTTCTAGGTCCTATAGTTCATCTTGAAGACCAGTTCATTGACCTCAAAGTGATGACCTTGAACTTTCACATTATAGATCCTCTTGAGTTAGTTTTTGTAAGCTTATAAATTTTTTAAGATGCCTCACCTCCACTCATCTAGCATTTCAAGTTAATGTAGTATGGATGCTCTATAGTTCTCATCATCAATAATATCTTATAGGGATACTCTTAATGATGGAAATTAAATCTCAATAGGAAGGATGGCCTTAGTGCCATAAACTAGAGAATATGGTGTCATGCCAGTGGGAGCACAGACACTTGTTCTATAGCTCCAAAGATTTGTATTTAATTGCAAGTTCCAGTCTTGACCAGAGTCATTAATAGTCTTTTGGAGGATCTTGACAATGGTCTTATTAGATCATTTTTTCTTGGTCATTACCTTGTGGATGGTAAATACTAGAGTATCCATGGTAGATATTGTACTCTTCATAGAGCTTGTCAATATCTTTATTTTGGAATAAACTATCATGATCAGTAATAATGGTAAGAGGGACTATGTAGCAACATATGACATAATTTAGAATAAACCTTAAAATCTTATTTCTAGCAGTGAAAGTCTTAGGTCAACTTCAACCCATTTGGTAAAGTATTTAGTTGTTGTGATAATAAAATTATGGCTATTAGAGAAAGGAGGAGAAATAGCTTTGATGAGATCAAATGCCCATTGTGAAAAAGGTCATGGAGAGATAATTGACTGAAGTTCTTGCAGTGGTGCATGAATTAGATTACTATGTATCTGGCACTTATGACATACTCTAGCAAAATTGTGGACATCTTGCTCCATGATGGGCCAATAATATCTAGCTCTTACCATCTTCTTGGATAGACTCAAACTATTGAAATGACCTCCACATATACCTTCTTGTACCTTGTGTAAGATAGTTTTGGCTTCTTGCAAATCAAGGCATCTTAGAAGAGTTTGGTCAAAGGCAATTTTGTAAAGGGTATCATCAATGATTATGTATCTAGTGGCTTTATGAATAAAGGCTCAATCTTCATTCTTGGATAAGTCAGAAGGTAGGATTTGGGCATGTAGGTAGTCATAAATAACTTGGTACTAGGAAGAATTCAGACCAACAATTTTACGCATGAAATTGGATTAAGAGAGCTCAAATGTAGGAAACAAGAGTTGTTCTACTAGGAATTCACAACATTCAACATTTTGTGGCATATCAATCGTAAAAGAAATAGTGATCATAGCATTGGCTTGCTTATTGTGTATCTTTGGGAGCTAACAAAAAGAGATAGTGGAAAATTTAGACTTAAATAAATGTGTCAATTGTTTGTAAGGCATCAACTTATCATCTTTGGTCTCTTAGTCATCATTGACTTGTTGGATGACTAATTGGGAATCAACATATAATTTTAGATGTTGTATATTCCATTGGATAACTAGCTTCAGTCTTGTTATCATTTCCTCATATTCTTCTACATTATTTATATAGTTAAATGCTATCTAGTATGACGTAAGGATTATATCCCTTTTAGGTATGATAAACATAATGCTGACTCTTGAACCATTTTTTTTGTGCAAGCCATCAAAGTAAATCTTCCATTCCTTAGCTATGTCCATTTTAAAGATAGCCTTATCTAGAAAATATATTAACATGGGATGATTATCTGCAATAGGTACTTTCACTAATTGATCAATTGTTACTTTCCCTTTGATTGCTTTTCTATGTATTCTATGTCAAGTTCACTAAGGATCATAACCCATTTTGCTAAGTGCCCTATGAGAGCGAATTTTCTTAGGAGACATTTTAATGGTTCTATCTTAGAGATGAGCATGGCTTTTTGATGTAGCATGTAATGTCTTAGCTTCTAAGATGCAAAGATGACAATAAAGCATGCTCATTCAATGAGTGAATAGTTCAATTTATATCCCACAAGTGTTCTGTTGATGTAATAAATGACTCTCTCTCTCCCTTGTCCATCATTTTATGCTAAGAGAGATCCTAATGTTGTTTCTATAGCTTATACATATAGAATAATTGGTTTTACTAGAATAGGAGCCATTAGAACTAGTGGATTTAGAGGATAGTATTTTAGTTGTTGAAATAAATTATCACATTGGTTATTCCATTGAAAGGATACTCCTTTATATAGTAGATGTTGAAAGGAGTGATATTTATCTACTAGCTATGTAATGAATCTGTGGATAGACTATAGCTTCCCTTGTAGGCTTCTTAATGTTCTCATATTGGTTGGAGGAGGAATTTCAAGTATTGTTTTTACCTTTTTAGGATCAACCTGAATGTCTCATTGAGAAACAATATTTCGTAGGATTTTTCTAGAGAAAACTCTCCAAGACACACTTTTTAGGATTCAATCTAAGCATATATCTTTCAATTTTATTGAATGGTTTGTCTAAGATGCCCAAGTAATCTCCTTTAGTAGGGGATTTTCATAGTAGATCATCTACATAGTCTTCCATTAAGATGTGCATGTTATCATGAAACATAGTAGTCATCACACTCTCTGGTATGTTGCTCTAGTATTTTTAAGGTCAAAAGTCATGACATTCTAGCAATATGTTTCCCAAGGACATGTGAAAATTAATACATGTGTCTTTACCTTTGATCAAAGCTTATTTAACAATGACGATGGCATGAAAAATATGAAAATCAAATAAAAAGTATGAGGTCAATTTTTTTTTATGATTATAATAAATTCATTTTCACTATATTATTAAAATCAAGGAGATATGGTAGCTAAAATCAAGGAGATGATTTTGGTTAAAATCATGAAAATGATTACTGCTAAAATCAAAGAAAACATTATTTGTCAAAAATATGGAGTGAGGTTTGAAAATGTAACCTCCTCTATTCTATTTTTCACCTTTATCATTCAACTACACATAGACTTTGATAAATAACTCCATGTCATGTCCAACCAACGAAACTTATTAAAGTAAAAAGGTAGCTTGTGGTTTGAACCTTTGACCACCATTTCCCCTTGTTTCATTGTGACCACTCCACCAAGCACAATTTTTGGTAATGAATATGTGACTTTCTACATTCAAATAAAACTATCATTTATAAAAACACAATGGGAAGGCCCATGGGTTGAACTTGGGACCACTTTTTTGAAATCATAGCTCCTCCACCATTGTACTGCTCACATTTTTTGGGATTGTCATAATTGTTCCGTGTTCTAGATAACAATGACTAAAAATAGAGAGCACAAACTCTCTTATAAATTGTAAAATCAATTGCTGACAAGAAAATATATATTGTGAGAATATTTATATTACCAAAAGAAACACTTGGCAATCCTATAATATTTATGGAGAATGGAATAGTATTGATGATGATTAATGCAATGTAGAAGATATATTTATTCTATCATTGGATATATTGAGGAGGCATGGCCCACTCCAAGATTGTCTGGTGATATTTTCTTTTCAGTTGTGTGATGTGCATTAGTTTATTTTAATTATTTTTAGTGTATTTTTAATCTATTTTAATTCTATGTGTTTGAATTTTTATGGTATAATGTTTCATTTTGAATTAATAGTTTAGCTCAGTTATTATTTTCTTATTAGTTTTGTGATCTAATTAACATCATCATTATTATTGAGTGATATGGTTACTAATGTTCTATCATGTTTTCACTCATTTAATAGAAATAATTCATATTGTTAATCTATAATTAGGAGTTTATATTGGAAACTATTATTATTATTATGTAGATTATTGATAGCTCTTGTCACATTTTGAGTTGATGACATGTTTTCATTAAGAGAAAATATAGAAAGTCAAATCAGATTTTCATTTAGAAAATGATTGTATTAGATTAGTTGTATGCATGATGTTCTTTTTCTTCTTTTGGATTAATTTCCATTGGATGTGTGAATTGTTACATCTGTTAGTATTGTTGTTCCTAGGAATTTTTTCTTTTTCTGATGCTCTTTCACTAGGAAGTGACACTTCCTATCACCAAAATTTCTTTAATTTGTTCTAGGCTTGTTTTCATGTGTTCTAGTCACATATATAATCACTCAGCTCACAACATGTGCCCCTTGATGGTATATTAATTGGACACCTTTCACAAGCTTACACCCTAGGAGTGACATGTATAGACCAAGCTAAACTTCATCATAAATTGTTAATTATATCTTATTATTTTCCCTAGTGTTGGCCTATCAAATATCATATGGATCATGGGCTTGATAGTCAAAAGTAGGAGAACTTGGGTCTCACAATATTTTATTATAGGATTCAAGATGGGTTCGAGGACTAGATGAATTTTGGTGACATGTTTATCTTCCATGGGTAGGTCATTAGGATCAAAGATATGGTCAAGTCAATAGGGGCTATCATGATCATCAGTGTTGGCTTCAATTAATTTGGTTTCAGGTTGGGTATTCTCATGTGCCTTATCATCATTTTAAGCATTTTCATTCTCACACAAGGATAAATTAGTACTAGGAGGGACCAATAGGAATGACTTAAATCCAAGCCCTAGACTATGAGGTCATCCTTGTGTAGTAATAGGCTTTTTATGCCTTGTTTTTGAGGTTCAAGGCTACTACATCTATCATATCCCTTTTTCTACATAATGGTAAACCCAAGTCCATACTTTTTTTTGGATATTAGAGTAGGTTCTTATCCTTCCTTATCCTTTTCAATTCATGTGGATGTGTTCTCAAAAACATGCTCTTCATGCAAACTACCTCCACTAGTGAAGGTCAAGGAGGGCTTCTTCTATAGTGTGAATTTTGAGTGTTTGATCTCCATGAGTTTTAGTTTTGCATATGACTCGGGAGAATGGGGTAATTTCCTAATGTGAAAGGATTGTGACATAGAATATTCACCACAAACTTGGCTTTCAATATTGACCTTTCCTTTGGATGCAATTGTGAGCTTAGTAGGATCAAGATATTTAAAGGAACCGAGCGGTTTCACTTCACTATTTATTGGGACTTGGTATGCAATGATTCCTCTTAGAGTGACACAAAATTGTAAAGGACCTAGATCTCTAAGGATGGTAACCTCTACATCATTATAAGATAATTTTAGACACTGGTGATACGTAGAAGGTATTTCTTTTATGTCATGAATCCAAGGTTGTCCTAGTATCATATTATAGTTCATTTTAATATCTAGGACTTGAAATAGTGTGTTCTTAGTTATAAGACCAACTTTGATAGGTATTACAATGACACACTTGGACAAATTTTCACCATAATCATATGTTTTTATCATGATTCTGCTTTGGGGATCTGCATTCTCTTTAGAGTAATCAAGATCTTTAACAACTTTTAGAGTAAAAATGTTTAGTCCCACTCCACCATCTATCAAGATACACCTGACCTTGGATTTATTGATGAAGACTTCAAGATGGAGGGTATAAATATGACTAGTTCTGTCACTAGGGATGCCTCAAGGTGAAAAGGTGACATGTTGTTATGCAAAAAAGTTCCCAACTATGGCCTAGAACTGAAATACATCGATGTTATTAGGCACTACTGACTCTTTCAGGGCTTGATCAAGCATCTTCTGATGTTGGGGAGATGAGTGTAGAAAATCTAGGATGGGTATATGTGCAAGAGTATTTCCAAGCTAGTCAAAAAGGTTGTAATCAAAAGAAGTTACAGGTCTTGTGGGAGAAATAGGTCTATTAAGAGTTGTAGGTCTAGTAGGTGCTCCAGGTAAGGTGATCTTGGTCTGGTGTGTGGTGACAAGATGATGAGGATCTTCATTCTTTAAGGTAAATGTAGATATGTGTGAGTCAGAATCATTAAAGCAATTGATGGTATAGTTATGCCTAGTGCAAGTGTAATTGACAGTATCTTGTGAGTTTGAGTTTGAGCTAGATCCTTTCCCTTTATCATAGTTTCCCAAAGGACCCTTTAAAATAATATGATCAGAGTTGGAGGACAATAGTGAAGGGTCTATAATAATTACTCTATCATTGATAAGATCTTGTATTTCATGTTTAAGCTAGAAACATGAAGTGGTCTTGTATCGCTTTGTATGATGGTAGTCACATAATTTGTTATCATCCCACCAAGGGGATTTGGTTACTAGTTCATCCTTAACTGAGGGTAATTGTAAGAAGTTATTGTTGAGAAAATGTTGAAGTGTGGTCTTAAGTGGTATCTCCACAGCTGTAAATTTTCTATCTTTATTTTGAGGACATCTTCGAGGTCTTTCTTGTGTTGAGGTATTAGTTGTTTAGTGTTGAGGTTGCACTTGGTTAGAGGTTGGTGAAATCATGAGATTTGCACCTTTAAGGGTCATTTGAGGTTGTTTCATGTTGATTGTTTAGGCATCAACAATACCATAACTTATGACATTCTTATTTTTGAAGAAGAACTTATCCTTGTTAGTAGATGAGTTTGTAATGGTATTTTATTTCTTTGTCTTTAGTATGCCTTTATGAATGAGGAAATCTTCAATGTCAGCTCCTTTTTTCGTTAATTTGGAAATAGGGCTAGGACTCTTGATCTTAAGTTCATATATTAGTTTAGGGACTATGTTTTCAATGCATAGGTTGACTTATCGTTCTTCTTGAATATCCAATGCACATTGACTAATGAGGTTTCTCCAACATAATAAGAATGTCATGAATGGTTCTCCTAGCTTTTTCTTTATTGAGCACAATCAGATAATATGATCTTGTTTGTTACATTAAAAGAAAAATAGGATGTAAACTTGTCTTCTAGTTTTTTCCAGGTTTTTACATTGCTAGGTAATTTACAACACTATTCAAGTGCTGGTCCACCAAGAGAATGAGGGAACAATCTCATAAGATATGTTGGTTCATTACTAAGCTCAGTACAAGAGGCACAAAACTCTCTTATATGGTCAAGTGTGTTGTCTTTTCCTTAGTATTTCTCAAATCTTGGTGCCTCATAAAGTCTTGGAAATGGAGGCATATATAGACTCTTGTTGAAGGGATTAAGACATAAATCCCATTTTGTGTATAGAATTTTCTTCTTTTGGACTTCTAATGCCTCAACTTGCTTAACCAATTGTCTGAACTAGTGTATTGAATCATCATTAGGTTGTTGATAATTAGTTCTTTCTTTAAGTCTTTTGTGTCTTTGAGTAGATATTTTACTATGGTGAGTACTATGTCTACTCAATTCAAACATATCTATATATGAAGACTTTAGAGATGTATGATAAGGAGGTGGAGTTATGTTGACACCTTAAAGATAGAAAGGTCCTTATTATGCCAATGGTTGTGATGGTTTGTGAGGTATCTCTATTTGTTGAATATATGGAAATGTATGGGACTATTGTTGTGGAGTTATTTGTTGAGCTTATTGTGGTACATGTTGTTGTAATAATTGTTGTTGTTATGCAATTTGTTGTTCCAATTGTTGTTGATATTACAACTTCTCTTAATTTCTCTTATTGCTTCATAAAGATTTTGTGTTGCTTTTGGAATTTTTATTGATACATTATATGTATGTCAAGTGTATGTTGATTATGTTGTGTGTTAGTAATGTTGGGTCCTTGTACCACTTTATGTTGTTATTGTTGGTTTGGTTATTGACTATGTCCCTTAGATGTGAGCATTGATTTAGGATCCTTGACTTGCTATGTTTGTGGGTTAGATGCTTCACCTTGGGACATCTTTACTTGACAATGGGCCACATTCTTTGATGGGATTGGTGAGATTTCAATGAGACTATTAACTTGAAAATGGGCCACATTCTTTGATAGGATTGGTGAGATGTCAATGAGACTCTTTCTTTGTGGTTATATAGCTGCACTTTAAATAATAGTTGATGTTTCACATGATGCATTCATAGGGGGCCCTATATTAGTTGATTTTGTTATATTTGATATATTTAAGAACAAGGGGGTACTTTGTTGATTTTATTCCAAAGGAGGTATGTTTGACATCCCCATGGTGTAAGTATCCTTAGGTATTTATTTTTGTTGCATAATTTGGTTAGATGAATCCTTACCATTAAGTGATGGAGGTTTATCAAATATGGAGTTGATGCTGATATGTTCAAAGGTACCTTGGATAATCTCAATAGTTGACTCTTGGTGAGGTCTTTTAGGTGCTAGCTTTGTCATTTATAATTCCAAAGGTTTCTTCCCCTTATCCAAGTCTAGGTTGATCATAGGTTGCATGTTTTCAAATGTAACTTTGTCTTGAATCTTAGACTTAGGTCCTTGCAAGTTGGTATTAAACTTCATTGTTTCTTGGGCCACCAAGAGTTTGAAGTTCTTTCAAAAGGTTCAATCTTGACACACTTTATCCATTTCTTCATCAAGAATACCATAGTCTATGTTGGAATGATCTATTAAGTGAAATGTACCTTGTTGTATGTTTGAAGGATTAAAGGTACTGGTGTTAGGTTTTCTAAATTCAAATGAATGGATATGTTCATCATTGGGTTTTGTAGGTACACTTCCACATTTGGGTGGTATAGGTACAAATATAGGCTCAAAATTGGGACTACATTGAACCATTTCATGTGTAGGTGATGTGTTACGAGAAAATTTCATGTTGGACATGTCATTAAGGGTTTCTTTTCTTGTGCCTTGAGGATCATTTCTTGGAGGATACATTCTTAGCAGGTCTACTTGTAATGGTTTTGAAACTTTGTTTGACTTGGCTCACTGGTTTGTTGAAGTTTCTTGGTTTTCTTTTGTTTTCGATAAGTTTTTGGTTGTGTTTTCTCTAGAAAAAATAATGGTTGATATAGGTTTTATCGTCTTTTAGGTGATTGTTTCCTTGTGAGAGATGACATGATACCTAATTATGTAGATGCAATGGTGGATTCTAAAATGGACTTTCTATCTACCAAGTGCATACCTAAAACACCAACTACCCCTAGATAGTACCAAGTGCATCCTTGGGGCATGCAACTTGGAACCTAGAAGGGTGATATTGGTAAGTAAAGTGTTCAAGAACAAAAATACAATGTATGTATGTAAAATGTGTTTTTTAATGGATTTTTAGGGTTTAGTAATGCAATACAATTTGGAAATCTGGAACCTAAAATGGATTCCCTAGTTATCAAGTGCACCCAAATAGTATCAAATGTGCCCCTAAAGTGTGTAACTTGGTATATTAGGTGGAAACTTGGTAAAACTAGTTGAAACTTTACATGAATGCAATATATGAATTATTTTTTCAATTTTTTCGATTTTAGGTATGTTATGCAAGCTATGGAAGTGAAAAAGGACCTAGGGTTGTGAAATTTAAGGTGCAAATGGCATAAGGGGATGATGCAAAAGTGAAAATGCAATCGACATTTCTAACTTTTGACTAAGGTATGGAAAATGAAGATATTTTTTGACCTTGGACTTTGGATTGTGAAAATTAAACTAAGGTTTGATGTATGCAACTAAGATTGGACTATGCAAATGGGTATGCTAGGGTTGATAATGGTGTCTAGGATATGCAAGATATGGATGTGGGATTATGTAAAATGTTTGATATGAAAAATGATTAAGGACTTGGGAAAGTTGACTGTTGGAAATGTTTGTTGGACTTAGGAGTATTTTGATTATGCAACTAGGGTTCAAGTAAAATAACATTTATGGAGTCTAAGGATGTCCTTAGGTTATCACAAATGTATGCAAGGTTTGGAGTTAGGAGAAAATCTTTGGAAAGTACCAATCTAAGAGTTTAAACTTATAAGGATGGACTTTGGATCTTGAAAAAAAGAGAAAAAAATTGAAAAGATCAAGTTGATAAAAAGGACTAGTTCAAATCCATCAAGACATATATAGAATTTGACCCAAGAAAAAATGGTTAAAAAAAGACAAAAAAAAGACCACGATCAAGATCCTTTATATATCCACATAAAGAGATTTTTGGTGTAATTAAATATTCATAAATTACACACTTAAGCTTACTTAGAATAATGCATTGAATAGTAGTTTTTAATTGAGACACTTAGGAGTTTGCACCTCAATTAAGCACATGGTGTAATAGAATTCCACTCTAGGTGGTCATAGTTCTTACTCAATCCACCTTTAGTGCACTTATCACATTATCATCCTCATCATCACACATACTTCATTGCATAATAGGGGATGATCTACCTTCAGTGGACATGTACTTCCACCTTGTATAGGTGATAGCTTATTATCTCTGTATCTTTATCTCTTATTTCCTTTCCTATATAAGGAGGCTCATTATATATTTTTTAAATCAATAAATTGGATGTCAAGGAAATTCATTATCAATAATATAATTCTTGCTTCTTCATGTAATTGTCTTGCGAATATCTTTTGGAAGCTATCTTAGTCTTTCATTTGATCTTCAGGGTGTTGTAGAGTCACCTAAAACTCTAACAATGTATTAGAGCTCTCATGGTTTGAAGACCTCTTCTCAAGAAGTCCAATTTTTTCTTGACTCATTGTTGGTACAACATTTGGAAATTTGGACATCAAGGTTTGGAGGAGATCTTGAGATTCATATTTTTTGACCTTCTATTAAAGGTGAAAATTAGAGCTTGCTGGTACAAACCAGAGATTGGAATCATATAGAGGAGGCCTAAAAACCCCTAAATAAAATTTTTTTCTATCCAAATAAAACATCTAAGGCCAAATCTAGATCCATTTAATCTTTGGAGGTGTGATGATGATGATTGAGAAAAGTAATTTTTGAGGTGATTTTCAAATAGTGATATCTCCCTCATCCAAACTCTTTTTTTTTTAAACTTTTTTTTTCTTTGTTTAGGGGTAAAATTTCACAATCTACACAATGGTGTAGTGATTTTGGATCTCTATTTTTTAATGTTTCTGAAAAAGGAAAATCTTATTTTTTGCAAGTTTCAAGGCTTTGTTCAGGCACATCTGGTAATATTTTTAAGTGATTTTTTTTTGAAAGTGCATGATTTTTTATATAGTTTCCAAATCCATAATTAGTTTTTAGTGATTTGGAGTGGACATATCACTTTTATAAATAGGTCTTGTTTGGCTATATTTGAACTTGGTGAATACTTGGATTTCAAATTTCTTATTTGAATCAGTAATTTGAGTTATTTGTTGTATTTATTTTGGATTTTTTAAAGGTTCCATTAATCACTCTCTATAATTATCATGAATAGAAAAAAAAATATTCTAATCATTTGATGAGTATTAGATTGCATAGAATGATTCTTGGATAGGATCTAGAACTAGATCAAAGTGTTGTAGAAAGAAAGAAATGGCTTGATCGAAGGGATAAAGCACTTGTCTCTCTTAGATCTACCATCTCTCATGATTTTCTATATCATATTGCATCTTGCACACATCTTCATAATTCTTAGATAAAATTGGAGGGAATTTTTGGTAAACCTAATAGAATGAGGAAATTGAAATTGGAGAATGTGCTTATAGGTTTAAGTCTATGTAATTTTGACAATATTGAAGACTTTTTCTCTAAGTTCAATTCCATTATATTGGAGCTTTCTAATTGTGTTATTACTAAATATGACAAGTACTTGATATTATCTATTCTTTGCAATCTAGGTTGTATAATGTTCAATCTTTGTTTCCACATTCTATGCTACTATAGATGCTCTTGGTAGAGCATACATATTGCCTTCTCTTGATGAATTTGAAGCTCAACTCACAAGGGAACAAGAAAAGTTAGCACACATGGATGAATTGAAGCCTTTGAATCATCAAGCATTGGTTGCAAATGAATCCACTCCAAAAATTTCCAAAGACAAGAAAAAACATAAGGATCCTATGAAAAATGACAAAGGTGATGACTCTCCTTCACAATATAATATTGAATCTAAGTCCTCTTCAAGAGAGGAAAAATATAGAAGAAAGAGGGATAAATGTTCTTATTGTAAAAAGATAGCACATGATGAGCATAAATGTTTCCATAAGAAGATTGATGAGCTCAGTCACATTCTTCAAAAGAATAATATCTAGTTTCCCTCATTAGTTTTTGTTTCTTCTTCTACACATCAGATAGCTTCTAAATCTACATCATCATCCAAAGGTAAAGGACAAGAACTCATTTCTTCCACACATCTTGAGCAAGGTAAATGACTTCTTGATTCAGGTGAATCACATCATATGAAATCTTCTATGGATATGTTTTCTTATATTAAGCATTGTACTTCTCCAACTATATTGATGAGTAATAATACATACATGGAGGTTTGTGGGAAAGGTTCTATTTCTATGGGAAAGGGTACATTTAATGATGTTCTTTGTGTACCATCCTTGACCACTAACCTTCTTTCCATTTAAAAAATTACTCATGGGGTAGAAAGTAAAATTATTGAGTTTACTCCTTTAGATTATGTCTATATTAGGGACATGTAGACTAGAGATTTCATATTAGTCCTGGGATTTATTGATCATAGATCACGCTTGTATTCTTTTTCACATTTTTTTGATAATGATGATGATATTCAAATGTAACTAACCATTTATCAAGGGTGAATTATTCATGTAGCGAGAATATTGGAATTTGTTCTTAAGACAAGTATTGAACTTTCTAATCCTCCACCTCCTACTTCTTGAGACATGAGTTCTATTATTCAATAGGATGATCCTTTTGCTTCAAATCTTGTAGTGTGGGATGAATTCTTGGATGCTATTACAAATGAATCTCATAATGCATATTTGGTTAATACATTTGAGGAGGTTTCTCTTGGAGATACCTATTCATCATCTTTGGAGATTGGATTTCCCAATTCTTCATGTTCTGCTGGTTTATCACATCTCATAGGTCATCTTTATGGTGTAATAGAATCTTTATGCTTGGAGATACCTATTTAGTCTTCAAATATGCATACATGGAGACCTTCTTCCTCATTCTTCATTTTGTACATGGAGTGGTTTCTTCATCATTTGACGTATTTATCTCTTCCTAAGGGGAGACATGTTTCTTCCAGGCATTGGATTATCTTTTTTTTGTAGATACTCTTCATCTACATTGGATCTTATTCATTATGGGGGGGGGAGGGATATAGTTTCTTCTCATTTCCTCTTATGGAGGAGTCATTCTTTGTATATAACTAATGTATGTAGTTTTTGGGGGGTCTTGAATACTCTACCCATCTATGATCTTGTTTTTAAGCTCTCTTTTTAGAGGCGGGTTTTTCCCATGAGATTTTCTCTTTCTCTACTTTATGAGAGATTTTATTTCATTTATTGCATTGCATATTGTACATGGGTACCTAAAATGGCCTAGTAGCCAGGACCCATCTTGCATTGTGAGTTTAAGTGTATTCCCCTAAGTTTTACTTAAGGGGGGTGTTGGTGTAATTAAATATTCACTAATTACACTTACTTAAGCTTACTTAGAATAATGCATTTCATAGTAGTTTTTCATTGAGACACTTAGGAGTTTGTACCTCAATTAAGCACAAAGAGTAGGAGAATTCCACTCTAAGTTTATTGTTGTCACAAAAGCTTGCACCCTTTCTTGAAGTCTAACCTAAAGTCAACCTTGTAAAACATGACAACAATCTCCAAGATATGGGACTTGAATTATGAAATTGAGTCTTTGAATAAGTTTAGCTTCCTTACTATTAGGGTGCACTAAATTAATTCTTTCAAGTAAAAGGGGAGAAGAACTACTTGACTTAAAGCTAGAATTAAAGGAGGTGATGCACCAAATAGTTTATTTTATCTTGTCCTTGCCCAAGACTACACTACACATAAATATGGCTCCAACATACACAACTCCCCAATACTAATTACCCCTCACAACTCATATGAATATTATTAACTAGATGAATTTCTACAAGGAAGAAGCTTCATAAGATTACAATAACAAAAATCAAAGTAGATACAATATATAACTTGAAGAAATAAGAAACAACACTAACAGAAGGAAAGAAGGCATGCACAAAATTAATGGTGGAAGAAAATAAACCAAGAGATTATATTTATGCAAGGTAAGGGAAATTAAAACTCTATAGCATATAATGCTACTATCAAAGAAGTAGAGAAAGAGACAAACCTTACAAAACATATTTATAACTGCCTTTTAAAGAGTTCAAGAATAACTTGAATCTAACCATAGAGTTCAAACCCCTACTAAGGAGTTAAGTGTTACAAAGTAGGCAATACCTAAATAATTGGGAAGAAATTTGATCATGAAGTTACTTGTTGATGGAAGTGATAGGAAGAGGAAGAAATGAGTGCACCCAGCTGCAATAGATCAAATCACTAAAGATTTGATCATTACATGCATTAAAGAGGCATGGAATGCAATGATGTCATGCAAAAAAGGCCCAAGAAGTCACAATACATTGAAGAACAAACCCTATTCGCATGCCATGTCCATAAGAAGGTGATTTTTTCCACTATAGAAAACTACAAGAAGGGATAACATGATGTTTTAATCACCCATAAAATGTAGGGTTGACCATGGGGGAGAATATAGTTTTCCTAAAATGAATACTAGACGTCGATGAAGATCTTCCATTTGAAATGGATGACCCATATGGAAAGACAATCTCCCCAAGATGTGCTCAAATAACCACTATTGATAAAAATCCCTCCTTCATAATGAATGACCTAGATGCAATGAGGAGATCCCTAAGATGCAATCTTATCCAATGGTTGTCACATCTTTACAAAGGTCTAAGGTAGTGATCCAAAATAATGAGAGTTGTAAGATTTGATGATCTCAACATAATGAAATATATATAGCATGAAAAGTGGGACCCTTCACTATGTGGCACAATTTTGGGTTCTAGAACATCAAAGAAGCATTGTTGCATGAAGAAACACTGAAATAAAGGTATGTGGCAGCATCTTATAGAGACACTATAGCATGAGGAAATAGCTGAATTAGGAATATGGCAGGATGATGCAATTTTGAGCTTCAAATCCTTGAGGAAGCATTGCAGTATGAGGAAACATAGATAAGATGATGCGTGGTATCATCATGTGTTCTTGAGAGGATGTTGAGATGGTATGAAAAAACATGAGAGCCCTCAAATATTTGTAGCATGAGACAAAGAAAAAAGTCATGTTATCTCTCTGCAAGGAATCCAACCCACTAAAGGTGTCTTTGATCAAATATTAGTGATGGGCTAAATGGAGGTGAAAATAGCTATCAGTGGTCATAGTTGTTATCTATCCACCTTTATTCCACTTATCACATTATCATCCTCATCATCACACATTGTATGATGGAGGATGAATCACCTTTGGTGGACATGTGATTCTACCTTCTGAGTAACTTGACACTTATGTCAATTAATGCTCGATCACACTTCACCAACAAATTTTCTCAAAATAACCTTTGGAATCACTTCACAAATTTCTCAAATCATGTAGGCTCACTAAATATGAATACAAGTTGTGCAAAATGTATTCAAATTTCCACTATATACCTTCATTTGTTTGAACTAGGGTACTCATAAATGTTGTGTACTTTGTGAGGTGGAATCCAGTTGTCTCATCAACTTGGTCATTTCTCCACCCTTTATAAACTTGGTCTTCACTACACAACTTGGTTAGTATTATCTTTCTTCAACTCAGCCAACACATCATCTCAGTCATTGTAGGAACTTAGTCTATATTGCAATGATTAGTCAATACAATCAATATTATTGATGTTTGGAACCAATAGTGTATTTGATTTCTCTGCTCGGTTCTATCAGAAAAATATATCCTAATCCATCTTATCTTTTGTAGTATGAACTTTGGTGCAATTTATGTTAGGAACTGATGTATGATATGGCATTTAAATGTATAGTTCTTCACATACCTATTTTGATTAGTTTGAGGTAGTTTAATCACCTTCTCCATTGGATTGGGTGATATTAGTTTCACTTGTTCCACTACTTCTAGTTTCTACCTTCTTATTCTTCTTAGTTTGATTTATATCAACATCTTTGTCATTCTTTTTGAAGTGTTCATTTCTTGGTGTTGGTTCTTAGGTCCTAAAGTTCTTTCTCACATGTCCAATCTTGTTACAACTAAACAAACTAAGCTTCTATTCAACCATTTCTTGTAATTGCTTCTTAAAAATGTCCTTATGCAATTTTCTTCAATGTGACCATATTCTCCATAGTAATGACAACTATACCATGCATTGTAATCAAAATTATAGAAGTTACCTTTCTTTGGTGCATTTTATTTCCTTTCAAGTGTTGAGTTAGATTTTTCCTTTAATCTGCATTTGTGTGCTCTATGTCCTCACTTCTAATAGTTGTAGCAATATCCCTCAAATCTAGGTGCAATAGGTGTATTATTATCTTTGATCTACATTCATGTGATTTATGATTTTCAACTTTCCTTCATAGGGATCCATGATCCATGCAAAAATGCATAACAAAATCTACAATCATTAAATGTCATTTTCATGTCAGCCAAAAATGGTTTACCTTATATTTTTTGTCATTCCAAACATTCTTGTTCAAATAGTGTTACTTAGTACATATAGTTTTGAATGCTTGGTCATAACTACTCTACGTACTAATGCTCAACCTCTACTAGCTTGACTCCTTTTGTATGACTTGACACATACTCACTTTGCTTTACTTTTCATTCACTATACACTAGATAGCTCAACTTCCATAGGGATACTCAATGACCATAGAATTTCTTGGCTTCTATAGAACTTTGCATATACATGATTATTTACAAGTCTAACAAATACATAACTTGGCCTATATAGAGTGACTTGGTCATAGTGATGACCAAACAACTCTTTCTTCTATATGCCTAAGTGTTCGACACAAATAGATAATAAAAAAATTAAATAGATCAACAACTAGGAAAGCCTGGGAGGAAATGATGGAATCTTGGTTGAATAATTAGAGAATAAAAGTAGCTTCAATTCTATCTTCCTCAGGTGAAATATCATCAATAATTACTTATGTTATTACAGGCTCAGTTAGTGTAGGAAGAGTAGTCATTGACCTTAAGTGTATATTAAGGACATTTATAGAATAGGTTGGCTGTTGATTCATATTGGAAGAGTAAACTTACTGTTGAATTGGCTTGTTATTAGGACTAAGCACATGATGTTGTGGTAACTGAGTTTTTTAGGAGGATTTTCATTTTTTGTAGGAGATAGAGGCATTGTGGAATGTTGGGGTTTCTATAGGGCACTATACTACTAGTTATGCCTCCAATGAGGTGAATGTTTCACGTTACCTTGTAGAGGTTTCCATTAGTTATTTTCTTGCTATCAATTTTTTTGGGGCTATGGTCATGGGTTTGGAGGGTTTGATTACCATTTTTGCTAGGGTTGTTATAAATTTGGTTACTACCATTGATTAGGAAGGGTTTTTTGCATCTTTTCTAGTTAGAACATGGAGGTGGATTATTATTCCAAGATTTATTTTGAAAATTAGAATTATTTTGAGGTATATTATTAATTCCCTTGACTACTAGCATAATAAGGACCAAAAATAGTTATTGGATCCCTAGGCATACCTTATCTTTGTGCCCATTTTCTCTTTTGAGTGATGTAATATAGCTTTTCATCATGTCCTTACACTAGATTAAAAATTAGTTGGCATTTCATGAGCTTTCAAATTGTCTACTTGCTTGAATTTATAATCCCTCTTCTTTTGTCTATAGTATGAAAAAAATTATGCCATCATAGCCTCGTCTTCTTCATGATTCTTCTTTTTATGCATTATGTCCAACTATGTATCCATATTTTTGATAATTTATTGATTAAAATTAGCTTTAAAATGTATGATTTGTGTTTTGGACACTCTATCTCCTCTAGCCTTTCCACTTTGAGATCTAAACCCCATCCCTTTCTTCATAACTACTATTCAGTAGGTAAGACATATCCTCCTAATATCATTCAATCCAATTTGCGTAATATCTCCTTCAACCATTATATCAATTGCATCTAGACTTCCTTCATGAATTCCTCTAAGGAACAATACTTTTTGGGACTCCTCATTGTGTGCATGATGAATATTCTTCTATAGGAAGAACAAGAACCTAGAGACATAATCCTCTATACTTTCATCCTCCTTTTGTTTAATTTTGAATATATCATAACCTCTCAAAATATGTCCCTTTAATACTCATTATTCTTACCCAAAAGTGGGTTTTTATTTGACCCCAGTCATAAATAACATCTCCTCCTAAACCCATAAACTACCTATGGGAAAAGTCCTTAAGGGTTGCTAGAAATAGCTTGAGCATATGAGCATACATAGTATAATCATATCTTCTATAGAGGATGTCAAGTTCAAACAAGAATATATTAGTGTCCTTTCTAATTATGAAATAAATTTTTGGAAGGTATAAAGTTGGTACATTTTTGAGGTTTTTAATAATCTGAGGGGGTTCTCTATTAAGAGATCCTTCATATAGCACTAGAGCTCTATCAAGACCATGTAATTCCAAGTGGTTAGGCTATTGGTGGTTATTATGTTGTTGGCATAAATGTAAATTGGCTAGTATCTTAGCATAGAGATCAAGATTTAAAGGCACTTCAAATATATGAAATCCAAATTGGCCTTCTTGTAAGGATGATGAAGAGGTTGTAGAAAAGTCTTGTGGGGCATCAACATAGGAATTTTCTTATTCAAATTATGGAGTTTGCATAGGCTCCTCCTAGTCAAGTTTGATTTCCTTCTTCTTAGATAAACCTACCTAGTATATCTCTATCTTTTCTTCTTTGATACAAATAGAGATGTGAAGGAATTAAAAGAAGCTAAGTGAAAACTGCAAACAGTATTCTAGGAAATATTGAGAAATAACCCTTGTAAGTGACTTAGATTGACATAATTCTAACAATGAAACCTAAAATGCTTGCTAATTAATCATGCTGGAAATTGGAGTAAACTACCCCTTACTTATGAATTGGACATTCACAAAGTAGTTACTAATTTATTGTTTAAGCTCATTTTTATTATTAGACTAGGGAAAATGAAATTGAAATGGTGCAAAAAATTCTATCCTCTGAGCCATGACAACTATCAGCACTACTCTATCAAAATGAAATACTTGAAGTTAAATGATGGAAATGCAATCCCAATTAGAAGATAGGAAATGGAGACATCTACGATGCTAATAAAGTTTCAAAAAACATACAAGATTGTTCTCATTTCTACCTTTTTTGTAGGAAAAACTATCTATATTGTTACCTTGTGACTGTAGGAAAAAATGATCAAAAATAAAATTTCATTTTATTCATACTTGAGAAAATGAGTACATGATGAAAACAAAACTATTTATTGACTAATAATGCTTGATATTACAATATGATTTCTTACTGAAAAAATAACTATCAAAAGTCTGTGAGGCATTCTATTTATAATAAAATATCTTAGCTAACTTCTAAGATTGGTGATCCAATTAGCCACATAAAACATAGTAGAGATCTAATTGATTACAATAGTATGGGATATTTTCTCAATTCCATAGACTAAATATTCCTACTAACTATGTAACTAAAAATATAGAGTCTTATGATTTTGGATTTTCACTCAAATGGATAAATTTTGATTTGACCTACTCAATATAATATATATTCCTTTATGATAGTCGACTGCTCACTTTCTGCATAGTTGTTGAACTAGTTGATCCTCCTATTTGTTAGCATTCTCTTGATCTAATTGACTTATTCTTGCAAAAGGTTAGCAACACATTCCCCACACTCACAATATATAATCATATCACCATACCAAAAAAATATTTAATGAATAATTCTTGCAATCAAGGGTCAGCTTTGCTACATGACATTTAATCTATAAAAGAATGGGTTAAAAAGGTAACTGGTTCATCTATGTATTTACTACTATTTTATTCTTTCCCTATTTCTAATGTAAGTTCATATATCAAACCATGACTTATACAAACAATATGAGGTAATAAAATAGACAATGTTTTCAAAGAGTCCTTAGTAAAAAAATAATAGTAAAAATCCCAACACTGATAGCTAGATTTAAGAACATAATGAGCCATAAAATGGCCTCATCATTAACATGTGTCCCAATAGGTTCCATAAGGTTAAAGATTATAAATTTATTTAAACATTTCCATTTGATTTATCTAACCAAGTTTCTAGGTTAACTTATAAGTTCTATTTGAAATTACAATAGCCTCATCATACATTTGCATGCATAAAGTAAAGAATGTAAATTGGGTAATTGTTGTGGTTTCACAACACACACCCCATTTTGGACTCAAAATTGGGACCCCCTCTTTCAAAGAATGAGACCCCTTTCAGAGCATCTAGTCAGGCTTCTTTAAGGATCAAGATCTCCCTCTGAGCCTAAACTATTTTAGGGTCTCTAGTTAGGCAAGTCTAAGCAATGCCAGATAGTTAGAAAAACAAAGTTTTTCTTCAAAGTCTTAAAAAGCATAGGTGTGCACCTATGCATGTGCACTAAGTGCACAACATATACACTAATCTCCAATCCCAAAGCCGATAGGTGTGCACCTATGCATGTGCACTAAGTGCACAACATATACACTAATCTCCAATCCCAAAGCTGCACATATGTAGGTGCACACCTTTGGAAGTGTGAACCTTCTTGAGCTCTACTTATAAATAAGACCTCCCTCCCCTCATTCTAGTCACTTGTTCACCCCAAGCCTTTGATAGTGCACCTTCACACCATCAAGAACCACCATATCCACACATTTTAAAGGTAAAATAAAAACTATAAGGTGCACACAAGTGTACATGTTCATGTGCCCACCCTCCTATTATGCACATAATCTAGAAAGGAACCCCCCTACAAACACAAATATAGCGTGCATGTTGTGCACATATGCATGTGCGCAATATGTGCAATACATTCTAATAACATTTAACACAAGTCTAAAAGATGCACATTGTGCACCTTGCACACATGCATAAGTGTTCCATGTGTAGAAGGTCCACAAGTTTACATTTCATATACTATTAGTGCTTTTTCAAAATTTTATCTATTTTTGTCAGTTTTTTTCTAACCGTGTCATGTTTCTAAGGTCATCTTAAGTTTTCATGATTAATAATACTGATATTTCTCTTTTGTGTAGATAAAATGGTGTCATCTTCATCCTATATGGTCATGAATATTGCACCAAAATTAGTTCCCTATAATATCAAGGAGTGCCCAATAAATCCCAATTTGGAGATAACATTCAAAAATTTGAGACATGGAGCTAGGACATATCACCTGGAATGCCTTCCTACTACTATTCATGATGCAAGAGCATCTTGGGTGTAAGAGCAATCTTGCATCACCCCAAAAATATTTTTATTTTCAATCTTTTCTATTTTAACAAGGACTAGTAGATATGGTGGTTACTATTTATGGGAACTTGCTATTTTTAGTAAATTTTTCATATGAGCTTAGAATATTTTTATTTTCTACAAGAAGGTTCATTTTAGAGTTGTAAGCCTACCATAAAAATCTCATTTCTCAAGCATAAGTATCAGAGAAGTTATTGCAGATTTTCAATGAAAAAAATTGTAGAAAAAGCTTCAGGCTCATCGTTGGAGGCCTTAGAGTGCCTAGATAAGGTCCAAAAAATCAATGGAAGGGCGCTAGCACAATTCCAATCCTATAGATTAGGAGCTAGCATTTCTAAAAAGTGGTTATAATAGCCAATCAGAACATCGGTTCATGAGTTAAGGCCTTTCAAAGTTGAGCTACCCAAAATATCTAAAATAATTATCAAAGATGTATTTGGCTAACTCTTTATGTATTGTTAGGGTCTATTAGCCCTAGGTATTAAGTTTCAATGTCTAGAACCTTCTTGGACGGCATAAAATTGCCTATTTAAGAAAGGCTCGAACATTCTCTAGGAGGGCTCTAGGTGATAGTTCGCAGCTTGTCTTGCAAATTATTGTAATGAAGGCACCCATGTGGGTTAGCATATTGTACTTGAGAATTCTGTAGTTTTGCATTTTTGGCACAAATAAGAAGTCTATATTTTGTTCTCATATTGGCTATTGTTTCTTTGTTTCTGTTATGAGTTTATGGTTTTAAGGAGAGCACCCTTTATCAAGTGGTATTAGAGCAAGAGTTCTTGAGTGTGTGGATAGATTGCTAATTTTGATGTAGTTCACACTAGGACTGTGGTTTGGGCTAAGTGTGTAGATAGATCGCCGATTGTGAGGTAGTTTGCACTAGGGTTTCAGCTGAAGTGCAAAAATGCCTCCATGAAGAGTGTAGCAGAAGAGTTGTAGGTGCTACACCTGAGGGTTTTTGAGCCTTCCAAAGGAAAATGTAAGCATTGGAAGAACAAATGTGCAAAGGAATAAATCTTCTTGTGAGATATGAAAGCAAGGATGAAGACGAAGTAAAAGAAAATGTTGCAGGAGAGGCGGTTCTAAACCCAGAGGAAGAGAGGCTTTTTAAGGCCATCTCCAAGATTAGAAAAAGACCTAAGCTTGAGGTTCCCACATTTTCAAGAAATCTTAACCCAAAAGAGATAATCAATTGGATCAATGAGCTAGAGGAGTATTTTGAGTATGAAGATATTGAGGATTTGGATAGGGTCAAGTTTGCAAAGGCAAAACTGAAGGGACATACAAAGATCTAGTGGCAAGAGGTTCAGTTGGAGAAAAATAAAAAGGGAAAGGAAAAATCACTAGATGGGATCAAATGATAGCTAAAATGAAGTGACAATTCATTCCTATGGATTATGAGCTTGATCTATTAAAGAAGATGCAAGGAATGAAGCAATCGAGAAAATTTGTTCAAGAGTATACCGAAGAGTTCTACTGAGTTCTCATTAGAACCAACCATGCAAAAGATGATAAGGAGAAAGTCACCTAATATCTTAATGGATTAAGGCCAAGACTTTAGGATGAGCTAAATTTAGTTTGAATGACTAATACTGAGGAGGCATACCAATTTTCCCTAAGAGTTGAGGAGAAACTGAGCAAGAAGTTTGACAATAAGAATAATGGAAGAGGTCATGGTGGAAGATCTAGTGGATGATCTTATGGAGGTAGTAATGATGATCATAAAAACAAGGATGAGGCTAGAAGTACTAATCAGAACCAAAGGGGAAAAAATTCCAATTGTTTCCATGATCAGAGAAATAGAGATCAAAGAGAAAGAGGCAAAGGATAAGGATTTGGAAGAGAAGGCTTTCATGGGAAACTTTTTCATTGTGGAGAAGAAGGGCATAGAGTATTTGAATGTGCCCAGTGCCAAGGAAGGATAGGTTAAATAATTGAAGGCCTGGCTAGAGTTTCACATGTTGATGAAGATGCCAGATCCTCACATTCTGAAGATGCTAAAAGAGGACAATTCCTAGTTAACAAAAGAGTCCTATTAAGTGATGAGAATGAACTTGATCAAAGAAGGAGTTTGTTTCACACAAGGTTTAGATGTGAAGATAAGTGTTGTGATATGATCATTGATGGTCGAAGTACTAACAATTTGGTGTCAAAAATAATGGTCACCAAGTTGAAGCTAAACAAACCAAAAGACCTACATCCATACTATATTGCTCGGGTGCAAGACAAACACAAAGTTATGGTCAATGAGCAGTACTCGATGAAGTTCAAGATTGGAAGCTACTAGGATGAGGTACTATGTGATATCATACCTATGGACATATGTCATATGTTGTTGGGTAGGCTGTGGTAGTTTGATAGGCATGTTGTACACAATGGGTGAGAAAATACCTACACTTTGACCAAGGATGGAGTGAAACATAAGTTGAAACCATTAGAGGATAAAGAAGAAAAGGTATGCAGTGATGCCAGAATATGTTTTGTTGATGGAAAAGAGCTTCTCAAAAGTATGAAGCATGAGCATGTGTGTTTTGCTATAATTCCAAAAGATAGTATAGAAGAAGTAGAGAAGGTACCTGCAAAAATTGTAGATATTTTGGGAGAATTTTTTGATATTGTATCAGATAATGTACTTGATGGATTTCCCCCAATGAGGAAGATTAGTCACCAGATGGATTTGGTTCCAGGAGCCAGTTTGTCAAACCAAGCAGCAAATTGAATGACACCAGTAGAAAGTGAAGAGTTGAATAGACAAGTTCATGAGTTGTTGTAGAAGGGATTGATTTAAGAGAGTTTAAGTCCATCTGATGTACCATTAATTTTAGCACCAAATAAAAATGGAGAATGGATGGTGTGCATATATTCTCAAGCTATCAACAAGATCACAATCAAGTATAGATTTCCATTGCCAAGGATGGAGATATTATGGACTATTTGAGTAGAGCTAAGTATTTCAAAAAGAGAGATCTAAAGAGTGGATACCATTAGATTTTTATTAGAGAAGATGATGAGTGGAAGACTACTATCAAGATAAGGGAAGGACTATATGAGTGGTTAGTCATGCTTTTTGGGCTGACCAATGCACCGAGCACTTTCATAAGGCTTAGGAATGCGGTACTAAGGGAATTTTTGGGTAAGTTTTTCATTTTTCACCTAGATGATATATTGATCTTTAGTAAGACATTGGAGGAGCATTTGATCCATATTTGCAAGGTGTTTGATAAGTTGAGGGAAGAAAAGTTGCTAATAAACCTGAAGAAGTGCAATTTTGTATAGAAGGAGTTGATGTACATAGTATTTGTTGTCTCAGTAAAAGGTTTGAAAATGGATTTAGAGAAAGTGAAGGCTATCCTTGAATGGCCTACTCCAAGGAGTTCAATAGAGGTAATATATTTTCATGGACTGGCTACATTTTACAGAAAGGTCATAAGAAGTATTAGCAGTATTTGTGGACCCTTGACTAAAAAAATGAGAGGGGATAAGAAAGAGTTTAAGTAGACTATAGGAGAAAATAAGAGTTTTAATTTGTTGAAATATAAAATTACTTAGAAGCCTATTTTAGCACTTCTTGATTTTAACAAGGTGTTTCAAGTAGACTGTGATGCTAGTGGTATTGCAATAGGAGTTGTTTTGAGCCAAGAAGGTAGACCTATTGCTTATTTTAGTGAGAATTTGAATGATGCAAAAGAAAATATTATATTTATGATCAAGAATTTTATGCTATAGTTCAAGCATTGAAGAAGTGGAGACACTATCTTCTTCCTAAGGAGTTTGTTTTGTATACTGATCATCAAGCTTTGCAATATTTGAATAGTCAAGGAAAATTGAACCAAAGGCATTTAAAGTGGGTTGATCTTTTATAGAGTTATAAATTTAATTTGAAACATAGGAGTGGGAAGTCTAACAAAGTTGCAAATGATCCTAGTAGAAGACAACTTTTGCTAACAAAAATACAGATAGAGGTGGTTGGGTTCAAGAAACTCAATACTTTGTATCCAGATGATCTTGATTTTCGTGAAGCATGGAAGGCTTGTACAGAACCTGTTACCATTTTTTGCCTCCTGCCAAAAATTTGAATTTCGAATGCTTAAACCCACCCAATGGCTACTTCCCATATTTTATATTATTTAAACAGCCTGGAAATATTGAAAAAATAAAATGATAATACCTTATGGTGTTTTCTTATTTCCTAAATATGTTTTCGCTGGCCTGCACTTTCTGCACTGTCAAATCTTGCATAGATCTACGGTGGGCGCTTTCCCACATTTTGAAAATGCACTACTTTTACATAATGCATGGAAGCACCTTTGCAACATGTAGATCGGTGGGTCCTTTCATTTTGTGTGGGCCGCAGAAGGGAGGAGGGTCAGTCCAACTGGCGATTCTATTGGCACCCACTTTCCCACATTTTGAGCTTCGTCAGACTTTCTTACAATGTGGGAAAGTTCCCTAGTGACATGTGTCTGGATGATGTCATGGTGGTTCATAGAGGTTTAGAAGGTAGAGGTTATATATCACTGTCAGATGCCTAGAGATCAATGGCTGGCACATTCTCGCAATATGGAGATGCGAGGACTTTAAGCAATGTGGGTATGCATCCTTGTGACACACAGTTGATGTGACATCATGGGCCCATCTTTTTTAGAGGGTGGTGACTACTCATCCTTGGTGTTAGTTTTTAGGTGAGTTGGAATGCAAAGAAGGTATCTCATTGGTCCATCTTGCTGAAGGTATACAATCGTATGAGTTTTTTAATCCACCATCTGATGCAATGAGATCGATGATCGGAGCTTCCCCACATTATAAAGATGTAGGGATGTAAAGAAATGCAAGGAAGCACCTTGCTGCCGCATGTCTTTGTGGGACCAATTTCTTGTATGGGTCACCAAGGTGGTGCTAGTTGTATGTTAGGGTAATGCTAGTTGGGGCTGAGTCAAGCTGAGACAGATATCAAAGTATTTCGTGGGCCAAAATTTTTGAAGGGCAAGTGTAGTATATGGAGAATCTTTCTTGATCATTGATCTTCTGCAGATCAACAATCGGCACTTTCTCACAATATAGAAGTGCATGAAGTTTAAAAATTGTGGGGAAGCACCTAAACAACATGTGTCCTAGCGGGCCTAGTCAAGGTATTAATAGTTAGCATTGATAGTTGCGACTGGCAGTTACATCGCGATCAGGGTTTGAGGAGGTGGCATAGTTAGTTAAAAGATATGGTCAACCACGTGGAGACTCTGCAAAGTGGAAAAAAAAAGGAAAATCATTGGCCCACATGGCTCATCCTAGTGATAGAGTTAGGTTGACTTGCTAACTTCGCTAATTCACTAGCTAGAAATAGGGGAAATCAAGTTTTGTTGCACGATCTAATCCTTGTGATCAATGCCAACTACTCTTGGATAAATGTTGAACTCTATGAACATGGGAAAACACCCCATTTCCCCAATTGATCCATCTACCCAACTAGGATAGTTTAATGGCACTATTTTTGTCTTCTCAGGGCTCTATTTCAATAGAGATCATATATCATTACATTTGGATCTATGCTTAGATAAGATTTTCTTCAGATCTCCATGATCATTCTCCATAGGGCTTAATGCCAGTGGTTGTAGAGTAATTTTAGTTGGAAAATATCTTAGTTATGCCTAAGCTATAAAGGAAAATTTTTTAGATTTTGAAGAGGTCGACTCTTCTCTATTTTCTTTGATATTTCTCTACAACTTCAGTGTAAATCCCCTTTGCCTTTGAACTATATGAAATTCTTTCTTAACTCCTCCAACCATTCATGTAAAGTGAAAGAACTATTTTCCTCTCATTGGTATATTGTAGAGATCTACAATCTTGCATGACTGTATCTCTTTTGGCCTATGAATGGTATATAAGTGAATCCTCTCTTTCCTTGTGTCATTCATTTGGGTTTTTTAATCTATATGTGATTTTTAGATTAAAGCAAGTCTAGATGTATATATCTTTTGGTGTCATGATGGTTCAATAGTGCATGTATGGGCAGAGATTAGTTTGAACACTCTATTTTGGTGCATCACCTCCTTAGGTTAGAGTAGGTAGATTTTCTTTCATGCATTCCTTCTCCCTTTCCCTCTCCAAGAGTAGTTAGGTGCACCCTGATAGTAAAGGAAGTCAGCCTTCTCCGAAGACTCAACCTAATAGTTCAAGTCTCACAGCTTGGAGGTTGTTTCTATATTTCACAAGGTTGTCCTTAGGTAAAAACTTTGGACAAGGGTGCAAACTTTTGTGATAAAAATTTTTGGCACCCTCGGTGGGACTCTATTCAAAAAAATTCAAGTCTACTAGTGTCAAAAGGAAGATTTCAAGATTAATACTAAAGAGATAGTACTGGCTTCGATATTCAAGCCTTCAAGAGGCTCATTCTTCAAGTACTTGGCAACTCTGAGATTCAAAAACATCTGGTTCTAGACCAAAGTTGTAGTAATTCGTGCCTAAAGCCAAAACAAGGGCTTCTTCTAGAGGTAAATTTTAGTACCAAGAGCTTTCATTTTCAAATCCTAGAAGAGGGAAGACTAGAGTATCTTTATCACCAGTTAGGAGTGCAATAGTAACAAATACCCCTGCAAGATCTATCTCTACTCCTCCTACTATTAGATCTCAGCCCAGATTACCATTAGCACATATCAATAGATCACTTGTCTATATGGAACAACCTAGAGCCCATACTTTTGCCACCTTTAATGGTGGAAGTCCTCTTTTATTGGCTCAAAGACATGACATACCAATAGCTGCACTCAAAAGTATACCAGAGTTTATTGGTGAAACTTCTATCCCTCCCTCAGAACACATTCAAGAAGTTGCAAATGTCTATAATATTCGTGGTATTACAGAGGATGATGTTGTAGTTAGGCTCCTAGCCTCATCCTGGAAAGGAAAAGTACTATAGTGAAATAGAGGTTTGGCTCATGGTTCTATAACAGATTGGGATGGATTAGGAGTAGGACTATGTAAACACTCTGAGGACAAAAGTGACCATTTGTCACTTTTAGAACAATTGACTACTATAAAAAGAGCCCCCCATGAATGTATGACTGATTTCAACTATATATTTCAAAAGACATGGGATAGAATACCTGCTTTGGTAAAACCTACTCCTACTAATGCCTTCTTGCATTACCTCATAGCCTTTAACAGTGACATCACCACTAATCTCCAAACTATATGAGGAGATACCTTGCCTAATGCCTATGACATAGCAATAAAGTTAGAAAACATCGTAACACAAGGAGGTAAGCTAGCTCCAAGGCCTCCCATGCCTTTCTTTCCTAATGTTCCAAACCACCAACTGGCAATGGATCCTCTTCCCATAACTTCCACATCACAATCCCCCACTCTAGTCCCTCAAGCTTCCACATCTTCAAATAGAATAGATGAAATCAAGAAGATTATGCAATCTATGATGCTGAACATAGATAAGAGATTGCAGGGCCAAGAGAAGAAGCTGGAGGATAGTTTCCTTGTGATGCAAAAAATGAGCAATAAGGTGGTGACTTTAGAAAGAGAGCAAGCTCAAGGTAGTAAGGTTCATCAATTGTAGCATCAAACTATGAATAGTGGTAGGCCTCCAAATCAAAATTATGGGAACAATTCTTTTGATCAGAATAGGCAGAGTAGTCATGCTTCAAACTCAAATGCAAACCAAAGTAGGGCCATAGTCCCTCAAAACAACATGGCCCAAGATCAGGATTTTTGTCCCTCTTGTAACTACTCCTATACTCATTTCATGTGCTAGAAGGCTAAATCTTATTTGGCTTTGACCATCCAAGATTCTACAACAGGACAATCATACAAGGAGGACCAATTTAAAGAGGCCTCATATATGCAAGGATAGGGTGATTGCTCCTTTATGAATCATCAAATGGAGGAACATTGTAATGTAAACTAGGATTCCATTGCTCACAACACTAGGAGTAAGAGAAGAGCTATTGAAGATGCTACCCCTCCTCTTCCCAATTAGGCCTTAACTTCAAATGCAATACCTCATGATCAATCAACAAATGATCAATCAAATACCTTTCAGTAGCAGAGGCAAAATAATGGCAAAAAGAATGTAAGTGATCCTCAGGTTGTTCCACCTCAACCTCCTACAAATGTAGCTCCTAAGCTTTCTACCAAAGCACCTACTATGGCATTCAATGTGGTAGAAAAAATGAAGACAAATGGGAATATTTCTATGTGGGATGCCATTACTACTATACCTATGCAAAAGAGGTTGCTGCAGCAAGAATTGGAAAGTATTGAACCAAAGGATCAACCACCCAGCATGGAAAGTGCCACAAGCCTAGTACAACCATCAAGGGAGGAAGAAACAAGTAAAAAGGTTAGACCCCCTCCATTTTATGTTTCTTTAATCATAGGGGATAAGCTAGTCCACAATTGCATGATTGATTCAGGGGCTTGTAGTTCAGTGATGCCTAGGTGTGTTGCTAATGCTTTGGGAATGAAATATGAGCCTTTTATTAGGGATGTGTTATAGTTTGATGGTAGCACTGTCAAGTCTGTAGGGATCCTTAGGAATGTGGAAATGGCCCTACATGCATGCCCTAGTTGTACTGTAACTCAAGATATATCCATTACTAAAGTCAAGCCACATTTTGCCATCTTTCTGTCAAGAGACTTCACTTCCCAAATAGGTGGTTACATATCTTCTGATTGGTCATATATGTTTTTTATAACAAGGTACGGGACCAAAGCTTCCATCAGATTAGAGCCTCTAGGCCTCCATCATACTGAACCCTACATGCCTAATCTCATCAACATGAATTGCACTATCCTAGAAGTGGATGAGAATGACATAATGAATGAGCCTACTACTTCCCTAGTAGAGATACCTAATTTTCTCTTAGATGAATGGGCTAATGCATATCAATTTGATCCTATGTCAAAAACCCTTGAGACAAGCCTCAGTACATATTGTATATTAGATAAAGATTCTCTAATTCCCAATCTTGTGGAGACTAAAGAAGATATGAATGGGATATGGAATATGTACTTTGATGGGTCAAGGAATAATAATGGATCAAGGGCTAGTGTGATGTTGATTTCTTCTGCAAAAGTAAGGTACTACTTCTCCTTTAGGCTCCATTTTAGTTGCACTAATAATGTGGCCGAGTATTAATCCTTGATTCAGGGACTCCTACTTGCTCAGAAAAGAGGAATTCAAGCCTTAAGCATGTATGGAGATAGTGAGTTGGTGGTCAATCAAGTGAGAAATTAGAATATCACCAAGAATGGTTTGCTCAAGTCTTATAAACATAGGGTATGGGATTTGCTTGAGGGTTTCAATGCATTTAATATTCAAAGCATCCCTAGAAAAGAAAATAGACATGCTGATAGGCTTGCAAAAATAGGTGCATCTCATGATGTGCCAAGGAATCTTGAGGAGGAGAAGAAGCAACAAATTAGGATGGTAGTAAGGCCTTCCATCCCTGACAACAACATCTATTGGAAAGTTTTTGAATCTAATGAACAAATTGTAAGCTTCTTGCAGAATGAAGTAGAATTTTTAGATAGAAACTAGTCAAGACTGCAGGATCAGTATGGTGATCAAATCATTAATCTTAGTTCCAAAAAATTGCCTAAGGGTCTCATTACCTTAGAGAATTTTTTCAATCCTAATGATAAAGCAAGAGGTAGAGTCATGAACCTAGCCACTGACAAGGATGATCACACCCCAGTCATGATTGCTGATGGAGAATTCTTAAACAAGGGGAAGGTATGTTCTGAGATTGAGCAAGAAAGCTATATTCATATATGCCAAGAATTTAATGGTATATTTTCCTAGATGTATGATGAGTTAAATGGTTTTGACCCAAGGTTGTTTCAACATACCATAGATTTAATTGATAATGTCAAATCAGTAAAAAAAAAAAAAAAGGCCAGTGAATCCCAAAATTGAACCCTTGATGAGAAAGGAACTATCCAAATTGATTGAGGCCAATATAATTTTTCCCATCAAGCACTTGTCATGGGTAGAAAACCTTGTCCCTGTTAGGAAGAAGAATGGAGAAATTAGATTGTGTGTGGACTTTAGGGACCTTAATCAAGCTTCCCTTAAAGATCACCATCCTCTCCCTTCCATGGATCAAATTTTGTCCAAGGTCAGTAGTTCAAGGAGGTTTTCATTTCTTGATGGATTTTTTGGCTACAATCAAGTGCTAGTCAAAGAATCTAATAGGTACAAGACTACATTCACTACCAAATGGGGTATCTATGCTTATTTTAGGATGCCATTTGGGCTAACCAATGTAGGTGCTACATTTTAGAATGCAATGGAGATGGCCTTCAAAAACATGATAGAAAAGTTTTTTATTAGTTTACCTTTATGATATTATAGTGTATTCAAAGAATGTAGAAGATCATTTTGATCATTTAAGGTAGGTGTTCTCAAGGTGTAGAGAGTTTGGGGTATCCCTTAACTTGAGAAAGTGTGTCTTTGCTACTAATCAAGAAAAAATATTAGGACACATTGTATCTGAGGATGGTTTAACTATTGATCTAGAAATAATAAAAGCAATACTTGTTCTCCCTCTTCCTAAACATAAGAAAGGGTTGCAAGTTTTCCTTGCTAGGATAAATTTTGTGAGAAGATTCATCCCTAATCTTGCTACCATGGTAAAACCCCTTACAACTATGCTCAAGAAAAGTATGGTTTTTGCATGGACCAAGGAAGGAAAGGAAAGTTTTGAAGAGATCAAGGTAGCCATAGCCTTAGCCCCTACTCTCATCAATCAAAATTTTGAAAAGGATTTCATCATTTATACCCTAGGTGGTGAGTCAAGCATTTCTGCTATCTTGACCCAAACAAATGATAAAGATGAAGAGCAGCCCATAGCCTTCTTTAGTGAAGGGCTTAAAGAGTATGAAGACAAATATAGCTATGTAGAGAAGCAAGCCCTTACAATCATCAGAGCTTTAAATAAATTTAGACACCTCATATCTTATAATAAAATTCATTTGTTAGTACCCCATGCTAGTGTGAAAGATTTCATTTTGAGCAAAGATATTAGTGAGAAGAGAGCTGGTTGGATTACTAAAGTAATGGAATATGATGTTGACATCCAGATCACTAAGCTGGTAAGAGGGAGGGGGTTTGTGTAAATAGATGATATCATCTTAGGAATTAGATGGGGAGGTTGCTATGATACTAACATAGCAACAAGAAGTAAGAAAGGATGACCCAAGGAACTGGATGGATGATATGAAGAATTTCTTATTAGGCAATGGATATCCTCAAGGGTTAGATAGAACTAAAAGAAGAAAGTATAGATTACAGTCAATCCCTTATGTCATAATTGATGGTATCCTTTTCAGGAGAGATTTTAATGGAGCCCTATTAAGATGCATTGACATAGACCAAGCTGAAAGAATGATCAGAGAACTTCATGATGGTCCTAATGGTGGTCACTTCTCAACAAGGACAACTACAATTAAGGTCATGAGGGATGGTTACTACTGGTCATCCCTGTTCCATGATTGTCATAGGTATGTGAGGAAATGTGAAAAATGTGCTTTCTTTTCTTGTAAGCAAAAGGTTGCAACTCTTCCTCTTCATCCCATTATGGTGGACCAACATTTTGATCAATGGGGATTGGATTTCATAGGCCCTATCAATCCTCTTTCCAATTCTAGTCACAAATGGATTTTAGCTGCTACAAATTACTTTACCAGATGGATAGAGGTAGTTGTATTAAGGATGCCATAGAATCTTCACTTGTTGAGTTCCTTGATAGAATTGTGACCAGGTTCGGTCCCCCTTCAACCATTATTTTAGACAATGAAAAATCTTTTGTAGGAGCTTATATTTGTGCATGGGTAGTTGATCATAATATCTACTTGATCACATCCTCAAACTACTATCCTTAGGGCAATGGTTTGGCTGATTCCTCCAACAAAAACCTAATTAGGATTATGAAAAGAACTATAGAGGATAACCAGAGGTGTTGGCATCAAAAGTTGAGGCCTACACTGTGGGCTGACAGAATAACACCTAAGAGGTCAATAGGGAATTCACCATTTATGTTGGTATATGGCAAAGAAGCAAGGCTTCCAATTTATTTAGAATTCCCATCCCTAGAACTAGCTCATCAGCTGCAACTAATTGAAGATGATGCCATGGCAATAAGAATGGCAAAGTTGATGGAGTTGGAAGAGAAGAGAGGTCAGTTCATGTAGACCATAGAAACACATCAGCAGCAAGTGAAAAGGAGCTTTGATAGGAAGGCTAGGGTCAGAACCTTTAGGGAGCGTGATTTGGTTTTGAAATGGGATGCAAACAAGGAAAAAATAGGGAGGCACTTAAAGCTTGATGCACTATGGAGTGGTTCGTATCTAATTGTCAGTTGCAAGCAAGCCAATGCTTTTCAATTAAGTAGGCCTGGTGGTGAAATTTCTCCTATCCCAGTCAATGGGATCTATCTCAAACCATGTTTCTAATAGGGCTTGAAGTTTCCTCTATATATTAGAGTAGTTTTCTTTCTATTGGTTTCCTACTTTCCAAGAAGTGCACGAGCACGTGTGTTTGGTAGAAGGCTTTTGGTCTCTGGTTTCAGTTGCAAAGGGCAAGTTTTCAAGAATTTCAATGTTTTGATACTATAGAGGTAGGGTTAGGGTTTCACCATGCATTGATCTACAGTTTTACAACTCTATATCCCAATGGATGCATAGAGTCACTAGTTATACGCATAGCCGGCTTGCATCCCCTTTGAGTTGCCAGAAATGTTACCATTTTTTGTCTCCCACCAAAAATTTGAATTTGAATGATTAACCCCACCGAATGGCTACTTCCCATCTTTTATATTATTTAAATGGCCTAGAAATATCAAAAAAAAAAAATGATAAAACCTTATGGTTCTACGGTGGGCGCTTTTTCACATTTTGAAAATGCACTACTTTTACATAATGTGGGGAAGCCCCTTTGAAACATGTAGATCAGTGGGTCCATTCATTTTGTGTGGGTCATAGAAGGGAGGAGGGTCAGTCCAGCTGGCAATTCTATTGGCACCTACTTTCCCACATTTTGAGCTTCGTCAGACTTTCTGACAATGCGGACACGCACCCTGGTGTCTAGATGATGTCATAGTGGATATTCACAGAGGTTTAGAAGGTATAGGTTATATATCACCATCAAATCTCAAGAGATCAATGGCTAGCATATTCTCACAATATGGAGATGCGAGGACTTTAAGTAATTTAGGTATGCGCCCTTGCAACACACTGCTGATGTGATGTCTTGGGCTCATCTTTTTTAGAGGGTGGTGACCGCTCATCCTCAATGGTAGTTGTCAGGTGAGTTGGAATGAAAAGAAGGTATCTCATTGGTCCATCTTGCTAAAGGTATATAGTCGTATGAGTTTCTCTATCCACCATCTGATGCAATGAGATCAACGATCAATGCTTCCTCACATTATAAAGATGTAAGGATGTTAAGAAATGCAAGCAAGTGCCTTGTTGCCGCATGTCTCTGTGGGACCTATTTCTTGTATTGGTCACCAAGGTGGTGCAATTTTTATGTCAGGGTGATGCCAATTGGGGCCAGGTTAGGTTGAGACAGATATCAAAGTATTTTGTTGGCCCAGAATTTTGAAGGGCAAGCACAGTATATGGAGAATCTTTGTCGATCATTGACCTTCTGTGGATCGACAATCAACACTTGCCCATAATATGGAAGTGCATGAAGATTAAAGATTGCAGGAAAGAACCTAAACAACATGTGTCCCATTGGGCCTGGCCAAGGTATTAATAGTTAGCATTGACAGTTGGGGCTGGCAGTAACATCACAGTTAGGGTTTGAGGAGGTGGCGTAGTTAGTTAAAAGATATGGTCAACCATGTGGAGACTCTACAAAGTGGAAAAACAAAGAAAAATAATTGGTCCACATGGCTCATCCTAGTGATAGAGTAAGATTGACCTACTGAAATCCCTGATTCACTAGCTAGAAACAGGGGAAATTGAGTTTTTTTGCGCGATCTGATCCTTGTGATCACTGCCAACCACTCTTGGATGAATGTTGAACTTAGTGAATGCAGAAAAACACCCCATTTCCCTCGTTGATCCATCTACCCACCAGGATAGTTTAATGGCATCATTTTTATCTTCTTAGTGCTTTGTTTCAACAAAGATTAGATATCATTGCATATGGATCTATGCTCAGATCAGATTTTCTTTAGATCTCCATGATTATTCTTTGTATGGCTTAATGGCAGTGGTTGTAGAGTAATTTCAGTTGGAAAATATCTCAGTTATGCCTTAGCTATAAAGGAAAATTTTGTAGATCTTGAAAACATTGACTCTTCTCTGTTTTCTCTGATATTGCTCTGCAACTTTAGTGTAAATCTCCTTTGCCTTTGAACTATATGACATTCTTCCATATCTACTCTAACCATTGATGTAAAGTGCAAGAACTATTTTCCTCTCATTGGTGTATTGTAGAGATAGGAAATCTCGCATGACTGTATCTCTTTTGGCCTATGAATGGTATATAAGTGAATCCTCTCTTTCCTTATGTCATTCAATTAGGTTTTCTAATCTATATGTGATTTTTAGATTAAAGCAAGTTTGGATGTGTATATCTTTTGGTGTCATGATGGTTCAATAGTGCATGTATGGGAAGAGATTGGTTTGAAAACTCTATTTTGGTGCATCACCTCCTTAGGTTAGAGTAGGTAGATTTTCTTTCATGCATTCCTTCTCCCTTTTCCTCTCCAAGAGTAGTTCTGCACACCCTAATAGTAAAGGAAGTCGGCCTTCTCTGGAGACTCAATGTCATAGTTCAAGTCCCACATCTTGGAGGTTGTTTCTATGTTTCACAAGGTTTTCCTTAGGTAAAAACTTTGGACAAGGGTACAAAATTTTGTGACAACAATTTTTGGCATGCTCGGTGGGACTCTATTCAAAAAATTTCAAGTCTACTAGTGTCAAAAGGAATATTTCAAGATTAATATTGAAGAGATAGTACTAGCTTTGATATTCAAGCCTTCAAGAGGCTCATTCTTCAAGTACTTGGTGACTCTGAGCTTCAAAAACATCTGGTTCCAGACCAAAGTTATAGTAATTCATGCCCAAAGCCAAAACAAGGGCTTCTTCTAGAGGTAAATTTTAGTACTAAGAGCTTTCATTTTCAAATCCTAGAAGAAAGAAGACTAGAGTATCTTTATCACCAGTTAGGAGTGCGATAGTAACAAATACACCTGCAAGATCTATCTCTACTCCTCCTACTATTAGATCTTAGCCCAGATTACCATTAGCACATATCAATAGATCACTTGTCTATATGGCACAGCCTAGAGCCCATACTTTTGCCACCTTTAATGGTGGAAGTCCTCTTTTATTGGCTCAAAGACATGACATACCAATAGCTGCACTCAAAAGTATACCGCAGTTTACTGGTGAAACTTCTATCTCTCCCTTAGAACACATTCAAGAAGTTGCAAATGTCTTCAATATTCATGGTATTACAGAGGATGATGTTGCAGTTAGGCTTCTAACCTCATCCTCGAAAGGAAAAGCACTATAGTGGTATAGAGGCTTGTCTCATGGTTCTATAATAGATTGGGATAGATTAGGAGTAGGACTATGTAAACACTTTGAGGACAAAAGTGACCATTTGTCACTTTTAGAACAATTGACTACTATAAAAAGAGCCCCTCATGAATGTATGATTGATTTCAACTATATATTTCAAAAGACATGGGATAGAATACCTACTTCGGTAAAACTTGCTCCTAGTAATGCCTTCTTGCATTACCTTAGAGCTTTTAATAGTGACATCACCACTACAATCCAAACTATGGGAGGAGATACCTTGCCTAATGCCTATGACATAGCAATAACATCAGAAAACATCATAATACAAGGAGGTAAGCTAGCTCCAAGATCTCCCATGCCTTTCTTTCCTGATGTTCCAAACCACCAATCGGCAATGGATCCTCTTCCCATAACTTCCACATCACAATCCCCCACTCTAGTCCGTCAAGCTTCCACATCTTCAAATGGAATAGAGGAAATCAAGGAGATTATGCAATCTATGATGCTGAACATAGATAAGAGATTGCAGGTCCAAGGGAAGAAGCTGGAGGATAGTTTCTCTGTAATGCAAAAAATGAGCAATAAGGTGCTGACTTTAGAAAGAGAGCAAGCTCAAGGTAGTAAGGTTCATCAATTGCAACATCAAACTATGAATAGTGGTAGGCCTCCAAATCAAAATTATGGGAATAATTTTTTTGATCAGAATAGGCAGAGTAGTCATGCTTCAACCTCAAATGTAAACCAAAGTAGGACCATAGTCCCTCAAAACAACATGGCCCAAGATTAGGGTTTTTGTCCCTCTTGTAACTACTCCTATACTCGTTGCATGTGTTAGAAGGCTAAATCTTATTTGGCTTTGACCATCCAAGATCCTGCAATAGGACAATCATACAAGGAGGACCAATTTAAAGAGGCCTCATATATGCAAGGATAGGGTGATTGCTCCTTTATGAATCATCAAATGGAGGAACATTGTAGTGTAAACTAGGATTCCATTGCTCACAACACCAGGAGTAAGAGAAGAGCTATTGAAGATGCTACCCCTCATCTTCCCAATTAGGCCTTAAATTCAAATGCAATACCTCATGATCAATCAGCAAATGATCAATCAAATACCTTTTAGTAGCAGAGACAAAATAATGGCAGAAAGAATGTAAGTGATCCTCTCTTTCCTTTTGTCATTCATTTGGATTTTCTGATCTGTATGTGATTGTTAGATTAAAGAAATTCTAGATGTGTATACCTTTTGGTGTCATGATGGTTCAATAGTGCATGTATGGGCAGAGATTGGTTTGAACTCTCTATTTTGGTGCATCACCTCCTTAGGCTAGAGTAGGTAGATTTTCTTTCATGCATTCCTTCTCCCTTTTCCTCTCCAAGAGTAGTTAGGTGCACCCTGATAGTAAAGGAAGCTAGCCTTCTCCATTGACTCAACCTCACAGTTCAAGTCCCACAGCTTGGAAGTTGTTTCCATGTTTCACAAGGTTGTCCTTAGGTAAAAAATTTTGACAAGGGTGCAAACTTTTGTGACAATAGAACCTATTATACTTGGTAGGACAAGGTGGTTTGATTTCATGATCCAAGATAATATGTTGTTCAAAGGAAGCCAATTGTGCATTCTTGGAAGTTCAATGAGAGAGAATCTCATCAAGGAGAGCATAGAAGAGGATTGGTTGGACATTTTGGTGGGGATAAAACCATACCTTTAGTTGTTGAGAATTATTATTGGCCATAGTTGTAGCAAGATGTGAAGAATTTTGTATAGAGTTGTAGAGTATGTTAGTTGATGAAAGGAGTGAAGTAGAATACAAAATTGTATCAGTCATTACCTATACCAGAGAAGCCCTAGGAGGATGTCAACATGGATTTTGTTCTTGGATTACCAAGGACTTAGTGTGGGCATGATTCTACTTTTGTGGTGGTTGATAGGTTTTCAAATATGACACATTTTATTCCTTGCAAGAAGACTAGTGATGTTGTTCATGTAGCATAATTGTTTTTTAGAGAAGTGATGTGACTACATGGCTACCAAAGAGTATAGTTTCAAATCAAGATACCAAATTTGTTGGGTATTTCTGGCATACATTATTGAATAATTTGAAGATAGATTTGAAGTTTAGTTCATCACATCATCCATAGACTAATGGATAGATAGAAGTTGTGAATCACAATTTGGGAAACTTGCTGATATGTTTGTTTGGAGACAAGCCAAAAGGATGGGATATGATTTTACCATAGTCAAAATTTGCATATAATAATTCTATCAATAGGAGTACTAGTAAATTACCGTTCTAGATTGTATATGGTAGTAGTCCTAGAAATGCTTCAAAAGTGAGGTAGTTGGATAAAGGAGAGATAAGTAGTGCTGAAGCAGAAGATTTTTCTAAACATTTAAAGAACATCCATGAGGAGATGAGGAAGCACATCATAAAGATGAGTACATAGTATAAGGCTAAGGTACATGTGGTATAAGGAATCTTAGATTAGAGATGATGTCATGGTTCATTTGAGGAAGGAGTGTTTTTTAATGGGTACATATAATAAAATGAAGATGAAGTTTGGCTTGTGCAAGATAGTGCAAAGCCATGATTCTAGAAATGCTTTTGAAATGGGGTTTCCTACTGAATTAAATATTTCATATTTGATAGAGTACTATGAAGGAGGTGATGGAGATAAAGTTATATAAGCGTCATGGAGTATTCTAGCAACTAGTTCAGCTACAAAGGAGATTGAGGAGATATTGGATAGTCATTTTGGCAAGAGTATAAGGAACATAAATTATGAGGAATACTTGGTCAAATGAAAAGGGATGCCAATAGAGAATTCATCATGGCTAGCAAAGGAGTGGGTTAATCATCTTGTTTTTCCTTTGAACACCTGAGTCATGATGGAGTCACTTCTCAAATAACCCTGAGTGTCTAATGCAAGAGCATCCTGGGTGTAAGAGAAATCTTACATCACCCCAAAAATATTTGTATTTCAGTCTTTTCTATTTTAATAAGGACTAATAGCTAGGGTGGTTATTATTTATGGGAACTTGTTATTTTTTGTAATTTTTTCATATGAGCTCAGAATGTTCTCATTTTCTATAGGAAGGTTCATTTTAGAGTTGTAAGCCTACCATTAAAATCTCATTGGTCAAGCATAAGTATTGGAGAAGTTATTGCAGATTTTAGATGGAAATTTTGTAGAAAAATATTCAAGCTCACCATTAGAGACCTTAGAGTGCCTGGATGAGGTCTAAAATCTCCACAAAAGGGAACTAGCATTGTTCCAAGCCTATCGATCAAGAGCTGGCATTTCTAAAAAGTGGCTATAATAGCCAATTAGAGAAACAGTTCATGAGTTATGGTCTTTCAAAGTTGGGCTACCCAAAATATCTAAAATAATTTTCAAAGATGTATTTGGCCAACTCTATATGTATTGTTGGGGTCTATCAAGCTGAGGTATTAAGTTTCAATGTCTAGAACCTTCCTAGGAAACATAAAATTGCCTATTTAAGAAAGGCTCGAACATTGTCTAGGAGAGCTATAGGTGATAGTTTGCAACTGGTCTTGTAGATTATTGTAATGAAGGCACCCATGTGGATTAGAATATTTTACTTGAGAATTATATAATTCTGCATTTGTGGTGCAAATAAGAAGTCAATATTTTGTTCTTGAATTGATTGTTGTTTCTTTATTTCTTTTATGAGTTTCTGGTTTTAAGGGGAGCACCTTGTATCAATTCAACAAGCCTAAGGAGAGGTCAGCCATGGTATCTATGTTGATCAGAAGTGGACTAGTAAATGTGGCTTCTCATCTGATAGTAGTCCCATCATCAAAGCTGATTAGGACTCTAGCATGCCACTATGTACTAGAAGAGAAAGTGGTTAACAATGTGATAGGAAAAAATTTCCTAGACATCAAGCCTCAAAATATTGAGAAAGTCTTGCATATTCCTTGTGGGGTAGATCAATACTTACAGATCTTTTATGACATGGCAAGTAGGTGATACAGATAAAATGAGTTTGAAGTGAAAGAATTGATACGAGGAAGGTACCTCATTGACAAGACACCTTTCAACTAGAGAAGTGGAAAGGTTGATATGACCAAAGGTTACATGAAAGATGAAATTGGATACTCCATAGTCCTTCTAAGTAAAGCCATGGGCCTCCCTATAGTTGGTCACTTAGAAAAATGGATGGCACACTTCATAGAGATTTTCAAAATGAGGAATATGCCTAATGATTGGGCTACAACTCTTAGTGACAATCTAGAGGAGCAATTAATTTTAGTGAAGAATTATCCCTACTTCTACATGACTTCTTACATTATATATCTTCTAGTGAAAAGACCTAAAAATTATCCGAGGTTAGTCAGGAAGGGAAGTATACAAGATGAAAACACCTAGTCATACATAGTCTATCCTCAACTTGTAAAGAAGAAGCTTCCCTTAAAGAGCCATGAATATAGGTTGGTCAATGATGGATTCATCTTTTCCATCATTTGGGTTATAGAAGGAGACTATGCAAAGAGAATGTTAGTAGAAGTAGCAAAATAGATACCATAGATTGGAGCTTATTTCATCTAGTTCAACACATTTTCTTATATCTGTGTATCTAGTACTCTCTTGTGCTCAAAGAAGTTCCTATAATACCCATCATATAGACTATTGTTATTAAAGATAGCAAGGAAATTGGCCTCCATTTATGATAAGGTAAGAAGACAACATAAGAAGACATGGGTCTAGCCAATCACTATTGGGGCTTTTGAGGTCAAATAAAAGCATGAAATTGCTACTTTTGACTCAAAATGGGATCAATATCCTTTGGAGGATTATCAATCATCTCACCCATACTTTGACAATATTGGAATGGTGCAACATTTGGTAGGGAAAAATTTTGTGCTTGAGATGGCACTTAAAGATCATTGCATGAATTGTGTAGATGACTATGATGTTTGGATTAGAGACTATTGTAGAATCAATCTACAACTTTTAGAAAAGGTGCATAACCTAGAAATACACCTCAAAGAATGAAATAGGGATTCCCCTAAAGTTTTGGATCCTTATACAATAGGGATAAGGTATATGAGTGGCCCATCATGAATGCAAAAATTGGGTGAGAAGAGAATGATGATATTCATCATAGTGCTCAACATGTTATAGAGTCAACAAGGGAATGGGTTAGGAAACCTTTTTGTTTGGACCCATTTCCTTAAGCCCCAACCTTACAAGCCACAACTTGACCCAAGAAAGGAAAAGGAACTAAGGTCACAATTCCTACATACCCTGCTAAGTCACCGGTAAGACCAAAAATGGTGGATCAAAATGAATGGGAGGTAGAATACTTTCAAATAGAAAGGATGAAGAGAAAGAAAAGAAAGAGGGTCACTTGAGTAAGAGACCAACAAGAGCAAGCATAGAAAAATTTGGATAGACAAGAAGATGATAAAGAAGAGATCAAAGACCCTAAAACCTTGGTAGAGGCCTCCCCATCAATATCCAAATGAGCTCAAATGGAGACAATAGTGGTAGGTGAGAAGAGAAGGAAGTTGAATAAGAAACACACTTTTTCAATTCATGTTCTAGAAACCATCCCTGAGGTACAAGATGAGAAAGAGGAGGAGAAAATTGAATATGTCCCACTCAGTAAGAGAACATGCTCAAGAAGGGCCATAGAAGAAGAAAGGAGGAGGAGATTGACTCAAAAAATACCTTTTATTCCCTGAGAGCCCATCCATTTAGAGGCCTCAAAAGAAGAACAAGAGGGATGGACACCAAAGATGTGAGGTGAAGGAACTAATGTCTTTGAAATTTTAGACTTTGATTTCATTCTAGTGGGAACCAAAATGGTAGGGGAGAAGATATAGGATACCCCTCGAAATGAGCCATTGAGAGAAGATTGGGAAAAATTGCCTCCTTTACCCAAAGGGCCTCTTGGTATACCTCCTTTTCCATCATAAGATATTTTGTCTATGCCTCAATCAAAAAAAAAATATTATTCTACCTCCTCTGATAGTAGAGCCTAAGAGCCAGACTAGAGAGGAAGGAGAATATGTCCAATTACACACACATTGAATATCAGAAGAGGGAAAAATTGTATAAGAAGGAGAAAAAACTCTTCCAAAGACATCTACTAGGTCTTCAGTTCACATAGATATAAAACCTTAGGCTGTAGTCCTCCCTCAACATGAGAAAACTCCAAAATGATGTGATAAAGGGAAAGGACCACCATCAAAACCAATCCCATCTGCGTAGTATATGTCAGCTATAGGAACAACTCTAACATGGTTGAAAAGAGAGGTTTGATCCAAAAAAGGACACTTACAGAATTCACCGAAGAGGAGGGAATGAAAATGTTGATAAAAGAAGTTAAAATGCTAGTACCACTTAAGAAGAATGCTAAAATAAAGGATTTCATCATGAAGAACCAAAAGGAAGATCTTTTGGTACATATTGTCATTCCTCCTCCCCATGCTGACATAGAATAAATAATTCAAAATTTTTACCATATGGAGGAGATGGTGATGGGTAAGTCCACAGTGCATACATATAACATTTTAATCACCACAAGTGTTAAAAAAGTATTCTCACACTTAGATAAAGGTGAGTCAGAAATCTTGGTTTTGAGGAAATAGAATAAGCTACTGAGGGGATACCTGAATGAAGTAGTGGGCACAATTGACCCTAATCATCGAGAGATTTCTTTTGGGGCCACTTTGGAAAGGAAAGAAACAAGTCAAAGCACAAATGAAGCTCACTCATTTTTTATTGCTTGTAGAAGGTGATGTCATAGTTTTGAAGATAGAGGGGTACTTATTATAGAAGATAATTTGAACCTTATACAAAACATTTAGAATAATATTGACAAATTGGTTACAATAATAAACCAAAAGTTTGGGCTAATGGATGAATTATGTACTTGGGCCAATGATCTGCAAGCTCTAAAAGCTATAAAAGGGTAAAGGTACTAGATGTTGATGGAAATATATATGATAGAAAATTTGGATAAGATAGATGATACGATAGAGAAGTTATTAGTAAGTAATAAGTTTATGGATTGATTAGATGAGGATATCCAAGAAATAAAGAATAAATCTCAGGGGTAGTTTTTGGAAGTAGATAAGTATTATAATACCACTAGCCTAGATATTTTAGAGGACAAGTCAAGGACTCAACTCTATTTAGTAAAAATAGTAGTGTAGAAATTCAAAGCATTATTCAAAGCCACTTTGTGTGAAGATTATTTTAGATGGATCTTCAAAATAGAAGAAGCATTACTAGAGTTAGATTCCAAATTGGAAGATTTTGTAGATATCAAGATAGAGATAAGTAATTACTGCTAGTTGGTGCATGATAAGTATGAGTCATTGGATTTTCTAGAGGCTAAGGAAATCATTAAAATTATCAAAAAATTCAAGAACAAACATCCATACATTATTTGGATCTAAAGGTAAGAAAACCTAGATGCTAGAAATTGAGTTTTGACACTTAACATAATTTTTGTATTTTTTTATCCTTTTAGAAGGTGCACTTTTTCAAAGTGGTGTGCCAAATCAAGAGATGTGCTGATAAATTTTGAAGATGAAGTAGTGTGCTGATAGTTATTTTCCAATTGTCATTTTTGAGCATTACATTCATTAGAAACTCATTTTGATGACAGTTCAATTCCCAGAAAAAATCTACAGAAGCCAAAGCTTGCATTTTTAGAAGTCCTAGTGACTCTTAGATCATCTCATGGCTTCTTTCCTCTTATCTTCTTCTTTTATTTTTTAAAGTCATGAAAAGGCTCATGCACCCATTAATTGATATAAAAAAAGGTGGAGACCTACTTAGCACCATTTAGAGAGTCAGTTTGTGTGTAATGAGTTTTATTTTATTATTTTTTTAGCATGAATTTGCATTAGAAGATCTCTCATTCATAACACAAAAGGAGGAGATGATTTCCTTTAAATACAAGGATGTAATATGTACTCTGGGATGATATTTTGATGCAATAATAAATTCTATTAGTGCTCTCATTCTAAATGTAGTAAATCCTTTTGGAGTGTGTTATTTTTTTTAATTCATGTTCATGAATGATAATGGAGCGAATGGTTTTATTGTGTTGTTATTATTGTGCAATATTTTAATTTTGGTGTTTTCCTTATGTTAAAAAATTCCATTTTTGTGAAAAATTGGAGAAAGGATAACTATTGTTCTTACATAGCATTTTTCCTCTTGTGAGTGCACTTTCTATGGCCACATGATTTGATGAATCATGAAACTTCTTTTAGTTTTCATTAAATTTCGCATCAATGACTACATTAGTGGATTTGAGGAAGTTTTGCTCGTAATTTCATTGGTTTCCTACTCGATGCTTTTTGATAATTTAAATGGGAGACATGTTGTTACTTTGGCTTATGTCCATTAGGAATTTCTCTTTTAGTAATTTTCTTAAATCTCTTGTTACTCTATCTTCAATATTTTCTTTTCAAATGTGTGGTTAAAATAGGAATTCATATAGTTGCATTGGTTAAAATAGGAATTCATAGGAATTCATATAGGAATTCATCATAAAATAAAAAATAAAATAAATACATTATTTGTGCGTTTACCTCTTAGCAAAGTTGTGCAAAATTGCTAGATACTAGAAAAGGCCTCATTGTGAATATTCACATTTATCTTCAATTGAGCTACTCAACAGGTTGAAAAATAGTCATCCAAAAGCTTGGAGTTGGCCATTGATCAACTTTTCAAGAGAGACATGCTACTTCTAGGATAGATCATTTGTTTTGATAGAACCGATGTAGCCAGTTAATCTTGCTACCACGTAATCTCCTAAAATCATACATGTGTCTCAATCCTTATCAACAAAGGAAAAAGAATAGTTCACTTAATTTTTATAGGATAAAAAGATCAATTTTAAATGGATGTATGCTAACATTCTTGTACTTGATACAACCCTTATTATGCACCATATCTCTATAGCTCCTAGTGTCAAGCCCATTAAACATAAATTTAGAAAGATTCATCCACATGTGGCCCTACTTGTGAAAGTTAATTTATAAAGAATCCTAAGTGCCAAATTCATTAGAGCTATTGATTATGCATAATGAATCTCAAATATTGTCCCTATTTCCAAACATGATAAATCCATTCATGTCTACACTAATTGTAGGGACTTAAATAAAGCATGCCCAAAGGATGAATTTCCATTACTGAACATAGATATGATAGTTGACATGATTGTGAGTTATGAAATGTATTCCCTCATGGATCACTTCTTAGGCTATAATCAGATAAAAATAATTCCCAATGATCAAGAGAAAACAACATTTATATGTGCATGGGGAATGTTTTGCTAGAATGTCATGCCTTTTGGTCTAAAAAATACAAGAGCTACATACTAGAGGAATATGACCATAATCTTTCATGATATGATGCATAAAAACATGGAGATTATGTTGATGATACCTTAGAAAAATCTAAACAAAGAAGCACTCACTTGTCTGACTTAAGTCTGATACTAGACCATATGGAATAGTTCCAACTTAGGCTTAATCCAAAGAAATGTACTTTTGGTGTTACATATGGAAAACCATTGGGGTACATCATCTCAGGTAAGGGAATAGAGGTTGATCTAGAAAAGTTGAAAGCAATTATGGAGATGCAACCTCCCAAATATATTAGCCAACTAAGGAGTCTACAAGGATTCCTTCAGTCTATTTGATGAGGAGCTTCCTTCCACAAGAGCTCACTTTCTCCACTAAGGCTACCTATGGCCTCCTAGGGTTCTTTCTCACACCCTATTCTAGGGAATCACACTCTAGGTTCCCTTTCTCCAAGAAAACTCCTCAACAATTCAAGTTTACCTTCTCTACTTCCCCTTCTTTACACTAGGCACAATTAAGTCCTATAAGGGAAAATCCCATCACATTATGTGTTCTAGGTTTAGACCAAGATTAGGCTCTCCTAATGAGTTCTCTAACCCATTTCCCACCATTCTAAATCATTATTTTAGGTCCATCACACCCATAACTTCAAATTGCTCAAATTGGCCTTGTAGCCCTGAGAGCCCCTATTAGCCCTCCTAAAAAAAAGGGTTTAGTTTTTCCTCCCAAAAACCCTTAGTAAGACCAATTGGTGCCTAAAGAAATTTTTCTCTTATAGACCTAGGCTAAATGATTTTAGTACTCTAAGGTCATAGTATTGCTTATACATTATAGTTTTTGAAAACCCCTATTTTGAGTGTTTCTAAGTTAAAAGCAATGTCTATCTTTTTTCAAGGTTTTCCCCTTCACTTCCTACCTCCACCTTTAAATTTAATCCCCTTAGTACCCTAATCTTTCCTTACCTTATAGAGATTGACTCACACCAATCCCTTGCTCACTTCTGCACTTCTTTACCAACATACATTGTGTCATGCCAAGCTCTACTAGCTTGCCCAGGGCTTATTTGTATCCATGGCTAACTACCTCACACAAACCCCAACTTCCATATTGACAACCTATATCAAGGCTATTTCCTAATTTCCAAAGGCCATGAGACTTTGACTATGGAAGTTTAAGCCATAGTCATTTCTATGCTAACAACTCAAGACTAGAAAGTAATATCCCACAAAATAAATGATTTTCTTAACCTAAAGAAATGAAACTCTTGAATCCAAACAGCTATACACTATTTCAAAAAATGATCCAATGAACCCAAATTAATAAAAATAGTAACACAACCAACTCCTCTAATTCATTGGTTCACAAAAAACTCCTTCAATGGTCATAAAATGTTGTACCAACAAAAGATGTTGTTCGTACATCCAATTATCCAACCCCTGGAACTTGATTGAGGGATTTTTAAATAGTTTTCTCCCTCATCCTTGGTCATTGAACCATTTGATAACTAGTTCAATTAGTTTTCCAAAAACTGCCTTTAAAAGTTACTTAGCAACTTTGCAAAATTAAAAAGTTATCAATGAGCAACTTTTGACAACTTTTGCAATTATTGTAAACCAAGACTCCAACCTTCCCACATGGATTCATATCATCAAAGGACCACTTTTCACCTACTCTAACCATTCTTTGGGTCTTTACACATCACTTTGAGCAACTTTTTTTCTCTTATGACTTACTTGACAACTTTCAACTCCTAGACTCAAATCAAACAAAATAACTTATCTACACTCACTGTAACACCCTGCCAAGGGATCCAAAAGAATTAACCTAAAGTTTTGCTAAGTTTTCCAACACTTTTTTTTAAAAAAAAGAGAGATTAACATACACATCAAACACAGTAGCAGAAGCAACAACATACAATCAACTAAAGGATACATAACAAGTTACATTTCTTAAGGATCCCAAGACATTGAATCACATATAAATTTAATTAAAGCTAAGTCTAAGAACTACCACATCCACACCAAAGAATAATTAGAAAGTCCAATGTCCATAATATACATTTTTTCTAAATGCCTCTTGGAAAATTAATTCAGAATGCTCAATCATCCATGTACATGTCACAAGGTATGAAAGGCTAAAAGAATATGCATATGTAGAAAATAGAAATACATCATCCTCCTCGAATCCATGATACAAAGTAAAATAAAATAAATGAAAGCATCCACCATGAAAGATATAAACATCCATCAAAAGATATAACCATCCATCAAATAATACAACTATCCATCATAAAACACAACTAAGTATGTGGTTCCTCCCAATCGTCAATAGCATCATAAGACCATCATGGGCCCTAGTCATGCCCCGCACATAACATCGCAAGCCACCAATCAGATCGTCGATACTATCATAATAGGGATGCCACTCCTAAAACATGCTACAACATACGTATAAAGAAATCTAACATGCTAGAATAAAGCATAACATGATCCTACAAAGTAGATATCATCACCTATCATATACTAATCATCAATATAAGGAATTACGTCAATAAATAACATCATCTAAACATAAGACACTTAGGAAATCTATTATGTAAGCGGGCAAGTGTCATTGCATGAATCACACTTAGAATTACCTAAGTAGTCCCTTAGGACTCTCAGGTCCCTAGTGATCCCACTGTGGCCACTAGTATCCTCTCATACTGACAAGGCATACTACGGAATGCAAGGTCACAACCAAGCATTCTCTCTACTCCCATCCTAGTCTGTACTAGCACTCAAGGCATGGGCAAGAACATACAAGAATCTTATTAGGTTCATTTTAATCCCCATTTAGTGTAATGTTTTCAATTATTAAACAATTTATAATGAGTTACCCTAGCAGCCACTGATAGCCCTGGCCCCTATTGCAAGCCACTTCCTGACACTACATGCAGATAACCTACCCTAGGCTCATGAAATCACAAATCAAAGAATCATATAAAAATCACCTCAGTCATACATAAGTGACTAGAAAGCACCAAAAGATAATCCAAAATAATCGTGTTAGTTCTCTACGAGCAAGTTGAAAGCATCAAAGATAAATCACAATATCCATCAGTTCTCAATGAGCAACTAGAAAGTGTCCCAATAATACTAATCAACGAGTCAACATGGTTAAGTCAAACATGTCACAACATGACATCATCAAGAACATAGCAAACACTTTAGTCCTATCAAAGCGACTGGAAAGCAACCCAAATATAAATGATCAAGGACTCAAAAAAGGTTAAGTCAGATATCTCATATACATACACCTCAACTTTACACAAGAAGACTAGAAAGCAATAACAACAATAAATGCAATCCATCATAGAGCATACTAAACACATTACCATAGTTGGGTTAAAAAGAACGAGATCAAAACATCATAACATCACAATCACATAACCCCCAAGCCTATGGTAACAACCTAAGATTGGTCAAAACTAGGTCAAACCTCAAAAACCCCAAAGTATAGGCAACAGAGCAATCAAATAGTTTTGTTTTGTTTTGAAAACATGCAGTTAAGTAAAATAGTAAGGTTTCAATTTTTCATTTAATGTAAGTTTTCGATCACCTATGATTTTCCATTTAACCCTTACAATTTTACCCCAATCTTAAAATAGAATAAAAGTTCAATTACCCTTATCAGATTTACACTTTCTAAATACTTTAAAAGTAATTGTTTATAAAATTACTAAAATAATAATTGTTGATTCAAAAATAATTTCCATATTATTTGAAAATCAAATAAAAATAATAATAATTAAGTAATTTAGAATTTTTTAAAGAAAATACATATTATTCATTCAACTTAATTAAAAACTATATTCAATTAAATTAATTAATAATTTTTAAACAAACTATATTATCATAAATATCTTATTAAGTAATAATTAATTAATAACATTATTAAATAATTATGATTATATATATATATATATATATATATATATATATATGTAAATCTTTTAACAATTTAAAAACTCAATTTAATAAAATTATTAAATATTTTTTATCAATTAATAAATGAATTTAATAAAATTAAATTATATATTAAAAAAACCAAAATTTAATTTAAATGAAAAAGGTGTATTTTTTTTAATTGCCTATTGGCCATACTTTTAAAACTGCTACCGTGCAGCGACAGTCTGCCTACTACCACACATAGCAATATTTAATACTATTGTTGCGGCAGCAGTACAAACTGCACCATAGGTTGTATGCCGTCGGAGGTAAGGTAGGGGGTGGAGGGGTGGTGGCCTCCACCTCCCAAAATTAACATGTTATTATTATTATTTTATATAAAATTTTATTTATATAAACATTTTAAAATTTTAATAATTTTTATTTATTATTTTTTTAAAAACACTTTTTTTAATAAATTACTTTATTTTATAAAATTTATAAAAATATAAAATTTATAAAACACACTCTCCCTTTTAAATCATATTTATTTTATTTTATTATACATATTTTTTATTTTTTTTACAATTGTTTTCAACATTAACCTGATAGAGAAAATTTGAGCAACCAATCAAATTTTCTCTTTAAATTTCCTTTTTAATTTCAAAACCCTCCCCAATTATTTTTCTTTTTAAATCTCAAACCCTCCTTGGTTTAATGTGTCATTTCTGAAATTAATGGACAATGTTCTCTAAGAATTTTCAATCTCCACGTATATAGAGAAATTAACATGCATACTAGAAATTCACAGAATTGAAAGCACCCATCACAAGAAATATTCAGATAACCATTCAATAGACATGAAGAAGATAGGATTATCTAAACAACATAATTTAACTAGGTGAACAAAACTCAAGAACCTATATTTCCTAAAATTTCCCTTCCAAAATTTACGTCCAAATTCCTCCCCCTCGAAACTGAACCCCAAAATTGAGATAATGAGTCCTCTCCTTAAATTGGGGCACTAATTGTGTGTTCACTCGAGAGAACTCTATGCTCACAATCCTTAACTCTAAATCAACTTTTCTTAATCTTTCTTTTATCTTTTCTCATGCACGTTTACTAGCATTTTTAAATAACTTTATTTAATTTTCACTTGACTTCTCCTTTAATTAATTTGTTAACTTTAATCCCATGCACACTTTATGCAACTAAAATATCTTTTTAATTAATTTCTTATATATTAATCTCATGCACGTATCATGCGAACTTAAAACCATTCATAATTTAATATCTTTCTCACTTTTAATTTGTTTTCAAAATTTAATTGATAAAATATTTATTTAACTTAAATAATATTATTATTTAGCATTTATTTAAAAATGATCTCTAAATATATTATTATTAAATTAAATTAATCATATCACATTCTAAAATTATCCTTATAACTTTTTTTTTCAAATTTAATTCCTTTTATTTAATTAATTTCTTAATTAATTAAATATTAAAATATCATAATAAATTTCCATTAAATCAAATCATTAATTTAATCTTTTAATTAGACTTAATTAATAGAAAATTTACCAAAGACTCATAAAGCAACATATGAAAACCCATCAAAGAAAAACACATACAAAATAAAACTAAAGGATTATAATTATGAATTAACATCATCCAACACATTCGGAGGGTACTTGACTTAGATACTTGTCCTAATTTTCAATTAGGAAAAATGGCTTAAAGGTTTAGGATTTGGACTCAAGAATTTATCTTCCCTCTCTTACCATTGAGACAATGCAACAAGGTGTGCTCATCCTAGCAATTCAGGGAAGTCGATACTCGGTACCTGCAACCTGCATAAAATCCATGCATGTACAAACAAAATATTCTAAGCTAAATAGCCAATCGCAAGAAGTGGTGCATCATGTAGATCCCGACTAGCAGGTGACTATGACTCCCTTAACCACATCAAAAATGTCATACATAAAGAAAACACACACACAATACACATGTAGTATGCGATAAGTATCCATAAGAAAACACATAAGATAATAAACCATCTAACTAATCATCATCAATAACTGAAAACACTGTAATAATCATCATGCATACATGAATTATACAGTACCAAATGATCTCATTATAAAATCAACTGCATATGAAACAATATCTAATAATCTCAAAGAAATGCTACTAATCATCAAGCATAAAACTAGCCTAAAAGAGTTTGGCAATGATAACCAAAATGTGAACTAGAGGAAGGCACTACACTCACCTTGGGATTCTCTAGGTACTCTTTATTGCTTACATGGTTGGTTAAAGCATGTAAAAACCAAAATATCTTTAGGGTTTTACCTTCCCCTAGGTGCTCCTCCACCATTCTCTCCCTGTCAAGAAGAGTTTAAGGTACCTTTGGATTGATGAGCTCCTTGTTGATGTCATACTTCTTGAAGTCACTTTCTACCACCCAAGTAGCTCCAACTTCAAGTTTATCCTTCCATTTCACTAGGTTCTCCTTGTACACCTCATTTCTTGTACTTTTCTTTACTCTGGAGTCCAAGATCTTTTCCACCTATGGTGGTTCCCTTTTTGGTACTTACAAGTATATAACATCCTTGTCCAATTATTCCTAATATTTTCTTTCATCCACCTTGGGTCACTTATATGGTATATGGTCTTTAGCAGGAATAGTTGTTGGTGAAGATGTTTCCTCCTCCTTGGGTTTCACCATAATGGCATACCCCACTCCTTCATTCTCCTTCAAGATCCTAAGAATTTCCTTGCCACTCATCAACAAGGTCTTAGAAGTAGCCTTCTCTTCTTCATCTTCCTCTACTATGGAGTGTATCCTATAGGTGACCTCATCTTTCTTAAAAGAATATTTATTATCTTTCCCATGATATACTTCTTCTCTATCAAACTACCATAGTCTCCCTAGAAGCAAGTGACAAACATCCATAGGGAGTACATCACATAGGATCCTATCATGGCATTTCCCAATGGTGATGTTTACCCAAACTTGTTCATTAACTAGGATGTTCTACCCTTTGTTCAACCAAGTCACCCTATATGGACATACATGTGGTAATTTTGTCAATCCAAGCTTTTGCACTACCTCTTTTGACATAACATTATCAGTAGACCCTAAGTCTATGATTACCTTACATACCTTATCCATTATCTTGCAAGTAGTTCTAAATAGTGCCCTTCTCTTCTTGTGCTCTTCCTTTACTGGCTCCTTCACTAGAACCTTTCTTAGCATGAGGTTTTCACCCTTTTCCAAGTCAAGATCCACTTCATCTTGTTTTTTATTATCTTCCTCCCATACATAGGCTATCTTCTTTTCTCCATAGGACCCTAATGCCTTATCAAGACTCCTATAAGCTAGATTCCCTACCTTGTTGATATTATAACATTTCATGTTGCTAAAATGGGACCCTCTTTTGTTACAAAATCTACCCTTGCCACCATTGTTGGATCCTTTACCTCTGCTAGATCCTCCTCTCTAACTGGCCTCACTAGATTGTTCACTCCACTGAGAGTCTCCATAGCTTTTTTGTTCAATGCTCCTGCCACTAGAGCCTCCCCTTGAACCACCTTTGAAGTTCTTACCTATGCCCTTGTTCTTGGAACTGGAGTCCCCTTTCTTCCTTATTTTTTCCTCCACTTTCCTAGCCATTTGAAAACAACTCTAAAGTTTTTTGAGGCTAAACAAACTCAATTCATCTTCAGTGAAACATTTAAGGCCATTCAAGTACATTTCCACCTTGATACTCTCTGCTTTGTGCACCCTTGTATGTAATGCCAACTTTTGAAATTCCTCAGTGTAGGTAGCCACATCAAGCTCCTTTTGTCTGAGATTCTACCTCTGCTTATGGATTTGAATCACATAATCTTCTATTAGTTAGGTCTCTTTGATATTTTCCACCATTGCCTCCTAGTTGGCTATAGGCTTCTTTCTCTCACTTTCTCTTTCTTCTTGCACAAATTTCCACCATGTCAAGGCTTAACCATTCAACCTAGACTTTGCAAACCTAACCTTTTGGGCCTCTATTGTCCCTTCACACTCAAATTAGTTCTCAACACTTTCCAACCACTCCAAGACTACTTCTACATCTATCTTTCCATGGAATAAAGAAACATTTCTAGACTTTTCCCTCTAAATGCTTTGAGGTCTTTTAGGAATCGTTCCTGCTCACCAAGTAGAGGATTCAATTTAGGAACTTCATCTTCCAAATTTATTTTCTCTTTACATTTTCTACAGTCTCCATCTTCCTTAGCTTGGGTTGCATCCTCTATCTCTTTTATTTTGTCTTTGACCCCCTTTAGGTCTTCATCTAGAACCCTAGACTTTTCCTCTAAGAGCTTCTTCTACTCATCCACCTCTTTGGCCAACTCTACATTGTTCATCATTTGCACTGACCCACTTGATTTAGTAGGTTGGAACATCTATCACAAACCACAAATCTTTGGGCTCTGATATCACTCTGATCCAAGAAAAATCTCCAAAAAATCAAGTTTACTTTCTCTCCTTCCCCTTCTTTACACTAGGCACAATTAAGTCCTATAAGAGAAAATCCCATCACACTATGTATTCTAAGTTTAGATTAAGCTCAAGCTCTCCTAATGAGTTCTCTAACCCATTCTCCACCATTCTCCACCATTATTTTTGTTCCATCACACCCATAACTCCAAATTTCTCAAATTGGCCTTGTAGCCCTAAGAGCCCCTATTAGCCCTCCTAAAAAATTGAGTTTAGCTTTTCCTCCCAAAAACCCTTAGTAAGGCTACTTGGTGTCTAAAGCACTTTGTCTCCTATGGACCTAGGCTAAAGGATTTTAATGGTCTCAAATCACAGCATTGTCCATCTAGTACAATTTTTGAAAACCCCTATTTTGAGGGTTTCTAAGGTAAAAATAATGTCTATCTTATTTCTAGGTGTTCCCCTTCACTTTAGCCTTACCTTATAGAGATTGACTCATGCCAATCCCTTGCTCACTTTTGTACTTCTTTAGAAGCATGCATTGCACCTTACTAAGCTCTGATAGCTTTCCTAGGGCTCATTTGTATCCATGGACAACTACCTTGCACAAAATCCAACTTCCATATTTACAACCTATACAAAGGCTATTGCCTAATTTTCAAAGGCCATGACAGTTTGATTGTGGAAGTTCAAGCCATAGATATTTCTATGCAACAACTCAAATTTGGATAGTAGTATCCCACAAAACAAATGATTTTATAAACCTAAAGAAATAAAACTCTTGAATCCAAAAAACTATAAATAGTTTCAAAACATGATCCAGGCAAGCCAAATTGATAAAAAACAATAACATACCCAACTCCTCTAATTCATTAGTTCACAAAAAACTGCTTCAATGCTCATAAAATGTTGTACCAACAAATGTTGTTCTTATATCCAAGTATCCAACTATTGGAATTAGATTGAGGGATGTTTAAATAGTTTTATCCCTCCTCCTTGGCCATTGAACTAGTCCATAACTACTTCAAGTAGTTTGTTTCCAAAAATTGCCAATTTTGCAAAATTGAAAAGTTGTCAATGAGCAACTTTTGATAACTTTTGCAATTATTGCAAACCAAGAATCCAACCTTGACCAATTTGGTCCCAAACCTTCCCACATGGATTCATACCATCAAAAGGACCACTTTTCACCTACTTTAACTATTTTTTTGGTATTTACACATAATTTTCCTAGTTTAAGCACTTTGAGCAACTTTTTGCCTCGTATGACCTACTTGACAACTTTCAACTCCTTGACTCAAATCAAACAAAAAAACTTATCTACACTCACCTTGGGACTCTCCAAGTAGTCCTTATTGCTTCCATGGTTGGTTAGACCATGTACAAACCAAAATTTATTAAGGGCTTTACCTTCCCTTAGGTGCTCCTACACCACTATTAGGAGGTTCATCTCCCAATTAGCTGATCGATCACAACCATTTAACAAAAATCTACACAAAGGATCAACATGCATATGGAATGAAGAATGTAAGAATAACTTGGTTCAAATTAAAAAGATTCTATCAAAGCCACCTATTTGTACGCCTCTAATTCAAGGGAAACCATTTATCTTATATATTTAAGCTAAGGCTAATTCCCTAGGAACTTAGTTAGCATAGCATGATGAAAATGGGAAAGAAAGGGCCATATACTATATCAGCCATACATTTGTGGCTTATGAGCTTAACCATAATAGCTTTAAGAAATCTTGTCTAGATGTAGTGTTTATGTCACAAAAACTTTTTCACTACATGCTTACTCACACCACATAGTTGATTGCCAAAATTTATCCTCTAAAGTATCTCCTAAGTAAGGCTATACTTATGGGTAGACCAGAAAAATGGATGATGATTATTTCTAAATTTGATATTCAATATTTTGAGCATAAGGCCATTAAAGGACAAGTTATTGTTGATCTAATGGCTATATTCCCCATCACACATAGTGCTCCAATGAAAATTCACTTCCCAAATGCTTCCATCATTTACATTATAGACAAAACTTGGAAGATGTTCTTTGGCAGGTCATATACTCAAAATGGTGTTGGTGTTGGAATTCTATTTTTCACACCTCATGGCTACACCATCCCAAAGTCCTACAAGCTGTTGTTTCCATACATAAAAAATATAGCTTAATATTGTTGTGGTTTCATAATGCACACCCCATTTCTCCTAAGAAATGGGACCCCCTAGTAAAGTTTTTCTATTCCAAACCCCTAGTCTAGGGTCTAATTTTTTTATAGGGTTTTGTTAAAGTTTTGAGTCTAGCCTGGTCCTCTGCCTAAAAAACTCAATTGTCAGAAACTAAATATTTTAAGTGTAAAGGTGATTTGATAAGGGAAAGGTGCATACTAGTGTACCTAGTGCACATGTACACCTAGCACATATGCATACTTAGCACATATGAACACCTACTAAAAGTATGCATGTGTGCTAGGCACCTTAGTATGAGAGCACTTCCCTTTGGAAGAGTGCACCTATGCACATGCAAAGGTGTGCACCCCCAAAGGGTGTGTTCCATTCCAAGGCTATAAAATCTTGGGATCCCTCCTTCTCCCTATTTCATTTTCTCCTTCATCCCCTAGTGAGTGTACCTCTACACCCTTTGAGGTGATCCATCTTCTTACCTACACATACACAACACCTTAAGTTTAAAGGTGTGCACCTTGCACACCTATCCAAGATGCACAAATTTACTCTCTAAAAACTTTAAAAAACCTAACAAACCTTTACCTAAGTGGAAGGTGCACATCTGCATACCAATCCAAGGTGCATATATGCACATCTTTCAAATAATTAAACAAAGAACTCTTTGACAATGGTATGCACATGTGCATAGATCCAAGGTGTACATGTGCACACCATTGTTGATACTCAAATTCTTTTGCACAAGGTTAGGGTGCACACATGTGCACTCCATAAATTGCACATGTACACACCATTAATCTTTTAGAGATGACTTAGTCCCTAAGTTAACCTAGCATGCCCTAAAGCTGCACAAGTGTGCTAGAATGTCTATTAGAGGCTAAATTGAGGTTTTTTAGGTGTTTTGATGGGTTTTTAAGGTTCTGGGTCAGATTTTTTAGTGTTTAGGGTTTGTTTAGGATTGTATTTTCCACCTTCTAGACTAATTTATTTCTATTTTATGTAGATAAAATGGCTTCCTCCTCATCCTCACTCACAACAAAGATTGCTCCAAAATTGACGTTCTTTAAGTTTCAAGGTGTCTAATCAAAGTCATGCTTCTAGGATGCGCATTCAAAGATTTGGGACAATAAGTTAGGTCATACTAATTGGAATGCATTTTAGTACTCTTCAACAAACAAAATGAGAGATCCCCAATGATTTTTACACTTATTAGATTAGGATTGTGAATGTGGCTTCACACCTTGTATGAGTACAATCTTCATAATTGATTATGGCCTTAGTAGAGAATTATGTATCAGAAGAGAGAGTGATGAAAAGAATAATAGGAGAGATCATCCTAGATCTAAGACCAAAGAATATCAAGAAAATATTCCATCTTCTAAGGGCAGATCAACACATTAGGTTGACTTATCATCAAGTAGAAAGGTCATACAGGGATCATGAACAAGAAGCTACATAAATTATTCAATCGTCACATTTGATTGATAGGACACTTGTGGGAAGAAAAAATCGAAAATTTGACATGACTAGAGGGTATATGAAGGACAATATCTTATATACCATTGTGCTATTGAGTAGGATTATGGGTCTATTGGCAATAGGGCACTTGCACATTTGGATGGTACATTTCCTTGAGACCATCAAAATGGCCAAAATGCCAATTGATTGGGTCATAATACTTAGTGAGAATTTGGATGAATAAATGGTGGCAATTAAAACTACCCCCAAATTCTATATGACTTCATATTTGGTATATCTATTAGCAGCAAGGACTATGTACTACCCAAGGTAGTTTAAGAGTGGTAGCATGCAAGATGTTGATGCCTGGCCTTATGTGGCATACCCTCAATGGGTGAAGAGAAAGCTATTAGATCAAAGTAAAGAATATAGGATAGTGAATGATACTTTCATTATTGTAATCATTTGATTCATTAAAGGTGATTATGCAAAAAGGATGTTAGTAGAGGCAATAGCAAGAATTTCTGAAATAGGTGCCTACTACATCCAATTCAAGACATTCACTTACTTAAGGGTAGCAAGTAAAACTATAAATTCTAAGAAGCTTCCTAGGTATCCATGTGGTAGACTCATTTTGCTAGAGATTGTATGATACCTCTCATTTGCATATGACATAGTAAGGAAACAACATAAGAAGACTTAGATATGTCCCATCACCATAGGTTTGTTTGGTGTCAAGAAAAAGTAGGATATTATGACTTTTGAGTCAGAATAGGATTATTACCCCTTGGAGGATTATAACTCCCCTCATCAATGTTTTGAAAATATTGGTAGAGTTCAATAATTGGTAGGAAAAAATTTTAAACACAAGGATGCTATAGAGGATCATTGGATGAATGGAGTGGATCACTATGATAACTAGATAAGGGATTATTATAGGATGACTGTTTATTTCACAAGTAGTGCCTTGAAAATAAAGGTCTCATTGAAGATTGTTCAACAAGACACTGAAGAGATCTTAGATCCCTTGTATAATTGAGATAAGATATACAATTGACCAATCATGAATGCAAAAATTGATAGAGAAGAAAATTTGGATATTAATCATAGGGCAAGGCATATCATCGACTTGACAAAGGAATGGATTAAGAAGCCATTCAAGTTGGACTCAATTCCTTAAATAGTAGTCTTACGAGCCATAGCCTACCCAGTAAAGGAAGGAGGGGTGAAAGTTATCATACCAACATTCATAGCCCAATCTCCAATTAGGCCAAAAATGGTATATTAAGATGATAAGGAAGTTAGGTACTTCAAAACATAGAAAGGAAAGAATTAAAGGAAAAGAGTTTCTCCTTAGCAAGCTGAGCTCGAAGTTGAAGTAACTCAAGCCAAAGAAGCAACTCAAGCTTAAGATAATCCACAAGTGCCACCACCAAAACATGGACAGTGACCTGAAGAGGATACATGAGAGGTGTCCCCATAGGTTCAAGAAGAAGAAGCCTCTCCATCACCTCCTAAGAGGAAAAAGTCTAAGACTCCAATTAAAAGGACTAGAAGATAGAAAGTGCAAAGTAAGGTTATTCATATTCCTTAAGTCTTGAAAACCATTCCTGAAGAATCTGAAGAGGATGAAGAAGATGAAGAGGATAACCTTCCCTTGAGTCAAAGGACTTGTCTAGCTTGGTCTACTGAGGCTGAATGAAGGAGTTTCACTATAATTCCACCATCTATTCCTACACAACCTATTGAAGTTATAGCTTCGGAGGATGAGTTACAATAGTGGATTGATGAACAAGAGTACCAAGGGACTAATTATTTAAAATGTCAAATTTTGATTTCATGCCTATAGGTACTGAACTCATAGGCAATAAGATAAGGGATATACCAATGAATCAGCCTTTGGGAGAAGATTGGAGTCAATTTCCATCCTCTCCACAGGGACCTCTAGGTGCTCCACCATCACTAGATCAAGGTTTATCTTTAGTGAACAAAGGTTCAATCACTCCTCTCCCTCCTATTAATGAAGAGAAAGTACAAGTTTTGAAGGAAGAGGAGCCACAACAAAGACCCATTGATAAAGTATTAGAAAAAGGGGGAATATATATGAAGAACCTCAAGAAAAATTTAAAGATATAAAGGTAAGGACTATGGACTCAATAGACATAAAGATGCCTGATGAAGATCCTTCATAGAAAGAAAGGACTCTAGATAGGAGCAATAAGGGAAAGGGTCTAGTAGAACAAATCCCCTCTTCATCTATGTATAAGTCTCCGATGGAAACTACTCAAGATGGTTTAGTAAAGAGGTGATGGTTAGGCATAAAAGGTAGTTGTATTCTAGTGAGGATGAGGGAATGAGAGAATTAGTTGAAGCCCTCAAAAAACTTGAGTTACCTAAGGGTGATGCATGTACATTGGCCTTTATTATGAAGAACCAAAATCAAGGCTTGCTCACTCACATTGTCATCCCTCCTCTACAAGCAGATACTAAAGATTTGACCACAAGAGATTATCAAATTAAATAGGTCTTGATGGGAAAGCCAACTATGGACACAACTAAATTGATGGTCACCAGAAGGATTATAAAAGTATTTAACCACTTGGAAAAAGATAAGTTTGAATTGTTGAGAGTTCAAAAATAGAATGAGCTTCTAAGAGGCTATTTTCATGAAGTGGTTGGTCCTTTGGACCCTAATCATCCTAAGGAAACTCTAGGTGTGGCACTTGATAGGAAGGAGAATGCACTTGTACAATTGGATCCATTTTTGAAGGTGTGTCAACAATGGAGGGAAATTTTTGAGGAAAAAGGCATGTAGATAATACAAGGAAACCTTAAATTATTCCACCATATGTAGAATAATGCAGACGGGTTGGTTTCTAAACTGAACCAAGATTTTGGATTGATGGATGAGGTACATACCTAGATAAAGACCTTCAAGTGTTATAGTTAATAAAGGGGCAGAGGTATTGTATGCTCATCGATGTATATACAGGGGATGAATTAGATGAGATAGTTGATTGGATCAAAAAGATTATTGCTGGTAATAAAGTAATGGAGACATTACATGTGGATATTCATAAACTCAAGGATCAAACCCAAGAGCATGTTTTGGAAGCTAAGAAGTATTATAGCGATTCTTTCCTTGACATTTTTGAAGACAAGTCAAGGGATAAACTCCTATCTATGCAAACAATTTTCAAACAGTTTCAAAAGATCATTGAAGAAGATTCAAATAATGAAGACATTAGACAAGCATTTAAGATAGAGGAGGCATTTCTAGAATTGGATGTAAAGCTTTAAGACTTTGTGGAGACTCACATAGAAGTGGGCAACTATCAAAAAATAGTAAAAGACAAGTATGATGCTTTGGATTTTCTAGATGCAACCCAAGTGATGGAGATCATAGAGAAATACAAGAGAAATATCCAAACATAACTCTAGTATGAAGGGGAAGAAATCAAAGAAGCTAGAATTTCAATTTTGACACTTGGGGGAAAATTTTGCATTTTTGAATCTGCCACTAAGGTGTACAAGGTGCGCTTCTCCAAAGGTGCACTGGAATTTTTTGAAGAAGTCAAAGGTGCATTGACAATTAACTACCAATTCCAAATTTAGAGCTTTCCATGCACTGGAAATGTATTTTGATGATAGTTTAACTCCTACAAACATCCAGAGAAGGTTGGGGTTCTATTTTTGGCATCTCCAAAGACTCCTACATCATCTAACAACTTCCTTCTTCTTATTTTCATGATTTCTATTTTTCAAGACATATAAAGGCTCATGCACCCATTATATGATATAAAAAAGAGTTTATTCCTACTTAGCACCTCCTAGAGAGTCAATTTGTATATATTTAGATTTGTTTTATTAGTTTTAAGAATATATTTGCATAAAGAAATTGCTCACTCTCAACACAAATTGAGGAGATGATTACCTATAAATTGAGGAATTAAATATGTATTCTGGGTTGTTGTTTTGATACACTAATCTATGCTATTGGTGCTATCATTCTAAGTGTAGTGATTTGTGTTGGAGTGTGTTATATTTTTTAGATGCATATTCATGGAGTACAATGGAGCCAATGGTTTTGTTGTGTTATTTTCATTGAGTGATCTTTTAATTTTGGTGTTTATGGTGTGTTTACTAATTCCACTAACTTACTTGGAGAAGAGATCACCTACTGTTTATACATAGCTTTTTGTCTCACATGAGTGCACTTTTTGTGGCCTTGTAATTTAATGAAAAGTGAAACATCATATGGTTACTAAATTACCATTGCAATTACATCAGTGGAATTGAGGAAGCATTGCTCCTATTTTCATTGGTTACCTACTGATCTTTTCAAAGGCTTAACTTGCAGATGTGTTGTTTCCAAGGCTTATGTCCATTAGGGATTTACTTCTCAAGTCATTTTCTTAAACTTCTTACTACCCTATCTTCATTATTTACTTTTGCAAACACTTTGTTAATTCAAGAATTCATATAGTTGCATAATTAAAAATTGCATTCATTATAAGTAGAAAAATACAAAAATATATTTGTTTTTGTGTGGTAACTTTCTGAGATAGCAAGCAGATTCAATATCTTATCCAAAATTGGTCAAAATAGCAAAGGCCTCCTCATGAACACTCACATTTATCTTCTACTAAGTGGATTCTAGTAGCTTGCAAGATCACCCAAAACCTTGGAGTTGATCCCAAATCACTTTTCAAGAGAGGAGTTCGAAAGGATTTTTGTCATTAAGCATCGTGCAAAATGATAGCTCAATAAATATGAAGCTCTGCTTAATGGAATCAAGCTAGCTCTAGAATGGAGAATATCATAATTTCATATCTATGTAGATTCTCAACTTGTCATTAACCAAGTGAATAATGAGTGCCAAACTAAAGATGAAAAGCTCATACCTTATAAGAAGTTGATTAATGCCTTGAGGAATTACTTCACATCTATCATATTCCAAAAATTTCCTATGGAAGAAAATAAAGCTGATGATTCTATGACTACATTGGCATCTATCCTAGAAATACAAGAACATAGATCCTATTTTGAGTTCTTGGTGGAAGACCTACACTATCTCACTTATTACTACCCTAATCACCGAGTAATTTGCACTATTGTCAGTCATGATTCTTGGTCCACCTCACAATAGGTCTATAATAATCATGCTCAAGGCCATGCTTAGGAATAGTGTATTCAATCTAAGGATTATTTTTCCTACTATGAGGTGCATTTAATCTTGTTATCCTAGGGACGTATACTTGAAATGGTCAGCACAGTATGTGCACTAGGTCTCTTAATGAGCCATTATGCTTATTCTATAGGAAAGACTGTAAGGAAAATAACCTACACTAGTGATGTAGGAAACTAACACACTTAACTCTTTACTAAAATGAATACTAGAAATGCAATGAAATGCTAACATATATTCCAACTCAGTTCATCTACTATAACTGTTCTCACAGATGTTGCAGGAACATTCACAAAATATGATGCTATAGGAAGGAACTTATAACTTCTACCTACAATACTAAAAATGCTTGAATACAAATCTATACTACTGTAATCTAATCCACCTCCCAAGTGGGCCCCCTTGGTTGGCTTCTACTAATCTACTAACACAAGATATAAGCCAAAAACTATATCATTACATTTTAGAAATTCATTACATGGAAACAATACATAGAACTGTAAAAAAACAACTCACTACAAGAGTTAACAGTTTGTTTTCATAAACTTTCTTCTTCTTACCCCTAACACAATTGGTCTGATCCCTATGAATATAAGATCAACACTTATTTTGGAACAAAAAAGCAAATAAACTAGCTATAAATCTATTAGAGAAAAAGAAGGAAAGATAACAACTCAAGGCTGGAATAATAAAGTCTAAACAACTGCTTTGACATAATAATAAATGTAGAGAAGTCTTCATAGCTCCTCCATACTCGCAGTCATGTCCTTTGGTACCATTATATTTTTTTTCACCATGGCTAAACCTCAACATCTTTTCTCCTTGAATGCTATTTGTTGTCTTCAATGTTCATCTTTGAATTCTTCCAATCATCTTCAACTTCATTACTAATAGGTTAGTTACAATGCAAATATATTTGCAAATAAGCATTATCAAATTAAATTCAAATATAAGAACACACATTCTAATGATTATATGAAATACTACATCATATATATAATATTGGAAAAAGATGACATTCTATCTACCCATAGGTTAATCATTGGTTTAGGTAACCATAAGTTCACAAATGTCTTCATGAAAATATTATAGAGTGTTCAAAAAAGTGTTTAAAACTATCATAAAATAGAGGCAATAATTAGCCTCATCATCTACCCCTTTGTAAACTAATGCTTGTCCTCAAGTATTGCATTTCCTAGTCAGAGACCTGAATTCCCCAACATTAGTCCTTCCTCTCCTACTACTCTTGAAGGTATAATAGAATCCTCATGTTCTTTCCCAAACTTCCCTTCTGTTGTCCTTCTACAACTTGTCAAGTCTATTAGCATTAATATCATACAGGAGCCACATGAGCATTGGAGGTTGCATAGTGAGTGGGCACCATAGTTCTAGTCTAGCTTGTTTCCCTAACTCTAGATACTTTGGAGCTCAATGAAGGGAAGCCTCCAAATTGATAGGATTGTGTGGCTCTGACCTTTTAAGTGTCTCAAGTAATCTAGCCCATCTACTTCTAACACTAATCATGGCTCTCTGGAAGGAAAAGTAGGGTAATTTCTCATAATCTACATAGGCCTCGGTTCGAGCAATGAAGATTCTATCTCTTATTCCTTTTTTCTTATCCCCATAAGTTAACTAAACTAGTCTCTAAGAACTTCTTCTGGTTTACTGCTCTTAGCTCTTAATGGCAGGGGCTCTGTTCTTTCCTCATCTTTGTAATTATTTAGTTGACTATCATAGTTTTCTTCATTATACATCTAGGACATCAAAATCCTAAGATGTATATCCCCTATATAGAGTAAAGGATTCCATTGGGCTTTTGATGGGATAATAAAATTGTGCACATATAATTCAAAGAGCAAATTATGCTGCCAAGATGGCAAAGTCTAGTATAAACCATAGAATTCTTGAGCTGATTTGAATTCTGTATTTATATTCTTAAGGGTTAGCATAAGTTGGAATAAAAGAAATTTTTCCTTTAAACATAGAGCATAAATCCATGGTGGTGGTCTATAGGTAAGTGCTTTATTAGCCAATTTGAGGGCATGATCCATCCTTTGTTTTTGATTTGCTAAATTCTCTTTCAAATTTGTAATTTTTGCACATAGAGACACACTATCTTTCTTCATTCTCTTCCTCTCTTCTTCCCATAGGGCTATAGCAAACATATGTTGTCTAAACAACTAGAAAAAGAGTTTCTATAGGGTAATGGAACTGCTATCCTCTTCATAGTTTCTTTTCCTCTTTCTTTGTTCCCTCCATAACTATTGTACAAAATCAATAAGCCATGTTGATTTATAGGGAACTAGGCCAGTGTTTGGATAGACTTACTTGAGAACTATTCCATCTCTATAGCTTGAAGTAACTGGTTGGCCTATGGAGGTATCATTTTAATTTTCATTGACTTCAACCCTACATTCCTCATTAGGGTCTTCAGGAATGTTTGTAGTTTTAGGGTTAGAAGGAGAGTTATCAGGAACAATTTGTACCAGGGATTCTTTAGTAGATGGCTTGGATGAAGTGGATTCTTTAAAAATTTGTCCTCTCATTCTAGGATGTCTTCTTACAAAGGTTTCTTTTGGTATCACATCCTTCTACCTACCTCTTCCTTTTGGTGTCTCTACTGCAAGAGTAACCACTACAGGACCAATCTTAGTTCTCTTTTTCCTCACAACTATAGGATTTGGCTTTTCTTTTACCAGAGTAGATATCTCTTCTTACAATTTCCATTTTCTCTTTGCTTGGTTAGAGGTAGGTTTCTGAGTTTCTTGAATAGGTAAAGGCATAGTTTCTTGAACATTCTCTTACATATTTTCTTGCACATTTTTAGCTTTAGCATCTTGAGTGCTTTGCTCAATAGGTTCATCAGTGGGAACTACATTCTCCTAACTAGGCTATTCATTAAGGGCAGCCTAGAGTTGTAGGGTTTTAGCTTGAACAAATTTTTCCCATGACATGGGAGAAATATCCCTAAGTGATATTTCTATGAGTAATTTAATTAGGGCATGATCGGTGATAGAATTGTCCTTTCCCTTTTGGATTTCTTTAGCACTAATACATAGCATATTGTACAAGAAATTGGGAACATTTATTGGATGATTATGTCTTATACAATTGAGCAATTTAAAATGATGTGCATGTAAATATGAAAATATTCCTTCACATGTGAGGTACCTGATAATGTGCATGGCTAGCTTGTTGTATGGTGCTAGAAGAGGCGTTCTTTTGCAACATTGCTTGGTAATATCCAACTGAGGATTAGTTGGTATGACAAACTGAGCCCTGGCTGATCTTGCATCATGTGTATTAAGATAATGTTCTCCTATTTTTGGTAACCTAGTTACTTCTACTATTTGCTCCTCTATAGTAACCATTGTTAAAACCCATACAAAAGTTTCTCCTTCACCAAACATCCTTGTGAATTTTGTGGCTACTTCTTCATCAAATGTAATTAGACTTAAGAAATACCCTAACCAGCTGCATGCATTAAATCTCCTCACTACCTCTACATCTGAGAGAAAAATGGTATGCTCCATTGGTTCTCGTCACTACAATTGTCCACACATTTTTGCTTAATACTTTCACTATCTGCACTGCTTACACTATTTCCCCTTATGAATTCAAGCTTCTTTTTTTGTTGTTTTATAGACCCATTTTCACATTTCATTTGATGGGTAATTAATGTTATAATGATTTTTTATTATCAATAAAATGGCTTTAATGAGATTAAATCATGGATGTGTGTGAAAATCATCTAAAAATGGGATTTAGATCACTTGAAATTTAAATATAAGTCACATCACAGCTTGACAATAAGGAATCATTAAAGAATAAGGGGTACAACACCTAGACACTTGCGTACTTATGACAATTGAATTCCATCAATAAAGGAAATATGAAGATTTGGAGAAAAAAATCTTTACTAATAAATAGGGATGTCATTGGGTTTTAGTAACCTTCCCTGCCCCCTATGAAATATGGACAAGTGTCCACACTTTTCAGACTTAGTATAGGGTATAGAACTGGCATAGCATCACCATAATATAAAGAATGCAATATTAGATATAAGTAACAAAATCTACATACTATAAATGAACAATAATTTTAAAATATTATACCTATTAATTGATTGTTGCACATATTAAAAGGTGGCAGAAAATATGTCAGCAGTGATAGAATTCGTCAACAAACTTGCAATGTTTATTGAAAGCATTAGAAAATAATGACATGGAAGGTGGGTGGGTGGAAGGTAAAGAAATGAGATGAGGTGGATAAAGAAGAAATAAGAAAGTGAATGGAGAAATTTGGAACTTTATGTGGGTATAAAATATTTATTATGGGAATGCACAAAGAAATTAGTGTTGAAGAGCTGTAGATGGAAGGTTAACACCTTCGGCTGTAGGAAGAGTTACCTAGTTTGTATTTGAATTTGGCCATCAAAACTGCTGCAAGAAGTTCTCTTTTGTTTGGGGCTATTTATATAACTTGAGTCTATAACCATTGACTAATAATTTAAAATGCACTGTATCAATGGTAGTTATTTGGATAGCTTCATTTTCAAAGACATGGTTAATTTCATATGGACCCAACCATCTTGTCTATAGCTTGTCTGGCATATCTTTAAATCTGGAATCATATTGTAGTTCTCAATCACCAACTTGGAATTGTTTATTGCTAATGTGGGAGTCATGCCATTGTTTTCTTTGGTTCTATATAATTTCAGTATGTTCTAAAGCAACTTTGTGCATTTTGTCCAAAGAGTTAAGATGTAGAAGGTGTTCTCTCTATGCTTTGAGAAGTTCAGTGTTCAACTCCAGTGTAGTTCTTAAAGTTTTATGTTCAAATTCAATGGGGAGCATTGCTACTTTCACATATAGGACCTCAAATGGTGTAAACCCTGTATTAGTCTTCCATTTTGTTCTGTAGGCCCAAAAAACTTTTGTTAATTTGTTGTTCCAATCCCTTTGGTGTAAATGAACTATTTTTTTAGGATGTTCTCTATCTCCTGATTTGTGACTTTTTCTTGCCCATTAGCTTGAGGGTGATAAGGACTTGATTTTTTGTGCCTAATGTTATATTGTTTCATTAGTTCTAAGATTAGATTAGAAGTAAATTGTGCACCTAGGTCAATGAATAGTTCTTTGGTACACCATAGCAAGTAAAAAATTCTTCATACAAAAATTTTGCAACTTTGTGATCATGAGCATGCTTCATGGCTTTGACTTCAACCCATTTTTTTAGGTAATCAGTGCACACAAGGATATATGATCTCCCATTAGATGGAGGATCAGTTGGACCAATGAAGTCCATGCCCCATTTGTCAAATGGTGTTAACGCCATCTATGGGTTAAGAGGCATTTCTTATATTCTTGTTGGTCAGTCCATCCTTTGACACTTATTGCACTTTTGTGTATAGTTGGTTGCATCTTTGTGAAGTGTAGGCCAATACTAACTAGTTGTCAAGAATTTCAACGCTATTCTTTTTGCTGCAAAGTACTCTCCACATGGTTCATTATGACATTCATGTAGAATGTCATATGTCTCATCCTCTCTCACACATCTTCTCATAACTTGATCAAGTCCAGTGCAAAACAAGAGATTACCTATCCAAGAGAAATGGAAAATTTTCTCTACAAGCAACTTCTTTTCCTTCTAAGAAAAATGTTTAGGCATTTTATTAGCTACAATGTAGTTAGCAATGTCTGCATACCATGGAGTTTGAACAGCAATATGAAATAAATGCTCATTTAGAAATGCATCATCTACCAGAATAGTGTCATTCTCATTATGATGGATTCTTGATAAATAATCAGCTACTACATTGGCTCTTCTAGGCTTATCAATGATCGTTATATCAAATTCTTGCAACAATAGTAACCATTTGGCTAACCTGCCTATTATAGTAGGTTTGTTCATGGGATATTTAATTGTTGCATGATTAGTATGAGAAAATATGGGATAGCTAGTTATGTAATGCTAGAATTTGTTCAAGGCATAAAATACTACTAACAGTTCTTTTTTAATCATTCTGTAGTTTAATTCTAGTCCATGAAGGCTCTTGCTAATATAATATGTTGCATTTTCAAGATTTTGAGATTGTTGTCCTAGAACTGCACCTATGGTAGAGTTAGAAGCATGTGTGTGTGTGTGTGTGTGTGTGTGTGTGTGTGTGTGTGTGTGTGTGTGTGTGTGTGTGAAAAGGAAAATTCCAATTAGGGCCTTATAAAACTAGGGTTGTAGTGAGAATTTTCTTAAGCTGCAGGAAGGCTTCATTACATTTGGGTGTCCAACTAAATTCAGCTTCCTTTGTCAATAATTTATATAAGGGACTAGCTATTTTTTTGAAATCTCTTATGAAACGTTTATAATATCCAACATGACCTAGAAAAGATCTTACATCTTTCAATTTTGTAGGTATGGGCAATGTTTGAATTACCTCTTTCTTAGTTGGATCCACTTGTATTCCTATAACTGATATGAAATGACCAAGTACCACACCTTCCTGCATGAGCATGAAATATTTTTCACTATTAAGTTCCAAAATATATTCTTGACACCTTACCAAAGCTTTTTCAAGATTCATCATTGTTTCCTCAAAGGTTACTCCAAATGTCATGAAATCATCCATATATATTTCCATACAATCATGTGATATATTAGCAAAGATGCTAATAACAGCTTGTTGAAATGTTGCAAGAGCATTACATAGAGCAAATGGAAAAATAGAGTATGCAAAAGTATGCCATAGACATGTGAATGTGGTTTTTTCTTGATCTTTAGTAGCAATACTGATTTGAATATAACCACTATACCCATCTAGAAAAGAGAAATACTTCTTTCCAGCTAGAGTGTCTAGAACTTGATCTATAAATGGTAAAGGAAAGTGATCCTTTTTGGTGGCCTTGTTCAATTCTCTGTGATCTGCACAAATTCTCTATTTTCCTCCCTTTTTTGGCACTATGACCAAGGGTGACACACATCTACTATCAGATATAGGATAAATAAAACAACATCAAGCAATTTTTGCAATTCAATTTTAACTATTTCTCTAAGGCTTGGATTTATCCTCCTCTGGGGTTGACAAAGTGGTAGACACCCTTTATTGATGTATATCCTATGGGTGCACAATCTAGGACTCAACCCTTTCATATCACCATAGTCCCATGCAAAATCCTTTTCATCTTTTGAAGAAACTTTGTTAACTATTCTATTTGTGTGGATGTTAATTTGGGGTTGACATAGAGATTATGACCTATGGACAGCTCAATAGTATTGATAGACTCTATCATAGCAGCTTCAAAGATTGGACTTTCTTCTAATTCACATGGTAAGAGTGGATGGAGAATGTCAGGTTCTTTGAGCATAGTATAAATCTCATCACATTCCTCATATGTGATTAGTTCCAACATGAAACTTTTAGATACATCTTTTTCTACCACACAACTATTAGTAAGAATACTCTAAAGTACTGAATCTTCCTCCTACAACTTTAGAAAGGATTTTCTATGTAACATCATGAGTTGTGCTATAGAATTTAACTCTTCTTCTTCATCCCCTAAATTTGGCCAAACATGTGTGCTCAAATATGGTAATGGTTGTGCTGGAGGATATAAATCAAATTTCTTTGTTACTTGGCCATTGGATATGGTCATATTCCCTATCCTACAACTTATATTTGCATCAACTATAGCTAACCATGGTCGACCTAGGATGATAGGGTAACCAGATAGATTAACTTTGGGGGATAGAATCATGAAGTCTGTAGGATACTCTAGAGACTCTAAGGTTACAACTTAGTTTTCTATCATCCCATCAGGGGTGATAGTAGAACTATTTGCAAGTTGTAGAATTGTTGGAGTAGCCCTTAATCCTTCTATTTTTAACTTCTTCATAGTGTCCTTGGTCATGACATTTATAGTAGCACCAAGATCTATTAAAGCATTTTTAATAGACTAGCCATTTATACTCACATCCACAATTGGACTACCTAGATTAGAATATTTTGGGGTGATCAATTTTCCTAATATAATGTAAGCCAATTTTCTGACAACATGGACTATGGTGGGGTCATTTTTCTTCCTTCCAAGCTTCTTTAGGCAAGCATCTCTAATAGCTTTTCCATAGATTGGAACATCTTTAATAGCTTGGAATAGGGGTATTTGGACATGCATGTTCTTCAACTGATCAACAATATCAAAAGATTTTTCCTCTATTTGTATAAGTTTATTTCATATAAGCTTTTCTAGAAAAGGAGGTTCCACCACTAGTTGATCTTGGGTTGAGATAGTGGCATTGGTAGGCTCAACCTCTTTAGAGACTGGGGGTTCTAATGCTATAGGAGTATCTGGTATTTCAGTTATAAGAGGTGGTTTAGGCACTGGTAAAGTTGTACCAGATCTCATATGTATATCTGCAACACTCAAAGCACAATTAGGTTATTGTTGAGCATCAGTAATATACATGGGTCGTTGTAGCTATTGGCTATTTAGATTTGGTTGGGGTTGTGCAGGTAACTGTGTTTTCTTTTGAGGTCCAGGATTTGTAGGTGGTGGCATTAGAGTAGGTTGTTGAACTGGGGGTGGTAATTGTGTAGTATAGGTATTTTGGTTAGGCCACTATTGAGGTCTCCTCTATTGGTTTGTAGACAACCAATTCCCTTGGGGTGGTTTCCATTGGTTCTACTGGTTTTTCCAGTAGTTCTATTTTTTTTCCATTGGTTTTTTTGTTGGTTGGGCCAGGATGGTTGGGAATTCTATGGCCATTAGGATTGTTACTAATTTTTTTGCCTAGTATTATTCCAATTAGGTTGATGATATTGCGGAGGACCTTGGGGATTATAGTTTTTCCATTGATTACCATATGAATTTGAATTTTGCAAAGGGTCCTAAGGTATACCTTGATGTTGGGCCCATGGCTAGTGTTGAGAAACAAAAAATACTTTCTCATCATCTCCATCTATCTTGAGGTACTTAGTTGGAAGATGTTGGTTCTCCATACTTGCAACTAGTTTTCATTAGCAATCCTTCTTTTGCTTCTGATAGTGAGGATAGTATTTAGCTATTTGTAACTCAGCTTCTACATACTTCTTCTTTGTAGTCATTTTGTCAAGATGTGTAGCGACATTATTTATAATGTCCTACTTGAAATTTGACAATAGGTTAGATATCTCGAGCTTTGAAATATCTTAGCTGATTTCTTTAGTGACTGTGGAATGAGGTCCTCAACCTTTCTTCATAGTTGACCTTGAATAGTTTTGACAAATCTTCTTGAGATCATTCTAGGAAGCTTGATATACATCACCACTAGCTATTAGGTCTAGTTCTTCTAGACAATTATCATTCACACCTCTCAGAAAGACTAGCTTTTGTGAATCCTCAGACAACACATGTTGAGGGTTCTTCTACAGTGTATACAAGAAATGTGAAACATATTCTTCCAATGTTTCTTCCTCCTTTTGTGATATCCTAAAGACATCATCAACTCTTGAACTAGATGCTTTGCAATACTCTATATTTATCCAAAAATGGATTTTTCATTTCATCCCAAGTTCCTACTGCATTGGCTCCTAAGCCCATGAACCATCATAGAGCTAACTCTTTCAATGTTGCTGGAAATAATTTGAGCTTATGGGCATTAGTGTTGTAGTCAAAACAACAACAAAGTATGTCAAATTCAAACAAGAAAGTATCAAGATCTTCAGTTGCAAGGCAATAGAACTTTGGAAGAGCAGTTGTAAGTATATTCTTGAGATTATTAGTATTTATGAGGCTTGGGAGAGGACATGGAAAAGTAGGTTGTGCCATTACTGGAGGTATTAGATTATAAGGTTGTTTCTGAAAAGGAACATTGGGTACTAGATTATCAACAACTGGTGGATTTAAAGAAGTATTATCAAGGAAACTAGCCAAAATTTTAGTAAAAGGTTGAAGACCACTTGTATCTATAGGTTCTGCTCTTGAGGATGATTATGTAGGTAAAATAGGGCTTGGATCTTCAAAAGGCAACTCAGCCTCTTCTTCTTCAATTTCTTCATTCAAATTAATAGACTCATTCTCATGGAATAAATCTACCATATTCATCTCATCGTCTTCCTCTTTAATGCATGCAATTGAATTCTTCACATTGGTGAAGAAATCTTTAAAACTAAATTTTTTTAAAAACTTAATCTAAGAACTACAACTCAAGAATGCTCCTAGCTTGACACCATCTCGGCAATGGTGCCAAAAATGGTCCGCCTCATAATAGGTGTATAATAATCATGCTCAAGGTCATGCTTAGGAATAGTGTATTCAATCTAAGGATTATTTTTCCCACTATGAGGTGCATTTAATCTTGTCAAACTAGGGACATATACTTGGAATGGTCAACTCAGTATGTGCACTAGGTCTCTTAATGAGTCATTATGTTTATGCTATAGGAAAGTAATATGCAAGGAAAAGAACCTACACTAGTGATGTAGGAAACTAACACACTTAACTCTTTACTAAAATGAATACTAGAAATGCAATTAAATGCTAACATATATTCCAACTCGGTTCATCTACTATAATTGTTCTCACAGATGCTGTAGGAACATTCACAAAGTATGATGCTACAGGAAGAAACTTATAACTTCTACCTGCAATACTAAAAATGCTTGAAAACAAATCTATATTGCTGTAATCTAATCCACCTCCCAAGTGGGCCCCCTTGGTTGGCTTCTACTAATCTACTAATACAGGATATAAGTCAAAAACTATTTCATTACATTTTAGAAATTCATTACATGGGAATAATTTAGAAATTCATTAGATGGGAACAATACATAGAATTGTAAAAAAACAACTCACTACAAGAGTTAATAGTTTGTGTTCATAAAAAATTTTCTTCTTACCCCTAACACAATTGGTTTGATCCCTATAAATAGAAGATCCACACTTATTCTGAAATAGAAAAGCAAACAAACTAGCTATAAATCTGTAGGAGAAAAAGAAGGAAAGATAATAGCTCAAGGTGGGAATAATAAAGTCTGGACAACTGCTTCGACATAATAATAAATGCAAAGAATCTAGTAAGTCTTCATAGCTCCTCCATACTCGTAGTTGTGTCCTTTGTACCATTATAATTTTTTCCATCATGGCTAAACCTCAATGTCTTTCTCCTTGAATGCTATTAGTTGTCTTCAACGTTGATCTTTGAATTCTTCCAATCATCTTCAGCTTCATTGCTAACAGGTTAGATATAATATAGAGATATTTGCAAATAAGCATTATCAAATTAAATTCAAATATAAGAACACACATTCTGATGGTTATATGAAATACTGCATGATATATATAATATTGGCAAAAGATGACATACTATCTACCCATAGGTTAATCATAGGTTTAGGTAAACATAAGTTCACAAATGTCTTGATGAAAATAAAATAGAGTGTTCAAAAAAGTGTTTAAAACTATCATAAAATAGAGGAAATAATTAGCCTCATCAATTCTTCTCACTATTCTAACATTTTCTCCTACTTGTGTGATCGAATCATTCCTAAAAACCTTACACGTAATGAAAAATGCCAACTTATTTGTAATGCCTCTCATTACACCCCCATCTCTAGTGACTTAAATAGGAAGGGCTTATATGGAATGCTCCTTAGGTGTTTGGAGATAGATGAGTCTAAAAAGGCATTAGCTAAAGTCCACGATGGAATTTGTGGGTCACACTCTAATGGCCCTGAACTTGCTCAAAAATTTCTTAGGGCAGGTTACTATTGACCAACTATGTAGGAAAGTGCTATCAGATATGCTAAGTCATGTAAAAAATATCAATTACATGGAAACTTGATTCATGCTATGAGATGTGATCTCATTCCTTCCATCACACATTGGAATTTCCAAAAATGATCCTTTGATCTAGTTGGTAAGATCCATCCCAGCTCATCTAGTGGACATAAGTTTATAGTCACAACTACTAAGTATATTACAAAATGGGTCAAATTTGTTCTAATGTCTATTACAATAGGCAAACATGTTGCCCTATTCATAGTGAATCACATCATTTTCCACTATGGTATTCCTTCTTCCATAGTTATAATGGAGGGAAGTTTAAAAATAAGGACCTAAGGCGACTTTGTCAATAGTTTAAAATTAAACAACATTGGTCTTCAATATATTACCCCCAAGGAAATGGCCAAGCTAAGGCCTAGAACAAAACATTGCTGAAGATTTTACATAGGATAGTTCACAAGCTAGGAAGGGACTAGGACTTACAAATTAATCTAGCACTATGGGCTTATAGAATCACCATATAGAGTCCCGCTAGGGCTATGACCTTTTCCTTAGTCTATGGTTCTGAAGTTATCCTCCCACTAGAAGTTGAGATTCCCTCTCTAGGAGTCTCTTTGCATGGATTAATCACTGATGAGTACCATAGGGCTATGAGAATCCATAAACTTGAAGCTCTTGAGGAGTCTCAAAAATTTTCCTTTGACCACATATGAACTTATCAAAAGAGGATGTCCACCAGCTATAATAAGAAAGGTTCATCCCCATGAATTCCAAGTGGGTGAGCTTGTTCTTTGAGAGAACCCCAAGAACCAACAGAACAAAGAAAAGAAGGGTAAATTCAATCCTAATTGCTTGGGTCCATACATTGTCACTTTTTCATTTGGATTTGAGTCTTATCATCTTTCTACACCTAAGGAAGAACAACTCTTTGAGCCTACCAACATTCTCCACTAGAAGAAGTTATATGCCTAAGGCTCTTATGGCTCACCTATTTGTGAAAAAATCATATATTATGTTGAAAAATCTTTAAAAATGTAAAATTTCCTAAAAAAATGATCATCCTAGTGAAAACCTAGCAATATGCTATTTGATGTATCACCAAAAAAATCAAAAATATGATTTTTTTTATGAAAGGTCCCGAAAAACAATTGACAAGTGGTGAAAACTTGGAAATAAGAACTACTTGAGACCCATGCACCTATGTCTATCAGTCCTTCTTTGTAGTCATTCACTTCACTTTTTCTTTCCTAGCTTGGAATCAACTATTTTCTAGGTTTAGGGAGCATAATTGTTTAGCTTATCTGGGTCTCTTTGTACATTGGTAATTCTTTGGCAAACTTGTCTAATAGTATTTCTCAACACTTCCCCTTAACATTAAGTGTTTCTCAACTCTTTTCATATAACTTAATTATAGTCTAGGATATTGCAATATTTCTCACTATTAGATACAAGTCGTAAAGAGATGGTCATGAGACTTACACATATGTACTTGAACATTAAACATTTTGAGAGTTGATTGACAATACTTTCTTTGTATGTTATCTATGATTTTAAAACAAAAATTGAGTGTTCCCTCCCTAATAGTCTCTCGAGCATTTCATGGACTACAAAACTAGAGGCATGGAGCATGTTTATCTTGATTTCTTCTTGTGGGTATACTTTGTTGATCTAAAGTGTTATGAGCATTCACGCTTGTCCTACTTGACATTTTGGGTAGATAGTGTATCATCCTTGTTTGTCTTTGCAAGATGTCACTCAGGGGTTATCCTAGTGTTTATGCCTTGATATGGGTGTAAAATTGTAATATCAAACTTAAAAAATCTTACTACATTAGTCATCTTGACTTATATGTCTTTGTTGCTTAGGTTGGGTTCCCACATACCTACTTGATATAGATCATATTCATATTCTCATAGTTATACTAGTGAGCATTTTATGATTTTTTGATGTCCCTGATAAATATCGATGATGGAATTAGAGTCTCAAAGTTATGTGTCCCTTGTGATTAAATATTTTTGCATACTAGTTTCATTTTAAGGATCATTCTACCTTAGTCTTGCATCTTGCATATGAAGAGAGCTCTCTCTTCATCTTTTACAGACATGTCAGCTAACTATGTTTATCTTTTCCCACTCCCTCTTAGCCATATCTTTCACTCCTTATTGATCATGTCTACTCAATGATTCTTCTATTCATGTCATCACAAGGGTTTAGTCTCATCATCATATTTAATCCATCCGAGTATAACATCTTCAAAATAGGAGTCTACATCATAATATGAGAGTTTAAAACATGTATGAGAGAGATACATACACAAGCATATAAATAGAAAATATGATCATACATGACAACATCACATGGAAACATAAGAACAAATTCTGAAACATTCATAACATGAGCAATAAAAGAGACATGTACACAATGTAATCAATCAAATCTAGTATCTCGTATATATCATAATGAGTTAAGTACATATACAATGTGAGATCCAAAATCTGGATAGTTGTCTCAAAAATATACATCATCAAATGTGTCATAAGGACATCAGCCTAGACCTATCCCTAGACCTAAGAGTAACTCCTTCCCTCATGACTAAGACATGACTTAGGGGGAGGTGCACATGTCCTAGTTGGATGCTAATCAGATCTATCTTCTCTCTCTGAGTAGAGAGACACTTAGTATCCCATTAGAACTGTAGCTATATAGACACCATGGTAGTATGGTGCTTTGGTTCCCTATCTCTCTACCTCTTATTGAGAGTTCACTAGATCCTCATGCAAAGACCTCTCCCACCTATTAGCCTTTTCCCTTGCATTAATTAGTTGTTGGTCCCTAACTGCAATGGTAATCCTTAGTTGTTGTACCTTCACCTGTAGAGCCCAGATTCAAAACTTGTGGATCCTCCCCATCTCCCCTAATAGGTTCCTCTCACCTTAGTTCTGCCCTCACCATCCTCCAACATCTAACTAGCCTCTCTTCCTCCTTAGTCTCCTTAGTCTCCTACTCCTCCTCGTCAGCCTCCTCCATCTCAGCCTAACTCTTAGAATGTGTCTGACTACCTAATGCTCCTCTAAAGTTGCTCCCTAATTCCCTCCTCTGACACTTCTCCCTCCACCATCTCCATTGTCTCTACTATCTCCTCCCTATCCCACATTGTGATGTAACACATTAGGTATCTTAAAATTATGGAAGGGGTGCCTCTACATCTCATACACATATGTTAACTCTACTCCTACATATGCAACATCGGGGAGATAATCCCACAACTTCTGCTATAGAACCACACTATACTGTAGAGCTACCTAGTAATCTAACATAGGGAGCCCAAGGTTATCCTCATCCCTAAATGGGGCATAAATAGTAGTCTCTATAGACAACACCTACCACTACCCAAACTACCTCCATACATAGTTGATCAAAAAATACTCTACAATCTTAGAATGTTTTTCGAGCAGTGGTTTGCTACAAAACATGTATCCTAGCTCATCATTGACATCCACCCATCTTCCACATTTCCTGTATGGCCTCCACTAAAAATTGGAGAGCCCATCAAATAACCATCGATAGTATGTCACATCCCTAATGTGAGGCTAGGAGATGAAACTAGTGCGTCTATAGATGAAAGGATATCTCCTTTCTCATAGTTGTACGCATGGTCAGACCACCACTATATGCTCCCATGCTTAGATCTAGGTCAGCACTAAACCATAGGCCCATATCCTCCCCCCACAGTACATGATCTCATGTATCTACTGATAAATATTTGCAAGGATAGTCGGTCCCCATGCCATATGCCTCACTTGTCCAACTAGATCCAATACTAATCTGCCCCAGTCTAAAGTGAAGCCCTTCTAGCTCTTGTCTATCACTAGAGCTTGAGCAACCAAAGAACATACAAGATAGGCTATAAGATATTGAGCCCCATAATCCTCTATCAACTGCTCCCACCTCAAGTGTCTATGTAGGATGGGCACATCCTTAAAAACATCATATAATGTTGCCCTCCCCTTTATTAGAGTCTAATCATAATACACATGTGACATGCCAAAGCTCATGTCAGCACTCATAATATGAAAACCATGAACCAAATGCAAAAACCTCAAAGCATATCTACTTGCTTGATCCCCATGACATAGTACCCAAAGGATGTGATACACATCCTCTAGTGTGATCATGGCCTCTTCAGTGGGAAAATTAAAAGTGTTATGCTCAATGTGTCACCACTCTACAAATGGTGTGAGTAGGTTTTGGTTCACCTAAATATGGGACATTTGTAACAACCAACTAAAACCCATGATAACAAGCATCACTCTATCATCATCATCTAGATAACACACTACTCGCAACTCCACCACCTTGGGGATCTGATGATCAATGTAGGATATACTATCTAAATAACCAAAATAATGGGCAAAGTGCATCATTACCAACCATGATGGATCTAAATATCTGAGGAAATGAGAAATCAAAATCAACATCACTAAATCTTTCTATATATTTTTGTGATAATTTCTATATTTATGGTTGATCTAGTATTGTGCGATACTTTGCATTATATGCGTGCAACACTTTTTGCTTGTGTGATACTTTACATTGTATCACATGACTAATGTGTACTCATATGATACTTCCCCAAATAGTCATGTGATATTTTTTCATTGTTGGAAGTATCATATGATAGTTTCCATAACATGCAAGTGATACATTTAAAGTATTGCACTACCAAAACTATTTAAAAATGAGTACAACATGCCAAAAACATGCAAAAATGACTAAATTGCTCAAAAATATTGATGACTTACTAGGGCACCATACTGTGGAGGCTAGTTATGTAACTGAGTGCACTCAAATTTATGCTTGTATGTCAAAATCCCTACTTGATTCATAGCTATATCTCTCGTAATACTCAAAAACTCTCAAACTCAAAAAAGACAAATGAATTGAAAATGTCACTTGGATCCCTTATATAGTCTTTTGACCCAATTTTGACCTAAATTTTTAAGTCCTCATAACTGTGCAAAAATTGCACCACTAGCTAATTTTGATGTCTTGGATCTATTTTGGGGATCAAAATCAAAATTTTGAGTTTATCTTGCTCGTCAAAACCATGTTTTAAAATTTCTTCCTTATTCTATGCAGTTGTTTGACCTTGTGAGGCCTAATCTTTGAGTCTTGTTGGGGCACCAACATTTCTTCATTTCTACACTCCTTAATTCATTTCATTTTTCTTCCATATCATTGTTCTAGTTGAGTTGACCTAGTTTTCAAACTTTATCCTTCTTGGTCAACTTTAGTTAAGCTAAGGCATTCTATCACTTCTTTAGTGGTCACTCTTGGTGTTAATCATTTATCTATCATCATGGATCTTTCTTTACCTCGATTTAATCATTTCTTGCTCATTTTTTGCATCCCCTTTACCTCATTTTGATTTCGATTCGAGGGGGTAGGAATATTCTATCAGTACTGTAAATTAACCCCTTCTTAGTATTTTGGCTAAATTATTTAATTATTTGCCTAGATCAATTTTTTAAAAATAAATTTATTTGATTTTATCCTATATTTTGACCACTATATCCTAAGTTCATATTTAATTCAAAGGAACATGTCCCCCTTTTACTAAATAAAAGACCCATTTCACCCCCTTATCCTAAGCTACACACATTAAGTATTTTCCCCAATTTAAAAATTAAATAAAAGACTTTTTGTCTCACATGTAGATGCAAAAGTCAACTCTTTCTTATTTATGGAAATGATCTTACACATAGATCATGCAAAAATTCAACCCCCACCCTTGATCATGTGCCTCTAAATCTTGATCTCTATTTTTTTTACATCTTTACAAAGGAGAGCTCTCTCCTCATCTAAGAATCCAAATTTGAATTATTGTTATGCTGCAGGTTTTTCTATAGGTTTCTTGGAGTATTTGTGGAGAATTTATATACTCTCTTTCATTCTTATATAAACATACTAGCTTAGTTCCATCATGTATTAGATTAGTTTCTATTGTGTGCTAAAATAGCTCACATAGTTTAATTAGAAGGATTTATAACACTCTCATGTTGCTAGTTTAGTTGCATTCTTTACATATCATTTAGCTAGTTGCATTGTTGCATTGCATTCCATGGATATTCTTGGACACTATCATTCTTTATCTTGTCTTATAATGTATCATTTCATGGTTTATTTGCAAGGGGATGCATTTCTTAGGCTTAGCTGAGAGCCATCCTATTGCTCATTGTATCCCTTTGCACTCCATGATTGGGGATCCCTAGGCCACCATCCAAGCTTCTCAATCTATGGGATACCTTGGATAGAACGGTTTAAAGAAATGCACAATCTAAGATTATAGATTCTTCTATTTGAACTAGCATAACTTCTTGTATAAGTTCTACCTCAACTAGTACCCTCTCCATTGTATCACTTAGTAGAATATACTCAATTTTTTGTTAATCCTCTCATTCCTTTTTGCTACCTTCATCAATATTCTCTATGAAATCATCAACCTTTACATTTGTAGATTCCAAAAAAAAATTGTCAAAAGATTTAGACATATGTATGCTCTACTCTTGGTAGAGTATCCCAAAAAGATACCTTCATTTCTCTAAGGCTCAAACTTTCCTTTGTATTCATCTCTCTTGGTGTATCACTTGCTTCTACATACCTTGAAGTAATTGAGAGATGGTGTGTGGCCAAACTATAGTTCATAGGGATTCTTCTTTGTCCCCTTGTTTATTTGTACCTAGTTCAAGAGTATATTTCTATGCTTGCAATCTCTCTCCAATAGATCTGTACAATATTGTTTTGAATCATTAATGGTCTGGCACATTCTATGTTTTTATGTTTCTTATTTCAAAAACACTATTCTGTGGTGGTGTCCTGGGAGCTAACATTTTCCTTTTGATTTAATCCTCCTCATAGTAGCTTTCAAATTATTGTGAGGTGAACTCACCTCCCTAATCTATTCTTGAGCACTTTTGTCCTCTACTAGTCTCTCTATCCACCTTTTCCTTGTACAATTTGAACATGTGAAAGGATTCTAACTTGCCTTTAAGAAAAATAGTCCACAAAATTCAAGAAAAATCATCAATGAATATCATAAATTATATGTCACCAAATACACTCTTTGTCCTCATAGGTCCATACAAGCTAGAATGAACTAGATCTAATGCATGTTCTGACATGAATGACTTGCTATAAAAATTTGAACTTTTCATCTTTCCTAATTTACAATAATTACACATAACATTTTCAGGTTTAGCAATAGGGGTAAACCCCTTACACAATTATTCCTTCCTACTTTTATAATGCTTCCAAATTTTACATGACATAACCAACTATTATCATTTCTAGCTACCATGCAAGTCTTTCTAGAGTTGTTGAGGTAGAAAAGTTTACCTCTTCTTTATTCTCATGTAGCCAATAGCTTGGTTGTCTTGTCAAATATTTTACAAGACCTTTTGTTAAATTATAACTTGTAGAATTTTTCCATTATCCAAGCCACACTCAATACGTTGTATTTCAATCCTTGCACTAGATACACATCTTCACAATTAGTGGATTAATTTAGGGCTATAGTACCTATCACCATGCATGGTGATTTGTTTCCAAACTTTACCACTCTTCCAATATAGGCCTTGACCTCATGGTACTTGCACCTATCACCTAACATGTGATGTGAGCAACCACTATTTATTATCCAGTTTTTGTAGATATTGGTACTTATTATCAGAGCTCTCTCCACCCTTTCTTCTATGATAGCAATGAAGGATACTGCATTCTCATCATCTTCTTTTTCGGTGGTTGACTCTTCATCAAGCACACCTTATTCATAAATGTAACACTACTTCTCTTTTTCCTTTGACCACTTCTTGATAGAACCTTTCTAGTTTTTGTTTTCTCTCTAGTAATTGGTCTTTTTCCTGACTAGTTATGGACATTAAGTAGCATAATGTCCTATCTTTTTTAAGTTAAATAATTTTAAATGAAACTTACCCTATACTTCCCTTTACCTCTAACCATTCTTTTTGCAAGTAGATCCTTCATCTCTTCTTGTTTGGCTTCTTTGGTATATTGGCTCTCTAGCTCCTTTATATATCTAGATGAGCTTGGTTGTCCTCTTTCTCTTGGCACTACAACTGGTGAAATTGAGGCCTTGAATTTAGTTTTGACCTTAGCTAGTTTATTGTTATCAAAGTTTCTAAGTAAAAACATAGTAAACTTTCCTATCAATGTGTTGAGAGATACCTCCATCTTGTCTTTGGTTCTTAGATCTTAGATGGATGATATCCTTATGGAATACTTGGGTAATAGAGTTCTTAGTATCTTTCTCACATCCTCATCTTCTTATATTAATCTACCAAATACTCTAATGGATAGCATGATGTCCTTTACTTGCTATACATAGGCTTTGATCTCTTCTCCTTCTTCCATTCTAATGTCATCAAAATTTCCTGCTAGGCTTTCAAATTTAGCTCTCATGACATTCTTGTCTCCACCATGGATGACCTTTATCTTCTCCCACATTTTGTAGGATGTCTCCAGTTCCTCTGCATCTTAATATTCAAATTATGATAAGGTGCTTGCTAGAGCATCCATTGTGGTCATGTGTATCTCCTTCTCCTTTATCTATTCAACACTGAGTTAGTCAGCTAATTTAACATATTTTACCTCTAAATGGGTCCAAAAAACATGTCCAAGATTCTTTAGATGGAACTACATCTTTCTGCACCATGATCTATAGTTTTCCCTAAAGAACTTTGATGCATCTCTTTTAAACATATTGATCTTTTCCTAGAGCTATTAAACTCTTGTCTCTTTGAGGACCTAGGCTTTGATACCAATTATTGGTCCCACCCATGGGTCAGTATACTAGGAGGGGGTTGAATTAGTATACTCACAATGCACAAATTTTTACTTCAAATCACACTCACTACTTTTGTATAGGTTAGTGCATGTAAAGATCACATCACTCAACTAGTCAAGGTTAAGAAAATACACATCACATGAAAATATAAATATTCAACATAGTATTTATCTATGGAAACCGAACTTGAGTTGATCCTTACAAGAATTCACTCTTTTGAAGCGTGCTCAGTCAAGAGCTTATCCTTGTTATAATATTACAATAACACTATGAGTTTCCATCCTATTAGGGGATTTGACTAAGACTTGTTAAGATATTTCTCTATTAGGAGAATCCTGGATAAATATCTTTGAAGCACAATTTAATGTATCACCTTGTTAAGGGGTTTATACAAAGAACTTGTTAGGATCCACCCTCGATGGGATTTGGTGTTGTATAGATAAGTAAAAAAATAGAAAATGACCTATTTGTTTAGCAACTAAAATCAGCTTGGTTTAGATCCTTCTTCTAATTTCTTGATGAGTCTTAGAGTTTTGTTTTACCTTCTTTGGGATCTATAACTTCAATCTTTGGTCACTTGGGTGGTTTACTCTCTTATCTTGAGCACACGATACTCTTTGCACTATTTTGAGGTCACTCTCCTATTTCTAGCACAATCACTACCTTGAAGATGATCTATCCCTAATCACTCTTCTTTATTTTATGAGATTCTACTTTAGCTTGGCACTTCTAGCTCTTATGATATTCACTTGGAAATCTAACCTTCATCCTTTCAAATTCATTTTCTTTTATACTCCTCATTTTTCTTTACTCGAAAGTTTTGATCTAAGAATTCAAAATTTGAATTCCCTCCCTATTACTAACTCAGCCACCCATTATAGTGGTGTGATTAGAAATAGTTCAACTTTAATTTCTTTTGATAGTTTCATGGTTATTTCTCCCATCATCATTAAATTTGATGTTGATTGCGCTCTTAACCCTCTACACGAGCAGGTTATCATGGGTGTCATGCTTTTTGCTCAACATGTTTAATCATCTTGCTATTTTTTTTTTTGTTTCTACCACCTGTCTTTCTTTTGATTGCATGTAATTCACTTAGCCTAATTTTATAAATGTATTACCTTTTTCATTTATTTCATTGGGATTGTCATCTTTCCTAATTTCTCTTAAGTCTTAGGGTTAGATGTTGGCATGCCTTACTAGTTGTGTATATTTATTGGTCATAATCCCTTCACTTGTGTTGCCAACAATGACAAAACCTTTGGTGAATATGTATATTGATCTATCTGCTATATTTTATTTAACACTTAGGCCAACACACTCAAGATGTGGATTGATTATCAACTCAATAAGATTGCCATAAAAAAATCAATACCAATTGCCTAGGATTGATTATTTGTTTGATCAAAAGAAAGGGGCCAAAAAAATTCTAGGATTGATTTCAAATTAAGGTATCATCAACTTAGGATAAAAGAAGTAGATATTCACCAAATAAAAAATCATACTTGATACAACCACTATAAATCCATAGTAGTACCATTCAGGCTAACAACTACACCTTTAGTATGAGCCTAATAAATGGAGTCTTTAGGACATATTTTGATAGAATTTTTATAGTTTTTTTAGGATGATATACATATGTACTCTAAAATTATTGATGAACAGAAGAAATACCTAAGGAAAGTACTTTTATTTCTTAAATAGAACCAAATTTATGCAAATTTTGAAAAAAGTAAATTTTTCTAGACTACACTTAAGTACTTGGGACATGTATTTTATTGCAAATGAATTTTAGTGGATCTAAAAAAGTACAAGAAATAGTATATTGGTCAAATCACACTAATGTCTCAAAAGTAAGGAGTTTCATGGGACTAGTTGGGTATTATAGAAGATTTTTCATGTGGTTCTAAAAAAATTCTTACCCAATTGTCACTTCAAAGAAAAGGGAAGAAGTTTATTTGGTCAATTGTGAAGAAGCATTTCAATGCCTTCAACAAAATCTGACCAGCACCCTAATTTTGGTAGTACCTAATCCATAAAGGAATGTGTAATATATATGGATGCTTCCTTGGAAGGCATGGGGGTAGTATAATTAATGAAGGAAGGTTGAATGATCACTTACAAAGTCTAGAAACCTTAATGATCATGAACTCAACTATCCCACTAATGACTTCTAACTTATGGTAATAGCTCATGCTTTGATGATATGGAGAAATTTTCTCCTTGGGCATAATTTTTAGTTACATCTTGATCACATGAGTATCCAATATGTCTTCACTAAACCCAATCTTAATGATGTACAATGAAGATGGATGGAGTTTTTGTATGAGTATGAATTCAATGTTAGAGATATACGGGGTAAAGAAAATGTAGTGGCATATGCTCTTAGTAAAGAATAAATTAAGTATCATCCCTTATCCTTAATTTTGTTCTATGAAATTAGGTCATTTGGACACTTTCTTCTAATAGGTGGTATTAGGAAGTCAAGATAGTAATTGATTCAAGAGTAAACCTTGAAGGGAAATACACTAGCTACTTTATGGAACAAGATGATATTTTGAGAAATGAACAAAAGATATATGTCCTAGAGGAAATAAAGAGGTTAATTCTATTAGAGGCACCTTGATAACCCTACTCAACTCACCTAGGAGTTAAGAAGTTGTAGAAGAGGGATATAGTAATTTTGTAGCTAGATGTTTGGAGTGTTAAAGGGTGAAAGAAGAGAACCAACATCGGGACGCCTCCTACATAGTCACACTATACTATAATGGAAATAGGATATAGTATCAATGGACTTCATAGTTATATTACCTTTGATAGCCTAGAGATATTTTGTTATCTTGGTGAGTGTGGATATGCTAACTAAGGCAGCTTATTTCTCCCCTATTCAGTCTTCTTACACAACCAATATTGTAGCCAAGAAATTCATTATGGATGTAGTTATAATTCATGGATACCCAAGAAGATCATATCAAATAGGGGTCCAATATTCACCTTATATCTATAGAATTCACTATAATAGCCTCTAGGTAAATTTAAAAAATTAGTTTATTCTATCATGCTGAGACTAACAGATAGATAGAGAGGGTGAGTGATGTAGAGGGTCTAGGGTTCTAATACTTCTCTTCTCTTAGTTAGAGGTTGGCCCTTTGAACCATCCAATGGTCCCTTACTTCTATGTCCTCTCCACAAAACTTAGTCTCCAAGACCCTTAGTTCAATTTTCCTCCTAGGTATAGTTGGGTTGATGCAAGAACAAAAACCAACTTATTTTAGGAACTAGTCCTACTAGGTCTTGCTTACCTTGCTTCTTCCCCTAGATCTCCAAACCTTTTCTTAGGATCTTTCCCACACACATATTAGGTCCTTATTAGTGTTTTTATTACCTTACATATCCCTTTTAGTCATTTTAAACACTTATGGTCATTTAATCAATTTTTTTTCTGGCTACCCATATGTAGGCCGTTAGGCCTATTTTGGATCAGGTATGTTTTCATTGTTTTTGTCAAATCCTACCAATTCTTCCACATATCCCTATGGAAGACCATATTATTCTTAAATATATCACTTATTAATTTAATAATCCCAAATTATAGAGCTTCAAGTCACTCACAATCCTAATTGCTCTCAAGCCCTAGTTCCTAGGCTATATTTTAGGCCTCTGAACTAGTCACATCAAAAAGTATCCAATAAGCCTTCAAAATTCATCAAAAAATCCTAAAACTATTCAATCATCTAAGAGGAATCACTAGGGATCCCAACCATGCCTTTGAGTTGGTCATTTTAGATCATGGGTGCACTCTTCGAAAACATCTTCTCACTATCCTAGCTCACCAACTCCAAGCAATCAGCCTAGGGCATCACTCCAAAACTAGGAGGTCAATTGCAAGAGCAAAAAGGGAAAAAAATCACTATGTATAAGTCCTAATCTACCATTCCACAGGGTTCAATGCATTTTCAACTATGGATGATTAGGTTAGGGCCATTTTAGTTCCTACAACTCTACAAATGGAAATTGTAGACACAATCTCCTAAAATGTAGTGTAACTCCTCAATCCCTTGACTTGGAACCAAAATTAAATATAAAAAAGAAAGATTAGAAAAAACTCTACATTTCCATGGAGTTGGATTATATGGTCCAATCCATATACAGCTGTACAAGAGTACAAAAACATAGTACATGTTGGGAATAACTCAAAAAATGTCTATATAGATTTCTCACATGTATGATCTATAAATGAACTTCATTCTAACCTCCAAAAATATTCGTCCCATGCTCAAATACCCAAGCATGCATGGTTACAACTTCCCATTTCTTCATTTTCAAATTTCTTGCAAAAGTTTCTTGAGCAACTTTTGAAAGTTGTCAGCAACTTTTTTCATTTCTTTCTATTTGAGTGTTTTAGGAAAGTGAGTGTTCCTAGAACTATCCTAGGACACTAGTTACGACCCTATAGGAGACTATGTGCCCTAGTTTCTCAAACTTAACAACTTTTGGCCCACTTGACAATATTTTGACTCTATGAGGAACTTTTACCCTTACAAACAAATTAAGACAAGTTTGGATCCAAAAACCACTATATCTTATTAGACTCACACACAAACTCTTGATTAACCCTAAATGACATCTAAATTAATCATCAACCAAAAAAGGAGGTACTCTACACCAGTGAGCTAGGTACTAGAAGATATTCTTAGGATTTATATTATGGATTAGAAAAGCCACTAAGGGGACTAATTATATCTTGTAGATTTTTCCTATAATAATAACTTTCAAAGTTTCATTGGAATGATACCTTTCCAAGCCTTATTTAGTCATCCTTTGCATACTCTATTGAGTTGGAATCACTTAGAGGAAAGGGTGGTTTTTGGGAGAGATATGATTTAGGATATGGAGGGACAAGTGGCAAGAAACATGGAACACTTAGTGACAATGCAAGACAAGAAAATGAAATATGAAAATGTTGATAAAGTTGAAAATGTTGATAAAGTTGATAAAATGTCATGGAAGATTCTGATCAAATATAGGAAAGGGTTTAAGTTGACACCACAATTTGTTGGATCATTTGAGATCCTAGAGAGGATTGGGCATGTTACTTATTGATGTTCCTTGCTACCTAGCCTCACTCATATACATAATGTTTTTCATATATATGTTCCTAGAGAGTATATCGATGATGTTTCTCATGTTTTTTATTGACATTAATTATAATTCGCAAATGAGAAAATCACTTTGGAGCCACTATTTATACTCCAATAGAGGTCCCTACACCTTAGGGCTTTACAATGGAGTAGGTTAGGGTCTAGTGGGATCTGAAAGATAATTCCTCTACTACTTGGGATGATGCTAGTATCTTTTTGTTTTTAGGCTTTCAAGATAAATTCCAATCCTAGGGGGGAGGATGTGATGCCACCCTAGTGCTTGAGTAAATATCCATTTTGTGACACTTGATTTTAGTGCATATGTTTTGTTCTTATGATAGGAGTTAGATAATGTTTTAAAATTTGATTTTATTGATCTATACTTCTTGAAGTATACATATATGTTTTCACCATTGAGTTAATAGATCTTCCTTCATGTTATGGATTATGGTTTTCTAGACTAACCCTACTAACCCATCAAATGCCTATATCAATATTTGATGTGTCTTCTATATTATTATTGTTGTAATTGTATATGTATATGTATATGTATGTATACTCATTGGTTAGTGATGCAGGTGTGTATAGGAATTGGTACAAAATGCCTTTATACAATCTATTGATTCAAAGATGAAACCACGATCCATATTAGCACCTTGATCTTAGAGGTCCTATTAGGGAGTTGGCTACTCAATTTTGGGGAATTTGGGATTTCTATCTTTGTTTCATTTCTTTAAAAAATAATTGATATCTTTTTTGATTTAATTTTTATTTTTGTTGTATGTTATGTTGAATTTTTAAATATATTTATCTGACTATTTATGAGTGTACACATATATGCCCAAATATATCTATATATATTGTGTATGCACATGGTTTTAGTTTGATGTATTGCATTGTGAATTATAGTTTCATATTATTGCATGTCTAGGTATAAAAGTTAATAAATAATAAGAGAGTCAAATAAAACATAGAGTAAAAGATAATAAATTGAAAAATAAATCTTTGAGATTTGAGCCCAGGACCTACCACCTTTAAAATCACACCCTTGATCAACCCATCTACCTTTCTCTTCATAAACCCAAGAAAGAAAATAGAATATAACCCATGATTAATAAGATCAAGTAACAAACTAGAAATCATAAAAGATCATGAGAGTTGAACCCTTAAGAGATATTGAAGAGACTTAACCATTGGGCTATAAGGATACTTTGAGTAAGAGATTCATGAAAACATAGATAACCTAGTGTTTAGTTAGAAATTTAAAAGAAAAAAACAAAACAAAAATTTAATATTTGATTTATTTAATCAAAACTTAAGGGGAGTTAGTTGCAATGGTTGCAACTAATGCAATAAAATTTTAGCCCCTATAAATTGGGTGTTTTCCCAAGGGAAACACAAGGCTGAAAAAAACTTCACAAAAAATATAGATACATTTATGTGAGGATTAATTTCAGAGTTGTCTGAATGGGGAGGAGGAAAGTTGGAAGTTGTGCATATCTCTCTATGTGATACATGTCCTTGATGATTCTCTCTTTCCATGGATACTTCTTATTTTTGTATTTTGGTTTTTCATAATGATTATTGTTGGTCATCAAAGCTTATTTTTAACCTTATGGTAAAACATAAAATAAACATTTAAGTATAAGTGGCATAATTCTTTAAGTTAAATTTATGTTATGCATCCTAAACCTTTTGAGTAGGTTTAATCCTCATAGGAGTTGAAATAAAGATTCTAGATTTATGAAATTTTTAGAAAAAATCAGCCTTCTAAATATTTTAGTAATTCGGTGTAACCTTGTCTCTTTTGTAACTCGATATTTGGACTAGAGGCATTTTACTGTCTTGAGATATACTCCTCATTAGATTCTTTCTTATTATAGTGTTTGAGATACGTTTGTTGTAAGTTGCTTATTTTTGGAGTAGAATAGAAACCCTAGGCAAGTTGCTCACCATAGGTATTGGGTCTAGGAAGTGGCTTCCAGGGGATCCCATTCACTATAGACCATAACCCTACATAAGTTGGCTCTACATGTAAATTGGTTAATAAGTGATAACATGAAAACTTGTAGGTTTTGGGTGGTTTGGGTTTACATATTTCTAAATAATATAAAGAGGTTTTATTGCTAGAGTACTCAGAGTAGGGACACTTTGTACAACTTCATGGCCCTTATCTCAAGTGAATGATCCTAATAATAGAAGGTTGTACATATCCTATTTGAGTACTCAATGAGAAGATTTTCTATGCAACAAGATGGTCTTTGGCTTTAGGGAATGATCCTAATGACATAGGATTGTTTGATGACACTGACACTCTAATTTTTGTCTCTAGTTATCAATTTAGTTTTTTGCTTTTACTTTTACTTGTATTTTGGGGTTGAACTTATATTTTCCTTTAGAACCTACATGGATCATTATTTGTCTCCTAGCTCAGGGGATCTGTTCCTTTATGGTTCCACATGCTTGGGTGGAAAAAATTTTGAGGCTTGTACATGGATTTGTTGGAAAATAAATTAAGATATATTGATGCTTTTGAAAATATTTTTAAATTGTTTCAATTGAGAATTAATTTAATTTAATTTAATTTACTTGATATAAAAATATGAAATTCTAGAAGGGAACTAATTGATATATTCAAAGGAAAAAATTGTAAAAGGGAGGTAGTTAGGAAAATGGATAAAAGGGGATAAAGGATATGTAAATGTTATTGATGTGTGTCTTCTTTAAATTTTATTGATAGAAAATTTTATTGCTTATATTTCTATAATGAAAACTATTATGTGTAATAAATTCATTAAGGAAGGTTGTTCAAGTTGTATATTACTATTGAGCGGTCATTTTTTACAATGCTAATGGCAGAAATTCTCTCGATTCTCTCTCTTAAAAAGTTGATCAATGACCAACTCCAAGGTTCTGGATAGTTATTTTTCAACCTGTTGGGTAGCTCAATTAAAGATAAATGTGAACATTCACAAGGAGGCCTTTGTTATCATCAACCTATTATGCACAACTTTTCTAAAATGTAACCACAAAAAAATTGTATTCTCTATTTTGTGATGAATGCAATTTCTAATCAATGCAACTATATGAATTCCTATTTTAACCACATGTTTGAAAAGAAAATATTGAAGATAGAGTAACAAGAAATTTAAGAAAATTATTAAAAGAGAAAACCTAATATACATAAGCCAAAGTAACAACACGTCTACAAATTAAATTATCAAAAGGATCGGGTAGGAAACCAAAGAAATTAGGAGCAGTGCTTCCTTAACTCTATTGATGCAATCATCAATGGGAACTTTAATGAAAACCAAAAGATGTTTCACGATTCATCAAATCATGCAACCATGGAAAGTGTGTTCATACAAGATAAAACACTATGTAGGAACAATAGTGATCCTTTCTCCAATTCATCACAAAAACAAGATTTGTTAACATAAGGAAAATATCATAATTAAAAGATTGGATAATTATAACAATGCAATAAAACCATTAGCTCTATTATCATTCATGAACATGAATTCACAAAAAATAGCACACTTGGCAAGATTTACTACACTCAGAATGAGAGCACTAATAGCATTTAATATTGCATCAAAATATTAGCTTGGATTACATATTACATCCATGTATTTAAAACAAACCATCTCATGCTTTTTGTTAGGAGTGAGAGCTTTTCTAATGTAAACTCATACTAAAAAACTAATTACACACAAGTTGACTCTCTAAATGGTGCTAAGTGGGTCTTCAACCTTGTTTATATCAATTAATGTGTGCATGAGCCTTTACATCAATTAAAAAAATTTAAAAAGAAGACAATAGGAGAGAAGCCATGAGATGATCTAAGAATCACTAGGACTTCTATAAATGTGATCTTGGCCTTCTGTGGATGTTTCTAGGAGTTAATTGTCATCAAAATGCATTTCTAATGCATGGCATGCTCAAAAATGGCAACTAACTATCAACACATTGTTCCATCTTCAAAATTTATTAGTTCACCTCTTTATTTGGCGCACCTTGTGAAAAGAGAACCTCTAAAAAAGTGCACCTTCTAACAGGATTAAAAAATACAAAAATTATGTTAAGTGTCAAAACTTAATTTTCAACATTTGGGTTTTCTTCCCTTTAGATCAAAATGATGTCTGGATGTTTATTCTTGAACTTTTTGATAATAATCATGATTTCCTTAGCCTCTAGTAAATCCAATGACTTCATACTTATCATGCACCACCTGGTGGTAATTACTTATCTCTATCCTAGTATCTGCAAAATCTTCCAATTTGGAATCTAACTCCAGCAATGTTTCTTCTCTTTTGAAGATCTATCTAACATCATCTTCAGACGAAGTGGCCTCAAATAGTGCTTTGAATTTTTTACTCTTATTTCTACTAAAGAAAGTTGATTTAATTACTCATCCTCAAAAATCTCAAGGCTAGCGGTATTATAATACTTATCTACTTCAAAAAATTGCCCTCAAGCTTTATTCTTTATTTCTTGGATATCCTCATATAATCCTTCCATAACTTTATTTCCTATCGATGCCTTCTCTATCCAATCATCTATCTTATCCAACTCTTATGGTGTATATATTTCCATCAACATCTAGTAGCTCTTCCCTTTGATAGCTTTTAGTGTGTGAAGATCATTGGCCCAGGTACACACTTCATCCTTTAGCCCAAAATATTGGTTTATTATTGTAACCAATTTGTCAACATTATTATGAATGTTAAAAGGTTCAAATTAACTTCTATAATATGTACCCCTCTATCTTCAAAAATGTGATGCCACATTTTGCAAGTATCCAAAAATGAATTAGCTTCATTTGTGCTTTGACCTATTTCTTTCCTTTCCAAAGTGACCCCTAAAGAAATCTTTGGATGGTCAAGGTCTATTGGGCCCATTACTTCATTTGGGTATCCCCTTAGTAGCTCATTATATTTCCTCAAAACCAAGATTTTTGATTCACCTTTATCTAAGTATGAGAATACTTTGTGAAGGCTTATGGTGATTAAAACCTTAGTTGTATCCATTGTGGGCTTACCCACCACTATCTCCTTCATCTCGTAATCCTTTGTAGTTTATTTCTTTTGTGTCAGCATGGGGAGGCAGAATGGAAATATGTGACAAAATATCTTCATTTTAGTTCTTAATGATGAAAGCCAATATTTTAGCATCCTAATTAGGTATTTCTTGCATTTTAACTACTTTTATCAACTTTGGCATTGCCTCCTCTTCAGTGAATTCCATAAATCTCCTTTGTCAAATCAAAACCTCTCTTTAAACTATGGTGGAGTTGTTCCATAGGTGACATATATTGTTTAGCAGATATTGGTCATGATGTTGGTCCTTTCCCTTTATCACCTCATTCTATAGTTTTCTCATGCTGAGGGAGAACTATAGATTGAGCTTCTATATCTATTTGAGTTGAGGACCTAGTATCTATCTTGGGAAGATTTTGTTCTCCATCCTCTACATTTTTTCCTTCTTTTTGATATTCCATTTGTGTGAAATTGGAGATATTATCCTTCCTCTATGGTTTGGTTCTCAAGCTTTACTATTGAAGGAGGTAGAGTATTTGCTTCTTGTTTTGACTAAGGAGGCATAAGCAAAAGATCTTCTGATGGAGCACAAGGTATTGTAATGCCCTACCAAGGGATCCAAAAGAATTAACCTAAAGTTTTACCAAGTTTGTTAAACATTTTTTTTAAAAAGAACAACATACACATTGAGCATAAAGTAGTAGAAGCAATTACATACAATCATACATAAGAAAACATAATAGATTACATTCCTTAAGGATCTCAAGATGTTGAGTCACATTTAAGTTTAATTAATACTAAGTCTAATAAATACCACATCCACATGAAAGAATAATTACAAGTCTAATTCCATTTTAATAATATACATTTTTTCTAAATGCCACTTGGCAATAAAATTCAGAATGCACAATCATCCACTGTACATGTCATATGGGTATGAAAGGCTAAAAGAATACATATTTATAAAAATAGGAACTTACATCATCCCTTTTAGATCCATGAAATAAAGTACAATACAATAAGTAAAATCATCCATCATAATGATATATCCATAATAATGATATAACCATCCATCATAATACACAAAGATAGAATGAAAGGAAAAGCAGACAAGAAACTCCAACCACAGCAACAAGCATGGATCTCAATGGTATAAGAAAAAGCACTACCACCTGACCTTGTGGAAACAAAAAAGTCCCACTCCCGCGATGCTAAGGAGATAGTCTCAAGTCCCAACTAGGATATCAATCCAAAACTCAAAAGTAATATCTAAGTCTAGGAAACCTTAAAAGTAATCTAATTCACTTTAGGTTCCAAGATAAATCGATATCTAGACCCAGAGACAAACATAAACACATAGGAAATCTATACCACTGGTGGACAAGTGTCATCACATGAACCAACTCTATGGTTACCCAGCTAGTCTTTTAATCCTCCAGCCCCCTAGTGACTCGATGTAGCACTAGTATCTTTCATACTAAGAAGGCATACTAATGAGTCAACTCTAAGGTTACCCAGCTAGTCTTTTAATCCTCCGGCCCCTTAATGAATTTTTGTGGTACCAATTTCTTATTAATTTATTTTAAGCCCATTTAATGAAATGATATCACTTATTAAACTACTTAAAATGGGTTACCCTGGTAGCTACTTTGGGCCCCCTCCATTGTAAGCCACTTCCCAATTTAACATATAGATTACCTATACTAGGATCATAAAAGTACAAATCAAAGAATCATAGTATATCACCTCATTCCTATACAAGTGACTGGAAAGAATCAAAAGATAATTCACAATAACCCATCAGTTCTTTACAAGCAACTAGAAAACATCCCAAAAATATTGATCGAAGACTCAAGAATGTTAAGTCAAATATGTCTTAACATCCATCTCATTATCCCACAAGGACACTGAAAGCAATAACCAACAATATAACCAAACTTATCATAGAGCATAAAAATCACATTACCATGGTTGAGTTTAAAAGATCAAGATCAAATCATCATAACATCACAAATGCAGAACTCCCAAGCCTCTAGTAGACGTCCTAAGATTGGTCAACACTCTAGCCAACCTAAACCCAAAACATAGACACAATATAGATAATAATGTAGTTTGAAGTTTGGTTTGATTCTGAAAGCACATAGTTTTGAGTTAACAGTAAGGTAAAGTTTTCATTTCAATGTACATTTTTGAATTAATTCAAGTTCTTTAAAGAAAGGAATATGTTCTAAGTAACACACTAAACCAACTAGACCAGAGGAATTCTGAGTTTAGTTAAAACATTTTATTCCTACTAAAGAATTAGAATCATTGAATTAAATTATTTAAAATAATACAAATAAGTATTTGATAAAATATTTACTAAATACTTCTCCCATTATTATCAACTTTTAATAATAATTATTAATTATCAATTATAATATTAAAATTTAATTAATAAATTTAAATGAAATTAATTATAATTATAATATTATAATATAGCCAGTGTCATCTATCATGTAACCTCTAGTCATATTGACCTTACCACTTTTCCTACTCAAAGGTTTTTTATCAATGAGGTACTTTCCTTGTACCAATTCTTTCCCTTTAGACTCATTTTCTTTCTACCGCCTATCTACCATGACATAAGAGATATGTAAGTATTGATCTACCTGAGGTAGATGGAATAATTTCTCAATGTTTTAAGGCCTAATGTCTAGGAAAATTTCTCTTGTCACACTCTTAACCACTTTCTCTTTTGGTACATAGTGGTGTGCTAGATTCATAATCAACTCGAATGACTAGATTGATACTAGATGAAAGGAACTTTTTACTAGTCCACTTCTAATCAACATAGATACCATGGCTAACCTCTCCTTAGGCTTTTTGCATAGCAGTTGGAATTTTTTCTAGTCAATATGTCATAACTTCATGTCTTTGAATTGTGAATTCTTATCTCCAAATTGAGATTTCTTGGGTGCTCCTTGATATTTGAAGGTAGTCGGTTTGAGTGCAATCTTTGTAGCCATAGAGAATGAATATGATGCTATTTTATCTACACAAAAGAGAAATATCATTATTATTAATGATGAAAACTTAAGATGACCTTAGAAACATGACTCAGTTGGTAAAAATTTGAAGAAAAATAGTTAAAATTTCCAAGAAGAGCTAATAGTTTCTTAAATGTGCACTTATGCACCTTGCACACATGGCACACTTGCACATGTGTGCAAGGTGTACAATGCACACCTTTTGGAAATATGCAAAAGATTATTAGAATTTAGTGTGCATGTTGGGCACTTAGTGGACATGCACACTATGCTTGTGTTTTTGGGGGGCTCCTTTCTAGATAATGTGCATAATGTGTATGATATGAGGTTGCGCAGAGGTGCATGTTCACTTGTATGAACCTTCTCTTTTTTGGTTTACCTTAGAAAATTTATGGATGTAGTGGTTCTTGATGGTGTGAAGGTGCACTCTCAAAGGCTTGGGAAAAACAAGTAACTTGAACAAGGTGTGGGTGGGGTCTTATTTATAGGTGGAGGCTTGGGAGGGTGTGCACGTCTAAAGATGTGCACTTGTGCATGTGCACATATGCACCTGCAAGATTAGAGGTGAGTGTGCATGTTTTACATTGAGTGCACATGCACATGTGCACAGGTGCGCACCTATGCTTTTTAATATTTTGAAGCAAAAATTTGTTTTTCTAACCATCTGGCATTGCTCAGACTTGCCTAATTAGAGACCCTAAAATGGTTTTAAATCAGAGAGAAATCTTGATCCATAAAGAGGTCTGACTAGATGCTCTAAAAGAGATCTCATGCTTCAATAGAGGGGGTCCCCATTTTGAGTCCAAAATGGGGTGTGCATTATGAAACCACAACAAATAGCCCTGAAAATAAGGAAGACATGACAAAGATATTTCTTAAATAGCAAGAATTATTCTAATTTATGTCAAGTGACAACTAGATTCTAGATGTTACAAGTTGCCTCTAATTACTTGGAAACCAAGAACTCAAAATCTCAAATTTTTATGCTCAGTGTGTGTTTAGTATCTCAATTCCTTTTGAAGTTTTTAGGTGTCAACCATCATGAGTGTTTAGCAATGCGAAAAGCAGTCTTTTGGAAATCAAAATAGACATTGGAAATACCTTTAAACATGTTAACCATTATTGTATGACCATATGAGAGAATTCATTTAGAGGGCTCTTATCAAGTTTTTGATTGCTTTGTCTTTGAATCTTTGGTAATATTCTTAACTTGCTTCATAGAGCTCACGTGTTTCCACTTGATTCTTCCTTGAAGTCTTTTGTTCATTATGCAGAATAAGAGTACAACTAAAATGCTAGCTCTATATTCGATTACCATTACAAGTGTCTAATATCTTTTATGTGACACCATTATAATTTTTCTTTCTTTTATTTTCTTTTTCTGACCTTGACCATGTTTAGATTGTGTGGCCAAGGCATTAGTGTTCCCTTTCTAGATCAATTTTCAATTTAATAACTCTTGTGTTCTTCTTTTAATAAGAGCCTTTATGAAACCCTCATGCCAAATAATAATCTTTATAGGTCTTTTAAAAGACCCTTTATTTGAAATGATATGTTTTCAATTGCCCCTTTCTAACATCGACCTAGATTTGAAGAGAACCTAGATGATCAATTCTTTAAATTTTTAAAGTGTTGAGAGTGATCAACTTAGATTCTAACTTTAAAGGCTAGAAATCCTTTATGACTATAAGTGACACCTGTAGTTTAATTTTTATAAGAAATAAAGTTATCCAAATACTTTGATGAAGAAATGCCTCTTCCCTAAATTGAGACCAATTGGGATGTCCTTAGTTACCAAGGAAAAACTTGATCACACCTTAACCCCAAAACAAACTAAAACACGCATACATAACTTAAAGAAAACACACAACTAAAATAAAACACACAACTAAAAGAAAACAAACTTTTTTTGTGTGTTAGGCTTCAAAATAGTGTTTCAGAAACATGTCATTAAGTGGTAATGGAACCAATTCCCCTTATAAAATACTTAGCCTAAAGGTGTTTTCCCCTAGAATATCTACAATGAAATAAGGACCAATCCACAAGCATTGAAACTTGGTATGATTGCCTAGTTTTTCTTTTGCCTTATCCCACACAAGAACAAGGTCTAAGATTCTGAAAGATTTGATCATGGATCTTTTGTCGAACCAACATTTTATGATAACTTGATGTTTTGACATATGTTCTAAAGATTTTTTCCTCTTCTCATCAATTTCAAGAGATTCACTAATCTTATTTGGACCCTGCCAGCATCCTAAGTGTATCCTCTCATAAATTTTAGCACTAGAATCTTGAGGTTGAGTGAAAATATTGGTTCTTGTCTATAGAAATGTAGATACGGGGATGTGCCTAAAGCATTCTTTATCCTAACCTTTTCTATCCACAATGTGTATTTCAATTGAGTATACCAATGTAATGTCCCCTTTTAGGATATTTACATGTTTTCTCTAGTTTGTATAAATTTCATTATATTTTCATCTGATGATCTTACCAATATTATTAATACATGCATACAATACATGTGTGTGTGTTTGTGTGTGTGTGTAGAAAGGGTCATGTCCTTTCGTAATATTAATTATATAATAATAATAATAATAATATAGTTATATTAATTATATATTTATATTAGTAAGCTTTGATTATATTAATTAATATTATGAGATATATTATATTATAACATATATTATTTTAATAATATATCAACTATGTATATTATATTATATTATAATACTTTATTAATATAGCATTTCTATATTAAAATATATATATATATCATTATTTATTATTTCATTTGTATTTTCATATTACTATTATAATACGACATATATAATATGATTATTATATAATATTACTTATAATATAATATTAATATTAATATTACTTTATATAAAATATTTATTTATTATTTGAATTATATGTCAAAACGGGGACATCATAGTCCTCCCTTATCGAATTTGCTTGTCCTCAAGCAAAATCATTCATACACAAGCTCCTTCATAAGCACAAAACATATTTACATACAAAGGCCTAAAATATTTATGAGGTATACATCTTAATGAATAAAAACACAAAGCAGACACATAAATGCATAAAAGTATGAAGCATATATGATGCGAACAAATGAAGATACAAAGCATACACGATGCAGACAGATGAAGACACAAAGCATACATGGTGCAAATAGATGAAGACACGTGTTATGCAATTCCTTGATTTGTGAACCTGCAACCACAAAATATTATTAGTACACATTTATATATAAATTCTCCTTTTTAGGATATCCTTATATCAATCCCCTTACAAGGTATTTTATGGTCTCAATTTAGTGACTTGTCAATCAAAAGTATAGACAAAAGGAGAAACTATAATAGGGTCCCCTGTTACCCAATCATGGGCCTCACCATTCTCCCTCATTATTATTATCTCTCACTAATCATTGTCTCCAAGATAGTACCTTTGTATGATGTACCCCAAGGTATTCGCTCCACTATAGGCCTTACCTAGTACCCTTGGATGATACAACCCAATGCCCATCTCATCGCAAGCCTTACCTAGTACCTCTGAGTGTTGTCACCCAACCCATTCCACCGCAAGCCTTGTATTATCTTGAAAGATGGTGACCTTATTGATTTTACTTAATAATATTATTTGTGATAATAATTAGAAACTAATCTCACTTAGATTGAAAACTTAATTCTATTCAATCATTATAATGGTAAATATCTAATTATTTTATCATTACCTATCAACTAAAAATTCAATTTCATTTAATTATAACTAGAATCATTGATAGACCATTCAATATTCTTCGCAATAACAAAATGTTTCAATAATAACAAGGACACTTAACAATTAGTTCTCAATAAAATGCATGAACAAAATATATAACTTACTTCATTACCTTTATGTGTTGAAGTGGTGATTTAGGAATGTGAAGTAATCTCCATATCCACTTAAGGTCTTCCTCTAGTTTAATCCTAAAAACAATTTGATTCTCAAATGAGAATCCCAAAATAAAAGAATTTTAGTAATTTCACCTTAAAATTCAAAATTCAAAATAAATCAAAGACGAGCTTATGTTGATTGAAATATTCAATATTTAGTAGCCTCTTCAAATTTATTCTTTGAGTCTATATCACCTTCCCCCAACCCCTAGGAATAGGAGTTTTGGAAGCTTGCTAAATCTTCAATGATTCTTCCTTAAGAGTCTTTAGTGAATGACCACCATATAAATTCAATATCTATGACTAACAATTTAGATTGATCAATTTAGATTATGTTGCGAGTCTCTCCTTTCTTCAATAATTTACAAGTGTCATTTATACTTCTATCTAATAAGACATCCCTTTGATTCGATATGGCAATTTTCCTCCATTAATCTCCAACTCTCATATGCATGATGATCATAAGTCCTTTCTTTTTTATTCCTACTTTGTATGGTCACACTCTTGGTGCTGCTATGATGTATTTATCTATTCATTCTTGCATATTATGGGCTACCATGGCTATGTTGTCATTTTTTCTCTTCCATCATGGCTTTGCTTATGACATTGCTATCTCAAACTTTTCATATATATTTGCTGGCTCAGCCAATAACATCGCATTTAGACTTATGCGACTTCCTTCTATCTTCCATGTCTTTCATTCTTCATGTTATTTTCTCTCCTAGTGGTATGTCTCATATACCTCTCATTATGACACCACTCTTAGTGTGTTGATTTCATTTTGGTCATGTGGCGATGATTTCAACATCTGTTCATACATTTCATAGCCTAATTTCATTCTTCATAACGGAAACATCTTCATCTATAGAGAAATAAATGTCCACAAAGAGTATAAGTTAGTTTTGTTTTTATGATTTGTTATTTTCTTAGTGTATATAATATGTGAGCCTTCAGTTCTACGTGACATGATTTTTCTTTGAAACAGTGAGTTATGGTTGCAATTCAACCATATGCATATGTAATTCATCAATTATTTTCTCTTATTTTGGTCATTATGAACACCTCATATATTGATTTTTAATTCCATTATTAAAAAATAAAGTTGATAGTTACAAATTTATGTTCCATTGTTTTAGTGTCCACAAATGGGATTCTTTATAAAAATTATTTCATGATTACTAATTTTGTCTGTGAACATTGTGATAGATTCCATAGTGTCCCTTTCAACAATAAACCCTAATTTATGGCCTACCCATGCATTAGTAGGCAAAACATAAGGACAACTATAGAGCTTTTCCCTTATTCCACATCATAATTTTTTGAGTATGCTTAATTGTGGAGACATTCTATTACATCTAATTCATTGAAGAGATGTGGCATTGCAAAACACAAAGACAATTACAGACGGCCCTTAATTATACACTATAAATTTTTAGGAATGTAAAATTTACAATGGTTTATCTAAAGACTGCGCATGCATTGGTCATTTTGAACAGTTGTATTGATTTTTAATTCCACCTTAAAATCAAACTTGATAGATACAATTTATGTTGAATTTTTCAGTGCCCATGAATTGGTTCCAAATTGCTACTGCACCATCTTGATCATTATGGTAACTATTCATTCTATTAATCCAAATTCTAGCATGTAACTATATAGATTTTCCTCAGGCCATTCTAAGCATCCCAAATAAGTAATCCCAATATTTTTATGTTTGTCATTACAAAACATGCTTTTCTCCTCATTCATATACTGAGATTATGCTCTAACAAGTTTACCATTTGTAGATTTGGACTATGTAATTGCATATATATCTTTCCTTGTTACTTTTTGGAGATGCTCATGTAGTGACTACATCTGACAGCTATTCCACTTGTCTTAATTTAACATTCAAATTATGATGTATGAGATGTCATTTTTAATTTAGCTCTCATCTTAAGGTCTTGTCTATGATGATGATAATTTTTTGATTGGTTATGTTTTGATATAATCCAATTATAGTTCTTTGTGCACACACCAATGAAGGTACCTATACTATTGCCACTGAATGAATATATTGGTGATTCTCTGATGCTATTGTATGGATGTCTTGCTGACTACCAAACCTTAGACTACACAATATTTTCTTGTCTACAATATTTTCTTGTTATATATGTTATGTCTTTACCTTTTATTTTTATTAGCTATTTCTCATCACTAATAATTTAGTACATGATGGTAGGATCATGCTTTGATACCACTTGTAATGTCCCCTTTCAGGGCATTTACAACTTTTCTCTAATTTGTATAAATTTCATTATCTTTTCCTCTGATGATCTTACCAATGTTATATATATATATATAAATAGAAAGGGTCATGTCATTTCATAATATTTATTATATTATAATAATAATATAGTTATATTAACTATATTAATTATTTATTTATATTAATGAGCTTTGATTATATTAATTAATATCATAAGATATATTATATTAATAATTATATTATAAAATATATTATTTTAATAATATATCAACTATGTATATTATATTATATTATATTATAATACTTTATTAATATAGTATTGCTATATTAAAATATATCTTTATCATTATTTATTATTTCATTCATATTTTCATATTACTATTATAATACGACATATATAATATGATTATTATATAATATTACTTATAATATAATATTATTATTAATATTACTTTATATAAAATATTTATTTATTATTTAAATTATATGTCAAAACGAGGACATCACAACCAATCTTTTAGATTTTTTGTGAGCAAGAATTTCTTGACTGTTATCATATTCTTGTTGGTGGACTCAACTACATCATTCCATTGGGACAATAGTTGGATGAAAATTTGATTATGACTTGGTTCTCCAATGCCCATTGAGTAAGAAAAATTGATGCAAAAGATGACCCATTATCACATACCAAGAAGAATGGCATTCCAAACCTAGTTGAAATGTGTTCTTCTAGGAAGTTAGTGACCACTTTTTCTATACAATTTCTAAAAGTTTCATCTTTGGTCCACCATATGCAATAATATGTAGTTTGTATAACAAACATATGCCTTGTTGATGATGATGGGTTTATAGGCCCAATGAAATCTAACCCCCACTTGGAAAAGGGGCAAACCTCAAACACTGGTTGCAATGGCATGTATTGGTGTTTGAAAACGTTACCCATTTCCAATTATCCCCATGAGAACCTGACATATCTAGGGGAAGCTAACTCCCATTTTAAACATATCATTTCAGACACAGGGCCAACTATAAGGCATGGCCCTTCTTCTTCTTTAGGCTCTACAAAACCTAGGTGGGTAGACCTATAGATTCTTTATATGGTACCAGTTGTCAAAGCATACACTAAATCTATTAAGAAGCAAATAAAACCCTTATTTCTCCTAATGGTTTATGAAACAACATAGATTCTACAATAGCCAGGTGAAAACCAATATTATTCATAAACTAAGTGAGGGTTTAAAACTTTTATGTCCACTTCAACATGAAGGGAAAAAGATTGATTTATATTGAGAAAAGACAACATGTTCAATATGCAGCAAAAAATTTAATGATCCTATGAACGACCAGTGCCTTATCCATTAGGGAAATCCTACACTCCATAATTATGCATCCTTGAACATCAATCAACATATGGCATATGTTAATACATTCATGTTCAATCTGTTCACCTTATGAATTAGACAACAATATCCAATATAACCCCATACTTTCTCACATCCTTCTTAGTTGAATCTGCAACCTTGTTTGAAACCACAAGCAATTATATGACTCCTTGAGTTAAAGGCCAGCAAACTTCAAACATACAACCGGGCAATTGCCAATAGGTTCAAGATCTTTGTTCTTGAACATATAACATTACAAACTCAACAAGAAAGGAGACAGACTTATATTGAAATTCAAAACCTTCTGTACACTATATTTATCTCCTTGAAATAAGTACATTAGGAATGCATAAAACAAGATACAAGATCACACTACTATATCAGAACTATCTATGAAATCCATATGTTGTTCATACAAGACATGTTGGGTATGTGGCTTTCACAGCCTGAGTAGAGCTCTAGGAACTGGAAAAATAGAAAACCGACCAACCTCATTTTCTAGCCTTGGGATCTCACTTAAATACTGTGAGATGCAACAAGCTTCAGGCATAGAGAACTGACAAGTGTCCCTTACAAAAGATATCACAAGTTTGTAACAGAAGAAAAAAGAAAAATGATTAATAGAACGTCATGTAGATCAAATATTCTCCTGTAAGCTCTTTTTCTGTTACCACTATTTGCTGATTCGGCTCCACCACTGATTTATTGGGTGCGCAATTGCTAAGACTGCCCTATCAATGACAAAATAAACTCTGAAAAATACGCACCAACCTAGGCCCATGGGTTTTGTCAAGATGACTACTAAATGAGAATCATCTTTACTTCCCACTCTTTACTGATCATGCCAGGCTTCAAAAATAACAGAATCATTACTTAGCATGCAGTACAGAAGCCAAAAAATAATGTGGTTATTAAAAATAACAAAATAGGGATGCTCTAATCCCCAACCACGTCTACTTCCTTAACCAACTTCTTGCCAAAATTTTCCATCTACTGACACAAAAAGGGGGGACACACACAAAAAGTGAAGAAGACTATACCCAAGGGTATAAAATCTTCCTCGCCCTCTTCCAAAACTATGCACAGGATCTCAAATATTTCTGCTACCCTGGCATCAAACTAAGATGCTTTGAAATTTTTTTTAAAAGATGATGTTTCTGCTGAAAAGGTTGTTAGCTTACAAAGTATGTTCCTTGTTCTTCTTACCACCTTGGTGACTTGACTACGACACCTGATTACTAGCTTTCCTCTCTCAAAAAACCATACATAGGCATACAAAGCTAACCATTTTCCTTTTCTGAACCATCCTCTGAAAATAAATAAATCATTTTTCAAAGTATCAGTGTCCCAGAACCAACTACTCTTAACGAACAATCCTTCTGCTATCCATACCCTTAGACTTAGTGAAATCTTTAGAAACATCTTTTGAATAAATCACCAGGACTGAAAAATTCAGGGGCTTATGGTATACAAACTTACCTGAAGCCTTTTCTTTTATCTCTGTAACTTTTGCATTTTATCCTTGAGCCAACTACTTGACACTCATGCCAAATTTATCTCAATCCCAGCAGTATTTTTGTTCGTTCAGAGATGACTCACAAATTTCTACTCGCACAAGTTGATATTGGGAAAATCTCACTTGTTACACCCTATTCTTTACTTTCACACGCAAAGGCTTTCATGTCTCATTAATATGCATAATGATACCAGCTTCAGTAGTAAAATATGCACCGTTGATCTTGAAAATCTTATAATTTGAAAATGTGAGCATGATGGCTTCGAAATCCACTAGGAAAGCTGGTCCAAAATAACCCAATCATAATTAGCCATGTGTACAATTTATCTTTTAGTGGGCGCTTCTTGCTTCTAAGAAATGCAAACATGCAAGAACCACAGATCTGAATTGAATCAACGACCTGAGTCCGCCCCACATGTTAGGCTTGCGCATTCTCCCACTTCTTATCTTGCGAGCATGTTGATATAGCGGGCCAGCGCCCTCCATCGATCTAAAGAAGATCAACGGTTGATGAAGAAAATCTTGAATAACCATTGCACTGTTCCTTTATCACAAAACATGTGACACTTCAAAATGGCATGATTTGGTTAATTGCGATACGGGTCCACAATCCTTTTACCCGCATTATAAAATCATACGGAGATAAAACAATGTGAGCAAACACTAGCCCTTGATGCTGGCTTAGATCGACGGTGATTCAGAATTTCAATAATAGGCAGCCCATCACAATGATCCTGACCAATGAGAAAATACCTTTTATTGCACGTGTTCTGACAAACCTGACCGCGACATTCAAAACTTTGGTGCCCATGACATCGTTACTTCCTCGCATTTTGGTCCCATTGTGCCACGCGTCACAAAGTGGCATGCCCACAATATTTATCTGCCTCTCATCTTGAAAATGCGAGTATGCCTCATTCATCGATCTCACACAGATTGACAATGTTCATAAATTCTCCTCTTCGCTCGTACAAACATCTCCTTGTGTCTTCATAAGGGACAAATGTCACTCATGCACTTACCTGCATTTTCTAACTTCCTCGCATTTTAAAAATGCGGGCCAGTGCCCTCCGTCAATTTGAACAAGATCTTCAATCACCAAGACTTGCATTGTAAGTTTGAAAAGAAACTTTTTGGATTTAAAAACGTGTAAACCCTGATTACCTTAAACTTAAAATAGATTTAATCAAAACATTATTTCAAGTTTTCCTAAGGTTTAAAGAGGCATGCCTTGAGCAAGAAAATGAGAAGGGGCTAAAGGATTTCAAAGGACGTGGTGGATTTGTATAAAGTAATAGGTTCTTGACTGAATTCTGCATATTAAATAGGGTAGAAAGCAAATTTAGGATTTGTTCAAAATAAGACTTTTTTATATAACTCAGAATGACAAATTATCGTCATGGAAGGCTTAGGAAAACTGAATGAAAAGTGTCAGAGACATTGAACACCTTAAGGATCTCAAAGGGGTAGCTGAGTGCACATTCAATTATGGGCATTCATAGAGCTTGACTTTCTCAAAATTTCAAATGAATGCTCAAAATGGGAATGCAATTTTGAGCGCCAACAGTGGCTCTATCTGGGGAAGCATGTCTCTTGTGGGCATGGTAAGATTCCAAATCTCTGGGAGAAGTAGACCACATACCTAAAACAAAAAAACTTCTCTTGAACAGCTTATTGAAAGTATGGAAACAACTACTTCTACTATTTACAAACGGTGACCTCGGGCCACCGAACTTTAACAAAATTGTTTACCTCTATCATAAACATGATTCTCATTTGAACTTTCATGAGGTAAACTAAAATTTCTTCTTCTATCCATTTCACCAATCGTATTATCATTATATAATAGATCACTTGGCAAAACAAAATCATCACTCTTACTTTCATAATGCATATAAAAACTTACTTCATCCTCAACCATTTTCTCATTACGAAAGTTCTTATCAGCATGGTTAAACATATCAGACTGAAACTGAAAACTCTCTTTATTTAATGACTCATGCATGCTATCATTTTTTAATATGAAGGCTTCATATTCAACTTGGGGAAAAGGATCACACATACCTTCAAACTGTGTATCCCTTTGCATAACTGGATAGGAATCAAATGAACAATCTAACTGATACTCACATATGTCATCAATATCAACATCTGAAAAATAATCCAGGATCTTCAAATGATTTTTTGAGATCAGCAAGTGGATTAGTCATCACAATAAAATATTCATCATAAAAATAGTTGCAAGGTATAGGCAAATTTTCAATAACCGTCTCATCAAACACCTTGTTATCATAATCAGATGCAACATCATGATCATATTCACTGTCAAACTCGAAAAAACATTCTGATCTCTTACAGTAGTAGGATAAAATATCATCATTAAACTCATTCTTAGCTAAATCTGAATTGTCCATGTTTTCTTCAAAAAGAGGATTGATAACTCCATGCAAACCACCTTTGTAGACATTAGGACAAATGATATGTTGATCAACATCAAACTCCTCACCATGTAACGGATTAGTGAAAACTTTAAAACCATTTCTAACGTCACTGTCATGGACACTTTTAGCATATGAAGAAGAAAAATCAAAATCATATGAAGACTCAACATCCACTCCGTCAATGAAGCATGTAGAATACAAATCAAAGTTACTTTCATTGTCTCCATATAGTTGATTCAAATGTCTTGCAAGAAAATCATCGTTTATCTTACCAATAGGTGTTGATGCATTAATCTCAGGATCAATCACATACAGATCATCACTATATGCATCTTCAAGACATTTTTCTACACAATTAGGTAATATGTCCTTATATATAACCTCTTTGTCTTCATATTTTGTAGACACATTTTCTTCATAACTTTTAATCTCAAACTGATTTACACAATTTTGAAATGGAAACTCACTTTCAGATTTAGAAATAGTACTCATACCCTTACTAGCAAGAGAACACTCACTTTTGTCATTGCTCTCTTCTTCCCAATCAACATCTAATTCACATGAAGATGCATATGTACTATCACAATCCTCTTCTTGACCTGAGCAAAAAGTGTCGCCATTGTCTTCACATGATGCTTCTTCACAATATGTTGGATCAGCAATTTCATCTTTATCACTTGATGCATCACTTCTAGGTTCTTCATCCTCATACTGAGATAAATACCTTTCCTCTTCCTAATTCGTTATGTTTTCAACACAATGTGAATCATCAATAGGAAAATGAATGACTGGATTTATATCTTGCCTGGATAACTCATCAAATGAATCAATTCTATCATTCGCTGTTGTAATACCATAAACATGTGCATTCAATTCAGCATGAATGGAATCATTTCTTCTTTGCAACAAAGAGATTTCATGCTCACATATTTTTATTTTTGAATCTTCAACAAAACTATTTACAACAATAGTAGTGCTTATTTGCTGATCTGAAATTAAACATTCTATATGACATTGATTTGTTCTTTGCACCTCATCTTGCCAGCAAACATTTCTAGAGAAGTGACTCTGAGTTAAGCCATATTTTATGTTATTCTCAATCTCTATTGCTATCATGAATGCTTGATACAAAGTTCTAGGTTCCTTATCTCTCAACAGATAGTTCATCTTTTTATCAAATGCACCGAGATAAACCACTAAACACATTTGATCATCTGGCTTGTAAATTTCAGGAATTTCATTTAAAATCTTTGCAAATTTGATATTAAATTCAGGAACTAACTCACCATTCCTGATTTGAATTTTCAAAAACTTATCAAAATAGTCAAAGATGCTTACTCTTTCCTCGAACTGCATCATGAAGGCTGACATTAATTCATCACAAGATGAAACTGAACATGCTGGTAAGAATGAAAACCAGTCCCTAGCATCATCTTCTAAAGTCTGAACAAACAATTTCATCTGAATGTCTTCATGAGCAATTTCAAAATCACCAACCAAGTCACTAAACAACTGAACATGATGACTGGCTGAAATTTCATGGTTTCCACTAAACTTAGGTAAATACTTTCTGAGATCATAAGGCATAATATTTGGAAAACCATGAATACCATTAAAATTCAATGGCATATACCTCCTGGTAGAGATGGATCTAGGAATTTCACTAACAGGTTGCATACTAGATGAGATGAAACTCGACATTCTTCAACTCAAGACTCATTCATCATTAAATACTTTCAGAATTCATCATTTGCAGTAGATCTTCACAACCCTCTACCAAATGAATGCTTCAAATAAACTTCACAACTGTAAAACAACAATTGAAACCAAATCCAACGAAATGTATAAAACATAAAACTATTCTCCTCTTCTTAGTGCTCAAACTTCACTCGATGGAGAATACATATGTAGAACTAACTTTCATGGGAAAGAAAATTGCATGAAAGTATAAAATACCTCAAGTTTTGCTGTATGAAACCACTGATTTGCTGATTAGCCTGGTGCTAACATGAATTCCTCACACCACTTATGATAACCTTATAGAGTCACCATCTCATTGAAGAGAGAAATGAAAGCACAGCTATGATTTGCATTTATCATTTCAAAAACTTTTAACGACAAATCAAACAACACTCTGAAACTTATTGGTCAAAAACTTATAATAGGTCTCTCTTCTTGCTTGCAAATTCATCTAACTTTCAGATCTGCTTGATTCCACTAAAAAATCTCAAAAACAATTTATACATCACTGATGTACAATGATTTAGAGATCCTTTAGATAGAGTCGCCACTCACATATGTGAGAAATATTTTAAACATGATTCATAACACTACAGATCTGAACTGAAAATTCAACTTGAAAACTTTGCAAAACTTTTTAAAAAATTTAAAAGAGAGAAAACATCTTTCACCAATTCTAACTCTGAATTACAACAGTATTCTGAAAACAACAACCGGTTGACATGATTGAAGATGAACACTCTTAGCAACACAATTTTTATTCAACCTTGAAAAATACTACTATAAGTGGATAAAAACTTACTGGGGTGCATGATTCGGAGTAAGAAAACTAGAAAGAACATCAGAGAACTTACTGCTGAAACTTTTTAATGCACTTCTCCTGCTGTATTGAATCTCTTCTTTTCAAATTTTCAAGGTTTGTCTTAAATCTAATTCAATACAGTCCCCAATAGAGTCACCATTTTGTTGGTGACTCAGATGGGCAAAACCCAACTGAGAGTAGGACTGAAATTTTCAAATTATATACCAAAGATTCTTTCCATTTAACAGTGAATTACTTCACAGCCTCCCTAGCAGAGTCGCCATTTTGTTGGTGACTCGGATGGGCAAAACCCAACTGAGAGTAGGACTGAAATTTTTAAATTATATACTAGAGATTCTTGTCCTTTTAACAGTGAATTACTTCACAGCCTCCCCAGCAAAGTTTCCATTTTGTTGGTGACTTGGATGGGCAAAACCCAACTGAGAGTAGGACTGAAAATTTTAAATTATATACCAGAGATTCTTGTCCTTTTAATAGTGAATTACTTCACAGCCTCCCTAGCAGAGTCACCATTTTGTTGGTGACTCAGATGGGCAAAACTCAACTAAGAGTAGGACTGAAAATTTTAAATTATATACCAGAGATTCTTGTCCTTTTAACAGTGAATTACTTCACAGTCTCCCCAATAGAGTCATCATTTTGTTGGCGTTTGAAAATGTTAACCATTTCCAATTATCCCCATGAGAACCTGACATATCTAGGGGCAGCTAACTCCCATTTTAATCATATCATTTCAGACACAGGGCCAACTATAAGGCATGGCCCTTCTTCTTCTTCAGGCTCTGCAAAACCTAGTTGGGTGGACCTACAGATTCTTTATATTGTACCAATTGTCAAAGCATACACTGAATCTATTAAGAAGCAGATAAAACCCTTATTTCTCCTAATGGTTTATGAAACAACATAGATTCTACAATAGCCAAGTGCAAACTGATATTATTCATAAACTGAGTGAGGGTTTAAAACTTTTATGTCCACTTCAACATGAAGGGAAAAAGATTGATTTATATTGAGAAAAGACAGCATGTTCAATATGCAGCAAAAAATTTAATGATCCTATGAACGACCAGTGCCTTATCCATTAGGGCAATCCTACACTCCATAATTATGCATCATTGAACATCAATCAACATATGGCATATGTTAATACATTCATGTTCAATCTATTCACCTTATGAATTAGACAACAATATCCAATATAACCTCATACTTTCTCACATCCTTCTTAGTTGAATCTGCAACCTTGTTTGAAACCACAATCAATTATATGACTCCTTGAGTTAAAGGCCAGCAAACTTCAAACATACAACTGAGCAATTACAAATAGGTTCAAGATCTTTGTTCTTGAATATATAACATTACAAACTCAACAAGAAAGGAGACAGAATTATATTGAAATTCAAAACCTTCTGCACACTGTATTTATCTCCTTGAAATAAGTACATTAGGAATGCATAAAACAAGATATAAGATCACACTACTGTATCAGAACTATCTATGAAATCCATATGCTGTTCATACAAGACATGTTGGGTATGTGGCTTTCATAGCCTGAGCAGAGCTCTAGGAACTAGAAAAATAGAAAACCGACCAACCTCATTTTCTAGCCTTGGGATCTCACTTAAATACTTGTGAGATGCAACAAGCTTCGGGCATAGAGAACTAAAAAGTGTCCCTTACAAAAGATATCACAAGTTTTTAATGGAAGAAAAAAGAAAAATGATTAACAGAACATCATGTAGATCAAATATTCTCCTGTAAGCTCCTTTTCTGTTACCACTGTTTGTTGATTTGGCTCCACCACTGATTTATTGGGTGTGCAATTGCTAAGACCACCCTATCAATGACAAAATCAACTCTAAAAAATACGCACCAACCTAGGCCCATGGGTTTTGTCAAGATGACTACTAAATGAGAATCATCTTTACTTCCCACTCTTTACTGATCATGCCAGGCTTCAGAAATAATAGAATCATTACTTAGCATGTAGTACAGAAGCTGAAAAATAATGTGGTTATTAAAAATAACAAAATAGGGATGCTCTAATCCCCAGCCATGTCTGCTTCCTTAACCAACTTCTTGCCAAAATTTTCCATCTACTGACACAAAAAGGGGGGACATGCACAAAAAGTGAAGAAGACTATACCCAAGGGTATAAAATCTTCCTCACCCTCTTCCAAAACTATGCACAGGGTCTCAAATATTTATACTACCTTGGCATCAAACTAAGATGCTTTGAAAATTTGTTTAAAAGATGATGTTTCTGCTGAAAAGGTTGTTAGCTTACAAAGTATGTTCCTTGTTCTTCTTACCACCTTGGTGACTTGACTACGACACCTGATTACTAGCTTTCCTCTCTCAAAAAACCATACACAGGCATACAAAGCTAACCATTTTTCTTTTTTGAACCATCCTCTAAAAATAAATAAATCATTTTTCAAAGTATCAGTGTCCCAGAACCAACTACTCTTAACGAACAATCCTTCTGCTATCCATACCCTCAGACTTAGTGAAATCTTTAGAAACATCTTTTGAATAAATCACCAGGACTGAAAAATGCAAGGGCTTATGGTATACAAACTTACCTGAAGCCTTTTCTTTTATCTCTATAACTTCTACATTTTATCCTTGAGCCAACTACTTGACACTCGTGCCAAATTTATCTCAATCCTAGTAGTAATTTTTTTCGTTCAGAGATGACTCACGAATTTCTACTCGCACAAGTTGATATTGGAAAAATCTCACTTGTTACACCCTGTTCTTTACTTTCACACACGAAGGCTTTCATCTCTCATTAATATGCATAATGATACCACCTTCAATAGTAAAATATGCACCATCGATCTTGAAAATCTTATAAGTTGAAAATGTGAGCATGACAGCTTCGAAATCCACTAGGAAAGCTGGTCCGAAATAACCCAATCATAATTAGCCATGTGTGCAATTTATCTTTTAGTGGGTGCTTCTTGCTTCTAAGAAATGCAAACACGCAAGAACCGCAGATCAAAATTGAATCAATGACCTAAGTCCGCCCCATATGTCAGGCTTGCACATTCCCGCACTTCTTACCTTGCAAGCATGTTGATATAGCGGGCCAGCGCCCTCCGTCAATCTAAAGAAGATCAATAGTTGATGAAGAAAATCTTGAATAACCATTGCACTGTTCCTTTATCACAAAACATGTGACACTTCAAAATGGCATGATTTGGTTAATTGTGATAGGGGTCCACAATCCTTTTACCCGCATTATAAAATCATACGGAGATAAAACAATGCGGGCAAATGCTAGCCCTTGATGCTGGCTTAGATCGACGGTGATTCAGAATTTCAATAATAGGTGGCCCATCACAATGATCCTGACCAATGAGAAAATACCTTTTATTGCACATGTTTTGACAAACCTGACTGTGGCATTCAAAACTTCGGTGCCCATGACATCATTACTTCCTCTCATTTTGGTCCCACTGTGCCACACATCGCAAAGTGGCACGCCCACAATATTTATCTACCTCTCATCTTGAAAATGCGAGTATGCCTCATTCATCAATCTCACACAGATTGACGATGTTCATAGATTGTCCTCTTCGCTCGTACGAACATCTCCTTGTGTCTTCATAAGTGATAGATGTCACTCATGCACTTACCCACATTTTGTAACTTCCTCGCATTTTGAAAATGTGGGCCGGTGCCCTCCGTCGATCTGAACAAGATCTTCAATCGTCGAGACTTGCATTGTAAGTTTGAAAAGCAACTTGTTGGATTTAAAAACGTGTAAACCCTGATTACCTTAAACTTAATATAGATTTAAGCAAAACATTATTTCAAGTTTGCCTAAGGTTTAAAGGGGCATGCCCTGAGCAAGAAAATGAGAAGGGGCTAAAGGATTTCAAAGGACGTGGTGGATTTGTATAAAGTAATAGGTTCTTGACTAAATTCTGCATATTAAATGGGGTAGAAAGAAGATTTAGGATTTGTTCAAAATAAGACTTTGTCATATAACTCAGAATGACAAATTACCATCATGGAAGGCTTAGGAAAACTGAATGAAAAGTGTTAGAGACATTGAACTCCTTAAGGATCTCAAATGGATAGCCGAGTGCACATTCAATTATGGGCATTCATAGAGCTTGACTTTCTCAAAATTTCAAATGAGTGCTCAAAATGGGAATGCAATTTTGAGTGCCAACAACATGGTTGGTTTTTTCTCCTTGTAGGAAATTTTTTTTCAAATGTGACAATAACATACATGTTCATACATGTCCTTGAAAATAGTAGACCAAAGTATCCTCATCTCATAATCTAATGGGTCATGGCCTCCGCTGATCCATTTCTAGTACCATACTTGTCATGATATTGCTCTAGTACTTCTCTTACTTCTTCATGACCTAAACACTTCAAGTAAATTCACTCATAGTTTTTCTTGTATAATTTTCCATCTTGAAGCATGTAAGACTCACATTTCATTTTCAGTCCTCTACCTTGGGAACTAGTCATCCATTAAGGTTATTGATTTTGAAAGAGGTAGAATATAATATCTTGGTACAAGACATCTATGATTATCCCTTCATTAGTGTCTACTTGAGACACTATTCTTTATTATTCATTGTTGGCTATCATCTTTGTTCAACCTTGTCCACTTACTAGCTTCATTGGTTGAATTTCTAATTCAAACTCTTGTAAGATGGCCATCCATTTTCCTTCTCTTTCCCCTAACTCATTCTGCATTAGCAATGACTTGACTGCATTAACAATGACTTGAATGATTGTTTATCTAGATAAGGATAATCTAATTCAGCATTTTTAAGTGGGGAATTCATAAATGTGATGGGTCTTTTGTCTTCTTTATCACTCTTTTGAGTGAGGATACCCACACATGAGTGTTCTAAAGGAAAATAATGGACTATTAAAGGTATTTCAAAAATCAAGACTGATGAGTACTAGGGCAATAGAAATGGCTACTTTGATATCTTAAGGATTTGATTAATACAAATCCATAAAACCTAAAGAGCACCTACATGCAAAAAGCTATCACAAAGAGAAGGCAAGGGTTTGGCTTTGCAAATATGAAAGAATATATTATTAGTTTGAAGAATGAATTGAAATTTACAATTGATCAATCCTTATAGAAGGAGATTGTAAAACCTAAAAGGGAAACCCTAAGATGTAAATGGAATTTAATAATTATTATTTAACTATTAAATAGAAATAAAAGTGCATAAAGGGAAATCTTAATAAGGGAGTAAAGGTAATTTAATAAATGAAACTAAATTAATCCTTTACTCTAACACCCTCCTTGAGCAACAATATAGCTAAAAACAATGCATGAAAAAGAAAGGAAACTACAATGCTGAAAGAAAACTTAGGTCTTGGCAACAAGGCCTAATAAGGTACCCAATCACAACTAGATCTCTATGAAATAGAGAAATAGGGAAAACCATGTGGGAAAAACCCTACTCCAAAAAGAGATAGAAAGAAAAAGTACAAATTATATGTCTCAAGAGACTCTCTCAAAACCATAAGTATGGAGGCTTGAGATTCCATAGCCCCCTCCAAAATGGCAGAACTCTTGTGTGGATAAAAAAACCAATGTGGCTCCAATTTGAAAGAAACAAAGGTAGTGGACAAGGAGGATGAAACCCCTAAATGTAACATGAATCTCGAAGTTCTAGTTGATGCTCAAAGGAGAATGTAATGAGATCTCCAATGGAGGTGGGATAATAGGTGTATTGAATCTGTCATTTGAGAGGAGATTTGTGTCCTTTGATATGTCCTCAACAACTATAGTTGGTGGCTCTATGACTAGAGCTACAATGGTAGGAAATTTAGAAGAGTATTCTTATGCAATAGATGGAATATAAATAGGAGGAAGGTGTAGAAGTCACAACACTAGTCTTAGGAACAACACATAAGTTCAAGTGACCCAACTTCACCTCAGCAATCTCTTGTGAAGAAGGAGAGTGAGTATTTGATAGTGGAGATAGTAGACCAAAATGAGAGAGGAAGAGTATAATTGGAAAGAATGACCAATATTCTATGTAGCAACAATATTGTCTATCTTACTATCTCTGATGTGCACTAAATCTTGTGCAAACTCAATTGTCTTCCCTATCCCACTATGTGTAAGATGATAAATAGAGAGAAGGTTAGAGGAAAAATATAGAACACATAGTACATCATGAAATGTACCATCATAAATATCAATAGAACCTTTCCCACATATAGTCATAATAGTGTTGTTCTCCATCAAAATGTGTGGAGTAGGAGAAGCCTCAAAAGAAGAGAACAAATCCTAAGAAGATTCTCTTAAGAAGATTCCATATGGTGTAAAGCACATAAATCTAGTAACCATCTAGAAGAATGTGGAGTAGTGTTTGCACATGGTGCATGACCCTTTCCTATGTCTTTACCATCTGACTGAATTGATGATGATGAAGAAGATATGTCAGAAGTAGAGGGAATATCAATGTTTCTCTTCTGAAGGAGAGCTATCAAATATGAAACCTATTTGGCATAGCCATCTAGCTTCTTCTCATAGAAATGTGACCCATCATAATTGAGCTTATTGCAATAAGAACACTTTGGTATATCTAGATTTAGTATATCTCCCTTAGGAGGAGGTGGGCCTGATGTGATGTGAGGGATAGAATCAATCTAAGACTCTATAGTATGTGACTAATGTCTCTTCACCTTATTTCCAGAAGATGTCTAAGCTACCAATGCATGAGTTTGTGAGCTTATGAGAGAATCCAAAAAAGAGAGCATAGCTTTCTCTTGATTCAAACAATCACAAAAATCCTCAAAGGATATCATGGTAAATCTAGTACCCAAAACATCCATGGTGGAATGGAAGGTAGAAGACAAAATCTAAAAGTTTCCATGAAGCTTAGTGTAGAAGTTGTGAAAGCCAACTTCACAGATCACTAAGACCACTTGCATGCAAATAAATTGTTGAAGAGAAACCAAAGAAGGAAAGCTAGGGATTGGAGAATCTCAATGGTGTGAGATAAAATATATGCCAACAATGAAAAAAAAAATATTGTACAAAAATACAATAGGAGAGCTTGCTTATAAAGGCCTCTAGGAAGCTTCTAGAATGAGCTAGAAAGCACTAGGAGATAAGTATGACAACAAAGAATATGTCCAAAAAAGGTGAATTATCCTCCACATAGACAAGAGGATAAGTATGACAAGGTAGGAATAAACTCCTGTGTTGTCAACAAGTCAATATGTAAAAGTATGCTAACTCCTAGATAATAACTAATAAATAATGCATTTATCTAAATAAACTTAAGTAAAGCGTAAATAAAAATAATATATAATAACACCCCCCCTTAAGTACAACTTAGGGGAATGCACTTAAGCTCACAAAAGATATGATGAAATGTAGAATGGGTCTTGACTACTAGGCCATGTTAGGTACCCAAGTACAATGCAAAGAAATGCAACCTCTAAAAACAAAGAAAGAGGGAAAACCTCATGGGAAAAACCCTCCTCCAAAAGGAGGTAAGAACATGCTGAAAAAAACATGAAGGAAAGAAACCTCAACAAGACCCCCCAAGGAAAAAGATTGGAAATGGCTCAAGAGACTCTTTGAAAACCATAAGTACAACTAGCCCCCCCATGAGAAGAGACACCAAAGCCCCCCTAGAATGATGGAATCCCTATAGAAATAATTGAACCAATAAAACTCCAATATGAAAGAAAAAAGGGCATAGAACAAGGAAACATTGGAATGAGAGGTGAAACTAGAAGGCCTAATTGATGCTAAAAGGAGAAAACATGAGGATCCTAAATGGAAATCCCTAATGCAAGTGTGCTAACACTGTCATGAAAGAGGAGATGAATGTCATCTATAAAATCTACAATAGGTGCACCTAGAGGCTCAATGAATGGAGCTAGAGGGTCAGACAAAGTTGAAGAAGAATCCTACTAAAGAGAAAAAACTTCAACTAGATGTGGTGTGGTAATCTCAAGAACAATACAAAGGTTCAAGTATCCTGACTGCACCACATGATGCTCTCACGAAAGAGAAGAAGTGTGCTCCAATAATGGAGATAGTGGACCAAAGTATGAGAAGGTATAGAGACGAGTGGAATGATCAATTATCCCTATAGAAATAAGACCTCTTGTTGCATGATCCCAAATGAAGACTAAATCTGCAGTGAACTCAACTGTTCCCTGATCCACTATGCGTAATTTGAGAAATTGAGAGAAGGTTTGCAGATAGAGATGGAACATATAATACATCATTGAAGGTGCCATCCTGAATGCTAATTGAACCTTTCTCCCAAACTAATAGGGTAGTGTTATTTTCCATGAGAATATGAGGAATGGGAGAAGCCTTAAGAGTAGAGAAGACACTGTCAGAAGATGTTATATGGTGAGAAGCACCTAAATCCAGTATCCAAGGGACCTGGAAAGGGAATGCAATGGATGCCCATAATGCATGACCTTGTCCAAAATCTAGTGTAAATGTCAAAGAGATGGAAGAAGAGTAAAATGAAAACCCTTATGAGGTAGAAGAGGATGGAGAGGAAAAGTTCTCTTCTGAAGAAGAGCTTGCAAATCTGTAATCTATTTCTCATGGCCTTCAAATCTCTTCTGAAAACAACGTGACTCATCATGAGGTCCCTTCTAAAAATAGGAATAGGTAGGAATCTTAGTCTTCTTTTTCACCTTCTTTGTAGAAGAAGATGATGGACTAGTAAGGTGCTAAGAGGAATCTAATATCTACTTTGACTTTCGCTCTTGTGTATCCTTGGCAAGCAATGCATGTGACTATGAACTTGTAAGTGAATCCATCTAAGTAAGCTTGGACTACTCATGAGTTAACCTATAACAAAATGTCTCAAAAGAGGGTATTTGATGTCTATTACCCAAGGAATCCATAGTGGAGTAGAAATTAGAAGAAAAGATCAGATACTATCCTTACAACTTTGAGAGTATCAAAAAGATACACTCATCATATGTTTTGGTTTTTCCACATCCCTGCAAAATCGTAAGTAGAGATTTGAACTTCATCAAGAAGTCCTTAATGTAGTAAAAGCTAGAAAGTGTCAAAGAAGTCAACTCTACATCAAGTTGTAGTGCCTAAAACTCATTCATTGTGCCAAACAAGTTGAAAACTTGGTCCAAATAGCCCAAGGAGTGGTCACTCCATCCAAGTGAAACAAGAGACTATCTAAGATGTTCAGTGCAATCAATCCCATGGCATCATCTATTTTTTTTATATGCTAAAGAACCTCCAAAAAGCATTATAGAATAGGTCGATTCTCATCTAGACATGACCATAAGCCTCATGACATGAGAAGCCTAGTCATTTGTGCTTTCCAAGTGTGATAGTTGTGTAGCGTTAGCCGAGTCACAAAAGGATTTGACATTGAGAGAAAAAGATGAAAGTAGAAGGGTCTATTATGAAGCAAATTATAGAAAAGAAAATTCTCCCCCCCACAATGTATAAATATATCCCTCAAATACCAAAGAAATAACTATAGAAAGTACAAAAATTGAGAAAAGAACATGGATTCCAGATGCAGAGAGGGAGGAAATGGAAGCCTCTACTTTAATGTCAAAAATGGGAGGTCAAATTGACTCCAAATGAAATGAAACTAGCATCATTGTCTCCATCTAAAAACTAGCTTTCTGATGCTTCTTTTGAATCAAAAAAGACCTCTGTATGCTCAAGTTATGGCCAAAAAACAAACTGCTACTCCAAAATTAAACTCTCTAGAAAATTACAATCACTGCAAAAAATTTGACAGCCATACAACCATCAACTAACCGTTGCTGGAAAAAAATTTGGTGAAATAAAAAATTCTAGCAACCAAACATGAGGGCTCAGTGACCGCAGGGGTAGAGGACTATAGAGGTAGTAGATCTTAGCATGGAAGTAGATTGGAGTAAACAGAGTGTTAGGATAAACCACCGACAAAAATTAAAACTACGTGCAAATATAATCAATAACAAAAAATAATAGATGACACAGAAATGAACACAAGGCACCAAGATTTAACATGGTTCACCCAATCCCTGGGCTACGTCCACCAAATAGCAAGTCTGAACTTATTACAATCCAATGATTACAACCTAATTACAATTTGTAATCCCTTATAGCTCAATACTGCCACAAGAACCAATTTTGCATCACAACATAATGAAAAGTACCCAACCCTAAACCCTTTTATACAAGTATTAAACTGCTTTAGGGTTATAACATGTCGGCCATAATTAGCCATAACTTTAGTGGCAAATCTACAAATGGTGAATAGTACCAAAATGATGGCCGAATAGTACCAAAAAAAAAATTTGAGGTGATGCCCTGTACCCCACTAATTATGAAGTATGTATAGTACTTTCCTGATCAGTCACCACAATCTAAAAATCTCCCACTTGGGGACTGATCAGGCTCCACACTAAACAACAATCTCCCACTTGGAGACTGATCCTGTAGCAATACCACTACCACATGGGGCTCCCACTGGATCAAACCACCCTGGACTCTACTGTTCTTTTATTCATGTTCAGTCTAAAAGACCAACCGAAGCTGAAGAGGAGTTTAGCTTCTCCCTTGTTACAACCTTTGTCAACATATCTACTAGATTGTCATTGGTATGTATCTTCTCTAGCTTTAACTGTCCATCCTCCAAAACTGATCGAATGAAATGGTACCGCAACTATATGTGTTTGGTCTTAGAATGCAAAGCTGAATTCTTAGCAAGATGAATGGCACTCTAACTATCTGTGAACAAATAATTATCCTTTTGAGGATGTCCCAATTCTTCTAAGAAGAACTAAAGCCATATCATCTCCTTGGCTACCTCTATAGCAGCAACATACTCTACCTCTGTAGTGGATAGAGAATTAATCTTTTGTAACCTAGAAAACTAGCTCACAGTTGCCCCACCAATAGTAAAGACATAACCTGTAGTACTCTGCCTGGTATCAATATCCCCTACCAAATCTGAGTCAACATAGCCCTATAAATCAGTAGTAGAGCCCCCAAAGTATAAACACTTATTGGATGTTCCTCTCAAATATTGGAGAATCCACTTGATAGCATTCCAATGCTCAAATCCTGGATGACTCATATACCTGCTAACAACTCCCACTGCATGTGCAATATCTAGCCTAGTGCATACCATAGCATACATCAAGCTTCCTACAGCTGAAGCATTGGGTACCTTGGACATCTTATCCTCCTCTTCTTGTGTCTTGGGACACATCTCCTTAGTCAATTTCAAATGATCAGGTAAAGTTGTGCTGACAGCTTTAGCATTCTCCATAGAGAAACATTGCAACACTTTCTCAACATAATCAGCTTGAGATAGCATCAATGTTCTATTCTTCCTATCTCTACAAATCTTCATACCAAGGATTTGTTTTGCTGCCCCCAAATCCTTCATAGCAAATGCATGTGCTAACTGGCATTTCAACCCCTTAATATGATCCATGTTAGACCCAGCTACAAGCATATCATCAACATATAGACATAAAATAATGTAGCTATCATCATCCAACCTCTTAAAATAAACACAATAATCTGAATGACACCTATTATAGCCATGTTCATGCATAAACCTATCAAATTTTAGATACCATTGCTGAGGTACTTGCTTCAAGCCATATAAACTTTTCTTAAATTTGCACACTAAGTTCTCCTTACCTTTGACCTCAAATCCCCATGGCTGGGCTATATATATTTCTTCATCCAAATCAACATGAAGAAAGGCTATTTTAACATCCAACTGCTCTAAATGCAAATCTTCAGTAGCCACAAGACTTAAAACAGTACAGATAGAAGTCATTTTAACAATAGGAGAAAATATCTCATCAAAATCAATTTCCTTTTGCTGTGAAAATCCTTTTACAACTAACCTGGCCTTAAATATTTTCTTACCTCCTTCCTCTTCTTTCAACCTATAAACCCACTTATTCTGTAAAGCCTTTTTACCTATAGGAAACTTGCATAGATCCCATGTCTTATTCTGTAGCAAAGAGTCCATTTCATCTTTCATTGCAGGCTCCCACTGAATCTTAGTATCCACTTGCACAGCTTCATCATAACTTTCAGGTTCACTAGCATCCGTAAGTAAAATAGAATACAAAGAGGAAGAAAATCTTTGTGAAGGTCTAATTTTCCTCGTTGACCATCTAACATTCATTGGTGTGTGTGGTATTTTTTGTTGTAGTTGTTGCACATCATGAAGAATGGTTGGAACATCAACTTTTGGAGTATCATCCAACACTACATAATCATCTTCTTTCTTCTCATGTTGTTGCAACAGATCTCTACACAACACTTTCTCATTGAATATGACATCTCGACTTCTAACAATTTTAATATTTTCAAAATCCCAAAGCCTATAACCAAATTCATTAATGCCATATCCAACAAAGACACATTTCTTTGATTTAGCTTCTAGCTTGGTTCTATTTTTAGAGTCTATATGAGAAAAAGCTTCACAACCGAAGGTCTTGAGAAAAGAATAACTCACCTTCTTACCAATCCATGCTTCCTCTAGAATACCATAGCTCAAAGGAGTAGAGGTACCTCTATTAATCAAATACACTATAGTATTTATAGCCTCCACCCGCATGTGTAAGGGCAACCTAGCATGCAACCTCATGCTCCTTGCACACTCCATTATAGTTTTGTTCATGCGTTCAGCCACTCCATTTTCCTATGGAGTCCTTGGAATAGTTTTCTATCCATGAATACCATTAGTGGAGCAATAATATTCAAATTCATGACTACAATAATCACCACCATTATCAGATCTAAGACATTTTAATTTCTTACCAGTCTCATTTTCAACCAAGCATTTCCATTTCGTGAAAGTTTGAAATAAATCATATTTTTGTCTAAGGAAATAAACCCATACTTTTCTAGTTACATCATCAATAAATATAACATAATAATGAGAGCCACCAAGGGAAGATACCTGAGCTGGTCCCCATACATCTCTATGCACAAGCTCTAATTTCTCCTTTTTGTTTTCCTTCCTAGTCTTTACAAAACTCACTCTCTTTTGTTTTCCATACACACAACTTTCATAGAAATCCATATTAACACATTTCAAACCTGGTAAAACTTTCTTTGAATGAAGTAATTTCATACTTTTTTCACTCATGTGCCCAAGTTTGTTGTACCACAACGTTGTATTAGAATCTACAACAACTATTTGTTCTCCCTGCTCAACTGCAACAATTGTTCCTGAACATTCATTTTTCTCTAAAACAATCAAAGTAGTAGGAACAATATGACCTGTACAAAGATATAAGGTGCCTACTTTCACACCTTTTGCTACTACAAGGGAACCTTTTAAAACCTTCCAATTTTTATCATCAAAAGTAACTACACAACCCTCATCACCGAGTTCTTCGGCTGAAATTAAATTTCTACTTAGCCTTGGAACATGTCTTACCTCATGTAGTAGCCAATGATTCCCATTCTACAACTTAATCTTAATTTTTCCCTTTCCAACTATCTGATAGGGTTCATTATCCCCCAAATAAACAAGCCCAAAATCCCCTTGGACATAATCAATGAAATAACCTCTATGAGGTGTAGCATGAAATGAAGCACCAGAATCTAAAACCCATGAATCATCAACACTCTCTAAAGATAGAAGCAAAGCATCCTCTTCGGATTTGTTACTTACCACATTTTCCTCCTTGTCTCGATCTAATTTATCTCCTTCATTTTTCTTTCAATTTCAGCAATCTTTCTTTTTGTGCCCTAGTTTCCCACAGTACCAGCAATCATTTGGTCCTCTCGATTGAGACGTCCTTCCCTTTGACTTTCCTCTTGATTTCCCACGATTTCCAGAGTTACTTCCTCTTTCAGTCATTTTGTCCCTACTTTGTGCATTCAAAGCACTTCCTAATGTAGATCCACCTAAGGATTTCCTACGAGTTTCCTCATTCAAAACAACACTGATCACATCATCATATTTTAGGGTACTAGATCCAGGAATAGAATTACTCACTTCCATTACCAAGCCATTCTAGCTTTCAGGCAAAGAACACAAAATCAAGAGATCCCTAATCTCTTCATCAAAATTGATACCCAAAGAAGATAACTAACTAGTAATAGTATTAAACTCATTTAAATGATCTGCAATAGATCCACCTTCTGCCATTTTCATATTAAATAAATGCTTCATGAGAAATTCCTTGTTTGAAGTAGAGGGCTTTTCATATAGTGTCGCTAAGGTTTTCAGCAAATCTTCTATCATCTTTTCTTTTGTAATATTAAATGCCACCAATGGTGCCAAGAATAACCAAATGCTTTTGAGTGCCTTTCTGTCCAAAAGATCCCATTCAACCTCTGACATAGTTCCCTGGTTCTTGGTTTTGCCTTTCAATGGCTTCCATAAATCCTTCTGATATAGATAGTCTTCCATTTGCATCTTCCATAACTAAAAGTTTTGCCCATTAAACCTGTCAACCCTCAACTTACTCTCATCTGCCATCGCTCCCATTCAACTGTGAGACTCCCACTTAACTGTGAGACTTTCCTGTAGAGGATAACTAAAAGACAACCTCACTTTGATACCACTTGTTAGGATAAACCACGAACAAAAATAAAAACTACATGAAAATATAACCAATAACAAAAAATAATAGATCACACAGAAATGAACACAAGGCACCAAGATTTAATGTGGTTCACCCAATCCCTGGGCTACGTCCACCAAACAACAAGTCTGATCTTATTACAATGTAGTGATTATAACCTGATTACAATCCGTAATCCCTTATAGCTCAATATCGATGCAAGAACCAATTTCACATCACAACATAATGAAAAATACCCAAACCTAAACCCTTTTATACAAGTATTAAACCACTTTAGGGTTATAACATGTCGGCCATAATTAGCCATAACTTTAGTGGTGAATCTACCAATGGCGAATAGTACCAAAATCATTGTTGAATAGTACCCAAAAAAAAAAATTTGGGGCGATGCCATGAACCCTACTAATTATGAAGTATGTACAGTACTTTACTGATTAGTCACCACAATCTAACATAGAGGTAGTCATCGGTGGAAAGAAGATTGATTTCTAGGAAGGCCGTAGGAGGTAGATACAGGACTGTAGGGGTGATGGAAATACTAGCCATGATGGTTGCTATGATCCTTGGCAATTTGGTGACCCCTGCAAAAAATCAAAAAATAGGCAAGTAAATTTACATTTTTTTGGAAAAAAAAATTGTTAAAAACAGATATATATATATATATATATACAAAATTTTCATAAGAAAGTGTAAATACAAAACTTTTTTTTTGAAAAAATTTTCCCCAAAAAAATGCACTTCCTCTTTATTGAAGAGAAAAACCTCGAACAAGCTAGGGATTGTGTCTCTGAATCGCAGCTTCAAAAATCTTCAAACCAGGAAGTAGCAGGGATGCTCTGATACCATGTAGAAGTTGTTAAAGCCAACTTCACAGATTGCCAAGACCACCTGCATGCAAATAACCTGCTAAAGAGAAACCAAAGAAGGAAAGCTAGGGCTTGGAGAATCTTAACAGTGTGAGAGAAAATATATTCCAACAATGAAAAATGAAATTGTTGTACAAAAATACAATAGGAGAGCTTGTTTAGAAAGGCCTCTAGGAAGCTTCTAGAATGAGCTAGAAAGTGTTAGGGGATAAGTATGACAACAAAGCATACATCCACAAAAGGTGGATTATCCTCCATATAGATGATAGGATAAGTATGATGAGGTAGGAATAAAATCTTGTGTTGTCAACAAGTCAATATGTAAAAGTATGCTAACTCCTAGATAACTACTAATAAATAATGCATTTATCTAAGTAAACTTAAGTAAAGTGTAAATAATAATAATTTACACTAACACTTAGAAAGAATCAAGTAAATTCACTCAGTGTCAGTCTTGGTTTTCCAAAAACCTTGCAATAAAGACCTTTTTTGTTTAAACTTCATCTAGAAGTCCTCAATGGAAGAAAAATAATTTGGTACAAGAGACATAAGCTTTGCCTCAATCTAACTGCTCTAAACTCATTAACTATACCAAATTAGTCATCAAGCTTGGTCCACATAGCTAGAGGGGTATTACACCCATCAAGATGCAATCGTAGACTATCAGATACCTATAAAGAAATCAACCTCATTTCCTCATCCATCTTGTTCCGATTTTGTATGATCTTAAAAGTGTTGATCTCAGATTGTTTTTGACAATTGAGTGTCAACACACTTAAGAAATTTACTAAGTTCATGTTGAACTAGTAACATATGCTAAGTATAATGTGTATAGATGTTGAGTTTCAATGAGTGTCAAGTCACTCATGTTTTGAGTAAATAATAAGTTTCGAGCAAATAGAAAGAGCCAAGAAAGTTTCAAGTGCCAAGTGAACAGCTAATGCTAAGAAAGTTCAAGTGCTGAGCTAGACAGAATTATAGTATGTGTCGAGCATCAATATTAAACAAATGTCAAGTAACATAGAATTGGCCTAGTTGTTTGTGATGGCATAAACAACTATATAAACCATTTTTGAGCTAACATAAGGATAGATCTCAAAGCTTTGAAGATAAGATTGAATCTATTTGATTCCCTATGCGATCAACATGCAACCAATCAAAAAAAATAGAAGGAATTGAATGGAAAATTTGGATGAATCTCAGTCATAGATTCATACCTAACCCTAAGCCACCTAAGTCTTTTTAAAGGGAGACAAAGCCCCATAATTTACATATGAATGAGAAAGCATTAGAGAATTCATGTGAGAAAGTGATTATAGTAGTGAAAGGGGTGAATTGATCAGCATACATTCAAGGTGACTTAGAAAAAGAACAAAATTGTAGAATCAGTTATCAGAATAGAGGATCAAGGTTATAGCAATTTCATATCAGATCAAAGAGGATTGAGATGAACTAAATTAAGATTTGAAATCAGCAATATCATATTGTAAGTGCATCAGATCAAACATGTATTGTACTTTCTAACAACTATATCAGCAGGATGAAATCCTTTGTATTAAGTTGATTTAACAGTCATTGTGATTTTCCTTTAACGGGGTGATATTCCAAGTGAGTGTTCTAAAGTCATTTAGCCAGGCACACTTTTAATAGGGTAAGATCTAACAATCCTTTGTAAGCCTTTAAAAAGGCAGGCCTTTCATAGGGTAGATCATGAGAATGGTCAAACCATATAGCCTTAATAAGTGAACTTTATTGTTGTAGTAGTGAAGAATTGTGGGTGTCATCCCCACCCCATTTTTACCTTCTCATTGGAGGATTTTTGAGTAATCATATTTGGTGTCAAGTGTTTATGTGGATGCATCTACTTTACATTTTATTTCAATATGTTTATGCATGCATTATTTTAAAATTTAAAGTTTTATTGGTTAGAGTTTAGTACTTATGATTCACACCCCCCCACCCCAGAAGTATACATTTCCCATTTGTATTTCCAATAATAGGTATCAAAGCTAAGTTATCATCAAGAGAAGCCTTACAAATTGGAGAAAAGATCTTGAGATGGAATTTTACAAGTTGGGAAAGACTATTGAGAATTAGTAGATTGAGATACATCTCTTACTACAACAACTGGATGAAGCCATAGATGCCTTGAGAAGTTCACTAAAGAGAAGGAAAGAGATTGCTATAGCTGAAAATGACACTCAATACAAGGATATTGACACCACAAAGCTATTTGTAAATGGTAACTCATGTGAATTTGATGTAGCAATTGCAAATCTTATGGACAAGAACATAGCAAAAGTTGAGGAGATCAGAAATCTCAAGTTGCAGCAAGAATCATAAGCAATATTATTATGTGAGGTGACCAAACAAAAGAAGAAAGCTATAGAAGACAAGGCCATGATTGAAGAAGACAAAATAATTTTGGAAAATAGATTGGAAGAAAAATTAGCAAAGTTGTCTAGGATCTCAAACATGCAATTGGACACCCTAAGCCAAATGATGAATGCCCATCATGAGTTGAATGTCAAAGACATTGAGATAACTAAATTGAAGTTGTAGAATGAACAATTGTAGAATGGCCTAAAAAGAGAGGAGGAGTTTGTTGAAAGCTTCAACAAGCCAAATGAAGCCATCAAATACTTTGAGAAATTATTTAAATCCCCTAGATCCAATAAAGACACATCAAGATCGGGCTACACAAGCATTGAAGAAGGAGAATCATCCATAGCTACTGAGGAAAGAAAAATTAAAGGTAAGAACTCTAAACCTAATTTTCATCATTGTGGAAAGAAAGGACATACAACTATTGTTTGAAAGATAAAGAATGGTAGTTAGAATCCCAATCCATAGAACATGACACATTGTTACAAGTGCAACAAACAAGTTCATCAGGCACATGAATACAGAACAAGGACCATGCATACACCAAGATTTGAAGGACACTGCTACAATTGTCATAAGTTTGGACAAAAAGCCTTTGAATGTAGATCCAAGTCCACATGGTCATCAAATAAGGGAAGAAGCCATGAAAATTCCTATAATTGGGATTACAATACAAGACATAGCTATCATTATTGTCAAGAGTATGGACCAATCTCTGAAAATTGCATAAGAATACATTTTAGAGGTAGCTACAATAGATGGTTGAGTCAAACCACATGCTTTAGTTGTTTGAAGACTGGTCATATCAGTAAGCATTTCCCAACAAGACAAAGGCACCTAACTCAAAGTCAAACAAGGGAAAAGGCAAGGTAGATATTGAGCACATCAGAGGAGAGATGAACAAGACATGGAAGAAGAAAGATGGATGCAACACATAAAATGAAGGGATCACTTCACCTGAAGGGTTAAGTGGTCACACTTCATCAAACTAAGAAAAAGGAGGTATGTGGGACTGGTATTTAAATGCCTTATTGTACATCAGTTCAAAGATAAAGTTAGTAATAAAAAGGAAAAATTAGCTTGAATAAAGTTTCAAGTTAATAAGGAAAAACCAAGGGAAAATCCTTAAGTTTTCATCTTACTACCGAGTGTGAAAAGTTCTCTTAAATTGCCAAGAAAATTCTAGTGCATGTCAAGTTGTCAGCCAAAGTCAGTTGAAGTTGAGTTAGTAGTACTTTCCAAGTGAAGGAAATTTCTATTGAATTTGAGTAAGGGTAATTCTAGTGATTTCTAAGTGATGGAAAATCAATGGATGTCAAGTAAAGTAGAAATTGCATAGAAGTTGAGTTTACAGTTGTACATGCACCATTCATTAAATGTGATGTTTTGAAAAGGTATAAGGTAGATTTTCACTCATTTTTTGTTATTATGAACATAGAGCAAGAGCAAATAGAGCAAAGAAGAGATTGGCAAGAAAAAACTAAAGCTTTTGCACAGATTCCAATAGAGATCAAGCATCATTCCATCAATTCAAAGGTATTCTTCATGTGTTGAGTTACACAGTTTATTATCTATTGAAGCCCTACTTTTGCTTAATGGCCTCTAGCTCTAGAAATCCTAAGGATAAGGAACCTTTTGAAGTTTAGTTGGTTAGTAATGAGGTTAAGCAACTAGATTTAAGGCCTATTCCTAAAGTTGCATATAAGAATGATCTGGCAAGGGCATTATCAAGTATTCCACCCAAGGTCATAATGGTTCAAGATGTAAGGAAATGCTATAATTGCAAAGTTAGAGGGATAGAAGATATGAAAATTCAACAAGCATATGACAAAATATGTGAGAATGGAGTGTTGAAGAATGAATTTCAAATCATTGAGAGGAAGGGCTTAACCCATTCCCTAGATCTCCCCACTGTCTTTAAGACTGAATGAATAAGAATTATTTTGATTAGAATCCATGATGCATGCCTATGGTTAGAAGGAGGACCCATCAAGTTGTCAAAAAGGATTGTGCATAGGGTTACAAGATTTCCAACCCTAGAATGCCTAAACCCCTATGGAGTGATTCTAAAGAAGCAATTGAGAAGAATATAAGGGCAAAGTGGAATAAGAGGGGAATGACTATTGATACCATCAGAGATCAACTTCTAGATTTGTAGTGAGGATCATATCTCACAAATTCTATCAGTCAAGTTGACTAAACAGTGTGTCATGCATTGTAGTTGATTTAGGTTACAATATTGTAAAGAAAGATCACACTTATGATCTAGCAGAGCTACAGTTGCAGCAAATCATGGAGTATTTAGGAGCAATAAGGAGATCAAAAGGTGCTTAATGCAAATTTGGTTCAATTTTTATATGTATATTTTTCTATGTTCAAAATTAGCTTCCTTCTTTTGGTAAGGTAGGATGGAAGACTAATAGGTCTATGGTTGTACAAATAAATGAGTACATAGAGCAAATGGGAGACAATTTTGAATCTGTAATGACTAGTTATTTTGAGGATTTCAAGAAAACCATGAAACAAAGATTGAGAATCCCAGTTTCCCTAGTGGAGAAGTATCACAATAACATATGTTTCTTAGTAGACATTGATTACACATTTATCCAGGCTACAATACCAAGAGTAAAATGGCTAAGGCCATTGGGTATAAAATAAATATAGATGAAGCATCAGCAGCAATCACTACATTACTTGCAGAGGACATTGATAAGTTAGAAAAGTTCTTTGGAAACTATGACATTATGAAATCCATAGTTGAAATGGAGTTGAAAACTACCTCAACTCTAAAGAAGAAAGATAAATTGGTGAAAAAGCTGAAAGCCAAATTTGTTGATAGTGTTGAAGAAGATGATGAAGAACAAGAACAAGAACAAGAACAAGAACAGGAACAGGGACAAGAACTTCTTGCCCTAACACAAGGTATGGGAGAAGATGAAGAAGAAGGTGCTAAGGAGGAACAAGCTGAGGAAGTATCAATAGTACATAAGCCAAAGAAGAGAAAGGCTAAGATACAACCTATAGCTCAGCCCAAGGGTAAAAAGATTGCAAAACCTAGCCCTGCCAAGCCTACTGCTCCAGCCACAAGGGAAACTACAAGGGCCACCACTCAGAAAGCTAAAGAGAAAAAAAAAAAGAGAAGAAGAAGGCTACTAAGTAACTAGGTCTAGTGTAGAAGAAAATAATAAGGAAATATGTTGCACAACCTAAATCTGATGAAGAGATGATTGAGTTAGATGACAACAGCAAGTTTAGAGAGGTAAGGTATGCACCCAAGTCCAATATTGAAAATATTTGTGATAATATTAGGGATAATGTAGACTTGACTAGTTTGAAAACTATTGAATTCAATAAATTAAGTAGAGAAGAACAAAATAAGATTGAGGAATCAGTGTATGCCATGATGGAAAAATTCAATAATACCCCACTTGAATTTGACACTACTATGCCTAAGGATTTATATTCAAATGTTGAGAATAAGTGGCATTATTGCCTTAACATGGAAAAGGAAATAAGAGAGTCCACATTGGTACAAGTAATACCAAACTTTGTCAAAAGGCCAAATAATAAAAGAAAACAAGAAACATGGAAGCAAGTTTGCACCCAAGTACAAGACATTCAACATTCTTCAAAATAAAATTGAAGATGTTGTCAAGAAGTCCACTCAAATGTGGAAGCTAATATATGGGCTAACTACTATTAAGGAAGGAGAGGAGGATCCCTTTGAGGGAAGAAACAATGGAGAAGAGGAAGAGAATAATAAACAAGGAGAAGTTGAGAAAGATAAGGAAGGAAACATAGTGGAGGAAGCACCGCAAAAAGGAGAAGAAATAGAAACTACTGAGGAGTAGAAAAAAAATCAAAGTGTGCAAGAAATAGAATTGCCACCATTGAGCCCTCCACATGACTCAAATACACTTGTAGAGATAGTAAAAGTAAAGGATTTTCTTGATAGCTCAGTTCAAAACATCAACCCACTCACTACAGAGGATCTAAAGAAGATCCTTGACTAATCAACGTTATAAGAAAAGTTGTTTGACAGTCTAGTATTGGTTAGTGTAGATGAGTTGCAAAAAGTAGTAGCTAACCTAACTAGGGACAAGGTGACTACACAAGAATCACCTTCTACTATCCCTATAGCTACTAGTGGACAACCTCAAGAGAAAGCATCAAAAGATACATCAGCCAAGGTTGATATCACAACTAAATTTGTCATGACTAAACAATAAACTCAAACTATCAAGGAGTTAACAAAAGAACAAACAAGATAGATGGAAGTATTTTTTCCTACTACACAAACTCAAAGTGCAGCACAAATAATTTTGATTGATCAAGGAGGATCACAAGAAGAAAAGGACATTCCAAAAGAAAAGGAGCAAGAAGCAATTCATACATTGGTTAATTTACCAACTACTAGTGTAATCACCTAAAAATGGTCATCTAGAGTATTAGCCCCCTTTTCAACATTTTGGCTAAATTAATTTAATCACTTACCTAAGCCAAATTGCTAATAATCAATTTATTTGATTATAACCTATAGTTTGACTATTCTATCCTAAGTTCATTATTTGATTAAAAGAACATGTCCCCTTTTAATTAAATAAAGCACCCCATTCTTTTAACTCACTTAAAGTGCACACATAAAGTCCTTTTTCTATTTTACAATTAAAAGAAAAGGCTTGTGAGACTTTTGTCTTATATGACAAGTCAACTTATATTCTATTGGTTGACTTGTGTGTACACATGGATCACACCTATTTTTGAATTCCACCGTTGATTATCCACCATCTTCATCTTGATCTCTACCGTCCGTACGACTTTAAAAGGGAGATAGCTTTCCCCTTCAAAGGATCCATCCATCTTTTGAATATTGTTATGCTGCAAGTTTTCTAATAGGTTTCTTTGGAGCTTTGTGGAGAACTTCTATTTCTTGTCTACATTCTCTCATACCATAGCATTTTAGCTTAGATTCATGTTGCATATTAGTTTAGCTTCTATTTTGCAATAATCTATCTCAAATAGCTTAATATTTGGATTGTAAAACTCTCATCCATGCTTAGAATAGCTTCACTTTTTATATTCATTCTAGTTTAATATTTATTTGCATTGCATTCTTAAGGAACTCCTTGTGACATTTGCATTCTTGCATTTTGTCTTTGGAACCTCCCATTGCATGGTTTAATAGCAAGAAGAGTATCTCTAAGGCTCATCTGAGAGCCTTCTTATTCTTGAAATATACTCTCTTGCACTCCATAGATAGGGAGCTCTAAGCTGGCATCCAAGCATTCTGAACTCATGGAATCATTTGGATAGAAGGGTTTAGAGTGGGACACTTTCAAGTGTACATTTTTGGCGCCCACCGTGGGGCTTGAATCAAATTTTTAGCTCCATTTTCTTTCATTTCTTATCTCTAATTTTTTAAAGCAGCATATTGGATCTAATCAAGTGCTTTTGTAGAATTATCACTTTGGTTTTAATGCCAACCCATAAGTAGATTGGTTTGAAGGCCAAAAATCTAGTTGGTTTAAAGATTTGATCATATATTTTAAACCACTTGGAGTTTGGTTCTGAAATTTTTTTTACAAGTTAATTATGTGTTCAAAATGTCTCAATCTGATTTTTAGAGCATTTTGATGTGATTTTTGGGAGTTATAATTTTTTCTTTGTTTTTCATAAAAATCCATTTCTGATCACAAATCAACTCATTTTTTGAAAAAACTTATATTTTCAAAAATATTTTTGAATTATAAGAGGGGTACTCTCTTTTTTTTTTGACTTTTGAGGTCGTATTAGGGAACAAAAACTTGATTTGATAAATCTAGCCTGTTTTGACAAAATCGATCTCTAGGGAGCAAATGAAGAGATAATTTCTTACATTTTTGGAAAGCTTTCTAATTTTTAGTAGGGTTCTCTTCTTTTCATTTCTATTTTTGGATCTGAAATAATAGCAAAAAAGTCTAATCTTGTTGACTAGGTCAAAATCAAAGAATAAAAATGAGAGCATTTGTGATTAACTTGCACTTTCTTTGCATGCACTTGGTTGGAAGATAAATTGGATTTTTGAGGCAACTAACCACTTTTTATTGTAGATTTTAATGTTATTTCACACTAACTTTTTGTGCTAACAAGTTGTGATTACAGGTTGCCATCCTTATAAAAAAAATTGAAACATTGCATAAAAAGAACGCATGTCAAAGCTTCAAATGCGCAAGGGCTACTAACATTGTTTGTAGGGCTGCCCAAAGCATAAAAACCCAAAATTTCTTGCTTTTTTATTTTCATGTGCGGCATTGACTAATTGTTCATTTTTCATAGGCACATAAAACTTGTGATTGGAGTCTTTTGGTAATAGGAGAGTATGCTCTTCACCCTTGTGGTGAATCAAAAATTTTGACTTGCCATTTGGTTTCAAAAGTAAGGGATAACTGAATATTTTTGGTGTGTTTGGGAGAAAATGATTGGAATAGGAGAGTATTCTCTTCACCCTTGTGGTGAATTAGAAATCTTGATTTTCAAAAGTTGATCCACTCTTTATGTAGTTTAGAATCCTTTAGAGGGCCTGCTCTCGGACAACCTGAGAGGAACGATGCAAATGGGGACAAGCAGATTATTCGGCTCTTCCAACCCACTATAAACTCAAAGCTATCAAGGACACAAAACCTTGGTAGACATAGTGTTTGTATTTTTCTAGTGTGATCACTTATGAGATTTCGACCATAGGGAGATCACTAGGCAAGAATGCTTAAGGTACTCTTGTGGTTGCGAGATCGGTTACTCATCGCAAAGTGAGGTGTCCTATAATTAGGAGCAAGAGGAACACTATGAATGGAAGCCCTATCTAAACACTCTAAGTTAGTAACTACCTTTTTTAGCCGCTCAACTTCTTGGTGCAAGGATCAATCCTAGTGGACTACCCGGATCACCCCAAGATTTTACACTCACCATCTATGTTTCCTTGGTTATGCTTATGGCATTTCTATGACAAAGCCAATATCTCTTATGGGAAACCACTTGGTGTGAGGCAAAGGAGCATCAAGCATGGGCCAAGTTTTTGAGTAATGAACCATGTCCTTTAGGTAGATATTGATTGATGTGTTCTTGAATGTGCTAAACCTGTGAAAATCTTTTGAACATACACATGATGATAGTTATACGACTTTCTTTTAAGACCTCACATATTCTTGTATCATGCAAGGTTTCTTTGTCCCTTTCTTGATTTTTTGAAGACTACTCCATGTGTCACTATCTTGCTTGGAAAGAAATTTCTTTTGAACATCAAACTTGCTATGCTATCAACTATTGTCAAACTTTGTCAACCAAGTCAAAACATCAAGTGCAAACATTTTCTAGTGTTGTTTGCTAAGAGGAGTCTCAACATTTGACTTTTCTTTTATATGTCTCTAATACTTGAACATGCTTAAAGTGGCTCTTTGGTCTTAGTGCTCTTGGTCTTTTTTTCTTCATGGTCTATGCATGCTTGCTAGTTATCCTTTTGCTAAAATGGTTACCTTGATTTCTTGACCACACTCTTGGGTTGGGAAAGTTGTTCACTTGTCACCCTGCTTGCTCTATCTATTTGGCTATTTGGGCATCTTTCCTAGCTATTAACTTGAGTCATTCATGTCATAAGTTTCTTGGACATATTGTTTGACAAGTCACTTTAATCTCTCTCTACTATCTTGGCAAGTGAACACTCTACCTCCTATAGTTTCAACATCAAGTTATCTTCTAGGCTCTTTTATGCTTGGCTTTGAATCTAAAACTATGGGATCTAAACCTTGTGCTACCAAACTTCAACCAAATCTAGATGATCATGATATCCTCCATGTCACTAAAGAGTTTCAAGATCTATATGCACAATACAAAGAACTAGAAGAGACAAATGATCTTTCTTACCTTCATCTTCCTAAGCGCATGACAGAAATGAAGTCTAAACTTGAGAAAAGTTTAGAGGAGAAGATTGCATCATTACATGAACCTTCCTTAAGGTCTTTAAATGCATGTGATTCACCTTCTTTGAGGTCATCCTCTTCTTCTAGGTCTACATGCTCTACTTCAAGACATCAAATGTCTTCATCTTCTAGATCTAAAGACCTCTTTAGAGAACAAGCAAGTGATACCTTCTTTGAGCCTATGCTAAAATTTCATGATGGACCTATCCTTGACCAAGATAATGATGAAGGCATGGATGCATACCATTCACTTGAGAAACAAAAAAATGACTCTAGACATACTTCTAATCGAACTTTTTCTCCCTTGGAAGATTCTTATGATGACACTTTGCAAAAACTTCTTGGCAATAAGATCATCATGTTACCTAAGTCTAGCTCATATGGAAACCCATTCTTGGATATATATTGCACTTATCATCAACATAATGAGCATAGTACTTTAGATTGCACTGAGCTAAAACATAAAATCCAAGATCTTATTGATAATGGAATTATTGATACCTCTAATGATTCATGCGATGAGGATACTTTTCTTAAGAAAGATTACATTAATGAACCTATGTCTAGTAGCGGCTCTATTACATCTTCCACTTCTTCCAACACTTGTGCATCTCCCAACAGTTCAAAGCTTTCCAACATGCCTCTATCAAAAAAGGAACCTAATTCTTTTCACGTACACTATGCCTATCCTCAAGGGCTATCTCTAAAAGAAACTCAAGCTAACCTTCACTTGGCTGCAAATGTTTTCCATGCTACTAATCCTAAACATCCTCAACCTTCATGCACTACTATGCCTAATCCAAGCACTACTACATTCACTCTTCATTCTCCCTTGAAGTGGCTCCATGTCAAGAGGACTCTCAAAAAGAAAAAGCTATAAATGTCAAGAAAGATGAAGATCAAGCACCCTTTCATCTCTTTCAAGATTTTTCCCCTCCATATCTTATATCTTGTCCACCTCCTAAGTATGATGAAGACACAACTTCCACTATCTCCCTTGAGCTTACTGAAAATTATGAGAAAAGTTCTCTTCATATGCTATCCAAAGCTACTTGTCAAGATCAAAGCATCCCCTCATATTCTACTTCTCCACATCCACTTCACAATTGTGCTCAAGGTTCAAGAGCTTCTATTAAAAATGTTGTTCCTATCAAAGGTACTTATGAGTCTATTGATGGCTTTGACCATGTTGCTCATTCTAAAGATGTTGATATCCCTTCCCACTATCCCTTTGCATCTTCTAAATCTATCCTTGGTCCTTATCCATCTAAGCTAAAGCATTCAAACCTTCTATCCATTTTGGGGCCTTATGTTCCTCCATCTCCTACATTCACTCCTATCTCATTCCCTAGCTCTCCCATCATACCTCAAGATCAACAAAGACACTCATCCTTGATGACTTTTCACCCATCTATACATCTAAACCAGTCATATCATCCTTATTCATCCACAAATCCCAAGTTCTTTGGAAGTGATAATAAACATAAGAATCCATTGAAAAATGAAGATCACTATGTCCCATCTAATCTACATGTGAATGCTAAGAAGGAGAGTGCACAAAAGAGATCACAAAGGTCCACTATTAAAAAAGTTGAATCAAAGAAAATATGGGTTCCTAAAACCATTATTGAAGAAATGTGTTTTGAAGTATCCAAAGGAAAATCTAAAGCTATATGGATTCCCAAGTCTCTTTTAGAAGACTTGAATATTGAAAATACTTCAAAGTTGACATTCAAGCTTCCAAAGGCTTTCATTCCATCTTCTTCCAAAAAGCTTCCTAAAAATATTCCAAAGCCTTCCACTCCAACTTTTTCCAAATCTCTTCTACCACCTCATACATCTAAATCTCAAGCTATTTCATCCATGATTCCTCCATTGTTCCAATACCCTTCAAGGTGTGTGTCAATGTTGATCTTGTCCAATATTTTAGCTACCCTCATGAAATCTTCTAAAGCTTACACTTACTTGCTATACATAAACTCTTGTCCTCCATATACTCTTCCTACTATTATGTCCCTTCCATCACCCTATCAACATCTTTAAGCATACCTTTATATGGTCTTGGCTTATCATGACTTATCTTTTCTATAGGAGCACTATCTACATTCAAACAGCTTGAACTCTTTCTAAAAATTCAAAAAAAGAAAAAAAAAAAGAGAAAAAGAAAAAAAAAAAATGTGAAAATGTGCCTTGGTGAAAACTACTTCTTGTGACACCTTGGTAGCAAAAGTAAAGAGAAATAAATGCATCTTATCATGAAAACTAAATCTTGTGGTACCTTGGATAAGTACCATGATGAAAACTTGGCAAACAGGCATCATGCGTAATTCTTCCATCATCCATCTATCCCTTCTTCTCTCTTTGATCTTGACAATGTTGAGCTATCTTTGCATATTGGCTATCTTATCCACCAGATTTTCTATTGTGCTCTCCCATTCACTCATAGCCTCTATCTTGAGCTTTATTCTTATTGCTCTATCCCATTGCTATACTATCTAGTTGACCCCTTGGTCTTGATCATAATAAATGAAACATGGTTCTCATAGGTCTCTTGACATGGCTACTCTTTTGGACTACGTGCTTTCATGCTATCTTACTCATTAGCTTAGATTGCTTATCTTATATGCTATCACACTTGTTGGCTTCACCGCTTATCCTACATGCTATCTTTCTCATTACTTCCATTTCTTATCCAAAACATGCTTCATATGACTATTTCACCTCTTTCCCTAGCTTGGGTACTCTTGAGGAGTTAGTCCTTGAGGATCACTTTCACTTGCTTCATACTCCTTTCTTATCCATCTTTGTCTATCCACCAACTTTTTGCTCCATCATGTCCTACACCTTGCTAGACATTGGGAGAAAATGATGTGATCTTGCTCGAGAACTAGTAATCTCTAAAAACCTTCTAAAAAATCCAAAAAATCATATATGATGTTGAAAAAATCCTAAAAATTAGAAAATGTCCTAAAAAAATGATCATCTTAGTGAAAACATAGCAATAGGTGCTTTGATGTATCACCAAAAAAATCAAAAATTTAAAAATAAAAAAAAATTGAAAAAAGGTCCTAACAAAAATCTATCAAGTGGTGAAAACCTGGAAACAGGCACTACTTGAAACCCTTGCACCTTTGTCTATCAGTCTCAATCATCCACTTCGCTAGACATTTCCTGGCTTGGAATTGTTTCTTGTCCTCATCTCGGGGGCATAGCTACTTAGCCTATTGAGGTATTCTTGTGCATTAGGGTTTCTTTGACAACTAACAAAATAGTGTTTCTCAACACTACCCCCACCCACTTTGACATTAAGTGTTTTGCAACACTTTACAGATAGTTTACCTACGGTCTCCGATGTCGCGATATTTCTCACTATCAGAATCAAGTCTGGAAGAAATGGCCAAGTGACTTACACACACACGGACTTTAACACTTAAACAACTGAGCTATGCTGATCTTTATCTACTTTGTGTGTTGTCCATGATGATTTCTTTGCCATGTGTTCCCTCCCTAATAGTCTTTCGAGGATGTCATTGACTAGAAGACTAGGGGCATGGGACATATTTTTTTGATTTTTGCTTGTGGGTATACTTTTGTTTTTCTATAGTGTTGTAAGCATTTATGCTGGTCCTATTCAACACGTTGACTTACAAATGTATCATCCTTGACTGTTTTGCAAGACCGCACTCGGGGTTTATCCTAGCACTTATGCCTTGATACAAGTGTAATCTTGCTAAATTAAACTTAGGGAATCTAATCACATAGTTATCTTGACTTACATGTCTCTGATACTTAGATTGAATTTTCACATCCCTATCTGATATCGATCATATTCATATCCTCATAATTATACTAGTGATGGTTGTATGATCTCATGATGTCCCTAATAAATGCTCAATGATGAAATTAAGAGTCTAAATGTTATGCACTTCTTTTTGGTAAACCACTTTGCATATTAGCTTGCATTTTAGGTTCATTTTCTAGATTAGTCTTGCATTCTTGCATATGGGGAGAGCTCTCTCTTCATCTTTTTTGTGGACATATCAGCTAAATCCTTTCATATATTTCTTTACTTTCTTCTTGTTCATGTCTTTTCACCTTCTTAATCTTTCACTTCATCTCTTTTCTATCTTATCATCACATTATATAAATTTTTGACCTCTTAAATAATTTCAACAACCTAGATTCATTTTCGGGATCGAAATCCAAATTCGAGTTCATCTTGATGGTCAAAATTGTCTTTTAAAATTCTACTTTCTTCTGAGCAGTTAGCTGACCTTTAGAGGTCTAATCTCTAAATCATCACTGGGGCATCTTCATTTCTTCATGTCTTCATCATTTCCATACTTCATATCTACTTCAATTCACTGTTTCATGTCTAAAATCACCTTTCTACTCATTTTGACCTAATTTTTATGCTATATCCTTCAAGGTCAACTCTAGTCAAACTGGGGCATTTTATAAGTTTTTTTATAGTCATTCTTGGGTTCTAATCATCTATCTGTCATCTTGGACATTGCTATATTCTAATTTTCTCATGTCTAGCCAGTTTTTGCATCCCCTTACCTCATTTCAATTTTGATCTCGAGGGGACAGAAATACTCTATCACTGATTACTACAACTATCTATTTCTTAGGAGCATTTATTTGATCTTCTCACTTGTTCTTGATCTATATACTTTGCTAAGTGTTAGAATTCTTCTTAAATTCTCACATCATCTTTTCCTAGTGTTCAGTACTACCACTATCAGGTTGTACATTTAGGACTTGCTATCTTTTTCTACATTTCGTTCTTCAAAATCAGATATCTATATCTATCACCACCTACTTGACTTTCTATTTTCTTTGACATAATGTGTTCCTAGATCGATCATGCATTAGTCAAAGAGGGAAAAATGTAATCACCTAAAAATGGTCATTTAGACTATTAGCCCCCTTTTCAACATTTTGGCTAAATTAATTTAATCAATTACCTAGACCAAATTTCTAATAATCAATTTATTTGATTATAACCTATAGTTTGACTATGCTATCCTAAGTTCATTATTTGATTAAAAGAACATGTCCCCTTTTAATTAAATAAAGCACCCCATTCTTCTAACCCACTTAAAGTGCACACATAAAGTCTTTTTTCTATTTTACAATTAAAAGAAAAGGCTTGTGAGACTTTTGTCTTATATGACAAGTCAACTTATATTCTATTGGTTGACTTGGTTGTGCACATGGATCACAGCTATTTTCAAATTCCACCGTTGATCATCCACCATCTTCATCTTGATCTCTACCATCCATACGACTTTAAAAGGGAAAGAGCTTTCCCCCTCAAATCATCAATCCTCATTTTGAATATTTTTATGCTACAGGTTTTCTAATAGGTTTCTTTGGAGCTTTGTGGAGAACTTCTATTTCTTGTCTACATTCTCTCATCCATGGCATCATGGCATTCTAGCTTAGCTTAGCTTTCATTTTTACATGTAGCTTAATCTCACATAGCTTAATAATGGTATTGTAACACTCTCATCCATGCTTAGAATAGCTGCACTTTTCATATTCATTCTAGTTTAATCTTTAGATGCATTGCATTCTTGAGGAACTCCTTGGGACATTTGCATTCTTGCATCTTGTCTTTGGAACCTCCCATTGCATGGTTTACTAGCAAGAAGAGTATCTCTAAGGCTCATCTGAGAGCCCTTAAACTTGAAATACACTCTCTTGCACTCCGTGGATAGGGAGCTCTAAGCCGGCATCCAAACATTCCAACTCATGGAATCGTTTGGATAGAAGGGTTTAGAGTGGGACACTTTTGAGTGTACATAAAGTTAGTGAACTTGAATTTCTTTTTTGCGGTCAACTCTAGTCAAATTAGGGCATTTCATCAGTTTCTTATAGTCATTCTTGGGTTCTAATCATTTATCTATCATATCAAACATTGCTATATCTCGATTTTCTCATGTCTAGCTAGTTTCTGCTTCCTCTTACCTCATTTCGATTTCAATCCCAAGGGGGCAGAAATACTCTATTGCTGATTGTTACAGCTATCTATTTCTTAGGAGCATTTGTTTGACCTTATCACTTGCTCTCGATCTATTCGCTTTGCTAGGTGTTAGAATTCTTTTTGGATCCTAACATCATCTTCCTAATGTTCATTACTACCACTATCAGGCTGTGCATTTAGGACTTGCTATCTATTTATGCATTTCATTCTTTGAAATCAGATATCTATATCTATCACTGCCTACTTGGCTTTCTATTTTCTTTGACATAATGTGTTCCCAGATCGATCATGCATTAGTCAAAGAGGGGCAAATGTAATCACCTAAAAATGGTCATCTAGACTATTAGCCCCCTTTTCAACATTTTGGCTAAATTAATTTAATCACTTACCTAAGCCAAATTGCTAATAATCAATTTATTTGATTATAACCTATAGTTTGACTATGCTATCCTAAGTTCATTATTTGATTAAAAGAACATGTCCCCTTTTAATTAAATAAAGCACCCCATTCTTTTAACTCACTTAAAGTGCACACATAAAATCCTTTTTCTATTTTACAATTAAAAGAAAAGGCTTGTGAGACTTTTGTCTTATATGACAAGTCAACTTATATTCTATTGGTTGACTTGTGTGTGCACATGGATCACACCTATTTTCAAATTCCACTGTTGATTATCCACCATCTTCATCTTGATCTCTATCGTCCGTACAACTTTAAAAGGGAGATAGCTTTCCCCCTCAAAAGATCCATCCATCTTTTGAATATTGTTATGCTGCAAGTTTTCTAACAGGTTTCTTTGGAGCTTTGTGGAGAACTTCTATTTCTTGTCTACATTCTCTCATACCATAGCATTTTAGCTTAGATTCATGTTGCATATTAGTTTAGCTTCTATTTTGCAATAATCTATCTCACATAGCTTAATATTTGGATTGTAAAACTCTCATCCATGCTTAGAATAGCTGCACTTTTCATATTCATTCTAGTTTAATCTTTAGTTGCATTGCATTCTTAAGGAACTCCTTGGGACATTTGCATTCTTGCATTTTGTCTTTGGAACCTCCCATTGCATGGTTTACTAGCAAGAAGAGTATCTCTAAGGCTCATCTGAGAGCCTTCTTATTCTTGAAATATACTCTCTTGCACTCCATGGATAGGGAGCTCTAAGCCAGCATCCAAGCATTCTGAACTCATGGAATCGTTTGGATAGAACCAAGCCAATATTGGAGCAATTGTCAGAAATTGTTGAACAGGTGACAAATGAACACTAGGAGACTAATGCAAAACTCATAGAATGGTTTGAAAAGAAGTTTCAAGGTAAGGTAAATGAGAAAATATCTAGTGGAATCACACTATCACAAGTGGAATTGGCTACAAAAATAGAAAAAGTGAAGAAGGTACTTGAGAATATATTCTCACTGTACAGTAAATTGTGTGACCCCACACTCTTCACACAAGAAATGAGCCAAAGGATCATGAGTCTAGAGAGAAACTTAAAGATATCTGGTATGTAGTTAACATAAAATCTAGCTCAAAGTGAGAAGCATTTTCATTCCACACTTCACACACAGAAGGAACTAGCTATATTGAAAGTAGAAGAGGTTAATACAAGAGCCAAGTTAGTTCTAATTCAAGCCTCCCTAACCCCACACATGGAAATTCTACAAAAAGAACTAGCCTATGTTGAGACAATACTCAAGAAAGATCCTAATCTTTCAATATTAGATGGCTTAGTTCACCTTGCAGTAGAGATAGCCATCCAAATCAAATCACTAGATGTTGCAATAGACAACTAGGATGTTGGTCTCAAAATTTTAATGGAAGTAAATAAGAACTTCTTGGATAAATACACACTTAGTGTATAAACCCTTTGACATTAGTGTCAAAAAGGGGGAGAAATAGCTATGCAATGGGAGACATGTGAAAGGGTGAGTTACAAAATAAATAGAAAGAAGAAAGAGGGAGCAAATAGCAGGAAATAGGGCATATTAGAACACATTAGATAAAGAGTATTAAAATGTAGAATGATTGGAGACAAAGAAAAATAGCAAGAGTCAAATATGCTCAAAGATTTTTTGGATATAGCAAAGACACATTAACTCAGCTGGAGTTATAAAATTTTGAGGTATATAGTTCTTTACAAAATTTTGAACACCTTTTTGAATTTTTGTATACATGTCGAATTGAATGTATATTATACTTGAGGAGAATAGATTTATCATGTATAGTTAAGTGTTTTTTCCACTCATCTCAAAGGGGGAGATTGTTGATCTCAGATTGGTTTTGACAATTGAGTGTCAACACACTTAAGAAATTTACTAAGTTCATGTCGAGCTAGTAACATATGCTGAGTATAATGTGTATAGATGTTGAGTTGCAATGAGTGTTGAGTCACTCATGTGTCGAGTACATAGTAAGTGTCAAGCAAATAGATAGAGCCAAGCAAGCTTTAAGTGCTGATTGAGTAGTTAGTGCCAAGAAAGTTTAAGTGCCGAGCTAGACAGAATTATAGTATGTGTTGAGCATCAATATTAAATAAATGTTGAGTAACACAAAATTGGCCTGGTTATTTGTGATGGCACAAACAACTATGTAAACTATTTTTGAGCTGACATAAGGATAGATCTTGAAGCTTTGGAGATAAGATCGAATCTATTTGATTCCCTATGCAATCAATATGCAACCAATTAGAAAAATGGAAGGAATTGAGCGAGAAAGTTGGATGAATCTCAATTATAGATTCATACCTAGCGCTAAGCCACCTAAATCTTTTTAAAGGGAGACAAAGCCCCATAATTTATGTATGAATGAGAGAGCATTAGAGAATTCATGTGAGAAGGTGATGATAGTAGTGAAAGGGGTGAATTGATTAGCATACATTCAAGGTGACGTAGAAAAAAGAATAGAATTGCATAATTAGTTATCAGAACAGAGGATCAAGGTTATAGTAATTTCATATCATATCAAAGAGGATCGAGATGAACTGAATTGAGATCTGAAATCAGCAATATTAGATTGTAAGTGCATTAGATCAAACATTCTACTATACTTTCTAACAACTATATCAACAGGATGAAATTCTTTGTATTAAGGTTGACTTAACAGTCATTGTGAAATTCTTTAATAGAGCAACATTCCAAGTGAGTGTTGTAAATTCCTTTAGCTAGTGCACTTTTAACAAGGTGTTAAAATCCTTTAACAGGGTAGGATCTAACAATCCTTTGTAAGCCTTTAACAAGGCAGGCCTTTCACAAGGGCAGATCATGAGAATGGTCAAATCATGTAACCTTAATAGGTGAACTTTATTGATGCAGTAGTGAAGAATTGTGAGTGTCATCCCCACCCCATTTTTACCTTCTCATTTGAGGATTTCTAGGTAATCATATCTGGTGTCAAGTTTTTATGTGGATGCATTTACATTACATGTTATTTTAATATGTTTATGCATGCATTATTTTAAAATTGAAAGCTTTATTGGTTAGAGTTTAGTACTTCTGATTCACCCCCCCTTAGAAGTATACATTCCTCTTTGTATTTCCAATAAAAAGGCCTTTGTAAAACTGGATGCACTACATCTAAACAAGACCACAACCCTTCTAAGCAGAGAAGTTGTGTCATCAGGGACTTCCATGTGTGATAGTTATGAGGGCTCAAAAGTTATAGAAAAGTAGAGGTCTCAACCATTGTTTTAGAAGATGTTGGATTTTTATTCAAAAAATTTATAGTTTACTTAGGTAAATAACATAAACATTGATACAAAACACACCCTACAATGCAAAAAATTGAACCCTAACTGCTAGAAGGAATGTGTATAAAAGTAAAGAGAAAAAATATTTTAGTTTGAGAATCACATGTACATTTGAAAAAAACTAATCAAAATAATAGAGAATATGGATAGTACTCAAGAAGATCTTTCCAACACTTTTTTTGGATCTAAAAATGGATCTAAAACAAGTTGTTATGCTCCCCAAAAGATAGAAAGCATCATCTCAGTTTGTGTGAAAAAATAGGTAACAATTTGGAAAACAATACCTTTGCTATCATGTCCATCTTATAATCAGCTTTTTGGCACTTTTTTTGGATCCAAAAAATTCCTCTTTATGCTCAAGTTACATCCAAAAATCCAATAGGGCCTTCATAGCAAAATAAAATTTCAAAAAAAACCCAAAAAAAAATTGAAGGGGCTGAAATTTGGCCCTTGGCCCCCCACATGACCTTAGGCTAGGGAGTGGAGGCTGAGATGTGGTGTGTTGGTGGCTTAGCTAGTAAAGGTGGTAGCACAGTGATGTTTCTCAAAGGATTCATTGTCCAAGTGGTGGAGGAGGTGATGGTTGAACTCCAGTGGTGCAAGGATTGTGCAACCATGCACAGATGGTGTTGTGGTGGCTGCTCCACCCATAGTGGTGGTGGCTATATTGTGGTGCAGTGTTTTTTACACCATGACCATTTTTTAATAACACTTCTTTTAATTTTCTTTTTTCTTTTTTCTTTTAAAAATTGCATTGAAATGTGTGTTGAGGGTTGTACAGCCCTAGTAGGTGAACAAAATTGCCTCAAATTTGCCCTATGTCCAAAATTGACAAATTTTATATAAAAATAGGGGTTTTGACATCTCCTAAAGCCAACTATGAGGTTTCTTTGGCTTTAAAGTGCTATGAATTTTGGAGACCCCTTATTTTCACAAAAAATACCCAAAAATAGCAAAACCTATTATATCAAACCCTTGTTCTTCTTTTTCTCCAAATAAGAAAAAGCTACAACAAGTCTAACTCTGATACCATGAAGGATTTGAGCAATATAAATTCACAAAATCCAAATAACAACTGCATGCAAGAACTTATCAAAGAAAAGAAAAGACAAATAGAAGGCAAGGGCTTGGCTTTGAAAATATGAAAGTACATATTATCATATTGAAGGAATGAATTGAGATTTACAATTGGTCAATCCTTATAGAAGGAGATCGTAAAACCTAAAAGAAAACCCTAAGAGGTAAATGACATTTAATAATTACTATTTAATTATTAAATGGAAATGCAAGTGCATAAAGGGAAATCTTAAGAAGGGGGTAAAGGTAATTTAATAAATTAAATTAAATTAACCCTTTACTCTAACAATATCTTCAAAAGATTTCTTTACTTTAGGAACCCAATCAGTTTTTACTCCTTTCTTTAGTAAATCATTAAGGGGGTGAACCATTTCAAAAAACTTGTTGATAAACTTACGTAAAAATTTAATCTTCCCATAGAAAGATTTAAGCTCTTTGCGACTATAGAAAGGAACCAACTTCATAATTGCATCTAAAAATTCAAGATCAATTGAAATAAAAACTTTTGAAATGATGTGACCTAGGAGCTTCCCTTTGGTAACTCTGAATGAATATTTCTTTGGGTTAAGAGATTACTGTATCTTTGACATTGGTTGAAAACTTTTTTTAGGTTAGAAATATGGGTAATCCTTTCTTTTGAAAAGACTGTGAGGTCATCCATATAGATAACTATGCATTTATCTACCAACCCCTTAAATGCTTTATCCATCACTCTTTGAAATGTGGCTCTTGAATTGATTAAACCAAAGGGAATCCTTCTCCCTCATTTGGTGGTGAATTTTGTCTTTAATTTGTCTTCCTCATCTACCATCACTTGGTTATATCCTGAGTATCCATTTAGAAAAGACATCATTTTAGACTCATTCACAATCTGTAGTACTTTGTCAAGTGAAGATAATGGGTAGTTATCCTTATGGGATTACTGATCCAAATTATGGAAGTCTATGCAAAGATGAATCTCTCTATTCTTTTTCTTCACTAGTACTAAGTTGGTGATCCATATAGAGTATCAAATAAGGAAAATAATATTGGCATCTCATAGCTTCTAGACTTCTCTCATTATCAAGGGTTCAATAATGTGGTTTACCGATCTTTGTCTTTGGTGAAAAGGCTTAGCATGAGGTTTCAAAGGAATATCATGAGTGATAATGTCAACATCATATGCCTTGAGCTCCTCATAACTCCATGTAATGACATATCTATATTCTATGAGTAATTGGAGCATATTTTCCTGCTCTTGGGAATTATAAGTTTTTCCAATTCTCACCATCTTGGGGTTGCCTTATGTCCCAAGGTTATAAGAGTCAAATTCTTTGATACCCTTATCTTCATTAGTCATCTTATTGCATATCGACTCATCTTGGTCAATGATGTGTTCCATCTCTACCAGCCCCTTAGGAATATTATTAGTTTTTAAATTTATGATCCCATCTTCATCATCTAGTGCATCCCCTTTAGGTTTTTCATTAGGTGTTTCATCAATTTCTTGTCCTTCAGACAAACCATTACACATAATGAATTATAGAATGTGTTGATCATCTTATAAGAACTAGAAGTTAGTAATACTATCAAGGATAGATGGAAAATCCATGAGTTCTATTGAGAACCTTTCAAGTTTTGTTCCTTCCATAGGTTATAGTGCACTAGTGGAGATTGCAAGGGCATCAGCTACAACATTCCTTCTTCTTGGAATAGATCTAACATTTAGGGCTTAAAAATCTTCCATCAAGTCTCAAAATCTCTTTTGGTAAGCAAGAAATCATTTTTCATTGCAAGAATATATCGATTTGACTTGTTAAATTAACAACTAGGAGTCTCCTTCAATTATGATAGCTTTTGACATCCTTGCCTAGTACAAAGAGGAGTCTATATATCAAGGCTTCAAATCATACAACATTGTTAGTACACATAACTTATAAATGATATGTCTCATAAAAGGACTTACCTTTGGGATTAATTAATTCAATACCTTCTCTAGATCCTATTTTACATTTGGAACCATCAAATTTGAGTGTCCATGCTAGTTGTTCTTTTGGTTTTCTTGACTTGTGTTTATTTGTCCAAACCTTTTCTTTCACTTGGTCTTTGAAAAATTATTTCTTTATGACCCATTGCATCCTACCCCATGTTGGGCTTGATGAGTCACTAGTTTTCAAACTTGATACATAGGTTTTTTTTCAATTTATTTATCTTCAATTTCTTCAAACAACTTCACGATTAATTGTAATAGATTTCCACAATCCATGCTATTCATTTATGCTTCTGGGTGAGATTATGTGTAAGTTTATCAGCATCAACATTTTGAATCATACTCAATGATGCATCATCAAGATGAGAGAGCTAAGAAAAAATATGTTTTTTCATATCTCTCTCATCCTAATGATGGATCATTGAGTATGATATGAAACATTGATGCTGATAAACTTACACACAATCTCACCCAAAAGAATAATTGAACAACTCCCTAATTTTAGTAGTTTCTAGTTTAGGTTGAATGACCACTAAGGTCCAACCTTGACCTTTCAAAAAATGTCTCCTAATAAATTTAATCATCATTGGTGGAGATCAAGATAAAGCTCCCTTATCAGAAGAGTTGTCATTGTATGAAGCATTTAGATCTTCTCCTTTCTCATCTCTATTGTTCATGATTTTAGGCATAGATAGGTGAATTCAATTATCTCTGACTATTCCACTTGTGGTTTGGTTAGTTGTAGAGTGTGTCATTTAATTGAAAACTTGAGAAATCACTTCTTGATAGTCTAAGAATTCAAATTTTGAGTGGCTTGTACAATGTAACCTACAAAATCCTAGAAGGAGCAAGATATTTGGATTTGTATCTTCTCCCAAACATTGTAAATTTACAACCATGCTATCTATGAACTAAGTTATGATTTCTTCCCATGGGATGGGGTCTTGTGATCTTGTAATGGCCTAGTTATCATTCTTTTCAATTGAAGCTATATCAAAATCCATTACTCTATAAGATTCTAAATCTGATTGAAGAAATGCCACTTTATTTGGAGAACTATAATCTGTGATCATTGTCTTTAATTTTGGACCAGTGTCTATTTTAATTTGGTTGTTCAATCCTTTCCAAGGTAGCCACAATTGAGTGAACTCTATTGAGAACCATCCTCTTAAACATCAAGTCCATTCTCTACTTAGTAGTAGACCATATGTTTATGTAATTTCTACTACATGTATGTCAATGATATCCTAGATCTGGACATCTGTAGTCAATTGTATGTGAACATCCTTCAACAGTCCTATGACTTTCACTTATTTTTTGTCAAGTTGGATCACTATTTAATTTTTAGGTTGTGGAGTGACTCCTAACTTCAAAGATATCAAAAGTGGCATGACATTGCAAGAATATCTTGAATCTATCAAGAAATTATGAAGACTCCTTCCAAAAATTTGGAGGCTAAGAAAAAAAGGAGGCACTTTGGCTTTTTCTTTATACATGGTAGGCATAGCCTCTGAGGTGTAACCTATTGTAATACTATCTTTTGAGGACTAGTGTGGGTGTGTTCTTTATATCATCAAGGGTTTTCAATAGTGCTTCCCTTTGGTTAGGACAACTTTGAAGAATATCATATATTGAGATATTGGCCTTGGTTCTTTTTAAATCTTTGATGACATTGTACTTCTTAGTTGACTGGGTAGGATTCTTTAGTATAGTAGGTATGTTCCCTTGTGCCTAATTTGTTGTCCTAAGAAGGGAACACTTGGACGTATTGGATTGTTATTTTATCTTGGGTTAAGTGGTGTTGGTTGTAATCCAGGGGATATTCCATCATTCATTGGTTCCCTTTGATTACATAGGTTATAAGTATTCTAGTTATCAATCTAAAAAGAGAACGTCTCAACTAGTTCAGGGTCTAATTCTTGGGTAAATGGAAAGAAAAATTCTTCATTGATCAGATCTCCTATTTTGGTGTTTTGTCAAGAATCATAAGATTCTAACAACATGGAATTGAACTAAATAAGGGACTTTTTATTAGCACAATGTGAATTCTAATTCATTTCTTGATTTTCACAAAAAAAAATGAGTTGTCATCATTGGGGGTACTTTGGATGGTGTTGAGATGATAGATATTGATGAATTGAGCATTGTTATTAGTGCCTAAAGGGATACTTCCATTGTTTGGATAGATATTCACTATCAATTTTATCTCTGGAAACTATTTTTGTGATCTGGCATGTTGAAATTGTTCCTTGTGGAATTATTTCCACCAAAATTCTTGTTGTAATTTTGACCATAGCTATTATTGTATGGGGGTTGAATTATTTGTTTGGAAATTGTTGTCTTTCACTCGTGACAACCTAAGATGGGTTAGATCATTAGTTATTTGAGACATGGTCTTTTTCATTTGATCTAGCATAGTGATAACATTGTTTTTTTCCTTAGTGGATGTTGTTTCCTTTTGCTCAAAAAGACAACTTTTGAATTTTTGTATCCTAGGTAAGTTATAGTTAGTGCTGAAGTAGCTGGTGTACACTAGAATTGTGCACTTCTCTAAGCCATTTTATCGAAGGTGTGTCATAGATTGGAAGGATTGGATTGTGGCTTAGATGTCCCTAGTCATGGAGTGCAAAGGCATACAAAAAGCATGAAAATAGCTCTTAGTTGAGCCTTAGAAATACAACCCTTGTTAGTAAACCATTTTAGACAAGACAAAGAGTGCTAGAACCAAACATCTTCAAAATGATACAACACAAAGATTCAACTATACTAATAACTTTAGAGTATTACAAGGACAATTCTAATTAATCTAAGTGAGTTATATCATTGCAAAGAAAACTAAGCTAATACAAATGAAACTGAACTAGTATGATGATGCAAGAATGAATGAGAGAGAAGATAGAAGTTCTCCACAAATGCTCCAAGAAAACTTGTAAGAAAACCTGCAGCACAACAATAGCTCAAAATTGGGACCCTTAGAGAAGGAAAGAGATCTATCTTTTGAATATGTATGTTTTTTTGAGATCAAGATCAAGACATGAATGGTCAATGATGGTGGATGACTTTTGACATAACCCATGTGCACATTCACCTCCTCCAATAGAAATGAGTTGACTTTTAATGTGAGATAGTCATTTCTTTTAATTTTAAAATAGGAGAAATGATTTATGTTTGCAACTTAGGAATATGTGGGAATGAGGTCTTTTATTAATTAAAAGGGGACATTTTTTTTCAATCAAATATGGACTTAGGACATTATAGTCAAACCATAGGGCATTTTTTAATAAATTGATTTTTGATAATTTGATCTAGGAAAATGATTAAATAATTTAGCCAAAATGATAAGAAGAGAGTTAAAAGTTGAAGTGACCATTTTTAGGTGATTACATTTCCCCTCTTTGACTAATGTGTGATCAATCTGGGAATGCATTATGTCAAAGAATGAAGAAGCCAAGTAGGCAATAGGAAATAGAGAGATCTAATTTTGAGGAACGAAAATGCAAAGATAGCAAGTCCTGAATGCACAACTCAGTAGCAAAAGTATTGGACACTAGGAGAAAGAGATGATATCAAGACTTAAGAAGAATACTACCATCACGTAAAGAATATATATCAAGAGCAAATGAAAAGGTCAAGAATATGCTCCTAAGAAATATATAGCCATAGGAAGCAAGTAATTTGCACTGATGATACAATAATCTTGCCCCCTCGAGATCAAAATCAAAATGAGGTATAAGGGATGTAGGAAGAAGAAAGAATTGATCAAGTTGAGATAAAGTGAGGTCCATAATGAAAAATAAGAGATTAAAACCAAAGAGTGACCACTAAAGAGTGATAGAATGCCCAAGTTTCACTAGTTTTGACCAGGAAAGCTAAAGCATGAAAACTAAGTCAAATCATGTAGAAGGATGATATATAAGTGAAATACAATAAATTGAATGTGGGAATGATGAGGAAATGAAGAAATGATGATGTGCCAGCGAAGATTCAAAGATTAGGCCTCAAAAGGTCAGCTAACTACATTAAAGAAGGTAGAATTTTTAAATGCAATTTTGACCATCAAGATGAACTTGGATTTCAATCTCAATCCCAGAAATAGATCTAGGATGTAAAAATTAGCCAAGGGTGCAATTTTCACAGAATTTTGAGAAGTCTAAAAATGGGGCAAAATAGGGTTAAAGGACTATATAAGGGGTCCAAGTGTCATTTTCAACTCATTTTTTCTTTTACAATTTTGAGAGCTTTGAGTGATCTGAAAGAGATAGCAATGGCTCAAGTAGGTATTCTAACTCACCAACATTGATTTGTGCTCAGCTAGTGGCACAACTGACCTCCACAATATGGTGCCCCAATAAGTCACCAAAATTTTTTAGCTTTTTGGTCATTTATAGCATTTTCTAGCATATTTTTAGGTATTTTAATTATTTTTGTGCAATGTATCATGCAATTAAGATATCGCACACCTATTGGGAAAACTATCCCATGATACTTCTAGCAATGATATTGTATTATATGTATCTATGAGAAATTAACATATCAGGGGTAATTGTTAGCTAGTTTGCCCTCTGGCCAAAATTCATATTTCATATTTCGAAAAATATCTAATAGTTGGTTGGATATTTGAATTTTCAAATATTTAAACACGAAGTAATATTTTATTCAAAATCTTGGTTATATGCATTATATCCTAATTCCAAAGGTTAAATTTGTGATTTAATACTTTTGTGGGCCTACATATTCTCATTTGTTAAATGAAAAGGAATCTACAGTCATTACTTTATCACTTTATAGAAGTGCTTGATCTTTACTTCATGCGACAAAGGATGGTGTGACATGTGGCATGTGGGTTATATCTGTAATACCCCAAAATTGGCTCATTGCCATGATTACCAATTCTGTTCTATTCTGATCAATTATAAAGACCTATTTTGATAGGCAATTCTTATTCTGAATATTCGCTACTTGACTTAAGTGTCAAATCTAGAAAACCCTAAATCTAGATTAATCAGCCTATTTATTTAATTCCTAAAGTATTGACTCATATTAGTCACATTAAACCTATTGATTAAGATTTAATTTAATTTAAAGTATTTATACTTTAATTAAATTACATTATCTCCTAAGGCTAATGTACTAAGGAATTAAAAATCTTTAATTTAATAATTATGCTTATTTTAATTAATTGAATATAATTATTCAATTAAATAGAAAAGGCATTTATGAGGTCATATCTCATTTTATTAAATTTAATATCTTTTCCAAATTCTATTTCTCAATTCAAAATGGAAATGCTCAGTTAACTACTTCTCAAATTAGAAGTGATTTAATTCACTTACTCTCACACTAAAGTGAATCTGAGTTAACTGTTTCTTGCACTCAGGATTTGAGGCAATTAACTACATCTATATTGGAAATCTTTCACTTTTTCTAAATCTTGGCTTCAATTCTGACTGTCGATCTGAGTTGATCTCAACTCAGGATTTGAGGCAATTAAGTACATCTATATTGGGAATCTTTCACTTTGTCTAAATCTTGGCTTCAATCCTATTTAAGAGACTCATAATTTCTCATTAAGGAGGTTGAATTGAATTTGCATCAAATCTTTGCTGAATTGTGCACTCATTAGCTCATTATTCTTGTAAGCTTTTCATTATTTAGATTTAAAGATCATATAGCTTTAATATGCATACATATAGTCTAGTTTATTTTATATACTATTAGATTAAGTGCATATCTCATCTTAGATTATTTGCATCCCATATAGATTTAATTGCATTTAAACCCTTCGTTCTAGAATGGCTTGGTTGCCTACATCTCAACTTTAAGAGCATAAACAAGCAAAATCCTTCTAGATAGAAGGCAATAGGTCAACTTGCTAGACCTCTTGGATGAACAATCCCATGTTTATTCCAAGATGAATATGCATGAAAGGACCATGTTGAAGTGTAGGTGAAACAATTGAGGCTACATTTTCTTGTATACATTTTTGGCGCCCACCATAGGGCTGAGAAAATCAATTTTTCTAGCCTCATCTACATTAATTACTATCATTTCTATTGTTCTGTCGTATTGTTTCATATAGTTCTCTAAATTTTCACATGAAAATTTTATTTTCACATGAAGATTTGAGGATCTCGCCCGAGTCTCTACACTTTCTCACACAAAAAAGTGCCCTATTGTGCAAGTCTTCACACGGCACCTCATTTTCTCGCTCGAGTTGGTGAAAGATCTCACGCAGTCCTGGCAAGATTTCATGCAAAGTTTCTAAATAGAAAGGTTAATTTTATTATTTTTTAGCATGTTTTTCATTATCTTTTACTAACATTTTTTTCCTTGAAGCATTATTGTTCTATTTTTCTAGTTTTTTGCAACTTTACAATTGTCTGCAGGACGTTTGACAAAGATACTTTATATAAACTCTCCAAACATGGATTGACTATTTCTTTTTAGGATAATTTTCAAAGGTACATTTGTTGAAGAACAACATTAAAACCCACTAAACAATGTGTCTTATTTCTTGCTTTCTAAACATAGTCTAATCAGGGCTTGTGAACTTCTTAGTGTGTAAGACAAAAGAATAGGGGATTATGCTCTTCACCACTTGGAGGTCATGACAAAGTGTGAATCACAAAACTAGATGATTTTAAAAGATGGCATTTTGAGGGAAGCAAGCAGCTTAGTGGTTCTCTAGTGCTAATCCTTTTCTATGATGAGATGATGGTTTCCTTTCAAGGGGATCAAAATCTTTGGGAAGGATGAGTCTAGATTGATGAAGCTAAGTTGGTAATTAACATGTTCTACATGTTTGGGTGAGAAACTAAGGTAGAGGAGTGTGCTCTTTCCCCTTGAGGGAAATCAAAAACTTTGACCCTTATGTTCGAACCACCAATCCGAGTCAATCCTTTAGAGGGCCTACCAGAGTGATTCAACCTTTGGGAATGACCCAAGTGAGCACACTCCTTTTGCTAGATTTTCCAACTCACTATAATCAAGATACTTTGTAGAGTGAAAGACTCCAAAGCTAGATTAATTTCTTTCCCTTGATTCTTGATATTGCTTATCAAGGGGAAGCTCTATCTATTGCACTAGTCAGCACTAGCCCTAGTCTTACTAAGCAAGTGTTTGCACTCTCAGATGCTAGTGTGGGCTGCTAGTCTCAACTCCACTTGTAGAGCCACCAAGAATTAATGCGAATGGAAGCCAAGTAAAAACCTTTAGTTAGAAGCTACTTGGTTCACATCCAAAAGGAGGCATAATCTTTGTGCAAGGAGTGGGAATAATCTCTCCTGTAGAACTCACCATAGGCATGCTATTGGACATTGGAAGGTGGTATATGTGCTTGTCAACTACCACAAGGGCACTCATTGAGTGTATACTGTTGAGTCCTTTGAATACACCAAAAACGCAGGCACCCTCTATGGGGTGACATGGCTGTGTGAGGTGCATGCATGTGCATAAGTTATCGGACAAAGGTTTTTCCTTCTCTACCATTTTCTATTTTTAGGGATGAAATATGTTTGTTATCGAGTCCTAAACATGTCCAAACTTGCTTAAACAAATTGAAATTCAAGACTCCCCTATCCTTATGAGTTGCTTTGCTCTCAGTTGGATTGTATTCGACTATTGCTTGCTTCCCATGTCCTATTGAAAACACTTTGTCTTGTTTGAAACCCAACATCACTTTCACAAAATCTAGAAACCAAACCTAAAATATGTCTACTATCTATCAAACAAACCTACAATCTATCCAGAAACATCCAAAACTATTGAAAAACTCTTCGAAATCCAACTTTTTTGTCAGTCTAGTTCTAAATTTTGTGCACAATCTTGCAACATTTCATGCAAGAAGTTGCATCTTTGTGCGAGCCTTCCCAGATCCTCATGTGAGAACTTTCATCAATCCACATGAGATCTTTTTGTTGTCTTTTTCCAAACTGGTCATTTCTTCACGTGGCCTGGAGTACATCCTCACGCAAGTTTGCATTGCTATTTTGAGATTTTGTGTTCCCCAGTGTACTTTCTTGCATGCCTCATATAAGATATTCACGTGAGACCTTGTGTTAAAATTGTCAAATCAGCTTATTCAAGCAATATGTGATCTACATTTAGTCTATTTCCTGCATCAAATTGTCCCTTCTCTATTTGTAAATAGTCCCAAACAACAACATTTAGCTTAGCTGAAGATTTGTGATTTGTGCTTCGACTAGTCTTGTCTTTTAGTTGTCTTGATTCTCATTCTTTAGTGCTTATCATACTCCATGTTATGAAAGTCATAATCTTTGGCTGTTCTAGCCTTCAAATTAGACTATTCATGCATTAGTATATAGCACTCTTATCTTGTCCTATTGAGACTAAGTTCTAGTGCAGTCCTTGTCCAAGTTCTTGCTTCTTGTCCTTGTCTATGACTATCGCAACAAGAAGTGGTAACATGTTTTATCCTCTTAGACTTAGGAAAGGTCATGCTAGGGGTTGTAGTTGTGGTAGAGGTCACCTTCCTTTTGTTACATGGTCTACATCTAGTTCATCTAGTGAGGCATCTTCACAATCTCCCTCAACCGTCAGGTCACCTCGAGTTCAGCAAACATTTTCCATAAACTTGTGACAAACCAGGAACCCTCTATATCAAGAGGATCCTAAGACTAGAAAAGGTCTCATATCTCCAAACAAAATTTTTGACTTCCTTTTCAAAGGACCTTTTTAATCACAACATTCTTAAACTAAACATGTTCCTACAATGATTGATAGCGAACCTAAACATGGTAGTCACAACATACATCAAGAACCACCTAGGAATGACAAAGAGAAAGACCATGACACAAATGAGGAATAGGAAGAGGTGGAAATATTTCCTAAACACATAGCAAAGTGTTGAAAAGATAAAATAAATTAAAAGGTCATGGAAATTCTACTCAATGAAGAGAAAGAAAAGTACTTTCTCAAGCTTTCCCAAGAGGGAGCTAAGCTACCCTCTCATTTTAATGTGGAAACCATCATCACACATGAAGAGGAAAGTAAGACTTCAAAACCCCAAAAATAACTAAAAATCATGCAACACCAACTAGCTTAGATGATGCATGAGAAAGACAAACTTGCTAAAACATAGACCTTAGATGCTCTTTGCCCATTTCCATTTGACAAGAGCATAAACATGCCTCCTTTCCCAAGAGGAGTAGAATTACCTAGGTATGACAAATACTTTGGAACCATTGATCCCCAAGATCACTTGCAAGAATTTGGTGCCTTGCCTATGGAATTTATGCATAACTAGACATATCTCATGCATTTATTCCCCAAAAGTCTAGGTGATCAGGATTTGGAGTGGTTCTCACACTTGCCTTCTGGTATATAAATGTTTGATGAAATAGCTAACTTGTTCATTCAGTATTATTCTCATAACATTCAACACCTTGTCAATATTCAAGATTTATGCAACCTTAAGCAAAAGGTTGGGGAACCCTTCCTCACATTCCTCCAAAGGTGGAGATAGCCTTACACTAAGTATTCACACAAGATTCCAAAATGGAAGAAGCTTGACATCTTCACTGATAATCTCCTACCTGATTTCAAGTATAGAGTTCAACTTCAAGGTTCACATACTTTTGAAGACATGATCACACAAGCCATCCACATAGAGGAATTTTTGTTCAAGAAGGGTGAACTTTCTCTTCAGAAGGACACAAAATAGGGTTCCACATCCAACAAGGACAAAACTAAGTATGTCAACAAGAACCGAGAAATTATACATGATGGGTTCATTAACAATGCCACTCCTAAACCTGCTAAGGCAGCCTTTAATCTCACAGATGGTCTCAATGTGACCAAAAATGCTAAGAAGCCTCCTCCTGACAACAAGACACTTGTAAACAAACTAAGAAACTCATGGGCCACACACCCCAAGAAAGAATATACACCCCTGGGTGAACCTTTGGATGCGGTTTACAAAAAATTGTTACAAAACAAGCTTATTTTACCACTGGACAACTCTTGCCCTTATGATCCGCAACCACGTCCACCATGGTGGAGTGAAATTGCATTCTGTGAGTACCACTAGAATAAAGGGCACAAAACTAGCAACTTCATAAACAGTGATATTGTGGTAGACGGACATAATAAGAACTTGGATCACAAGGCATTCAAAGAGCCCTTCTCTGCCTATGAAAAGGGGGAAAGTTCAAAACCACAACCTAACAATAAGGTCAACTATGCATAGTCTAATGATGACAATGTGGTAAACATGCTTGAACCTATGGAATTTGAATATTGTGACATCATTACCATCAAGGGCAACCAAGATAATGATAAACCCAAGACACCATTTGTCTTAAGGGGCCATACTTCCAACACAACAGACAACACATCTTCACAACATTGTGCTAATGCTATCATGCGCTCTCATGCCAAGTTGGTGCTCAAAGGCCCTGTGCCTTCTATTCTCAATCTTGAACAACATAAAGACAAAGCCCTTCCTGGTCCATCTAGCAAAGGTGAAAAACTTGCAACAAATTCAGCAACAACCAGTTATAGTGCTCTTAATCAATTGAAACAAACTAATGCTCAAATCTCGATCTTTGAGCTACTTAAAATCTCATCTACTCATAGGAAAATTCTTGACAAAGCCCTCACTGAGACAAATGTTCCTCAAGATCTTGATCTTAAGCAATTTCAATCCATGGTAGGTCAGCTAACCTTGCCATACTTTATTTCTTTCTCCAAGGAGGATGACAACTCATTGAATCACCCACACAATCAACCTCTACACATTGAGGTCATGATACATCAAACACGTGCTCATCAGGTACTCATCAATAATGGGGCTAGGTTGAACATTGTCTTTGCTTCTTTTCTTAGACAATTCAACTATTCTAAGTACTCTATTGATCGTCGATCCAAGATCACTATCAAAGAGTATGACATAGTTTAATTAAAGTCTCTAGGTCTTGTGGTCTTACTCATTCGTGTCAGTCCTATAGAAAGGGATGTCACCTATCAAGTGCTCGACATTCCCTTTGCTTATAAAATTCTACTAGGATGGCCATGGATACATGAGATGCATGTTGTGCCATCCACATATCACCAGTGTGTCAAATTCATGTTTCATGGCTCCAAAGTTACTATTCCTACCACTACTAGCTATACCTACAATATGCTGAAAGCTGTTGAAAATTTTGTCCCTGCTAATAGGGAACCCATTGATTATTAGGACAACAAGCTTAAACAAATTGAGCAATCATTCAAACTAAAAGAAACTAGCATGGGGGAGTACCATATTGAACTAGTGTTATATTTAATATCTCTTATAGAGTCTCCTCATCATTATGGGAGACCCTCAGAGGCAAAGAAGTCATTTGTGTTGATGCCTCAAACCAAGTATAATGGCACTTTTGTCAAAGCTACAGTTCCCCTAGAGGATGAAAGTGAAAATAAAGCCATTGCTACATGGCTTTATAGAGAAGAGATTCTATTAGACTTAATAGAGCAAGCTCAAGAGATCACTCCTAAGAAATATGGGCCTAGTCTTAGACTCTTGAAGCATTTTTGCTACAAGGGAACTGGCCCTATTAGGTGCAATAACAATGTCCTAATTGATCCTATCAAGGCAATAGCTCAAAGAAATAGTGATAGAACTAGTCTAGGCTTTAAGAAGGTTCCATTCCATTTAGGAGCTAATAAGTTCATACTAGAACCTGAGAGTTCATCTGGAAATGAGTCACAAGCTGAGTCTGATACTCAGGATGATCAATCTGATGATTAGGATCCCTATCCTTACCCTATTCATCATGATTTGGCTAAATTATTTGCTAAGTCAGATGACTTTGTGCCACGTGTCAGTATTGTGGATGATACTAGTGATTCTTCTAAGAATAATACTGATCCACCTAGAGCTCATTTAGAAAAGGGAGAGTCTAGTTAGTCATTACATATTGAGTATTTGTGTAAGAACCTAGATGATGAAGGTGAGTATGTCCCCATCACTATCAAGGAATTCTACAACTTGTCGCCATGCAGCACTGATTCTAAAGAATATGAGTTTGACTCTCTTTTAGAAGTGACTACTAATAAAGACATTGACCAAGTTCATGTCTATGAAAACAAACTTGAAGTGAGTGAAATGTCTAGGGTTAAGTCAGATAGGTCTAATCCAACTAGTGTCCTCAAGTCATCAGTTCCTGATGTTAGTGCTCAAAGGCATTCAAACACACCTATGGATGAATTCATTGTAGGTCTTGAATTTCTAGTCCAAGAATTTAATGACCATACCACGAACGCAATCAAACTTGCCACTACTCTCTCACTCATACATCCTGAGCTTATAGACTAGAACCCTAATGCACCTAGTGAACTCCCCATGTTCCAAAATGACTATGCTCTTGCCTGCTACCTAAACACTATCAAACCTATAACATCTTCCACTAGTGAGTAGAGCATCATCATGACTGAAGTTGACATCAAATATATCAATCATACAATTAAAAAGTAAAAATGCAAAAGGATTAATGGTGAAAACCATATTGTGGCAGTGTTGGAACCCAAAAAAGTAAAAACAAAAGATGTATCCAAAGGTGAAAACCTCTTTGAGGCACCCACGGATGAGATATTTGATGCTCTTCCAAGTCACTTTCAAGAGAGATCATCAATGTTGATAGAGCTGACACAGTTGATCAACTTGGGCAAAAAAGAACATCCTCATATGATACATCTGGCACAATCATTATCTCCTGAAGAAAGGGATGAATTCATTGCCTTCTTCTGAGAGAAGAAGATAAATTTTGCATCCTCATGTTACATTACTAGTCAAAGTGGAACTAGAGAAACTTCAAAAAGTGGGATTCATCCATGCAATTGATTATGAAAAATGGATATCCAACATTGTCCCAGTCTCTAAGCATGATAAATCTATTAGAGTTTGTATTGACTTTCATGATCTCAACTTGGCATGTCCTAAGGATGATTTTCAACTTCCCAACATTGATATGATAGTTGACATTATAGAAGGCTATGAGATGTACCCACTTATGGATGGGTTTTGTGCTTATAATTAGATAAAAATTGCACCAGAAGATCAGGAGAAGATTGCTTCTACATGTGCATGGGAACCTTCTACTAGAATTTAATGTCATTTGGCTTGAAAAATGCTGGTGCGACCTATCAAATGGTAGTAACTACAATTTTCCATGACATGATGCATAAGACCATGGAAGACTACATGGATGATACCTTGATCAAAAGTGCAAAATGCAATACTCATCTACAAGATTTGGGACCCATCCTAGATCGCATGGAAAAATTCAGTCCTTGGCTCAATCCTAAGAAATGTGCATTTGGTTTCACACCAAAAAATTTGCTATGATACATCATGTCCTCCTGTAGAAGGAATTGAGGTGGATCCAAAGAAAGTTCAAGAAATTATGGATATGCCTCCACCTCGAAACATCAACCAGATGAGAGGTCTACAGGGAAGACTCCAATCTATTCATAGGTTCATATCACAGTTGGCAAATAGATCACAACCCTTCACAAAGACTTTACATAAGGGTGTCAAATTCAACTAGAGTGAGGATTATGAGAAAAGCTTAACACAGATCAAACAATATCTTGCCTATCCACCAATCTTGATGCCTCCTATCTATGGGAAGCCTTTGATTTTGTACATTTCAACAACTGAAACATCTCTAGGAATCCTATTAGCTCAAGAAGACAATGATAACAAAGAGATAGATATTTACTACTTGAGTCACACACTGATCTCTTATGAGAGGAACTATAGCATCATTGAGAAAGCTTGCTTGGCAATCATCTTTTCTTCTCAGAAGTTGAGACACTACATGCTTGCCCACACTACATGACTGGTGGATAAAATAGACCCACTAAATTACTTGCTCAGTAAGGTAGCTCTTACAGAAATATTGGCTAAGTGAGTTATGATACCCAATGAGTTTGACATTCAATATGTTGAACACGAACCTATCAAGGGACAAGCGATTGCAAATCAGCTAGCAGATGCACCTATATAAAGTCTTCTCCTGATAAACATCAATTTCCTTGATGAGTCAATTCTGACACTTACACACCAAACATGGGTCATTTTCTTCGATGGGTCCTTCACACAACAAGGATCTAGTGCGAGATTACTCTTCATAACACCACAAAGATATTCATTGCCCAAAGCATACAAGATTATGTTTCCTTATACAAACAACATTGCTGAATACGAGGCTTTGATTAATGGCATGAAGATTGCAACTAAATGGAGAGTGAATCAGTTAGACATCTTTGGGGACTCTCAACTTATTATTAACCAGGTTAATGATGTGTATCAAACAAAGAATGAGAAATTCATTCCTTACAAATGAATGGTCGATGACTTGAAGAAGTATTTAACACACATCACCTTCCAGCAAATTCCTAGAGTAGATAATCAAGTGGCTAATGCTATGGCTACTTTGGCCTCCTTGCTATAGATGCTTGAAAATGATTTCCAACATGAGTTCCTAGTGGAAGTGTTACACTGCCCAACCTATGACACCCCTGATTCCAAGATGATCTATTCTACTGTAGGACAAGACTCATCTCACTATCATCACATCTATTCCTATCTCTATAACCAAACCATTCCAAAAGGCCTGACCAGAAATGAGAAATGTTACCTAATCCACAATGCTACATGGTATGTCATTAATGTTGATGATCTATTTAGGAGAGGTCTCAATGGAACACTCCTTAGGTGTTTAGAATGCAAAGAGTCCAAAGGTGCATTAATTGATGTTCACGAGGGCATTTTTGGATCCCACTCAAATGGCTTGACACTAGCTCACAAACTCATTAGAGCTGGTTACTATAAGCCTAAAATGGAGCAAGAAGCTATCAAGTACCTACAAGAAGTGTCAACTTCATAGGAATTTGATTCATGCTCTAGCCAAGGAGCTAATTCCCTCTACTACAATGTGGCCATTTCAAAAATGGGACTTCGACTTGGTGGGTCAGATTCACCCAACCTCTTCTATTGGACATAAGTTCATTATCACAGCTATAGACTACTTCACAAAGTGGGTAGAGGTAGTACTTCTTGCAATAGAAAATGGAAAAATTGTAGCTCTTTTTATCATAAACTACATCATTTATAGGTATGGTGTATCATCTTTAACCATTACTAACAATGGAGGACAGTTCAAAAATAAAGACCTCAAGGAACTATGCAAGTGATTCAAAATCACACAACATTAGTCTTCTATTTATTACCCCTAGGGTAATAGCCAAGCTAAGACATCCAATAAGGTGATCCTCAAGATCCTTCATCACATAGTCAGCAAATCTAGGAGAGACTAGCACCTCTAGATTAATCTAGCCTTGTAGGCATATAGGACAAGCATTAGGACTCCAATGGGTACAATGCCCTTCACTTTGGTTTATGGAGTGGATGTTGTGCTTCCAATAGAGGTTGAGATTCCTACCTTGAGAATCTCTATGAAAGAACTTATTACTGATGAAGATTACAAGATAGCTCCGCTTCAAGAGCTAGTGCTGCTAGATGAATGTCAACAAGTGGCGTGTGATCATCTATGAGCTTATCAGTAGCGAATGTCAAGAAGCTACAATTGGAATGTTAGGCCACCTTACTTCCAACTGGGTGATCTCATCCTGAGAGACAACCCTAAGAATCAACAACAACAAGTCCAAAAAGGAAAGTTTGAACCAAACTAGCTTGCTCCTTACATCATTACTATAGTGTATGGATCTGGTGCTTACCAACTTTCCATAGTCGAGGGAGAAGTGCTGAAGGAACCTATCAACACTGTCCACCTAAAGTAGTTTTACAACTGATCTGATTACAGAAGCCCCTTGTACATACTTGTATGTCTTGAAAAAAATTCTAAAAACTAGAAAAAGTCCTGAAAAAAAAAAAGAAAAAAAAAATTGTTACCCTGGTGAAAACCTAGCAATACGCACCTTGGTAACACCAAAAAAAAAATTGAAAATTCCAAAAATACAAAAAAATCAAAAAAGAGAAAAATACAAAAAAAATTGAAAAACACAAAATGTGTCATTGGTTAAAACCTGGAAACAGGCACCATGGTAGCAAAAAATGAAAGCTCTACCAAGAAGGTGAAAACTTGGTAAACAAGCACCTTTTATTCCCAATGCTCCATCTTGTAGTGCATTTTCTGGCTATTTGTACAGTTGCTTTATTATTTTTCCTACTTTCTACTCATGTATCCATGGATTGAGTCTTGTCACAACTCAGGGGTAGTCCCCTTTATCGTCACTCTTTTTGAGATTCTCCTCATAGAATCTCATGCATGACAACCACCAGTGGTCCTCACTACATCTACCTATTGTCACTAGCATCACTCTTGTTCAAGATTATCCTCATAGAGTCTCTTTTGTGACAATCACCAGTGGTCCTCACTATGTCTGCCTACTATTGATAGTGTCACTTTTTGTCAAGATTCTCCTCATAGAATCTCTTTCACAATAGTCACTAGTTGTTTCAGTTGTGTCTACCTACTATTGCTTGAGTCACATTTTGAGATTCCTTTATGGAAGATCTCTCTTATGTCAGTCACCAGTCATTCTGGCTATGTCTATCTATTGTCACTCAATCCTCTTTAGGTTCTTCACCTTGAAGATTCCTCTTTGACCTCAGTCACCAATCATTCTGACTATGTCTACCTACTATTGTCGCCCTACTAAAGAGATTTATTTCATCCATATTGCAGATGCTGACACTTCAAATCAATCCTATGACACAAAAATGAACCCAAAATGATGAACTGGTTTGGATATGTTGAGCATTTTTCTTTGTTTCTTTTTCTTTTTCTTTTATTATGTCTCCTCGAGTGACTCGATGATGTCATTTTTGACTAGAGAAGTAATGATTGGGGGCATGATATTTTCTTTTCTTTTTGTTGCAATTTAGTTCTAATAAGTTGATATATTCCTATAAGAGGGTTGTCTACTATAAGAGTCTCCATCTTGTATTGGATGGTTGGGTGTACCTCGACTCTTTTTATATGAATACATCAATAACATTGGTTCTTCTCCTTCTCTATTAGAGTGAACTCTTCATGCTACTATACATACTGATACTCATCTTGTTAAGTGCATGTATGGTCACTGTGAGTATATCTAGCACACTTCTATCTCATTTTATGACCACAAGGGTCATTGTGGATAGAATAAATACTAAGTACTTAGCATAATATGGATCTCTTGTGTGTTTGGTGTGTCTATCATGCAAGCAACATTCTGGTTATCCTAGCATTTATACTTTGATGCTTATGTTAACTTGTTATATCAAAAGGGATGAATGTTCTGGTCATTCTGGCTTCTTGTGCCTCGAATGCTTACATTTCATCCTGAAAAATCTATAACAATATGTCATATTCATATTTTCATGATTGCAATGTCAATGGGAATTATAGGACATATAAGATTTTGTCCCATGCTCAGTGATGATAAATTGTCAAGGCTTGGTAACCAGACCTAGGGTTGCATTTAGCATAGTCTTGAATTGAATACTTCACTTGCTTAAGCATATGATTCAATTGCAACTTTGTTTCCATCCTTCGTGTTGGGGGATTGTGGATCGCTTAAAATGTATCAAGATTCTCCATGGCTACACAATTTTTTGGTTCTTTGGTTCATATTCATGCACTCCTTGATGGGATACTTGTCACTGTCAAGCAAAGAAAAACATGGAACACTACATGAGATGTCAGTCCATTTACTTGTGCATTTCATTCATAAAATCCATACATCCATCTCATCTACATGAACAACTCAAATCAAACATAAATTCATACATCAATATCACATTTGCATCTCATGTATATTGATATGAAAAGACAAATGATGACAATGACATGAACATAATGCTACTCGGCTCAAAATCTCATATATATCTCGAAGAATGTGTCAATACAAAAAATGAGTGCTACTCGAGCACTATCAATCAAAAATGGTACAAAATGGTGCTAGCACACCAATCAATACATAGCCAAACTCAAACTCAAAGGTAAGATCATAATATACCTAATTGTGACCTGCACCATCACCTCCTAGAGGAGGAGGAGGAGGAGGAGGAGGCATATCTAGTCTAGCAGGTGGGCATGCACCTCTGGAGATTGGTGCATACTATGAGAAGAGAGGCACCTGCTAAGCCTCATTGGGCACCACTGTAGAGTATGCTACAAAGTAATAGGCCACTTGATCCATCTCTAGTCTCACCTTATCCTATAGCATCTCTGCCCTCTACTCGGTAGCTTGCACTCACTCTTGTAATCTATAGATCTCCTGATCCCACTTGGTGATCCATACATCTCTCACTGCCACCTATATCTATAGCTCTCCAATCTATTGAGAGACCTAGAAGATCTACTCTCTATATCACCACAGTGCATCTTGAGGTCTTATAGCAAGTTGCTCCTGCATCTCCTCATCTAGCATCTCAGGTGCCTGCTCCATGGGTGCTTGTTCCTCCACCCTCGGCCTTTGTCACCGGCTTTTCTCCCCAACTCCACCACCAACACCTAATTCTAACCCCATCTGGCATGGAAAGAATCTTCACCTATCATACTTAGTGCCTCATCTATGGTGTTTTCTACTGGGGTACCTACTGCTGGGGTGTCTGCTATTATGGTGCCTATTGAGGAGCATGTGCTGCTATCCCTAGGGGATATGTGAAGCATGGGATGGGGTGGCTAATGAAATATTCCTGATATGTTGGCGTCACCCCTACATCTGATGCCTTAGGGAGGCAATCTTACTATGTCGCAACTAGGTTATGCACATCAATCATGGATCGCCTAGGATCCAATCTCGTTGGTCATCCTCATGTCAGGTCCTGGGCTACTCTCACATAGGCACAATACTCTTATGATACATCCTACTGTGTGGTCCTACCCACCAGTGGCCGTGAAGAGAACATCTAGCTCAGCTCCCTAGGAGTGTCATCCCAATCCTCGGTCTCTCTCCAGGGCTGCCATACAATAGAGACCAAGTCATCAAGACAGGTCCTCCAATGCTCCATCTTACCCAAGCCTACCTGGGTAATCTGCCCCCCGTATCTGCATATCTACGGCTCCATAGGCTCACGAGATTCCTCAAAAATGGGCCTCATCATGGGAAGATGCTCTCATGCCCAAATCTATAAAACATATACTTCAGTAGCCATTCTCTTCTGCTCATGATAAAAAAATCTCATGCATCTCGTAAAACATATGGGTGAGCATGCACTAGCCCCATCCAAATTGCTCAGGTGAGTTGAGCATCTATTGTAGCATGATCCCCCATCCACACTCTAGCCCATGTTGTCCTCTATTTGGCATTAAGATTCAACTAATGAATATGCCTAACACTAAATCCAGCCTATGCGTCTAGCCATATGTATGGACTACCTCATCCCAAGTGATGGCTTGTCCTATCACCAATTATCTCTAAAATATGGCTCTTAGTGCCTCTATCCCTGCTCGGGGCACTGTATCATAAACTACCCTCAGTCCATGGAAGGGTATGCACAAGATCCTATGTATGTCCTCTAGAGTGACTCTCATCTCTCCTTGGGGCAAGTGGAATGTGTTTGTTTTTTAATGGAAATGCTCCACCAAAGCTATCAATAAGTCATGATTTACCAGCACTGTTGGGATTTGGCATAGAGAGGTGAGACCTAATCTATCAATGTGGGATATGTCTTTGTCATCGAGGCTCTACAATAGAGCTCCATACGGCGGATAATAAGACCTAAATGTGACATCATCAAAGACCTCCTACACACACAAACAACAACAATGTGCAAATAGTCAGTACTCGCTCAAAAAGTCAAAACGATGACAAAATAAATTCAAAATTGAAGCTAAAACATCAAATATGCAAGTTTAAATTCGTGTGCAATGACAAATTTTTGTGCAAGAATGCATTTCCTCACACAAGATTATGCATCTTCAGATGAGAAATTAAGTCCTCGTGTGAAGAAACATGATCTTGCATGAGATGTGATGCCAATATGAGTGAATTTCACCAAATTTCATGTGCATCTCATGTGAGAAGTGGGTATCTCTCGCACAAGAATTCCCACTGGCACACACAAAGAAACATTGAGTTGGTGAATCTTCGCATGAGAAAAGATTGGCTTCATGCGAGAAAGGATAGTCTTGTGTGAAACTAATTGATGACCTCCTAAAACATGCTAAAAACTACCTCAAAATGTGTGAAAAATTAAATGTGAAGCTAGGGTATCAACCACTCACCGGAGGTCTGTAGTCCATTGGCTAGTTGTATCATTGGGAGCAGTTAAATGATGAAATCACATGAAGACTACCATCTTCCTCTCAGAGCTCCTATTCACAAAGGACAAAAGGAACAAATGATTTGAAAATGACCCCTTGAGCCCTTATATAGGTTATGACCTAATTTTTCAAAATGCTCTGATTTGCAAGAAAATCACCTTGGCTAATTTGACCATTCTGAATCCATTTTCGAGATCGAATTTGAAATCTGACACACTTAAGTGGCTCAAAAATGTGTTTTAAAATTTTGGGACCAACGCAATCAAATGCTTGTGTAGTCTAAATTTTTCTGATACTTCATGATTCTTGGAGTCTTTTTAACTAGCAAGTCTTCATGTCTTCAAATTTTATTTTGGAAAAAGTCAACTCAAGTCAACTTTTGGTTAACTTTTGGTAAAACTTGGCTTTCTTGACCTCAAAATCATGCTGAATTGACTCTAAATTTTCTTCTGATCGTGTTGATCTCTTTTGCACTCTGCTATATCTTGTATTTCTTCTGTGTCTTTCTCTTTACTGCTCTACATCATATTTCTGGTGTGTCATCTTTCGATTTCACTCCCAAGGGCGCAGGATGATTACATCATTGAATCTAAATTTTGACTCAAATCTGAATCTTTATTGCTTGGGGCATCTTGTTCCCATCTTATTTCCTCATTACTCGGGGCATCTCATTTCCCTCTTTCTAGCATTTTTTCCATCGATTACATCTTACAAAGAGTTTGATGGATAGGTATCGCGATAATCTAAACCTCAACTCTTGAGGATCAAGCCTCATTCTAGGGATGATTCTATGACTCATAATTTGATCATGTTATCTTTTATTGATTCAGGTATCTAGGTGTTTTATTTGGGTCCTTAAAGATTAAGCTTTGTTCTGGAGATAGTCTTTTAAATGCTTATCAAATCCTAGGTATCTAGGTGTTCTATCTAGATCCTTAAAGGTTAAGCTCCATTCTAGAGATAATCTTTTAAATGTTATCAATTTTAGGTAGCTAGGTGTTCTATCTAGATCCTTAAGTTTAAGCTCTATTCTAGAGACAATCTTTCAAATGCTATCAATCTCGAGTATCTAGATGTTCTATCTGGATCCTTAAAGGTTAAACTTTTTTCTAAAGAAAACCTTTAAAATGCTATCAATTTAGGTATCTAGGTGCTCTACTTGGATTCCTTAGGATTAAGCTCCATTCTTGAGATGGTCCTTAAAAGCTTATCAATTGGTCTCTGTCACATCAACTCTGGAACCAATCTTATTCCTTGATCTGTGCATCACACTTTCTAATTTTCTTTGAATCGAATGTGTTGCTTGCACATTCATTCAAAGAGGGGTAAAATGTAATACCACAAAATTGGCCCATTTCCATGATTACCAATTCTAGTCTATTCTGATCAATTATAAAGACCTATTTTGATAGACAATTCTTATTCTGAATATTCGCTACTTGACTTAAGTGTCAAATGTAGAAAACCCTAAATTTGCATTAATTAGACTATTTATTTAATTCCTAAACTATTGACTCCTATTAGTCACATTAAACCTATTGATTAAGATTTAATTTAATTTAAAGTATTTATACTTTAATTAAATTACATTATCTCCTAAGGCTAATGTACTAAGGAATTAAAAATATTTAATTTAATAACTATGCTTATTTTAATTAATTGAATATAATTATTCAATTAAATAGAAATGGCATTTATGAGGTCATATCTCATTTTATTAAATTGAATATCTTTCCCAAATTCTATTTCTCAATTCAAAATGGAAATGCTCAGTTAACTACTTCTCAAATTAGAAGTGACTTAATTCACTTACTCTCACACTAAAGTGAATCTGAGTTAATTGTTTCTTGCACTCAGGATTTGAGGCAGTTAACTACATCTATATTGGGAATCTTCCACTTTGACTGAATCTTGGCTTCAATTCTAACCGTCAATCTGAGTTGATCTCAACCGTTGATGGATTCCAAGAATTCTATTTAAGAGACTTATAATTTCTCATTAAGGAGGTTGAATTGAATTTGCATCGAATCTTTGTTGAATTGTGCACTCATTAGCTCATTATTCTCATAAGCTTTTCATTATTTTGATTTAAACATCATATAGCTTAATATGCATACATATAGTCTAGTTTATTTTATATTCTATTAGATTAAGTGCATATCTCATCAAGATTATTTGCATCTCATATAGATTTAATTGCATTTAAGCCCTTCATTCTAGAATGGTCTGGTTGCCTACATCTCAACTTTAAGGGCATAAACAGGCAAAATCCTTCTAGATAGAAGGCAACAAGTTAGCTTGTTGGACCTCTTGGATGAATAATCCCATGTTCATTCCAAGATGAATCCGCATCCAAGGACCATGTTGAAGTTTAGGTGAAATAATTGAGGCTACATTTTAATGTATACACTATCTTCTTATGAGTCACAGGCAATGTGGAAAGGTATCAAATGAGTTGGCATACGGATGTAGTTCTAATTGGTTTAGATACTAACATGGATGATAAAATGGTTACCTATTTCTAGACTTTCAGATGCGAGAAGATCTATGATTATCACTTTTTCACATTTTAAAGTTGCAAGGTTTTAAGACAATGTGAGGAAGCAACATCTCAACACATTTCCTAGCAAGCCCAGATGATGAAGCAAGGATCAAAGTGAACAAATCAAATGTTGATGTGTGGCATGCTCTAGCAAGGTTGAAAGCCAATCGAGCAATGGTGGGGTCACATTTTGAATGATTTAAACAACAAAGAAAAACATTTTTTCATTTGATATTCATTCCATCACTCAATTGCAAAGAAGAAAGGATTAACTGGGGGTGAGGTTGTGAAATGGAAAAGCACCTTTTTTCACATGATCACTAAGTGTTAAGGATAAAATCTAGTTAATGAGGTGACTAAGCGATGGAAGTTTAGACCATGGTTGGCATAGGGTCATGGCTTTCAAATGATTAACCCTAGTTCTAGCTATGATGTTGTGATATCTTGATCATGCATTTGCAAATTTAGAATCATACAAGAGGATCAGACTATGATAGCGTGAATTGTATGCTGGTAGTTAGTTTCACTGAATTCATAGGAAAAATAGTTGATAAAGGTAGAAAGGTGGCAAAGCTATGACTGGGAGCAGTGGTCAACTCATAGAGACTTTGCAAGCTGGTGAAAAGAAGAAAAATCATTGGCCCACATGGCTTATCTTGGTTGCTTGATCTAGTTGACTACTAATTCATGATGATTTGTGAAGTAGAAAAGTTGTTTTCTACACAACCTGATCCCTATGATTGATTCCAATCATTCCCAAATGAATGTAGGGCTAGAAAAAAATTAGGGACATTCCTTCCACCACCTGGTTATCCATATACCATGTTAGAATGCTAATGGTCATCATTCATGTCTTCTTGAGGTGTTATTTTGGGAAAAATATTAGATTTAATTGCATCTAGACATGTACTAGGATCAGATCTTCTCTGGCTTTGCATGATTGTCCCTACAGCTTTAATTTTAGTGGTTGAACTTGGATTCTTTCTAAAGCTAACTCAGTTATGCTTGAATTGTAAAATCAAGTTTTATTGCCCTCCTAGGGTTTCTGTCTTTTCCAATTTTTAGAGCTACTCTGCAATTTTTCCTCTTCTCAATAGGAGTCTTCTTTGTTGTATTCATTCTCTGTCAGCTAGGTGTGTGTGCATTCTTGTGGCCTCACTTGTTGAATGTATTCAGATAGTTGAAATATTAGATGATCATGTTCATACTTGGCAACTGATTAGATCATGTGAATCCATTGTATTCCTTCACTAATTATGTTATCTTTTGGCTTATCTAGGATATTGAGATTGAAAAGGTGTAGATAATGGTATATTTTGAGAAATCTATTAAGTTCTAGTGCATTAATTGGGAAAGAAGTAGACCCATATACTATTTGGTGCATCACCTCTCTAGATTAGATTAGGCAATTTTTGCTTACATGCATTCCTTCTCCCTTTTCCTCTCAAGAATCAGTTAGGTGCATCTTAATAGTAAAGGAAGTTGGCCATTCTTTAGAGACTCAATCTCAAGTTGCAAAGACCCACACTTTTGAGATAATTTACATGTTATACAAGGTTGCCTAAGAAGTATTTTCTTAGGACAGGGTGCAATATTTTATGTTAATAGTTTTTGGCACGCCTAGTAGGACATATTAAAACATATTACAAGTTCACTGGTGTCAAAGAAAGATTTCATGCATATGATGAGAAGATAGTGTTTCTCTCACTATTCCATGCCTTTAAGAAGCTCATTTTCAAGTACTTGGTGACTCCAAGCTTTAAATACATCTAGTTTCCATACTACGGTTGTTGTTATTCATGCCCAAGGCTCATACAAGGGCATCTTCTAGAGGTAATTTCCAATACACTAAGCTCTCATTTTCAAACCCTAGAAGGAAAAGAAAGAATTTGTCCTTATCACTAGTTAGGAGTGTTGCAATAAATCACTCACCTTTAAGGTCTCTTTATACCCCTCCAGTTGATAATTCTCACCCTAGAATACCATCTACTCATATTAATAGGCCACTTATTTGTATGGCTAGAGCTCATACTTTCACCACCTTTAATGGTGGACGTCCTCTCCTATTGGCTCAAAGACATGATATACTAGTATTATCCCTTAAGAGTATACCTGAATTTACTCATGAAACCTCTACTTCCCCTATTGAGCATATTCAAGAAGTCTCAAATTCTTGTAATATTCATAGTAATAATTAAGATGGTGTAGCAGTCAAGCTTCTAGACTCATCCTTGAAAGGAAAAGCATTACAATGGTATAGAGGTTTGCCTTGTAATTCTATTACTAATTGGGATGGGTTAGGGGCAGAGCTTTGCAAACATTTTGAGGACAAAAGTGATCACCTATCACTTTTATAATAGCTAACAACCATCAAAAGAGCCTCCAATGAATTCACGATAGATTTCAACTATAAATTTAAAAAAACATGGGATAGAATACCAACTCTAGTAAAGCTTACCCCTGGTACTACTTTCTTGCATTGCCTAAAAGCCCTCAATAGTAATTTTCCCACTACAATCCAAATTATGGGAGGGGATACTTTACCAAATGCTTATAAGATTTCTATCAGGGCAGAAAATATTTTGATACAAGGTGGGAAGTTAGCTCCAAGACCTCAAATACCTTTCTTCCCTGACATGCCAAATTACCAACTAGTAGTAGCCCCTATTCCCACAACTTCTACATCACAACCCCTTGCTTTAACCCCTCAAGCTTCCACATCGTCTAGTGAGATAGAAATTTGAAGGCCCTAATGCAAGATCTTGGGAAGAAGTTGCAAGTCCAAGATAAGAAGTTGGAAGATAGGTTCTTTGTGATTCAAAAAGTGAGCAACAAGGTGGTGACTTTGATAAGGTAGCAAGCTTAAGGTACTAAGGCTCCTCAACTACAATATCAAACTCCTTTGAATAGTGGGACTCTAAATTAGAATCGATGGAATTCTTCTTTCAATTAGAATAGGAAAAATGCTCATGCTTCTACTTCAAATATGAATAAAAGTAGGGCCTTAGTCCCTCAAAACATTTTTTCTTAAGAGAAAGATTTATGCCCTTCTTGCAACTATTCCTATGGTTGTTGTATGTGCCAGAAGGTAGAATATTATTTGGAATTGACTACCCAAGGGCCTATAGTAGAGAAATCATACAATGTAAGCCAACCCAACAATGCCTCTTATCTACATCAGTAGGGTGATTGTTCTTTCATGAACCATCAATCAAAGGAGCATTTTCATGCCAGTCATGATGCTATAGCTCATAATACTAGAAGCAAAATGAGGGTTGTCAAGGATGTCACATCTCCTTCACCAAATTAGGGTTCAACTCTAGATGCTACTCCTCATGTGCTAGCAATAAATGCCCAATTCAATATTGCCCCTCAGTAGAAGTAGAACACAAGCAACAAGGACCTTCTTGAACCTCATCTACCTACTCATGTGATTCCCATAGCTTCAACCAAGACAATCAAAATTCTTTTTAATGTGGTGGATCAAATGAAAATGACTAATGTCAATATCTCCATGTGGGATGATGTTTCCACCATACCATTATAGAAGGTATTGTTGTAGAAGGAGTTAGAGAATATAGAGGCCAAGGATCAACTACCAAGAGAGGAGAATGCAACAAGCTTGGTGCAGTCAATAAAGGAGTGAGAAACAAGTAAGAAAATTAGGCCTCCCCCCTTTTATGTTTCCTAGATCATAGGATATAAACTAGTCCATAATTTTATGATAGATTCAGGGGCTAGTAGTATGAGCCCATGGTCAAGGACATCTTTCAATTGGATGGTAGTTGTGCCAAGAGTGTAGGGGTCCTAAAAATGTGGAGATGACATTGCATGCTTGTCCTTGTTGCACTATAACACAGGGTATATCAGTAGTAGAGGTAGAACCTTATTTTGCTATCTGTCTTTCTAGAGATTTTACTATACAAATAGGGTGTCATATTGCAAGAGATTGGTCCTATATGTTCTTAAGGACAAGATATGGGGCAAGAGCTTCCCTAAGAGAAGAACCTTTAGCCCTTAACCACATAGAGACTTATACTCTAAGTCCTAAAAACATGAATTATATAATTAGGGAGGAGGAGGAAGTGTACACATTCCATGAGCCTGCTACTTTATTAGCAAAGGTTCCTGAATACCTTTTGGATGAGTGGGCTACTACCTATTAGTTTGATTTAATACAAGAATCCAAGGAGATGAGTCTTGGAACCTATTATATATTTGAAGAAATTATTTATATTCCCAATCTTATAGAAGCAAAAGAAGATATAAATGGATTGTGGTAGATGTTCTTCAATGGTTCAATAAAAAAAATAGTTCAGGGGCTTGTGTTATGTTGATTTCTCCTTAATTAGAGAAGTATTACTTTTCTTATGGGCTCCAATTCAGCTACACTAATAATGTAGCAAAATATGAAGCCTTGATCCAAGGTCTCCAATTGGCACAAAGGAGACATGTTAAACTCTTAAGATTATATGGGGATAGTGAGCTAGTTGTAAATCAAGTTAAGAACTAGAATGCCACAAAGAACAACCTCCTCAAGTCATACAAACATAGAGTATGTAATCCTCTTGAAGGGTTCCAAGCATTCAATATTCAAAGTGTTCCTAGGAGAAAGAACAAATATGTCGATAGACTTGCAGCCATTAGTGCTCATTATGATATACTAGAGCATGTTGCTGATTAAAGGGAGCAACAAATCAGAAATTTTTTAAGGCTTGTTTTTCTTGATAATTGCACAAGTTGGAAAGTGTTTCATTTTGATGTGAAAATTGTAAATTCCTTACAAAATGTGGCAAAATTATTTGCTAAAAATTATTCCAAGCTCCAAAGTTAGTATGGAGACCAAATGATGAATTTATATTCTAACAAATTACCTAAGGGTCTCATTACCTTGGAAGGAATTTTCAATTATAATGATCAAGAAAGGAGCAAGGGTTCAAATCTAACTGCAAGTAAGGATGATTATACACCCATCATTGTTGCTAATAGGAAGACTCTCAACTTAGGGAAGGTATATATTAAAGCTGAACAAGAAGATGTCATTAAGTTATGTCAATAATGTAATGATGTCATTGCATGGACATATGAAGACTTAAAAGGTTATGACCCAAGCTTATTTTCATATACTATAGATTTGAATCAAGATGCTAGACCTATTAGGCAGAAACAAAGGCTAGTTAACCCCAAGATTGAACCATTGATGAGGAAAGAACTATCAAATCTCATAAAGGCTAATATCATTTTCCCTATCAAACATTCCTCATGGGTGGCTAATCTTGTCCTTGTTAGGAAGAAAAGTGGAGAGATCAAACTTTGTGTAGACTTTAGAGACCTTAATAGGGCTTCTCTTAAAGACCATCACCCTCTTCCTTCTATGGAATGGATCCTATCCAAGGTTAGTGGTTTAGAAAGATTTTCTTTCTTGGATGGATTTTTAGGTTATAATTAGGTGCTTATCGAAGAGTTAGACTAACATCAGATCGCCTTCACCAACAAATGGGGTACCTATGCCTACTATAAGATTCCATTTGGACTAACTAATGCATGTGCCACATTTTAGAAGGAAATGGAGACGGTTTTCAAAGGTGTGATGCAAAATTTTTTGTTAGTGTATCTTGATGATATAACTATCTTTTCCAAGCATGCAATATGTCACTTTGATCATTTGAGGCAAGTATTTGTTAGATGCAAAGAATATGGTGTATCATTGAATCCAAAGAAATGTGTGTTTTCCACTAAGTAGGGGAAGCTCCTAGGACAAATTGTGTCAAGAGATGGATTGGAAATAGATCTAGAAAGGGTAGAAGCAATTCATGTTCTCCCACTTCCTACTCATAAGAAGGGGTTGCAAAGTTTCCTTGTCAAGATTTATTTTGTGAGAATATTTATTCCAAACCTTACTACCATGGCCAAACCTCTTACTACCATGTTAAAAAATAATTTGATCTTCACCTGGACTAAGGAGGGGAAAGCTAATTTTGAAGAAATCAAGAAATCAATTGCCTTAGCCCCCACTCTTGTTAATCCCAAGTTTGACAAAGATTTCATCCTTTACTTCTTTGGAGGAAAATCAAGTATATGAGTGGTTTTAACATAGCTAAATGATGAGAATTTGGAGCAGCCCATTCCTTTTTTTAGTGAAGGGATTAATGATTATGAGGGAAGATAGAATTATATGGAGAAGTAAGTTCTTGCTATTGTAAGGGCTCTCAAAAAATTTAGGCATCTCCTATCTCACAACAAAGTCTAGCTTTTAGTTCCACATGCAGGTGTAAAGGACTTCCTCCTGAACAAAGATATCGGTGAGAAAAGGGTTGGGAAAATTACTAAGGTCATGGAATATGACATTGATATCAAGATCACCAAGCTAATAAGAGGCAAAGGACTTTGTGAACAAATGCTTTCATCTTTTGAGACACCTAAGGATTTTGTCCTCTTGATTCAAGGTGAGAAACCAGTAGAGAATGAGGGTCAATCTGATTGGTTACATGACATAGCAACTTTCTTGCTAGAAGGAAGGTATTCCCAAGACTTAAATACAATAAAGAGGAGATAATTTAGGTTACAAGCTATTTTCTACATCTTGGTGGATGGAATATTATTTAGAAAGGATTCTGATGGAGTCCTATTAAGAAGCATCTAGATTGATCAGGTCAGTAGGTTGGTGAAATAATTTCATGATGGTCCTGTTGGTGGTCATTTCTTAGCCAGAGTTACTACAATGAAGATAATGAGGGTTGGCTATTATTGGCCAACCTTATCTAATGATTTTTATAAGTGGGTAAGGAAGTGTGAGAGGTGTGCTTTCTTTTCAAGCAAGCAAAGGTTGGTTTCCCTTCCCCTCCTTCCCATTCAAGTTGATCATCCTTTTACTCAATGGGGTTTGGATTTTATTACCCCCATTAATCCACCTTCCAGCTCTAGTCACAAGTGGATCATAGCTACTACTGATTATTTTACAAGGTGAACAGAGGTAGTTGCATTAAAGGATGCCACTAAGAATACATTTGTTGAGTTCTTGGATGGAATTGTCACAAGGTTTGGTGCTCCTTCCACCATCATTTCAGGTAATGCAAAATCATTTGTAGGAGCTTAGATATGTACATGGGTAGTAGTGTTGGAATGTTCAAAATGGGAAGAGTGCTTTTGAGAGGGGGGGTTGAATCAAATGTATCACACTTTTATCCTTTTCTAATCCTTTAAATCAAATAACTGAAAAGTAAACTACATGCATATAAACATATAAATGAACATAAAGTAAACACATGCAATAACACATAACACCAAATTTGGTAACCTAGAAACCCTCTAGGAATAAGAAGGTAAATTTGGGGTGGGAATGATACCAAAAAAAATCACTACAGTAATAAATGTTTGACCACTTCTAATGGTTTGCCCTATGAAAGGCCTACCCTGTTAAAGGCTTTACACTATGTCAATAGAAGGATTTCACAAACATTTTACATGAAGTGTCACTATGTTAAAGGATTTACAATAGGCTATTAAACCCACCTAATACAATAGGATTTTCAATCACCTTCTCAAAAGGTTTTCCCACCTAGCTATTAAGCTAACCTATCAATATAGGATTTCCAACATCTAATACAATGGCAAGAAAGTATTAGGAATCCTTGACCTGATTGCATACAATATTGAATTGCTGATTTTAGGCACCTGTTCTACTCCTTTTGACCTTGATCCTCTAAGATCTAATATTTGGTTATTGCTCTTATCCCTTGTACTATTCTAATCAACTGGATGCATAATTGTTGCTCTGTTCCTCTATGTCTTCTACACTTTTTACTCTAAATTTTGCTATAGTCTCCCCATACACTGTTCTCTTCCACATACCTAATGGATTTTTTGACCTCCTTTTAAATATTTTGAAGACTTAGGGTTAGGTATGGATTTATGATCCATATTGAATCTTGAGTTCCCACTTATTCCTTGCATTTTTATCATTGGTTTTATGCCTTCTCCATTTTTTTAATTGGTTGCATGTTGATTGCATAGGAAATGTAAAAGATTCATCCTTATCCTTTTTCTCCTTCAAAATATCTTTATGTCAACTTCAAAAATAGTTTACACCTAAGTTTGTGAGGGCAAAAACTCATATGTTGATTCTGTGTTACTCGATACATACTGGACTACTAATGCTCGGCACACATACTATCCTTGCTTGCTCAGCACCTATTACATTTTGTCTTGCTCGGCACATGTAAGATCTTGGATTGCTTGACATTAACTTTGACTCAATACCTATATGTCACTCAGCACTTATATAATGCTTGGCACCTATATATCACTCGGTACCTATTGAAAATCTGACTTGGCACACACTGTGGCTCAGCATACATAGTGTACTCGGATTCAATGTAGAAAGTGGTTAAGTGTGTTGACACTCAAATGTCAAAACCATCTAAGACTAACAAGTAGATCATGGTATTTACTTGAGAACATCTTCCAATTACTACCCTCAAGATAATGGATTAGTTGAATCATCCAAAATGAATTTAATCAGGATAATGAAAAGGACCATTGAGGATAACTAGAGGTGTTGGCATCAAAAGTTGAAGATAGCTCTTTGGGCTGACTAAATCACACCCAAAAGGGCCATTGGGAGTTCCCCATTCATGTTAGTATATGGAAAGGAATCTAGGCTTCCTATCTCATTGGAATTCCCTTCCCTTGAGTTACCTCATCAATTGGACTAGAAGAACATGAACCCATGACAATCAAGTTGGAAAAATTGATTGAATTAAAAGAAAAAAGGAAACAAGCTATGTAGACCCTAGAGACAAATAAACAATAAATGAAGAGATCCTTTGACAAGAAGGTTAAGGCTAGAAATTTTAGAGAGGGTAATCTTGTGCTGAAGTGGGATGCAAATAGAGAAAAGGCAGGTAGACATTCAAAATTTGATGCCTTATGGAGTGGTCCCTATGTGATAATTAGTTGCAAGTAGTCAAATACTTTTTAGTTAAGCAGACTCAGTGGTGAAATTCTGCTTATTCCGATCAATGGGATATATCTTAAACCCTTCTTCTAATGAAGGATTTTTTTCTTGTACATAGTTAGAGTATTTTTCTTTTCTGTTCTTTCTTATTTTTCAAGAAGTGTGTGAGCAGATGGTGTTTTGCATAGGTTATTGAGAGTTTTGATTCCTAGTTTCAATTGCAAAGTTCTTATTTTCCAATTGTAGAGGGTAGTTTTAAGGTTTTATAGGGTATATCTTCATGTTTTTCATGACTACACAACACAATGGATGTTCAAGGTCACTACTCAATGCATAGCAAGCTAGCATCCCCTTTGAGTTGCCAAAATCGTTAGCTATTTTTCCCTCCCCCCAAGATTCATATTTCATATTTTGCAAAATGTCTAATGATCAATTGGATATTTGGATTTTCAAATATTTAAATGTGAAGTAATATTTTAATAAAAACCTTGGTTATATGTATTATATCCTAAGTCCCAAGGTTAAGCTCATGATTTAATACTTTTTCAGGCCTGCAACTTCTCATCCATCAATTGCAAAGGAATCTATGACCATCACTTTATCACTTTATGTAAGTGCTCTATCATTACTTCATATGAAAAAGTGATGGTGTGACATGTTGTATGTGGGTCCTATCTTCTTGTGGGTTGTAGATAAGGTGGAAATGTGTTAGATGGGTTACCATATGGATGTAGTTTTGATTGGTTGAGATATTGGCATGGATGATAAAATGGTTACCTATTTCCAAACTATAAGATGTGAGAAGATCTATGATTGTCATTTTTTCACATTTTGAAGTTGCATGGTTTTTAGACAATGTGGAGAAGTGACATCTCAACACGTGTCCTAGTAGACCTAGATGATAAAACAAGGAGTAGAGGTGAAAAAATCAAATGTTGAGACATGGCATGCTCTAGCAAGGTTGAAATCCAATTAAGAAATGGTGGGGTTGCATTTCAAATGAGTTAATTGACAAAGAAAAACATTTGTTCATTCTATATTCATTTCATCGCTCAGTCACATAGAAGAAAGGATTAACTAGGGGTGAGGCCACAAAATGGAAAAGTACATTTGTTCGCATGGTTGCTAGGTGTTAAGGGTAAACTCTAGTTAATGAGGCAACTAAGTGATGGCAATTTAAATCATGGTTAGTGTAGGGTCATGGTTTTAAAATGATTAACCCAGTTTAAGCTATAATGTTGCAAATATCTTGATCATGCACTCATGAGTTTAGAAACATGGTTAGAGGATCAGACCATGATGGTGTGAATTTTATGTTCATGGTTAGTTTGACTAAGCTCACAAGGAAAATAGTTGATAAAGGTAGAAAGGTGGTGAAGTTGTGAGTGGGAGTGGTGGTCAACTCATAGAGACTTTGCGAGCTAGCGAAAGAAGCAAAATCATTATTCCATGTAGCTCATCCTGGTTGCCTGATCTAGTTGACTATTGATTCATGATTATTTGTCAAGTCATAAGGTTGTTTTCTGCACAATCTAATCAGCATGATCGATTCCAACCACTCTCGAAAGAATACAAGGCTAGAAACAATGTAGGGACATTGCTTCCACCACTTGGTTATCCATCTACCCAGTTAGAACATTAATGGATGTCATTCCTCTCTTCTCAAGGTGTTATTTTGGGAAAAATATTGGATTTCATTACATCTAGATGTGTACTAGGATAAGATCTTTTCCAGATTTGCATGATTGTCCCCTACAACTTTAATTTTAGTAGTTTTTAAAGCTATCTCAGTTATGCTTGAACTATAAAAGTAAGTTTTATTGCCCTCCTAAGGGTTCTCTCTTTTCTAATTTTTAGAGCTACTCTATAATTTTTCCTCTACTCAATAGAAGTCTTCTCTGTTGTATCCATTCTCTATTAGCTAGGTGTGTGTACATTCTTATGGCCTCACTTGTTGAATGTATTTTGATAGTTAAAATATCATATGATCATGTTCATACTTTGGTGACTGATTAGATCAAGTGAATCTATTGTATTCCTTCTTTGATTGTGTTATATTTTAGCTTATCTAGGATATTGAGATTGAAAAGGTGTAGATAATGGTATATTTTGAGAAATCTATTAAATTCTAGTGCATTCATTAGGAAAGAAGTAGACCCATATATTATTTGGTGCATCAACCCTCTAGATTAGATTAGGTAGTTTTGCTTACATACATTCCTTCTCCCTTTTCCTCTCAAGAATCATAGATTAGGTAGTTTTTCTTACATACATTCCTTCTCCCTTTTCCTCTCAAGAATCATTTAGGTGCATCTTGATAGTAAAAGAATATGGCATTCTCCAAAGACTCAATTTCAAGTTGTAAAGTCCCACACTTTCAAGATTATTTCCATGTTACACAAGGTTCCTCGAGAAGTATTCCCTTAGGCTAGGGTGCAAGCTTTTGTATTAGTAGTGTGTTAATAGTAACCAATAGTCGTATAAAACCATGTGAAGTATAACATGACATCAAAGTATCACACAAATATTATAGGAAGTATCGCATGATACATTGTTATATAGAAGTATCATTCTACTATTGTAGAAAGTAGCACATAGTTAATTTTTTGAGCAATTTCACATGGTTAGGGAAGAATTTGATCATGTTTCTTTGGATTTCTCACTTTCTTAAATTCTCATAACTTGATTTGACTCATCATGATTGCTACTGACACTTTTTTCTTCTTGATTTGGTTATGTAGTTGGTGTTTCTAGTATTGCTCATCAAAGCCCCCAGGGTGGTGGGATTGTGAGTTGTGTGACATATAGATGTTGTTGACATAGAAGTACTAGAGACCATAGCTTTGGTTGGAAATTGTAGATGTAACATATCTAAGTGAACCATGGCCTATTGATAGCTTTGATAGAGAGGTGGCACAATGAGCATAACACTTTTCATTTTCCCACTGGTGATGCCATGATTACACTTAAGGATATATATCATATTCTTCAGATACCATGCCACATAGATCTAGTGAGTATAATAGATATGTCTTTAGGTTTTTTCTTTTGGTTCATGGTTTCCATATGATGAGTACTAGCATGATTGTTTTTATATTATGATCAAACCCTAATAGAGGGGAGGATAGCAGTGTAGGAGCTATTTGACGATGTCACCATCCTAGACCAACATCTTAGTTGGGAGAAATTGGTAGATGAGTGCAGAGATCAATATTGTGTAGCTTGCCATATATTTTCTTTGGTAGCCTAGGCCTTGGTCATAGATAAGAGCTAAAAGGGCTTCCCTTTGGGCTAGGGTTAATTAGTAGCAGATTTGTTCAATTGACCTTGGAGGATGGCATCAAGACTTGCAATCCTCACATATATGTATCATGAACTCCATATGATTGTGTATCAAGATGGGAGTACATGGGCCTATGGTGCAATTATAGCCCATATTTGGGCATGGGAGCACATAGTAGTGGTACATCCATGGTATAGCCATGAGAGTAGAGGCATCTATTCATTTATAGATATACTAGTTTTATCCCATGGACTCATAGTAGCAATCTGGCATATTACAGATGACTTTTTGATGAGCTATCATCATTTGAGTGGAGGCCGTATTGATAATGTGCAAGATGGTTTGATGCTTGGGAGTTATAGTACATGTTCTATAGCAAACCACTTGTGGGCAGGTACTCAAAGATTATTGACAATTTTTTTATTAGTTGGGTATGGAGACCATTTGTGCATTGACAAGGCTTATCTACTAAGACCATGACATATGTGTGATTAAGAGGTGAAGAGACTTAGGGGTGGCTACCCATGTTATATTATCATATAACCTTGAGGGATACTACGACATTATAACGAGAGGTATGGGACTATATTCTTGATGTTGCAAATGCAAGGATAGATTCAACATACCTTCATGAGATGTAGAGACACCCATTTCCCTAGTTTATGATACTAAATGATCTACCTTATATAGCAGGATAGGGAGAGGATAATGGAGATGATGGAGGTAGTGGAGGTAGGGATAGATGAGTGAGGCAGATGATGATTGGTAGCAGCTCTTAGGGAGGTCCAAGCAGGAAGACATGATCATGGAGCTGGACCATGAGGGAGGAGGATGAGGAGGAGCAGGAGGGGGAGGGGGAGGGGGAAGAGGAGAGTTTGGTTAGATGTAGGAGGGTGGAGAGGGTGGAGCCTAGGAAGGAGAATCTTATGGAGAGAGATGGGGAGGATCCAAGAGATGCTTGGATTTAGGCATTGCAGGTAATGGTATAGGAGATACAGATCACCATCACTCTACAAAACTAGCAGCTCATTGATGAGCATGCACACAATGAGGAGTTCTATAGGGAGAGAGAAATAATGAAATAGAAGGATGAGAATTATGGTTTGAGAGCAACTTGTTATTATGCTACATACAAAGTCATGGTACCTCTAGAACATGGACTACCAAACTACTCCGAGCGAGTGGGAAGGTTAGAGGGTGTGGTATAGTTGTCGAATAGGAGATAAGCTCCTCCATCACTAATCCATGAGGGAAGAAGTCAATCTTAGGTCTAGAACTAGGTCTATGTTGATGTCCTTGAGATACATTTTGATGTATATATGTATTTTGAGACATTTATCCAAACTTTTAGATCTCACATGTATATGTACTTTATTCATTTTGTTATATATTAGATACTGGATTCAGTTGGGATAAATCATGTAATTATCTCTTTTCATGCTCACATGATGGATTTGTAAGTATATTTTAGTAGTTATTCCTATGTTTTTATGTGATGTTTCTCATGTATTCTCATGCTTATGTTTTATGTTTATATGCTCATGGATGTGTCTCTCTCATAGATGTGTTTAGCTCTCACATTATGATGTAGACTTATGTTTTGAAAATGTGATACTTGGATAGATTAGATATGATGATGAGATCAACCCCTTGTGATGGCAAGTGTAGAACAAGCATTAATTTGACATGATCAATTAGGAGTGAAAGACATGATTTGAGAGAAATGAAAAAAAATGATGCAGTTAGTTGACATATCTATGAAAGGTGAAGAGAGGGCTCTCTCCATATGCAAAATGCAAGACTAAGATTGCATGATCCTAAAATAAAAACTAGTGTGCAAAGAGGTTTACTTTCGAGGGACACATAGCTTTTAGAATCTAATTTCATCATTGGGCATTATTAGGGACATCAAAGATCATATAATGCTCACTAGTATAACTATGAGGATATGAATATTATCTATATTAGATAGGTGTGTGGGAATCCAACCTAAGCATCTAAGACAAGTAAGTCAAGATGACTAATGCAATTAGATTCCCTAAATAACTACTCATGATGATGGATCATAGAGTGTGATCTAAAATGTTGTAACACAATTGAAACTAGAAATATTCTAAGTATTCTATGGATTCTGGAAATATGCTCTCTACTATAGAGTCCCTAAGTTTAATATAGAAATATTATACATATATCAAGGCATAAGCATCAAGATAAACCCTAAGTGTATTTTTGTGAAAATAGACAAGGATGATAGATGGTCTTCCCAAAATGTCAAGTAGGACAAGCATGAATTCTCATAACACTTTTAATCGACAAAGTATACCCACAAGAAGAAAACAAGTAAAAGATGCTCCATGTCCCCAGTCTTCTAGTCCATAACATCATCAATAAACTATTAGGGAGGAAACACTTAGTGGAAAAAATTTCCTAGATAGCACACAAAGAAAGTAAATTTGATCAAGTCTTATAAAATTTAATGTTAAATGTGTGTGTGAGTCACATGGTCATTTCTTTAGAACTTGAATCTTTTAGATCCTATCATCTAGACCATAGCTAAGGTATCCAAAAAGTGTTGAGAAATACTCGATGTCAAGGGAAATGTTGAGAAACATTGTTGGTCAAGTTTTTCAAAGAAGTACCAATGCACAAAGAGACCATGATAAGATAAACAGTTGTGCTCCCTAGACCTAGACAAGAGTTGATTCCAAGCTAGACAAGGAAAAATGAAGTGAGTGAGTGCAAAGTAGGAATGATAAACAAAGGTGCAAGGGTCTCAAGTAGTGCCTATTTCTAGGTTTCACCACTTGGGAACTTTTTTTAGGACTTATTATAATTTTTTGTATTTTTTGATTTTTTTGATTTTTTTGGTGATACATCAAAGTACCTATTTCTAGGTTTTCACTAAGATGATAATTTTTTTCAACAAGTTTTCTATTTTTTAGTATTTTTTAGCATCATATATATTGCTAATGGGAAATAGAAACTATTCTAGATTTTACCCCTAAAAAATTATGATGAATATTATTAATTGGAATATTAGGGGGTTGAATAGTACTCATAAATTAGATATTGTTCAAAATTTAGTTAGAGAGCACAAACTAGATATTTTAGTGCTCTAGGAAACCAAAATGGATAAAGAGAAAGTTGAAAAGCTTAAATTTTTTAATAATTATTGTATTATGGCTAGTAGCTCAGAAGGAGCCTTAGTGTGGACAATGATTATGTGGAAGCTATCATTGTTCTCAGGTACCTTGTTGAATGCTAATAAACATTTTATGGTGGTCAAGATAAAGTGTATTGCCTAGAATAATGAATGTTATATTGTTAATGTGTATGTACCTAACATCAAGAGTGCAAGAAAAAAGTTGTGGGCTACTCTTTCTAACATTAAGAGCCATGATTACTATGATAGATAGATTGTTTTGGGGGATTTTAATGTTCTACTTTATGAGCATGAAGAAAAAGGGGGTAATGTTAGTCAACTAGATGGTAGACTGGATTTTATGGATTTTCTAAACAAGGAAGATTTAATGGATGTAGATATTCTTGGGATTGATTTCAATTGGAGTAACAAAAGGGTTGGTAATGAATGTATCCAAGCTCGCTTGCATAGAGTTCTTATATCTCTAGATTGGACTAAATATTTTGTGTGAAATCTTAAGGCTATCTAGAAGATTAGTTTGGACCATTTTCCTTTGATTTTTACAGCTGAGACTATCCATAATAGAAAGAATTTTCCTTTTAGATTTGAGAAAATGTGGTTGTAGTTTCCATAGTTTGAAGATCAATTAGTTGAATGGTGGAACATAAATATTGAAGGAACAACTCTATTTCGTGTGTCTTCTAAACTTAGAAATGTTTAAAAGAAAGTAAAATTTTGGAATAAAAGATGTTTTGGGAACATTTTGATAACAAATCTAAAATTAAAAAGGATTTGAAAATGATACAAGATATAATTTAATGGGAAGGGTACTCTATGGATTTAGCGATGGAAGAAAATGAGAAGATGGTGGAGTATCATGATATTGTTTCTAAAGAAGAGATTTATTGGAGATAGAGATCCAGATCTATTTGGCCAGATGAAGGTGATAGGACTACAAAAAAAATTCATTTATCTACTGTAAAACATAGAGCCAAAACTCAAATTTTAAGTCTTAATAAATGAAGTACAAAGCTAACTAAGGAAAAAGAAATTTTGAAGAAAATGGTATCCTTTTTCTCTTCTTTGATGTCCTCATATCCTAGAATTGATATGACTCATCAGGATGAGTTGTTGGATGTTATTCCTTCTTTGATTACTGAAGATCAGAATAGAATGTTGTGTGTTATCCCTAAGGAAGAGGAAATTTATAGAGTTGTTTTCTCGTTAGGATAGGATAAGTCACCAGGGCCAAATGGTTTTCTTATGTTGCCTTTTTAGAAAGAATAGAATCTGGTTGGGAAAGATGTGTGTGATGTTGTTAAGGAATTTTTTGGGGCTACAATGATGTTGAAGAAAATTAATTCAACTTTCCTTTGCCTTATTCTAAAGAAGCTTGATGTAGATTCTCTAGATCAATTTAGGCCAATTAGTCTCTACAATTCATTTTATAAAATCATTTCGAAAGTCCTAACTTTGAGGTTGTTGCATCTACTTCCTTCTCTTATTTTTAAGAAATAGAATGGTTTTATTCCACGTATACAAATCCTTAATTCTATTATCTCTGTGCATGAGAATATCCATTCTTTATCTCTTTCTAATAATTAGGGCTTTATAATGAAATTTGGTATTGCTAAAGCCTATGATAGAGTTGAATGGTCCTTTCTTCATAAGATCTTATTATCTTTTGGTTTTAGTGCTAGTGTGGTTAAGATAATGATGCAGATGATCTCTACTACTACGGTTGTTGTTCTAGTTAATGAGCATTCCTCTTATTTCTTTAAACCATCTAGGGGGTTGCGGTAGGGAGATCTTTTATCTCCTATCATCTTTACTATTTTGGCTTATTGTTTGGGCAAATAAATTGGGAAATTAGTTTCTTTAGGGGATATCAAAGGTTTTTGGCCCTCTTCTCATCCTCTTATTTGTTCCCATGAACAATTTGTGGATGATACAATTTTCTTGGGAAAATTTGAGGTTAGGGAAGTGAGGAACCTCAAAAAGGCCCTTAATCTCTATTCATCTGCTTCATCTCAATTGATTAACTGGAATAAGAGCTCATTGTATTTTGTCAATACCCCTATTTTGAGACAAAGTAAGATTGCTAATATTCTTGGTTACTCTATAGGGTCTTTTCCTTGTATTTATTTAGGACTTTCTCTGGGGCCAAATCCTTCAGATTCTTTTTGGGAAGATCTTACTAAGAAATTCAACAAGAAATTGGCAGGTTAGAAAGGTAATTTATTGAGTCAAGCTAGAAAAATTACTCTTCCTAAGGCTAGTCTCCAAAGTATTCCTACGTATGCTTTGAGTCTCTTTAGGATTCTGGCTAAATACATTGATACTATTGAAAAATCCAAAGGAACTTCCTCAAGTCCGGTACTAAGGTTAAGAAGAGAATGGCTTTAATTTCTTGGGATCAAATTTGTAAGCCTAAGTTGGAGGGTGGTTTGGGGATCAGATCTATCAGGAGTATGAATAAAGCTCTTCTTACTCAGCAAGGTTGGAGAGTTTATCATGACAATAAGGGGTGGAGTTCTACTTGGAAACATAAATACCTCTTTGATGCTCCTCCTTTGGCTGATTTGCTTTCTTATCCTAATTTTTTATCTCCCTTTGCTATTTGGGGAGCTATTTAGGGAGCTAAAAATATTTTAATCAAAGGATGTATTTGGAAAGTGGGTAATGGGTAGAAGATCAAGTTTTGGGATGATGTGTGGCTTCTAGACCATCCTCTGATTGAGGATTTTGAGGATAGAACTCTTTTGATAAATGTAAATAGACTTTTAGTATTTTTGTGTAGAATTACTTGATTAATAATGAAAGGGTTAACCTAGTTGAAAGTAATATGATTTTTTATACTATCTAGTTAATCTTGAATTATTTTAGCCTATATCCTCATATTGAAGATAAAATGGTTTGGGGATTTGAACAAGAGGTTGTTTTAAAGTCTCTTCTATTTTTGGAACTGGGGAAAGGGAATTAAATGTTTATGGATTAAAGCCTAGATTAAAGGTTTTATTCCTAAAATTTAAAAAAAAATCTGGATCTTGCTGAAATAAAATTTTAACCTTGGGCAATTTATTAAAAATAGGGGTTTATGTGGTTAACAAATGTTTCCTATGTAAAAGGGATTCTGAAGATAGCAATCATCTTTTCTTAAATTGCAATTATAGGCAAAAAGTGTGGATTTGTATCCTTATCTACTAGAATTTAGATTGGGTTCAATAGAATAATATTGATCAATGCTTCTAGAGTTGGACATGTCCTTCTAAGGAGGTTAATATTGGTTTTCTATGGAAAATTACTCTACCCCATCTTTGGTGGGGAATCTAGAAAGAAAGCAATAATAGAATTCTTAAACACAAAGAAATTCCTAAGTGTGTTCTTGGTCATAATATAATTAGAGCTATCAAAGAAAACTTCAATTCTCATAGAAAATTGAGTGATCGTATCCAAATCAATAACCCTATGTAGACTAAAGGCTATAAAATCAAAATGGATGAGCAAAGGCTAAATGTAAAATGGGAATCTCCTCTTATGGGTTACATTAAAGGTAACTTCGATGGTGCTACTAAAGGCAATCCTAGAAAAGCTGGTTGTGGAGGGATTTTGAGGGACCATACTAGTAGAATTGTTGGTTCTATTTCCATCCCTATAGGTATTTCTACTAGCCATAAAGCTGAAGTTATGGTAGTGTTGTATACTATGAGGCTGGCAGTGGGTTATGGTTATTAGAATCTTTGGATGGAAGTAGATTTGCTTAACATTATTAATATGCTTAATAAAAAGAGTTTGGCTACTTGGACAATTGAGGGAAGTATAATGGAAATCAACAACCCTATTAGTAAATTTGATAATTTTATATTCTATCATATTTTTTGGGAAGGTAATTTAGTCATTGATTGGATTGCCAACCAAGTAGTCTATAGGGAAAGAAAGTTGAGGTGGCAAGTTGACCTATGCAAGGATGTGGAGCTAACAGTGATAGTTAATTATGATGAATCGCATGCTAGAGAAGCAAAGATTTCCTAAGATTGGAAACTTTATGAAAACAAGTGATGGGTTTATGGAGGACAATTTGAGATTCCCTAGGAAGAACTCTTGTGCTATTATGACTTGCATTTGGCACATAAGTAAGGTTAATATCTCCTTGGTAATCTTCAAAACTTTTACTTTTTCTAGTTTTTTGTACTCTGGTGATTTGCAGGGGAAAACAAGTTTTCAAGATGGGATGGGAAACTACAAAGCAAGAGCTGAGAAATTGCAGGGTATGGAAGGAAAAGGCCTCTATGTGGGAGATTTTATAGAAAGGAAAAGTGGTGTCCTACATTGAGAGACTCCATGGGTATAAAGCTCACATTATAGATTCCTTCTTTACAAATTGGTTTGAAGATAGGGTCACTTTGCATGGGGTCATGGTGAAATTGACTGGAGAATTTATTGATAAGATTGTGGGGCTTCCTATGGAAGGGATTAAATTCAAAAAGGAGAGTAGTATCTCCAATGTGGCTTTTAATAAATTTCCAAAGATGGAAGATGAAGAGAAGAATTTGGAGAAAAATGGTGACTTTTATGAACTAAAACAAATAAAGGTTATCTAGAGGTAAGTGCTATCATGTATCTATGAGTATTTTATTCTTGAAGATAGGGCTAAGAGAGTCCATAAATTTTACTTTGTTTTCCTAAATCATTTTAGGCACAAAGGATTTACTTTCCATTTTTTCTTAAATACTCTCTACTTCAAAGTATTTATGATCATAAGAAGAAATATTTTTGTCTTGTGCTTCATGAAGGCTTAATATTACTTATTGAAAACTTTGGTAAAAGTAAGGCTATAAATCCCTTTCCAATACTAGAGAAGAGGAAAAGTTTTGGTAATGGTCCCCACTCCGAGAGAATAAAGGTTGAAGAAAGGACTAGTCATAATAAGAAGGATTTCAAATGGGAGAGGATTAAGAAAAATGTTGAGAAAATCATAGAATCTGAGAATTTTGATAATGATGAGAAAACAGAAATGGGGGATATTAGTTCTAACTTGGAAGGTTACTCTAGGAGAAAAGGGGTTCAACTGGTAAGATAATGTAGATGGAAGTAAGGATAGAAATACTAATTCAAATGTTGGGTCAGAAGCCCTTGGGAAGGATGAAGAAAAATAGAGTGATCACCCTTCTCACATGAAGATTAATGCCAGTGAGTAGAAAATGGAGGAGGATATAGGTAAAGAAATTGAGGATAAAGGCCATGTTGGTAAGGACAATAGCCAGAGTAAAGAAGAAAAGGAGGGCAGGATGGAGAAGCTGGATATCAATACTGATACCTAGAACAATACTATGACTACTATGATTAATTATGAGCCTAAGGTTGTGGTAGATAGGAGGGATGACTCTCAGGATGAAAACTTTCCTTTCTTCACTCTACTAAGCTTAAAGTGGAGGCTTCCCTTCAGGGTGATTGTTGGCTATATAATGAAATTATGGTTCTCAAGAAGAAAGTGGGGGTTATGTAGAAAGAATTGGACATTGAATGCACTAAGAGAGATCAGATGGAAGTACAAATTGGTAACATCCCTAAAAAGGTTAAAGAATATAAGTAGGAGCTTCGTTACTTAATTAAGGAAAGTGGTAAAAAAATGGATTAGGTCACTTCTAGTCTATGTGTTGCAGTGGCCAATCTAGCTAAGAAGAGTAATGAGGAGATAATGTCTCCTGGTAATGCAGGGATGGGGAGTCTAAGAGGACCTAGTAAGAGAATGAGGCAGAGCATGAGGGAAAAGGTTGTTGAGGCTCTTAAGGCTCCTATTCTTACTTCGACTGACATAATCTAGAGTACTAAAGAAGTAGGTAAAGAGGTGGCAAACATTATCAAGAGTTTTTATACATGTTGGTTTTGGAGCAGGTGTGCTAGTTTCCAGTCTAGGTGATTTTTCTCATTTTCACTTTTTTCTTATCAACTTGTTTAAACTCTAGGTTCCAAGTCCTTGTAAAACTTGGTTTCTTTTTATGGCTTAAAATTTTGGTTTTACGTCCCTGTAAAACCTAGTTTCAATGTTTAAAACTTTAGGTTTAGGTCCTTGTAAAACCTTGTGGTGCTTTAATGTTTATCTTTAGTTTTTTGTAAAGGGTTTTGAGTTCCTTCGAAACTTGTTTTTACATTAATCTAAAACAAAGAAACAACCATAATTGTGAGAAAAAAATATGGTCTTCTTATTATCACCACAAATGTGGAATTACAAAATTCACAATTATAATATGCTAATCCACATGTGCGCCTTCATTATAGTAACTTGCAAGACAAAGCTGCAAACTATGACCCAGAGCTGTCTTAGACAATGCTCGAGCATTTCTCAAATAGGCAATTTTATGCCACTCGAGAAGGTTCTAGATGCTTAAACTTAATACCTAAGGCTAAAAAACCCTATCAATAGATATAAAGTCAAAAAAAATACATTTTTGATATTTAATTTGGACAATTTGGTCAGCCCAACTTTGGAAGACCATAATTGTCAAACCGATGCTTTGATTGGCTATTATAACCACTTTTTTAGAAACCCCAACTCCTAATCTAGAGGCATAGATATGTGCAAGCACCCATCTATCAAGTTTTTGGACCTCATTTGGGAACTTTAAGGCCTCCAATGGTGAGCATGGATTTTATATACCAAAATTACAAACCAAAAATATACAATAAATCCATGAACATGCATGATATTTCACTGAGCTTCAACTAGTAGGCTCATATATCCAAGATGTTAAATTAGGACATTCCAAGCTCATATGAAAAACTTACTAAAAATAGTAAGTTACCTAAAATATTAAACCCATTGTCTATTAGTCCTTATTAAAATAGAAAAGGCTGAAAATAAAAATATTTATGGATGATGCAAAATTGCCCTCACACTCAGGATGCTCCTGCATTAGACACCCGGGGTAATTTGAGAAGTGACTCTGTTAGGTCTTAGGTGTTTAGAGGAAAACCATGACAATTAACCTCCTCCCTTGCTAGCCATGATGAATCCTCTACTAGCCTCCCTTTCCATTTGACCAGGTATTCTTCATAAGTTTTCTTCCTTGAACTTTTGACAACATAACTGTCCAGTATCTCCTCAATCTCCTTTGTAGCTGAACTAGCTGTAGGAATACTCCGCTATCATTCTACAACTTCATCTCCATCACCTCCTTCATAATACTCTTTTAAATCTAAAATTTTGAGTACTAGTGAAATATTCAATTCAACAGGAAACTCCACTTCATAGGAATTTCCATAATCATGCCTTTTTACTAACTTACATGGTCCAAATTTCTTCATTTTTGGCTTATGATATGTACCCACTATAAAGTGATCTCTTTTCAAATGAACCATGACTTCATCTCTAATCTGAAATTCCTTATACCTCCTTTTCATATCTATCTTAGCTTTATACTATGTATCAATCTTTATATTGTGTTTCCTCGCCTCCTCATGGATGTTCTTCAAATGTTCAGCAAATTCTTTTGCTTTAGCACTACTTATCTCTCCTTTATCCAACTATCACAATTCAAAAGCATTTTTGGGAACACTCCCATATACAATCTAGAATGGTGATTTACCAATACTCATTTTGATAGAATTACTATATGCAAATTTTGCCTATGGTGAAATCATATCCCATTCTTTTGTCTTATCTCCAACCAAACATCTCAACAAATTTCCCAAACTATGATTCACAATTTTTTTCTATCTGTTAGTCTATGGATGATTTGATGCACTAAACTTCAACTCTATCTTCAATTTATTCCACAAAGTATGCTAAATATACCCAACAAATTTGGTATCTTGATCTGAAATTATATTCTTTGGGAGACCATGTAGTCTCACCACTTCTTTGAAAAATAATTCTACCACATGAACAAAATCACTAGTTTTCTTGCAAGGAATGAAATGTGTCATCTTTAAAAACTTGTCAACCACCACAAAAATATAATTATGCCCTTAATGAGTCCTTGGTAATGCAAGAACAAAATCCATGTTGACATCCTCCCATGGCTTCTCTGGTACAAGTAATCACTAATACAAACCTATATTTTGCTTCACTCCTTCCACCATATGACATACCATGCAAATCTGTAAAAACTTCTTCACATCTTATTGCAATTGTGGCTAGTAATAATTCTTAGCAACCAAAGAAATGGTTTTATCTCTACCAAAGTGTCCAACCAATCCTTCACTATGCTTCTCCTTAATGAGATTCTCTCTCATTGAACTTACTAGAATGCACAACTGGCTTCCTTCGAACAACATACCATCTTGGATCATCTAACCATGACCTTGTGATCATCTTGCACCCAAGAAATATGGTATGGACGTGAGTTTTTCTATCTCTTCAACTTAAACTTTGTGGCCATTATTTTTGACACCATATTGTCAATACTTCCACCATCAATGATCATATCACAACACTTATCTTCACATTTGCACCTAGTGTGAAACAAACTCCATTGATTAGGTTCATTCTCACCACTCAGTAGGACTTTTTTGTTAACTAGGACTTCTCCTCTTTGCATCTTTAAAATATGATGATTTGGAATCTTCATCAACATGTGTAACTCTGGCCTAACTTTTTGTTCTTTAATATGTCCTTCCTTGGCACTAGGGATATTCAAATGCTCTATGACCTTCTCTACAATGAAAACATTTCCCATGGAAGCCTCCTCTTCTAGATCCTTATCCTTTGCCTCTTCCTCTCTGATCCATATTGTTCTAGTCATGGAAACAATTAGAATTTTTTAACCTTTGGTTTTGACTGGTACTTCCAACCTCATCCTTATTCTTTTGATTATCATTTCAACCTCCATAAGATCATCTGTCAGATCTTCTACCATGACCTCTTCCACTATTCTTGTTATCAAACTTTTTTCTTAGTTTCTCCTCAATTCTTAGGAAAGACTGGTATGCCTCCTCAATACTATTCATTCAAGACAAACTCATCTCGTCTTAAATGTTTGGCCTTAACCTATTAAGATAATGGGCCACTTTCTCCTTATCAGCTTCTACATGGTCAATTCTAATGATAACTTGGTAAAACTCCTCGATATACTCTTGAACAAGATTTCTCGCTTGCTTCAACCCTTGCATTTTCTTAAATGGATCAAGCTCATAATCCATGGGAATGAACTATTGCTTCATTTTAGCTATCATCTAATCCAATCTAGTGATTTTTTCCTTTCCTCTTTTATTTTGATCCAACTAGATCTCCTACCACTAGATCTTTATACGACCATTCAATTTGGCCTTTGAAAACTTGACCCTATCTAGATCTTCAATATCTTCATTTTCAAAGTACTCTTCTAGTTCATTGATCCAGTCAATCAATTCCTCTGGGTTGAGATTTCCCAAAAATGTGGGAACATCAAACTTAGGTCTTTTTCCAATACTAGAAATGGCCTAAAAAATTTTCACCTCATGTGGTTTAAGAACTTCCTCTACTATGTTTGGGTCTATATTTCCTTCTTCTTCTCTTTTATCCTCACTTTCATCATCTCCTATGACAAGATTCATTCCTTTGTACATTTTTTCTTGCATTGCTTGCATTTTTCTCTAGAGGGTTCTAAAATCCTTAGGTTTAACACCTTCGATTGTTCCACCACACTCTCTTCATGGAGGAATTTCCATGCTTCCACTGAAACCCTAGTACAAACTACCTCACAATCAGTGATATGTCTACACACTCAACCCAAACCATGGTCCTAGTGTGAGCTACCTCGCATTCGATAATCTATCCACACACTTAGGAACTCTAGCTCTGATAACACTTGATGAAGGGTACTCCCTTTAATACCATAAACACATAATAGAAACAAAAAAACAATTGTAATTATGAAAAAAAAATATGGGCTTCTTATTATCACCAAAAATGCAAACTTACATAATTCAAAATGACAATATGCTAACCCACATGAGCACCTTCATTAGAGTAATCTACAAGACAAAGTTGTGAACTATCACCTAGAGCTATCCTAGACAATGTTTGGGCATTTCTCAAATAGAAAATTTTATGTTGTCCAGGAAGGTTCTTGATAGTCAAACTTAATACCTAGGGCCGACAAACCCTAACAATACATATAAAGTTGGCCAAATACATTTTTGACATTTATTTTGGAATTTTTGGCTGGCCCAACTTTGGAAGACCATAACTCTTGAATTGTTTCTCTGATTGGCTATTATAACCATTCTTTGAAAACCCTTGCTCCTAAACTATAGGCTTGAATCTGTGCAACTGCCCATCCATTGAGTTTTCAAACCTCATCTAAGCACTTTAATGCCTCCAATAGTGAGCCTGAAGTTTATATAGCAAAATTGTAAACCAAAAATCTACAATAAATCCATGAATACACATGATATGCCACCAGGCTTCAACTGTTAGGCTAATATATCTAAGATGAATATCCACCTTTGAAATTAGGACATTTTGAGCTTGTATGACAAACTTACTAAAAATAGTAAGTTCCCAAAAATAGTAACCCCCTATTTACTAGTCCTTATTAAAATAAAAAAGGCTGAAAATAAAATGAAAATTGGTGATGCAATATTTCCCTCACACCTGGGATGCTCTTGCATCAGTAATGATCCACAATTTTCTAATTTTGAAAAAAAAATTAAGGCCAAGTTTTGAGAAAGCATTTGTAAGTAACATTTTGGGAACTTAGCCAGTTTTCCCATATGTTTCCATCAATGCCAAAGAGGGATATTATTAGAAATATGGCTAAGATGGTAAGGTTAAGGGTTGTCATTTATGGAAAAATATCATTCTAGAATAGAAGGCGGGACTTACAACTAAAGACTCCATGATTAGAGACAAAAAATTGTCTAAGTGTTAGATAGTTATGATATTAGTTCAGAGGCAACTTCAATATTGCAAAGTCTATAGTAGTAATCAGATCATGCACAGTTAAGTATAGGTAGAACAGAGTGTCATGATGACATACCTAAGTGTGAAAATCAATATGGTTACTATGGATGAAGTTACAAATAAAACACCAGTAAAGGCAGTAAGCTCGGCAAAACAGAGCACAATAGAAATAGTGGAATAAAGAGTTAAGGAATTATTTTTGTAAGAGAATAATTACTTAATAATGTAGGTATGACATGCTGTATGTAAAACCCTAAGTTATCATAATGTGTGTAAGAATCAAGCCAATTGCACAAGTGTTTTGTGAAAGAAAAGGGTATAAGTAAAGAGTCACTACTTGAAAAGTAGATGTGATGAGAGGCAATATGAATACAAAGTATATTATATATATGAAAACTAAGTGTGTGATATGTGAACTTGTATGAGAGATCTATGATGCAAATTTTGATGCAAGATTAGAGATATTTCAAGTATAGTGACCATCAAATAAGAGGTTATTGTATCTATTCTATTTTTTTTAAGGCACTGAATTGTATAATTACATGTTTGGGTAGTGGGCTCTTCTTCCATACATATGTAATTGTAATACCAACTCCTAAAAGGGTTGAAGCAACTCCTAGTAGGGTTGAGGCTTTTAACATGGCCTACTCCTCTAAGAAGGAATGGGACACTATATGTAATTAATAGACTCCTAACAAGGTCAATATCCTTAAAATGATTATTTTGTTTAGTGGATCATTTTTTGGGTGCCATCCCTACCAAGGTTTTCCTATGGCCAGGGTTTCTCATGTTAAAAAAATATGGTGTGATGAGTTCTCTTTGTGTGTGGTTTTATTTATTTTTCAGCATTATTGGCTTACTTACATAAGCATGTTGTAAAGTAATTAATAATATTTAATTATGGGAAAAAGTTTATAGAATACTGATTCAACCCCCCCCCACCAGTATTATCTATTTCTAACATTTTTCTATACAAGATTTTTTGTAGTTTTTTGTTTGAGGCCTTATCTTGGCCATTCCCTTGAGGGTAGTAGATAGAGGACCAATGTTTTTCTTGCATAATTTCCTAAGGTCCTTATTATTGAACTATCCTCTATTATCAGTGACAATAGAGGATGGAATATTGTAGTGACAGATGACATGATTGAGTATGAATAGGGCAACATGTTTTCCTATAGCAGTAGATTGTGGAACAACTTCAACCCATTTTGTGAAGTACTCGATCATTATGATGATGAACTTATGTCCATTAGATGAGCTTGGGTGAATTTTAGGTGACCAAATCGAAGGCCCATTGTTAAAAAGGCCAATATATGATAGAAGGAATAAGTTCACACCTAGGAGCATGAATCAAGTTTCTGTGTAACTGATGCTTCTTGCATGATTTGGTGTATTTAATAGCATAAGCCTTCATATTCGGCCAATGGTAACCCACCCCAAGAAATTTTTGAGCAAGTGAAAGGCCATTAGAGTGTGACCCACAAATGGCATCCTAGACTTCAACTAATGCCTTTTCAAACTCCTCTATCTCTATACACCTAAGAAGTTTTCTATCTAAACCCTTCCTATATAGATCATCAGAGACAAGGGTGTAATGTGCGGCATTGTGAATGAGTTGGCATTTTCATTGCATGTGAGGTTTTTAGGAATAATTTGGTCATACAAGTAGGAAATGATGGTGGAATAGTGAGAGGATTCATGGCTGACAATAGTGCATACTATGCAATTTTTAGGGGAGTCATAGATAGGGCATTGTAGTTCTTCCACTAGGAACTCAAAGAGAGACTCATGATCTTGAAATTTTGATATAGATGCTAAAGTGGCCATAGCATCTGCAACCTTGTATTTAGTTCTAAGAATCTGTTGGAATGTTACAAATGTGAAATAATTCCTCAAGGCATCAATCAACTTCTTATAAGGTACTAACTTGTCATCCTTAGTTTGGTACTCATTGTTTCCTTGATTATTAAAAAGTTGGGAGTCTCGATAGATATGCAATTATTTTATTCTCAATTCAAGAGCTATTTTAATCTCATTAGTCAAATCCTTATACTCATCTATGTTGTTAGTCATGGAAACAATAATTTGTAAGACTTTGGGGTTGTGTAGTCATGAGGTGTGATAAAAAAAATTCCCACCACTAGCTCTATTTTGAGTGTGTGAGTCATCAAAGAACATTTTCCATGTCTTCTTGGTGACATACATAATAGAGGCATCTAGAAAGTCAATGTGCATTGAAGCACTATCTGTACTTGGGAATTTAGCCAATTGATTAGAAATTTATTTTCCTTTAATGGCTTTATGTTCAACATACTAAATGTCAAATTATGAAAGAATCATAATTCATTTGGCAAGTAAACCTATAAGCATAGCTTTACTTATGAGGTATTTTAAAGGATTTATCTTTGCAACTAGATACGTGGTATGTCCGAGCATATAATGTCTGAGTTTTTGGGATGCAAACATTACTCCTAGGCATGCATTTTCAATGTTGTTATACTTAAGTTCATAGGCCACTAAGGTGTGGGTGATATAATAAATGACTCTTTATTCCCATTTTCATCTTGTTGTACCAATAAAGCTCCTAGAGAATTTTCAGTGGCTGAGTTATAGAGGATCAAAGGTTTCTCTTAAATTGGAGGCATGAGAATAAGTGGCTTTTCTAGATACTCCCTCATTTGATCCCAAGATTTTCTCACATTCTTCATTCAATATACAGGACACACCCTTATGCAGATTCTAATTAGAAGGTTGTGACCTATTAGCAAGTTGAGGAATGAACCTTTAGATTGACTAAAGGCATCCTTGTAGACTTCTTAGTTGAAATCTACCTCTATGCCCTTAGCTGAGATGATGTACCCTAGCATTTTTCCCAATGTGATTCCAAAAGCACATTTCTTTGGATTGAGTCTAAGTTGGAATTGTTCCATACAATTTAGTATCAAACTTAGGTCTGACAAGTGAGTGCTTCTTTGTTTAGATTTTGCCAAAGTGTCATCAACATAATATTCCATGTTTTCATGCATCATATCATGAAAGATAGTGGTCATAGCCCTTTGATAGGTAGCATCTGCATTTTTACTTACCTAAATGGCATTACATTCTAGCAAAAGGTTCCTCATGCATAAGTAAAAGCCATTTTCTCTTGGTCTTCTAGAGCTATCTTAATTTTATTATTCCTGGAGAAATCATCCATTAGGGATTAAATTTCTTAATTAATAGTCATTTCCACTATCATGTCAATGTTAGGTAGCATAAAGTCATCCTTTAGATATGCATTATTGAGACCCCTAAAATTAGTGCATACATAGATGGATTTTACATGTGTTTAAACATGCATAATATTGGAGATACATTCTACATAGTCAATAGCTCAAATGAATTTGGCACTAAAAAATTTCTTAATCTTGACTTTAACTAAAAATGCCACATAAGGGTGCATTTTCATCAACTTTTGTTTGAGTGATTTGACACCAGGAGATATGGAGAGATGGTGCATGATGAGTTCTATATCTAGATCAGGCATATCAACATAAGTCGATGCAAAATTTATTTTCTTTTCCTTAAAGAACTTTGTAAATTGTTCCTTCTCTTCTAGGATTGAGCCACATGTATTATCTTAGGAGACTCCTCAATACCTAGATTGATTGGTTGTGTTGGTTCTATCAAAACTAATGACCTATCTTGAAATAGCTTGGGAGACTACCAAGAACCTCATCCTCAAGCTCCTTGAAGAGGTTTTTACCCTTGGATATGTCTTTCTTTTTACTATTTTTAGGTTCAGATACTACCACAAAGTGGCTTTCACCATTTGAACACTTTTTTTTATCTTTATTTAATGACTAAGGTACTTGATATCCATATATGTCATATTAGTCATTGGTTCTCTGGTGGAAGACACCATGGGTTTAATAGCATTAAGATAACAGTGATCTCATAATCATTTTGAAAGGATGGTAGCTCTGGTCTTTAATGTTAAATAGACCAATCTATGAGATCAGGGTGTATGAGTGAAAGTGAGTGGAAGCTTCTAGATTTTTTGCATGAAAGGAATTATCTCTAGTGACAAGAGAGGTTGAACCTATAGAGAAAGTTTCAAAGGAATCTAAATCAAGAGGAGGCCTAGAGAGATCAAAGTGATCCACTTAATAAAATTGTGAGCTTAAATTGTTAGACCTATACTAGACTCATTAACTACATTGGCTTAGGTGACATAGGCATGTATACATCCACTCCCAATTTACAAGAGGAATCTAAAAGATAATCCCATTCATAGTCACCAGAATGGGTACTCTAATTTTGGGCTATTAGATGAGAAATATTTTCTCTTAGTCTACCTCTATTATGATCTTCACTATCAAATTCATCGGATTCATTTTGCATAGATATAGAAGTTTCAGCATCATTTTTGGAAATCATCAATTCTTCTCCCCAAAGAAGGGAAGTAGAGGGAGTGAATTCTTCTTCTTTTTTTGTAGAGGTAGTAAAGGTTTGATCATCATCTTATAAATCACTAGCCATGGGGGGCTTTCTATCAAGCCTTAGCAATTCATCATCTACCCCAAAGCTTAGACCAGCAGTATCCTTTCTTTTCTATCTCTTAGTGTTACTTAGGAGTTCCACAAGAGCCTTTTTTATCAGCATCCATGGATCCTTGACTATGATAGCCCATTTTTTCCAAAAAATTGATAGCCTTTCCCATATCATTTGGTAGAAATAGGAGTACTAATAGTAACTTTTTTCAAAATCCTCTTCTTCTCTATAGATCCAGTCCCTTATAGCTTGGTCATCCTTCTCTACTTCTAAAGGGATGCACAACTAGAAAAATGTACCAAAGATAGTTGTAGCAGAGGTTAAGGGTTTCATTTTCTAAGAAGGTTTCCCATAAGATCGTGGAGAAACTAGCAATGCAGCAATAGAGTCTAAAGTGTATTCTCCTGTCCCAATGCTCATCATTTTTAGTTTCTATTTAAATTCTATAAAGGATGGTCTGATCTCACAAGAAGAGTGATTATGTGGCAAGAGTGACTATATTGTATGCAAGCAGGATATCTAGGACTTGAAAGACCACATCCTTCTTTACAAGACAAGCATGGATAGGTAGCTCAATCAGGTATTTAGAAGACCGTTCAACTTCATTCTATGCCTTGATAGTGATTTTTTTCCTAAGATCAATGGCTAATTCAAACATCCAAGTTGTTGGATTATATTGAAAGAAATAATGTTTAGCCCAACACCATTATAAATCAAGATGCAGTGAACTCGAGTGTGAAAGATTTGAACTTCAATATGGACAGATAGATTGTGTGGATGACTAAGAGACTTGTCATCTTCTTCAAAAAAAGTGATATAATGAGGTGAGGAGATGTGATTAACCATAGCTTGGAACCTCTTGTTGGAATTCTAGTCACATTTGTTATTAGTGTATTACACTTATTCAGATTATAAGTTCATAATAAGCATATTGTATAGTTAACAATGTTAACCAAGCATTTCAGTTGTTACTAAGTTCTATAGTTGCTACCAACTCCTTTGGATAGATTTTAGTTTGCACTAAGAAATTACTACTATTGTGATGATCAGTGGTGTAAATCGAGCATCTCAGCACATGCTGAGTTTACCAATGCAAACTTATTTGTATAGTGCTTACCAAGTTTGTAGTTAATGTTATGCAAGTCTAGTGTTAACTGAGCTACTCAATCTTAACCAAGTGACTCACTTTATACTAACCTCAAAGTGATAGCACTAACTAAGCTATGCAGTGTGAATCAAGTGATTCGATTTATATGTCGAGTTTCATAGTATTCACCAAGTCACCAATGTAGACTAAATTCAAGACTACTTGGAAGTGATCAGTATGGACCAAGCTTCTACATCTACTAAGTGCATGACAATGTCAAGCATTGATAGAGGATGCCAAGTATCAAAACTTCACCGAGTCAGTCTTTAGAACTTGAGTTTCTACACTTTGGCTAACTTTGTAATATTTGTGTAAACTTGTACTGTGGTTGACTTTGTAATTGTGTAAATGGAGTGGTATATATGTAATATATTGTATCATGTCCAATAGATAGAAGAGAAGTAATATATAATTAGAGAAGAGTAGAAGAGTGAATTAAAAAAACTACAATAGTATAAGGAGTAGCAAAGATTTATCTATCATAGCAAGGTGATTTGTACACTTAGAGGAATCTCATTTAGAAAACCAAGTTGCAGATCAAAGATCAACCACTACTTCATCCTAACAGGTGGATCATTCAAATCCTTTAATAAGGTAGACTTAATATTCTTATGTAAATCTCTTTACCAAGTGCATACTTCATTGTATGTTTGTAAATCCTTTTGCAAGGTGGACTTAGAAGTCCTTATTGCTCCTAATAGGGTAGATCATTAGAAGTGATCATTGTAAACCTTAATAGGCCAACTTTATACTACAGTACTAAAGCTTGTGGGTATCATCCCCACCCCAGTTTTACTTTCTATTTGGAAGGTTTCTAGGTCACCAAATCTTGTGTGTTAAAATGTTGTGTATGCTTTCACATTTGTAATTTCTAATGCATGCAGTTAAATAAAAATTCACATAAAGGATTAATTGCTAATCAAGGATAAAGTTTTATTGGTTACTGATTTACCCCTCCCCTCTTAGTAACTTAGCCTATCATAATATTTCCAACAATTTGTGTTAGAGCTTTGTGGTTCTCAAAGAAAAGTTTAACAGCTTGAGAAAAAGATCAAAGGCAATGAAGGTATTTAGACTTGACAAGACTATTGAATAACTCAAGAAAGAAAAAGAGCAACTCTCTCAATCCCTGAAAAAAAGAAAAGATCTTGCAATTCAGATGATGTTGGGTGATGCGACGCGCTCCCCTGCCCACAGGTGGTTAATTATGTGGTGTTCCATGTTCACTAACAGTCATGGCTTTTGGTGGAATGGAAAATGGGCCCTACAATTGGTATCAGAGCCTGGTTTTGGCTTGGTCATGGGTTCAAATCTCCTCGGTGCCTTCCCGACCCGTGTAAGCACCTGGTATGCGCGTCGAGGGGGAGATTGTTGGGTGATGCGACGCGCTCCCCTGCCTACAAGTGGTTAATTATGTGGTGTTCCATATTCACTAACAGTCATGGCTTTTGGTGCAATGGCAAATGGGCCCTACAGATGAATGATCCACTCTACATTGAAGAAATAATTGAAGACATCCATCCAAGAAATTTAGATGAAGTTGATGAAATAATCAAATAACTATTGGAAAAGAATAGTACTCTCTAAGAAGAAGTAAGAAAACTAAGAACATAGCAAGAAATTTACTTAGTAAGATTGTGTGAGGTCATGGAAGAAAAAAGAAAGATAAGAGAAGAGATAGAAGGAAAGAACAATGAAATTCATCACCTATCCCTTCAATAAGAAAAATTTATTGATCAGCTCATCAATGAAAATGAAGAAATCATGAATCTGAGATCAGAAAATGAGAGATTGCAAAATGATCTAAACATTGGAAGACAAATGAATTAAAGAATGATGAAATCCCAAGCAAACATGAATCATTTGAATGACCAAAGTCATTATAGACAAAAAGGGAAAGCAGGAATTAGATAGACAGAAGAAGGTGAATCATCCAAGCAAGGAGCTCAAAAGAATAAATGTACTTGCAATCATTGTGGTAAGATTGATCATACATCAAACAAATGTTGGAGTAATGGGAAAGAAAAATTCAATGGAAAATGCTAAAATTGTAATCAACATGGTCATAGAGCAAATGAATGCAAAGAAAAACCAAGATTTGAAGGCAAATGTCACAAATGTAAGAAGCATGGGAACAAGTCATCAAAATGAAAAACTAAGATATTGAATCTAGTAAAATAGATTTTAAAAGCTATATTTGGTTGGAACTACAACACTTGATGCAGATGTCATTACTATGGAGAATTTGGACACATTGGAATGAATTGTGTAAAGCTTCACATGAGGAAAAGAGATATTACCAAAAGATGCTTCATTTATATAGAACTTGGTCATCTTGCCAGGAACTATATGAATACTAGAAGACTTGAAGATGAAAATAAGGCAAAAGCTAATAACATCATAAAGAAAATGAGATAACAATGGGTTCCAAAATCTACCGAGAATGCAAGTCTAAGCAATAATGGTCAAGTCACTCAAGAATTGGGTGACTCCACCATTTCCACTTGATCTCTCAAAGGAGAACTGGAACCAGGCTGCTAAAGAAGACATCTAAATCAATTCCAGATGATAGGACAAAAGATCCATATCAGCATTCAAGATGCAAAGGGATCACCAAGTAAGAGTTACTAGTTACAACCAAGTTACCTTCCTTACCTAGCGAGGTTGGGTTGCAGACTCTACAAAGCAAGGTCAGGAGTAACTAAAGTTTTGTATGGCTACTAAGTCATGAAAGACTCTACCAAATATTCAATGCTAGTGAAGTGGATGGTAGTCTATCAATTTGATCTAACATTTGTACCAGGCATTTATGGGGAAATTTGATAAAAAGAGTGAAATTGAAGTCATTTCTCATCGTGAATTTTTGAGAGCTATTGGTGCAGAGAAATTTTTGAGCATTCAAGTGAATTCAGCAAATTTTTGGAAGATTTTCAAACCCTACTAAGCAAATATGGCAGCTACTAGCAACAAGGCAAAAAGAGGTATAGACATGTTGGTCTGAGGTGTGGAATGGAAGGCGCTAGATTTCAAGCTTACTACTACTATTGCGAAAACCCTAGATCTGAGCAGAGCAAAATCTCAAATCCCTCTAAAGGTAATCTTAATCAAAAACATCCATTCTCATTTCAAATGTAGAATTCAGGATATTGGTACTTTGGAAATGGATGAAAACCTAGAGACTAGAACACCAACATTTGGAAACTAAAGGTTTAACACATATTCCACATATGCCATGAGATTTTCAAATTAAGTGGATAAGATACATCCTTAGTTGTCTGTAAAACTATTAGTTGTGGTTGAAGCAACCAATTTTGATCACTAAGAAGATGATCCACAAGATCACCAATCTACCCATGTTAACAAAAGCCAAAACAACCAAAACCCTAAGTCAAATTGAACTAGAAAAGAAAACCCTAGCCGAGTGGGATAGAAGGGGAATGAAAAAAGTAGTGTGATTGACATGGAATTTAAGTTTGGCATTCACATCATTACACATAAGATACATAGTTTGATCAGATTGAATAGTGTGTCATGTCAAGCTATGGACTTGGCTTACAAGGTAGTCAAGAATAACCTTTCTCTTGACCTTGCCAAGCTATTGTTAAACCAATTCAGCAAAAACATGGAGAGCATCAAGACTTCAAAGAAAAATCCATGTAATTTTGGTTCACTCTTGACATGTTTATTTTTCTATGTTCAAAAACTATTTCCATCAAAAGGTACTATTGGTTGGAGAAAAGATGTGGCAGTCTTTTATCAGATTAATGAATATATTGCTAAAATGGGAGAGAATTATACAAGTATCATGGACAATTATTTTGATGCATTTAAGGAAAAAATGAATAATAGATTCTGAATCCCCAAGAAATTAGTTGAGGATTATAAAGATGATGTTTGTTTTATGGCAGATAGTGACAACGTGTATATTTGGGCAGTAAAACAAAGAATTGCATGGGCAAAAACCTCTAGGATATGAGGCAAATATTGATGAAAGAAAATACATGATTGAGGCATTAATAAATGAGCTAGTTGATCCAAAGGTTGTTTACTTTGGCACCTTTGATAAGGTAAAGGCCAGAATAAAATTGGAGATCAAGCTCCCTCAGGCAGTTAACAAGGGTAAGAAGAGGTTTGCTAAACTAAAATCTAGTTCTACTCTTCTATTAACTGAAGTAAAAGGTGAGGATGAAGAAAATTTAGAAGAAGAGGAGCCACTACAAAAAGAAGGGTAAGGTAACCATTACCAAACTTGCCAAGACATCCACTGTTGTGTTCACCAGGAGATCCTCCAGAAAGAAAGCAGTCAGAGGAGACATAATTTTCAAGAGGTCTCCACCCACATTTGAGGAAAGAATGAAAGAGTTGGAATCAAGTTCTAGAATTAGAAACTTCAAGACACTAAAATATGAGACCAGGACTACTAATGAGCAAAAGCAGATAGAAGATATATTGATATCCAAGGTGGGTAAGTGAAAATACTCACCTAACCAACTTACTCAGTAAATTCCCAATGCTTTAATGGATAAAATCAAGCCAAGATGGGAGCATGCCATGAAAACTACAAAATATATACATGATAAAATACTGAGGCATCTTATGCCAAACTTGAATGACAAGGAGGTGAAAGAATCTTTGAAGAAAAATGAAGAGAAGTTAACTTTAAGATTCAATACTTGTCTCATTTTATTGAATGAAATAGAGCATGTTGTGAAAAACACTACAAATACATGGAAGAATGTCTATCTTCTTCAAAAACTAAGTAATTTTATTGTAAGTATAAGTGATATGGATGATGATGATCAAGAGGAGAAAGATAAAGAGAAAGATGATGAAGAAGTGACTCATTTTGATAATGTAGATGATGAAGAGGAATAGGAGTAGGAGGCTACCGAGGAAGATGTGAAAGATGTTGAGGAGAATAACCTAGTTAAGATTGCTTTAGTGGTCATAGCTTCACTTCCTCATTCTCTAAGCAAAAAATTGATAACATCAAGCATAGAGATAGCCTTATTAGGATTGATTGTGACCAGCACTAGAAGCACAAGCACTCAATCAATCTTTGCACTAGTCCATATCAGTACTTCATAGATAGTAGTGCCAAGAACTTCATCTACAAAGGTACAAACTCTTCCCTCTACATCAATTTTGGCTACAATAGGTCTTTCTACTAGTATTTCAATGAGTGCAGTATCCATTTTTGCAGCAAGTCCTACCATTTTCACAATTGTTTCCATTCCTAGTATGCAAGCAATAAGTGCAAGGACAGTTGAGACCAAGCCTCAACCAAGTACAAAATTTTTGGGTAAAGGAAAAGAAAAGGAAGAGGATATAGATCTTGATGAGGAGATTGTCATTCCTATATGGGACATCTCAAATCTAAATCCTAATCAAATGCAAACTTTTGGTAAACTCCTTCAAAAGAAAGCCAAGCAGCAAAGGCTTAGAGAGGAAAGAAACAAAAAGTTTAAGATCATTGAGGATGCTAAGAATATTCTAGCAGAGGATCTACGCATAGAGGTTGACACTTCTCAACCAATTTTGTAGCAGTTGGCAGAGGCAGTCTAGAAATATAATGAAGATTTGGATGGACGAGATAAATTATTGGAGAAAGATAAGAAAAAGTGTGAGAATAAAGTTTTTGAACTTATTGCTCAATAAATTTCCATTCATCAAGTCGAGCTATCTACTATTTTAGGCTCTCTAGAAACCTCTTGCATTAATGTATCTTTACTTTTTGGAAAACTACGTGATACATCAATTTTCACAAAAGAAATAAGAGATAAATTATCCAAAATTGATGAATATCTGAAGGAAAGTGCACAACAATTGAAGCTTGACCTGAGTTCTAGCTCTACTCACTTCAATAAGATCATATTTCTAATAGATATGCAGGTAGAACTGCTCAGAGAAGAAGTAAGAATCATATCTATATTGATAGATATTTAGAATATGATTCTCCCTAACATGGATGCATTGCAAAAGCACGTTGCACACTCAAAAATGCTCATCCATGACAATAATTTCTCCATTGTAGACCACATGATTGAATTGTCAGAAGAAGTGTAGGTTGCATTGCACACATGTAGGGTCTTGCAAGAGAATTGGAACAAGACTTTGGCACTCATCCTAAAGGTACATTTAGAATTCTTGTCACATTTTGGAATCACTATGTAAATATAGCATTAATCTTTGGCATTAATGTCAAAAAGGGGGAGAAACTATAAGATGATATAAAGGGGGAGAAGATTGGATAAGATGTAAAAAGAGAAAGAGGGAGAAAATTGTAGATTATAAAAGCAAATGTATATTGTATGTATAGTATACTATATATTATGTATGGGGGAGCATTACCATGTACAAAAATGTATCCTTTACAAAACCAATTTTGAAAAATCTCAAAAAGAGTATACTCTACTGAGTTGGAGACATAAGGTGATGGATAAAGATGTTGTTGACCATTCTTGAATTCAATTTTGACTAATAAGTGTTTTTATCACTAATGCCATAGTGGGAGATTGTTAACATTCTAGTCATGTTTATTATTAGTCACATACACATATTTAGATTATAAGTTCATACTAAGCATATCATACAGTTAACAATGTTAACCAAGCATTTTAATTGTTACTAAGTTCTATAGTTGCTACAGAGTCCTTTGGATAGATTTTAGTTTGCATTGAGCAGTTACTACTAACTATGGTGATGATCAATAGTGTAAACCAAGCATCTCAATGTATGTTAAGTTTACTAGTGCAAACCAAGTTTGTAGTTAATGTGATGTGATTCTAGTGTTAACCGAGCTACTTAGTGTTACCCAAATGACTCAATTTATATTGAGCTCGAAGTGATAGTGTTAACTGAGCTATGTAGTGTGGATCAAGTGATTCAGTTTATATGCCAAGTTTCATAGTATTAATCGAGTCACCAGTGCAGACCAAGTTCAAGACTACTTGGAAGTGATCAGTATGGACCAAGATTCTACATCTACCGAGTACATGACAATGTTGAGAATTGATAGTGGATGTTGAGTATCAGAACTTCACAGAGTCAGTCTTTAGAACCCGAGTTTCTACACTTTGGTCAACTTTGTAATATTTGTGTAAACTTGTATTCTAGTTGACTTTGTAACTATGTAATTGGAGTGGTATATATATAACGTATTGAATCACATCCAATAGATAGAAGAGAAGTAATATATAATTAGAAAAGAGCAGAAGATAAAATTACAAAGGCTACAGTAGTATAAAGAGAAGCAAAGATTTATCTATCATAGCAAGGTGATCTATACACTAAGAGGAATCTCATTCAGCAAACCAAGTTGCAAATCAGAGATTAGCTACTACTTCATCCTAACAGGTGGATCAGTCAAATCCATTAACAAGGTAGACCTAATAGTCTTATTCAAATCTCTTTATTGAGTGCATACTTCATTGTATGCTTGTGAATCCTTTTGCAAGGTGGACCTACCAGTCCTTATTGCTCCTAACAGGGAAGATCATCAATAGTGATCATTGTAATCCTTAATAGGCCAGCTTTATACTGTAGCACTAAAGCTTGTGTCCCCACCCTAGCTTTACTTTCTATTTAGAAGGTTTCTGGGTCACCAAATCTTGTGTCTTAAAGTGTTGTGTATTCTTTCATGTTTTCAATTTCTCATGCATGTAGTTAGATTAGATTGTACATAAAGGATTAATTGCTAATCAAGGATAAAGTTTTATTGGTTACTAATTCACCCCTACCCTCTCAATAACTGTAATGCCCCACCAAGGGATCCAAAGAATTAACCTAGAATTTCACTAAGTTTGGTAGCTTTTCTTTTTTTTTAAATACATGAAAGTAATTACCACATATAACTTATACACAATAACGGAAGCAATAACAATATCCATTTAAAAGTAAACATAAATATAACAGGTTACATTCTCCATGAATCCCTTAATGTTGAATCACATCTAATTTATCTATTCATCTACCATCACATCCTCATGAAATAATAATGAAAAGTCTAATGTTCATAAATTACATTTCCAAATGCTCAATCATCTACTGTACATGTCACATGGTATGATAGGCTTAAAAGAATATACATATGTGAAACCATACATCATACATGATACATCCTCATAAGAGATAACCATAAGTAATCAACATAAATATCTAAGTGCAGGGTTCCTCCCAACCGTAAATAGCATCATTAGACCATCGTGGGTCCTAGCCATCCCTCCATGCGTAACATTCCAAATCACTGAGGAGATCATCGTTATTAACATAGTAGGAATGTCACTCCTAAATCATACTACATCATATGCAAAAAGTAATCTAACATGCAAAGTAAAGCATAAGATATCATCACCTACATATGCAAATCATCAATATAAGGATACATGTCCACCATTAAAATCATGAATGCATCAGCTACCATGTCACAAACGGATCTCAAATGATAAGAGTGATAAAGCACGACCACTCGACAGCATGGAAGCTAAGTAGTCCACTCCCACCATACTGAGTAGATAATCTCAAGTCCCAAACAGGCTATCCAAATCACATAGCATAAATCTCTATAAGTCTAGGAATCCTAAAAGTATACTAACTCAAAGGTTCCAATCACAAAATCGACATCTAATCCTAGAGGCACACAATACTCTATAAGCGGGCAAGTGTCATCACATTAATCATGTAGAAGTTACCCTGGCTATTAGCTTAGGACTCCAGGGTCCCTAATGATTCCTATGCAACCACTAGTATCCTCTCATAATGAAAAGGCATCTTATGGAATGCAAAGTCGCAACCAAGCGTTCTCTCTACTCCCATCCTAGTTTTTACAAGCACTTGAGGCATGGGCAAGAACAAAACAATTATCTTTTTAAGTTCATTTAGTTAGTATTAGGTGTGAATGTTTTCACTTATTAAAACAACTTACAATGAGTTACCCTGGTAGCCTCTTAGGGCCCTGGCCCCCATTGCAAGCCACTTCCCTACACTACAAGCAAATAACCTACCCTAAGCTCATGGAATCATAAATCTCAAAATCACAAAAAATAATTCACAATATAAACATCAAATCTCCATGAGCAACTGAAAAACATCATAGATAATCATGACCACAATAGTTCTCTATTAGCAACTGAAGGTATCCTTGATAATCATAATAACCATTGGTTCTCAATAACCAAAATATATCTCAAAATCATACTGATCAAAGACTCCAAAATGGTCGAGTCAAAACATGTCACAATATGACATCATAAATTAACATTTCAGTCCCATCATGGCAACTAGAAAGTAATCCAAGGATAACTGATCGATGACTCAAAAATGGTTAAGTCAAATGTCTCATACATATGAATCTTAGCTTCAAACAAGAAGATTGGAAAGCAATAACAAATAGTAAATACAACATCTCATAGAGCATACCATCACATAACCATGGTTGGGTTTATAAAGATCAAAATTAAGACATCATCAGGACATCACAATCATAACCCCTGAGCCTTTGGTAGATGTCCTATAACTGGTCAACACTAGTCAACCCAAAACCCAAAACAAATAGCATAGAGAAAACACAATGCAAGCACATGTTTTGGTTTTGCTAAAATTACATCATTGAATTAAAAGTGGAGGTCTCAGTTTTCATTTTCAAATTTTAGATATTGAATGGAGGAACATTTTGTACATTTTTCCTAACCCATGTATTTGTTTGATGAAATAAAAGTTTTCCCTCTAACTCTTAAAATTTCAATTTTCTAAGTGTTTTAAGAATATACGTATTAGTTTGGCAATGAGTTATTGTTTTCAATTGACTCAAATTCTTCCTCTTAATAACTTAAATACTTTATTTAAAACACCTTATTTGGACTAAATTCTAACTAAATAATTTAAAACTATATTATTTATTTTAAAATTTAATTAGCCTGAATATATATAAAAAAAAAATCTTTAATATAATATATTATACATATTGTATATGAGCAATGTTAGTATGCTAATAGAAACCAAATTTAAATAAAGCTTCTATAAACTAAACAAAATTCATAAACTTCAAGATAGACTAAGATGAACTCTCAATTGAGAATATGAGCCATTAATGGACTCTCTCAATAAGAAGCTCTCTTGTTGAGTAGCTTTATCTAAATGGATAGGATGTATGCTCAATATGCTTCCAAAGGCTTCAATGGATGATTGTGGATTTTTAGTGTGGATAGATGGCTTTAGTATGGATTTGGCTCTCAAAATAGCATTATAACTTTACTTCATGGATTGTGTTCTTTTGCAAAGGGGAAGGATCCAATTTATAGGCAAGAGGCTTGAGGGATTGAGGGCTAAGATGCAAGGATGGGAAAAAGCTCATGGAGGGCTTAGATTGCATGAGAGGAGAGCACATGGATTGTGCTTCCTTATAGCCAATCAAGGAGTGACACATGTCACATGGTGAGAGGATGGAGGAAAGGGGAAGGATGAGTCAACAAAGGAGGCTCAAGGGATAAAATCTTCATAAAGACCCTCATAATGACTTGTAAGAGCAATAAAAGGGCTTGTAAGAGTCATTTATGACCTAGTGGACTTCATAAAGTTTTATGGTTGAGATATTTTGAGGGTGATGAGAGCAATTTCGACTTGGACTTGATTAGGAAGGTTTTAAGCTTGCTTAGGCTTGTGCAAATGATTAGAGGATGGATTAGGATGGTTTAGGATTAGCTTAGGGATAGGCAAGTGGATGGCATTTAATGAGGGTGGGTGAAGGAGGAGATATTTGTTAACTTTGGCTTGGGTTAGTAAGTTTTAACCCATGTTTAGGGAATGTCACAAGGTTAGGAGGGGATTAGGATTAGGTTTAAAGACATCTTCTAAAAGAGTCTAGACTTTGGATGAGGATAAAGACTTTCTAGAATAGTCTAGAATTTCCTAGGATGAGGATGAAGACTTTCTAGAAGAGTCTAGAACTTCTTAGGATGAGGATAAATTAGATTTTTAAGAAATAAATAAAGTTTTATTTATTTCAAGGGTTTGGGTTGAGGAGATATTTATTAAAACTTTTTTAATAAACATAAGGATTAATATTTAATCTTAATTAAATATTTTGAGTTGGGATTAGGGGTAGGAAATGATGGGATTAGCCTTTAATCGAAATTAAAGAAGGATTAGAAGATTTTGGAAGAGGTTATTGGTCATAAGGAAATTGGCCAAGTTTTGGGCAAAAAATAAATTTTTTATTTATTTTAGGATTTTTGGTCAATTTATTAATTAAATAATTAATAAATAAGGAAATAATGTTTAAATAAGATTTAAACATTTTAGGGAGGGATTCCTTAATTAAATATTTTTAATTAAGATAAAGGGATTTAATGGCATAAAAATTAATTAATTAATAAATGATGATGTCATCAGAGATTTTTTCAGAAAATAAAAATACTTTATTCTCTAAAGGATTTTAGGTGTCTACACATATATATTTATTTATTTATTTATTTATTTATTTATTTATTTATTTATTTATTTATTTTTATATAATATATATATATATACATATGATATAATAATTAATATATTAATATTTAATACTTTATAAAGTCGAATCACAAAATCCGATTCATAATATATAAAAATTAGCTCATATGTTGAACCCGCCCTACGGTACATGGTACCACCTCTGCAACCATTATCATTGTATGATTCGACAGAGCCGTGGGGGCTTTTAAAGCCTGACCAAATGGTCCTGGCTGCCAATTTTAAAACTCGTACGTGGTGGTCGCTTTTCTTTATTTTAGCCCTGCGTTTGCAAGTCATGACGTCGATTGTCAATCATGTCAGTCGCGGGTACCTTGCTTTCGCAAGTACCCTGCGACCCTTCATCATTAATAATAGTGGAAAGGGGGGGGGGGCAGTACAAGGTATAACCCCCCCTCCAAATAAATTTATATATATATATATATATATATATATATATATATATATATATATATATATATCTTTTAATACGATTTCAATAGCATTTTTTAATCAATGCGATTCAGTTTTAACTATAATAAAATTCCACTACGATTTCAGATTTTCAAATGTATACTTCCTGTAGTGACTTTAGCATGCGGCTTATTATGTGTGTGTGTGTGTGTGTCTATACACACACACACACACACACACACACACACACACACACACACACACACATATATATACATATATATATACATATATATACATATATATATACACATATATATATTTTAATATAAATATGCATATATATACATATATATACACATACGTGTGTGTGTGTGTGTGTGTGTGTGTGTGTGTGTGTGTGTGTGTGTGTGTGTGTGTGTGTGTATATATATGCAGATCTGAATAAACATGTCTACAATTTTAAAATAAAGACTCTCAATTTAAAGCATTTCCATAAAATATTTATTCTCCAATTCTACCCAATAATTTCTCTAATGGGTTTGGCTATAAATTTAATACCCTAGTCCCATAATCTCCTCAAATCTATGCATATAGGGTTTTCTCAAATAAATATTTAACTACCCATATCAAGAATGCATACGACCAAAATAGAAAGAACCCTCATAAAGCATTTGGAAGACATGAAGAAGACAGGAAGTGCAAGATGCAGAAATAACATGGAAAAAATCACAAGAGTCTACCCAGATTCTGATGCTAATTCGCTTCTCCTCAAAAATTGCAGAGCAAGCTCCTTCCTTCTCCCACGTTCCCGAGTCCTCCAAAAATGCTCTCCCGCACTATGTCTAAACTTCTAGGAATGCCTGAATATAAAGAACTCTCAGGAAGCACCTAGAATGTCTCTGGAAACAACTAGAAGGTGTTGACAACTAAGCATGAGTCTATTGTAACCTTCTAGATGAGTCATAAGGTTGTAGACACCATGTGCTTAATTGGTGCACTAACTCCTGTGTTGTTGACATATGAGAATTCAAAAAGGTGTGTTAATTCCTAGGCAAGCTTATAACTTTTATTTTAATTTTTATAACTTTCATTTTAATTTTTATAACTTTTATTATTATTATTTATTTATTTATTACATTATTATTATTTTATAATTATTATTAATTTTAATTTCTAATTTATTTTATTTAATTCTTTTTCTCAATTAATTAATTTTATTAATTAAATCCATTTATTCAAGACTTAATTAATAGAAAATTCACCATAGACCTTCAAGATAAAATATGAAAACTCTTCATAGAACAATTCATACAAAATCAGTCTAAAGGGTTAAAAATCATGAAATATTTCATCTGACACATTTGGTGGTTAAAATATCCAGATACTTGTCCTATCTCTCTAGGACAATGGTTTTAAGGGTTTGGGATTTGGACTTGAGAATCTATCTCCTTTCTCTTATCATTGAGATAGTGTAATAGGGTATTCTCATCCTGGCAATTTAGGGAAGTCGATACCCAGTACCTGCAACCTACATAAAAACCATGCATGTACATACAGTATATAATACTATGCTAAACAGGCAATGGCAGGAAGTGGTGCATCATGTAGATCCCAACTAGCAGGTGACTACGACTCCCTTCCTTAACCACATTAGAAACGCCATACATATGAACAAACATGCACACCATACACATGCAAATATGGGGTAAGTATCCAAAATAAAACACATGTGATAATAAACCATCTAACTAATCATCATCAATAACTAAAGTAATCTAATAATCATCATGCATACATGAAATGTAGAATCTAAATAATCTCATCATACATCAACTAAATCCATAACATAGTGTCTGATAGTCTCAAAACAATGCTACTAATCCATCAACATAAAACTAGTCTAACATAGTCTGATAATAATAACAACAATGTGTCCAGAAAAAGGTAAACGAGGGCAAGCACTACATCTACCCCCCCTTGGGTTAGGCTTACTCCTGGAAGCCTACAAATAGGTAGGGATATAACTCCTGTAATCTAGCTGCATCCTCCCATGTAGCTGACAAATCATCAGTAGGGTCCCATTGGACCCTTACCTGCTCGATGGTTTGACCCCTGAGGGTCAACTCCCGCTGCCCCAGAATACGAACCAGCTCCAAAGCCAGTTGTCCGTCCTCTACCTACAATGCATTCCAATCAAGAACATGTACAACATCAGGGATATACTGCCTAAGTACTGAAACATGGAAAACATCATGAATGCAAGCTAGGCTGGATGGTAGAGCAAGGTGGTAAGCAACTGGGCCAATCCTCTCTAGAATCTCGAATGGTCCCACAAAGCGAGGTGCTAGCTTTGAACCCTTTCCATATTAGATTGGACTCTTCCATGGATGCACTCTCAAGAAAACCTTATCTCCCACAACAAACTACTTATCTGTCCTATGAGCATCAACATACTTTTTTTGCCTATCCTGTGCCGTAGTCAAGTGCTCATGGATTTGCACTACCTGTTGCTCCATATCATGAATCATCTTAGGACCCAATAGGATGTGATCCTCAAGGCTATCCTAACTCAAGGGTGTATGACAAGGATGTCCATATAAAGCCTGAAATGGTGTCATGCCAATAGAACTATGATACCCGTTGTTGTAAGAAAACTCCACTAGGTAGAGATAATCCTCCCAATGTGTCTTTCGATCCATCACATACATCCTTAACATATCTTCTAGAACCTAATTCACCCTCTCTATTTGACCATCTATTTTTGAATGATCTGCTGAATTGAAATTCAATTGCGCTCCAAGCTCATGCTACAATGATGTCCAGAATGTGGATGTGAAAATAGGATCCCTGTCAGAAATGATCTCTCAGGGAATACCATGTAATCTCACAATGTCACGCATGAAGGAATTAGCTACAGAAGTTTCCGTGTAGGAAGACCTAATTAGTGAAAAATGTGCCACCTTAGTCAACCGATCAACGGTGACCATGATAGCATCATGACGATGAATAGTCATAGGTAACCCTACAATGAAGTCCATAGAGATAATGTCCCACTTCCATGAAGGAATGAGATTTGGTTGCAAAATTCCAACTAGGTGATGATGTTCTGCCTTAACTCTCTGACAATCAAGACACCTGGCCACATAATCAGCAATGTCTCACTTCATCCTAGACCAAAAGAACAAATGCCTCAAATCAGCATGCATCTTCTTGACACTTGGATGTGCCAAGTAAGGTGTATGATGGGCCTTTACTAGAATCAAGGTGTGAAGCTCATCCAGTAATGGCACATAAACCCTCCCCAAATGTCTCAAAAGACCATCTGACTCTCAAATGTAGCCTGCAAATTTACCTTCCAAAGGTCTTCTTGAATCTATTTCTCTGCACACTTCCTAATACCAAAAATCTATAGGAAGTGCCTGAAGAATCCGACTCCTCAAATCCACACTAAGAGTCATAGATGATATCACATGTCTCCTACAACTCAGAGCATCTACCACCACATTCTCCTCTCCCTGAATGTACTTTACCTCAAAATCATACCCGCATAGAAATTCCATCCATCGCCTCTGGCGAGCATTCAAATTAGGCTGAGTGAAAATGTATTGAAGACTGTTATGATCACTATATAGCTCAAATTTGTGCCCTAACAAGAAATGTCTCCACCTTGTCAAAGCATGGACTACTGCTGCTAGCTTAAGATCATGTGAAGGGTAATTTAACTCATGATCCTTGAGCTTGCATGATTCATACACAATCACCCATCCATTCTGCATCAAAACTACCCCAATCCCATCTAGGGAAGCATCTATACACACCATGAAATCACCTTTTGAATCGGGTACTACTAAGATGGGTGCATTGGTCAAAAGCTCCTTGAGCTTCTAAAATGGTTCCTCGCATTTCTCTTTCCAAATAAACTTCTTTCCTTTCCTCTGAAGAGAAGTGATAGGATGCGCTATTCTCGAGAAGTTTTGGAAAAATTTGTGATAATAACCAGCTAGACCCATGAAACTACGAATCTCTGACACATTAGTCGGTGTAGGCCAATCTATTATCACCTAAATCTTTGCAGGGTCTATTGAAATACCATCACCTAAAATGACATGCCCTAAATACTGAATCTTAGATTTGAAGAATTCACACTTAGCTGCATTGGCATAAAGTTGATTGTCTCTTAAACACTTTAAAGCCATTCGTAGGTGTTCCTCATGCTCCTTCTGAGACTTAGAATATATCAATATATCATCAAGAAACACAAGTACAAACCTATATAGATAAGATTCAAACACACCATTCATCAAACTCATGAAAATTGATGGAGCATTAGTCAACCCAAAAGGTATGACTATGAACTCATAATGCCCATAGCGAGTTCGAAAGGTGGTCTTGTGAATGTCGGCTTCCTTAATACAAAGCTAGTGATATCCTGACTTAAGGTCAATCTTGGAGAATACTGTAGCTCCTTTGATCTAATCAAATAATTCATCAATCCTAGGTAGAGGATACTTGTTCTTAATGGTCACCTTATTCAACTATCTGTAATCAATAAAAAGGCACAAAGAACTGTCTTTCTTCTTCACAAAGAGCACTGGAGCTCCCCATGGTGATACACTAGGTCAAATGCTCCCTTTGGCCAAAAGTTCCTCTAGCTGAAGACATAACTCACCCAATTCTTGTGTAGTCATATGATAAGGAGCTTTAGAGATAGGCTCCACTCTAGGAATTAGATCAATAGTAAAATTGATGTCCCTCTTTGGAGGCATGCCTGGAATCTCACTTGGAAAGACATCTGCATACTCTTGTAAAATCGAGTGATCTAAAGTCTTCCTCATAGGATCTTCCTTATGAAGATCATTTACCATAATAGAAAATATCTAACATCCCTTACGAAAACTTTGCTTTAGTTGCAAGGTAGAAATCATCCGTAAATATATAGGCCTTGGTATCCCAACTATCTTCACATCATTCCCTTGGCCATCTTGGCACATAATAATCTTCTTCCTACAATCTATACTAGATTTATGAGATCCAAGCTAGTCCATGCCCAAAACCACATTGTAGGAACCAAGGGGTATGACTCGAAGGTCAACTGCAGTATCAAATCCTCCTAAACTAAGCCCACACTTATGAACTACAAAATCTATGGCAACCTTAATGCCCGAGGCTAGTTCCACTTGCCAACCATAATCTTGCTTCACCGCATCGAGCTTACACTTAGAAACTATAGATGGTGAAATAAATGAATCTGTAGCTCCTGAATCAAACAATACTGAAAGAGATATACCTTGAATAGCACCTATGATCTCAACTACTATTCCTTAATGATCTACTTGACGATGGCCTACTACTGCAAACACTCTGTGAGCTCTTCCTGCATCTCCTATTGTAGGCTCGGATGTTGTTGGCCTAGGTCTTGAAAATTGAGGTGCTCATTGTGGACATTGAGATGCATAATGTTCAATCTGTCCACATGAAAAACATCTTGTATTTCTACCAGATCCTTTACCCATAGGTGGTGCATTTGATTGTTGATGTTTGTTCCTACTAACAAAAGACTGACTACTCTGAGCTGGCTGATTGGGTTGATTTTGTTTATTGCATTGATTATTGCAGTTGTTCTTGGAGTTAAAACCTCTGCCACCACCTTGAGCCTGATAATTTGATCCCTTCTACTATTGCGTCTACTAAGACTGTTGTTGATACTGTTTCCCCTCAGAAAAAGAAGATTTCCTGTTTCCACCTAAGTTGTAGTTGCCTTTAGATCTTGACGCTGTTGGCGCTCCTACAAAGCCTCCTTGACCAAGGTTGACACTTTGTTCCACAAGGATGGCTTGACGTACTGCATCCTTGAGGGTTTTTGGCTCAAATACCTTGACACCCCCAATTATACGATTGTTCAAACCTCTAATAAAGTGATGTGTCAACTGAGTTGAATTTTTACTGAATCTTGAAAAGGACATGAGCTCATAAAATTTGCGCTCATACTCAGTCACTGACATAGTATACTACCTGAGATTATGGAACTCATCTTCCCTTTTTTGCTTCCATTCCTTTGGTAGGAATCGTTAGTGAAAACTCTCTAAGAATAGCTCCCAAGTGACACTACTCATATCAATACCCAGCTTCTTTTCCTCAATTGTCCACCAAGTGGCCCCAAAATTCTCCAAATTGGTAATCGCAAATCTTGCCTTAACATTACTGCCAAATTCCTGCATAGCAAAAATCTTGTCAAGGGCGATAAGCCACTGTTCGGCCACATATCCAGAACCTTGCCCATTAAAGGGCCTGACCTTGGATCTTGAAAGGTTCTTCATCTGAGTACATACAATGGATCTCTATCTATCCTTCCGAGGGCTCCTAAACTTGGGTCTATGCTCTTGTTCTGTCTGATGTGCTTTAGGCTATTCATGAGCAAGAGGTAGATGATCAAGAATGGTCTGCATCATCTATCTCAAGTTAACCTCCTCAGACTCAGCTTGGTCCTCTCTATAGCTCTCTTCATGAGCAGATCCCCCATGGGAAAACTTATGGACAATAATAGCTTTGCCATGACCACGGCCTCTACCACAGCCTCCAACAAAAGACCTAGTCCCATATACCATCCTACAATAGTACATAGTACTATTACAACCAAAAGACACATGTTTGCAATAGACTAAGTTCAATCCTATGATTAGGTTTAAGTAAAATTTTCAGTTTTGAAAGCTAAGTGTTGAAGTATGAAAAATATGCAAATAATAGTTCAAGTTCTATTTTAGTTCACCTAGTTTCAAGTTTGAAATATACACATAATAGTTCAAAGTCCTAGTTTGTTCCCAAAATACCCAGAGCTACCAATGTAGAAACTTGGGCCCTGATACCAAATGTAATTCCCCACCAAGGGATCCAAAGAATTAACCTAGAATTTCACTAAGTTTGGTAGCTTTTTTTCTTTCTTTTTAATTACATGAAAGTAATTACCACATATAACTTATACACAATAACAATAACCATTTAAAAGTAAACATAAACATAACAGGTTACATTCTCCATGGATCCCTTAACATTGAATCACATCTAATTTATCTATTCATCTATCATCACATCCTCATGAAATAATAATGAAAAGTCCAATGTTCATAAATTACATTTCTGAATGCTCAATCATCCACTGTACATGTCACAAGGTATGATAGGCTTAAAAGAATATACATATCTGAAACCATACATCATACATAATACATCCTCATAAGAGATAACCATAAGTAATCAACATAAATATCTAAGTGCACGGTTTCTCCCAATCATAAATAGCATCATTAGACCATCGTGGGTCCTAGCCATCCCTCCATGCATAACATTCCAAATCACCGAGGAGATCATCGGTATTAACATAGTAGGAATGTAACTCCTAAATCATACTACATCATATGCAGAAAGTAATCTAACATGCAAAGTCAAGCATAAGATATCATCATCTACATATGAAAATCATCAATATAAGGATACATGGACACCATTACAATCATGAATGCATTAGCTACGATGTCACAAATAGATCTCAAATGATAAGAGTGATAAAGCACTACCACCTGACCGCGTGGAACCTAAGTGGTCCACTCCCACCGCGCTGAGGAGATAATCTCAAGTCCTAAACAGGCTATCCAAATCACATAGCATAAATCTCTATAAGTCCAAGAATCCTAAAAGTATACTAACTCAAAGGTTCCAATCACAAAACTGATATCTAATCCCAGAGGCACACAATGACATGTAGGAAACCTACTCTATAAGCGAGCAAGTGTCATCACATTAATCATGTAGAAGTTACCCTGGCAGTTAGCTTAGGGCTCCAAGGTTGCTATTGATTCCCATGTGGCTACTAGTATCCTCTCATATTGACAAGGCATACTATGGAATGCAAGGTTGCAACCAAGCATTCTCTCTACTCCCATCCTAGTCTCTACAAGCACTCAAGGCATGGGTGAGAACAAAACAATTATCTTTTTAAGTTCATTTAGTTAGTATTAGGTGTGAATGTTTTCACTTATTAAAACAACTTACAATGAGTTACCCTGGCAGCCTCTTAGGGCCCTGGCCCCCATTGCAAGCCACTTCCCAACACTACAAGCAGATAACCTACCCTAAGCTCATGGAATCATAAATCTCAAAATCACAAAAGATAATCCACAATATAAACATCAAATGTCCATGAGCAACTGAAAAACATCATAGATAATCATGACCACAACAGTTCTCTATTGGCAACTGAAGGTATCCCTGATAATCATAATAACCATTGGTTCTCAATAATCGAAATATGTCTCAAAATCATACTGATCGAAGACTCCAAAATGTTCGAGTCAAAACATGTCACAAAATGACATCATAAATCAACATTTCAGCCCCATCATGGTGACTGGAAATTAATCCAAGGATAACTAATCGATGATATGGTTAAGTCAAATGTCTCATACATATGAATCTCAACTTCACACAAAAAGACTGAAAATCAATAACAAACAGTAAATACAACATCTCATAGAGCATACCATCACATAACCATGGTTGGGTTTATAAAGATCATAATTAAGACATCATCAGGACATCACAATCATAACCCCTAAGCCTCTAGTAGATGTCCTATAACTAGTCAACACTAGTCAACCCAAAACCCAAAACAAATAGCATAGAGAAAACACAATGCAAGCACATGTTTTGGTTTTGCTAAAATTACATCATTGAATTAAAAGTGGAGGTCTTAGTTTTCATTTTCAAATTTTAGATATTGAATGGAGGAACATTTTGTACATTTTTCCTAACCCATGTATTTGTTTGATGAAATAAAAGTTTTCCCTCTAACTCTTAAAATTTCAATTTTCTAAGTGTTTTAAGAATATACGTATTATTTTGGGAATGATTTATTTTTTTCAATTGACTCAAATTCTTCCTCTTAATAACTTAAATAATTTATTTAAAACACCTTATTTGGACTAAATTCTAACTAAATAATCTAAAACTATATTATTTATTTTAAAATTTAATTAGCCTGAATAGATATATATATAAATTCTTTAATATAATATATTATACATATTATATATATATATATATATATATATATATACATATGATATAATAATTAATATATTAATATTTAATACTTTATAAAGTCGAATCACAAAATTTGATTCATAATACATAAAACTTAATTCATATGTCACCCGCCCTGCGGTACATGGTACCACCTCTGCGACCATTGTCGATGTATGATTTGGTAGAGCCGTGGGGGCTTTTAAAGCCCAACCAAATGGTCTCAGCCACCAATGTTAAAACTCTTGCGACGGTGGTCACTTTTCTTTATTTCAGCCCTACATTTGGCAGTCACGACATCGATCGTCAGTCACATCAGTCGCGGGTACCCTGCGACCCTTCATCATTAATAACAATGGAAAGGGGGGGGTACGGGGTATAACCCGACCCTCCAAATAAATTTGTATATATATTTTTTAATACGATTTCAATAGCATTTTTTAATCAATGTGATTCAGTTTTAACTATAATAAAATTCCACTATGATTTTGGATTTTCAAATGTATACTTTCTGCAGCGAATTTAGCATGTGACTTATTATGCATATATATATATATATATGCATATTTATATTAAAATATATATATGTATATATATATATATATATATATGCATATTTATATTAAAATATATATATATATATATATATATATATATATATATATATATATATATATATATATATATATATATATATATTTATTTATGCAAAGATATATTAATCATAACATATATATATATATACATATAATATGTGTCTGTGTCTGTGTGTGTGTGTGTGTGTGTGTGCAGATCTGAATAAACATGTCTATACAATTTTAAAATAAAGGCTCTCAATTTAAAGCATTTCCATAAAATATTTATTCTCCAATTCTACCCAATAATTTCTCTAATGGGTTTGGCTATAAATTTAATACCCTAGTCTTGTAATCTCCTCAGATCTATGCATATAGGGTTTTCTCAAATAAATATTTAACTACCCATATCAAGAATGCATACAACCAAAATAGAAAGAACCCTCAGAAAGCATTTGGAAGACACGAAGAAGACAGGAAGTGCAAGATGCAAAAATAACATGGGAAAAATCACAAGAGTTTACCCAAATTCTGATACTAATTCGCTTCTCCTCAGAAACTGCAGAGCAAGCTCCTTCCTTCTCCCACGTTCCCGAGTCCTCCAAAAATGTTCTCCCACATTGTGTCTAAGCTTCTAGGAATGCTTGAATATAAAGAACTCTTAGGAAGCACCTAGAATATCTCTAGAAACAACTAGAAGGTGTTGACAACTAAGCATGAATCTATTCCAACCTTCTACATGAGTCATAAGGTTGTAGACACCATGTGCTTAATTAGTGCACTAACTCCTGTGTTGTTGACATATGAGAATTCAAAAAGGTGCATTAATTCCTAGGCAAGCTTATAACTTTTATTTTAATTTTTATAACTTTTATTATTATTTATTTATTTATTACATTATTATTATTTTATAATTATTATTAATTTTAATTTTTAATTTCTTTTATTTAATTCTTTTTCTCAATTAATTAATTTTATTAATTAAATCCATTTATTCAAGACTTAATTAATAGAAAATTCACCATAGACCTCCAAGATAAAATATGAAAACTCTTCATAGAAAAATTCATACAAAATCAATCTAAAGGGTTAAAAATCATGAAATATGTCATCCGACACATTTGATGGTTAAAATATCCAGATATTTGTCCTATCTCTCTAGGACAATGGTTTTAAGGGTTTGGGATTTGGACTTGAGAATCTCCCTTCTCTTATCATTGAGATAGTGTAATAGGGTACGCTCATCTTGGCCTATGCTTGATGCCCCTTCACCTCACACAAAGTAGTTTCCTACAATAGATGTTTCCTTTTTCATGGAGGTGTCATTATCACAACCAAAGGGACACAAATAGTGAGTGTAAAATCTTAGGGTGATCTGGGTATTTTGCTAGGATCAATCCTTGTACTAAGATATTGAGTAGATAAATAAGGTAGCTTATATTCCTATGGTGTTTAGAAAGGGTCATGTTCGCAACACTCCTCTTTCACCTATGAATAGGACACCCTACCTTGTAGTAGGTAATGGACCTCGCAATCACAAGAGTATCTTAAGAATTCTTTCTTAGTATTTTCGTCATGATCTCAATCTCACAAGTATTTCTACAAAACAAAGACAAGTGCTACACCCCTAAGGCTTTGGCCTTTGTTAAGGGGTGTGTGATTACAGTGGGTAGAGTTAGCTGGGTTTTTCTTGTCCCCACTTTAGGCCACTCCTATTGGTATTTTTCCACCAATTGAAGGCCCTCTAAAGGAAATATCTCTCTAGGAGATAGCAAAAAAATGAATCCACTCATAGAGGTCAAGATTTATGATTCAGCCAAAGGGTGAAGAGCATACTCTCCTACTCCAAGAACTTCCCCCAAACACATCAAGAAGATAAATTAAAACAACTAAAAATTGGAGTATATCACTCACTTTCAAGATGTAAGGGTGGGTCAACATATTTGATTAACCTCAAGGGTGCAGAGCATACTTTCCTACCACCAAAAGATCCTACTTGCAAGTTTTATTTGCCTATGGAAAAGAAACAACTAGTGTATTGTTGCACATGAAATGAAATAAACACAAGGATGGTTGGTTTTTTTCTTTTGCTTTTGGCAGCCCTAAAAACAAGAATTAGTAGTCCTTTTAGCACAAGATCTTTTACATGTGTTCTTTTATAAGATATTACAAGAATTGTTTTTAGGCAGCCTACCAAAAAAATGCATTAGTACATCAAAGAGTTAGTCGAAATATAACAAACTTGTAAAAGAGCTCTATTAGACAACAAATAACTCTAAGAAATTAAAAAAATAGAATGATCAAAGTCCAAGATTCAACCAAATATCAAATAGCAAGTAGTCCTAGATAGGGTGATAGTTTATGCTGATAGAGTATTGTACAATACTTTTTTGTATATACAGGTTATACTTTGTCTTTGTGTGATACTCTATATAACACCCATGCGATAGATTTCACAACTATAGTGTCATGAAAGGGAGTATGATAATTTAACTAGTAAAGTGTCACACCATAGTAGAAGAAACTATCATATGATACTAAGAAAATATTGCACAATAATTTTGTCTTAAAAAAAAAAAAAAGGTACAGAACATCAAGTTAAAATGCATGACTAAATGAAAATAGAGAAGCAAAACAACAACATTCTTCCCCATGACAGGTGTTGAAAATGTACACTAGCATTATGCACTTCTCTAAACCATTCTATCCAAGGTGTTCCATAGATTGGAAAGCTTGGATTGTGGCTTAGAGCTACCTAGTCATGGAGTGCAAAGGCATACAAACAAGCATGAAAATAGCTCTTAGTTGAGCCTTAGAAATGTAATCCTTGCTAGTAAACCATTTTAGACAAGAGCAAGAGTGCTAATGTCAAACATCTTCCTAATGATGCAATGCAAGATGTGACTATGCTAGAGTGAAATGCAAAGATGCAACTATACTAACAACTTGAGAATATTACAATGACCATTCTAATTAATCTAAGTGAGTTATGTTATTGCAAAGAAAACTAAGCTAATGAAAATGAAAATAAACTAGTATTATGATGCAAGAATTGATGAGAGAGAAGATATAATTTCTCCACAAATTCTCCAAGAAAACTTGTAAGTAAACCTATAGCATAACAATAGCTTAAAATCAAGATCTTTAGAGAAGGAGAGAGCTCTCTCTTTAAAAAATGTATGGACAGTTGAGATCAAGATCAAGAGATGAATGATCAAGGGTGGGGTTTGACTTTTGACATGATCTATGTGCACATTTGTCTCCTCTAGTAGAAATGAGTTGATTTTTCATGTGAGACAAAGTCTTTTCTTTTAATTTAAAAATAGGATAAATGACTTATGTGTGCAACTTAGGAATATGTGGGAATGGGGTATTTTATTTAATTAAAAGGGGACATGTTCTTTAATCAAATATAAAATTAGGAAATTATAGTCAAACCATAGGTTATTTTTTATCATTTGATCTAGGCAAATGATTAAATAATTTAGCCAAAATGTTGAGAAGGGGGCTAACAGTCTAAGTGACCATTTTTCGATGATTACAACTGGTGCCTATTGTAATGGGATTGGAGTTAAGAAAATGGATTGACTAGGCATCACTTGCGCTCTAGCATGTTATGGTGGTACTATCATACTGGCATGATTTTGAACCATCATACCTCCTCCATCAAGGTTAGCCTATTTAGTAAAGGTGACTTCTTCTTCAAAGACCTTTTCTAGTGTGTTAATATTTGTAGCAGGTGACCTCTTTAGGAAGATAGTAGTGAGGTGGTCCATAGAGTTTAAATATATTTTAATGACATCCCCCACTGGTATAGTGTAAGGGGTTTCCAACTTGCGGTATGCCATGTGAAACTGATGATTGAGAAATGAGATGGTCTCTGTTGGGTCCCTCTTGATAGATATGAATTGGCGGTGTATCGTGGTCAAATTAATAAATATTTTAAATTGATCCAAGAATAACTTTTCAAAAGTTTCCCAGTTTAGAATAGATCCTAGCGGCAAAGTTACATGCCAATTCAATGCAACCTCTCCCAATGTATTTGGGAACAAATAAAGGACCATAGTTTCTTCTTGAATCTAATTTTGATTGCATATTTATTTGAAAACCTTGATGTGATCTTCGAATTTTTGTGTTTCTCCATAGATAAAACTTGGGAAAATTTTCTCAAGGTTCTTAGGAAGGTCATTGAGTTGACCTTGTAAGTTGATTGGTGAATTTACTATCGAGAAATCCATGGATGGAGGGTTTTGTGGAATAGTAGGTGGGGGTAAGTTCAAATGTGGAATAGATGAAGATGATGGAATTTGAAATACGAGTAGTTGGATTCTGGGTATCCCCTTATCACTATTAGACTTGTGAAAGTGACTAAGTTCTAGGAACTTGTGTCCACTGGGTGAGGACCCTAATGCTCACTAAAATAGAGACAGTGGGTCAAGATCTTCTAATTTATGTTTACTTTGAAAAGCACACCTTGTAAAAATCACACCTTATGAAAAGCACACCTTTTGAAAAGTGCACCTTCTAAAAGTAAAAAACTTTGAAAAATATAGAACTTCAAAATTGTAGAACTATCAAACTATCAGAGCCTAAGTTTCAACATTGGGAACTCTGGGCATTATGTGCGCCATCAATTGAGCAATTAGAAAACTTGCAACTCATTTAAATGAAAAACTTATATTGACATCAAACTTGAAACCAAACAGTTGAACATCAAACTCTGAAATGATACAAATTCTAAACATGGAACTAGAAAACTTATAAAACTTTTCAGATTATTGCTTTATGTCAGTAAGTTATGACCCTATGGTTATGATGGATTCTTAGATGTCATTGTTGTGTTTGGGTGTTGTAGGAGAGATGACTTCTGATTCTAGATCCATTGCTAGGGGTCGTAGCTCAGGACGTGGTAGAAGTCATGGGAGAGTTAGTCACCGTATTCCTTCCTTGGTCCATTCAGGGGACCCTATTCAGGAAGAGGCTAGAGAGGATGCTAGTGTTAAGCAAGATGCTGAGACAGAAGGATCGGTCACTAGAGACTTGGTCAAGGAGATCCTAGCACACCTACCGTTACAGGATAGAGCTCATCATTCAGAGCATGGAGATAATGATCAGGTCCAATCCTAGCCATAGCCTATAATACTTGTTTGCAAGGAGGACTCGTAACAGACTGTCTACCCTTTTTAAACCCGTGAGTATTTTGTGCGTATGTTGTTTTGTGAGTCTTTGATGAATTTCTATTAATTAAGTCTAATTAATAGATTAAATTAATAATTTAATTTAATAGAGAATTATTATGATATTATGAATATTTAATTATATTTAATTAATTAAGAAATTAATTAAATATAAAGAATTAAATTGAAGATAAAAGTTTTAAGATTAAATTTAGAACATGATAATATTTATTTAATTTAATAATAATATATTTAGAGTTCATTTTTAAATAAATGCTAAATATTATTGTTATTTAAGTTAATAAATATTTATCAAATTAAACGTTCTAAATATATTAAAAAGTTAAATAAAGTTTAAATTTAGAACGTGATTATATTTATTTAATTTAATAATAATATATTTAGAGTGCATTTTTAAATAAATGCTAAATATTATTGTTATTTAAGTTAATAAATATTTTATCAATTAAGTTTCTAAAAAAATGAAATTAAAAGTGAAAAGATATTTAATTATCATAAAGATTATAGTTCGCATGATTTATGCATGAGTTGAAAATAAAAGAAATTAATTTAAAAGATAAAATATGTGAACTTGATTAAGATATTTTATTAGTGTGCATGAGATTAAAGTTAATAAATTAACTTAAAATGAAGTAAAGTGGAAAGTTAAATAAAGTAATTTAACAATTCACTTAAAGTGCATGAAGGAATAATAAAAGAATATCTTAATAAAAAAAAGAAAATTAATTGTGCATGAAAGAAATAATTAAATTAAACAATTATTCTATTTTAGAGTTGTGGAGACAGAAGCCCCAAGAGGTAATTAGATTCTATATTAGAGGTTTTTGGGGTCATTATTTGGGGAGAGAGTTTTTTAGACACAAGTTTTTCACACACAGGTTTCAGGGAAAACACTTTTGGAAAGGGGAACAAAGAAATCTTTGGAAGCTTGGAAGGCTTCGAATTAGCAAGGGTTTCACCAGATTGTTAGCATCATATCAAGGTAGGGTCTGTGAACCATTCTAGAAACACTTTCGAACCTCTGTCTTCTTCATGCTTGTTGAAAATTGCCTTCTCAAATTTTATTGAATGAATCTTGCTGCCTTTCTTCTGAATCTTTTGCTATTTGATTTCTTCTGGGAATCGGGTTTGAAAAACTATTTAGATAACCTCATTCTACAATTGAAAGGAATTAGTGTTAAAACAAGATATGTGCTTTGGATCAAAATGGAATTAAGAAATTTAAATTTGGAAAGGGTTTGTTTTGGAAATGGAAATCTTAGAATTGAAAATTCGAATGGTTGATAGAATTTCTTCTATCAGACTATATTTGCAAATAATATTAAATAATTATTATAATAATATGTTTTACAGAGGGGTTGTTTGAATTAAATTTAATTGAAAATAATTTTTTTAAACAAAAAAGTATAAGAAAGAGAGATTGTTTTGGTTAAAATTTTATTAAAAATAAAATTTTAAATAATATATATTTATTTGAGAGGATTGGTTTAAAAATTCCTAACAATAATCAATAAATTTTTGAAAACTAAATTTAATCTTATTAAACATATAAATTTATAAATAAATAAATAAAATGGAGCATATATATACGTGGGGAGGGGTTTCACCCCAACCCCCACCATTCACCTTTATTGTTTTGGCGGCGGTTGTACTAATCACAGTTTGCATACGTTTGGGGGCGGCGTTATTAAAACCGCCGCACGGTTGGCTTTATAAAAGCCTGCGGCAACCTTTTTAAGGTTGACCGCATGGCTATATAAGCCAGCGGCTTTATTATTAAGCGCTTGTTTTTTTTAAATTTTGTTTTTTAATTATAATTTTATTATTATTAAATTTTAATTAAATTAAAATTTTAAATTATATTAATTTTAATTTATTAAATGATTTTTAAATCATTAAATTTAAATCATATTATTTTTTTTATATAAATTATTAAATTTAGATTATATTAAATTTAAATTGTTAAGTATAGATTTTGTTAAATTTAAATTATTATTTGTTAATAATTTTATTGATAAATCTTATTAACATTTAATAATTTAATTAATGATAGTAATATAATTACTATTTTATTTGAGATTGTTAAATAATAGAAATTATTTAAGAAGAAGTGAATTGATTTTATTATTAATTAAAGACATTGATTTTTAATAAAATCACAATTATTTTACTCAAAGATCAATAGATATTGCTTTAATAATATTGGTAAATAGTTATGCTAAATTATTACTAAAATTTGATTTAAATCAATTAGGGGTAATTCTATACTTTATTTGAATAAATGATTGGGTTAAGTTATAAGGGCGATACTAAGAATCTTGTATACTTGAAAACGTACATTGAAAACAAAACTGAAACTTTACTTGTAACTCAAACTATAAAAACTGTATTGTTTTGCTTATACTGTCTATGCTTTGGGATTTTGGTGTTGATTAGATGTCGACCAGTCTAGAGCGTACACCAGAGGTTTTATGGAATTTCTTTGATACCATTTTGTGGTTGGATGTTATGATGTGTCTTGTGATTCAAATTGAAGTTATATTTATGAGGTTTACTCTATGGAACATTTATGTGTACTTGGGTTTGGACAACCAAATTGCTTTCGGGTTGCCTGTTAAGGAACCGAGTTTGATCTTTATGGGTGTTGTGGTATGGGACACAACTGTGTTTTTATGTGCTTAGGAGAGGTTGTCTAGGTACGTGACTTGGGAGTGGCTTGTATAGGGGTCCGGGACCCAAAGTGGTCAGTACTAGGGTAACCTAATGCAAGTTATGTAATAAGTGATAATCTAGTAACTAAAATTTAATGGGGGGAAACACACTAAAAAGATAAGTTAGATATTTTGATCTACCCATGCCTTTAGTGCTTGTATAGACTAAGGATGGGAATGAGATGAGTGCCTCATCTTCTTGAGAGGGCTTTCTAGTTTTTCCATATTTGTGATGTTGAGGGTCCGAGGTTCAGAGTAACCAGTCCAGGGTAACTCAACGCTTGAGGGTCTGGGGTCTATTAAGAGATCAGTCCAAGGTAACTCAAGCAGCCATGTGATGACACTCCCTAGTATGTAGCCTGAGTCTCCTCTGTAGATCTTGTAGATTTTGTGTATCTCTGGTGGTGTATCTATTGTCGGATGTGTTTATTATGGTTATTTACTTTCATTGATGATGATTGGTGATTCATGGATGATGTACTTTTGACATGTTGCTTTTGACTTGAGGTGATTGTCTTTTGTTGACTTTATCTTCTGAGCTTGGTATTTGGCTTATACTTGGTTTGTGAATGATGTTTGGTTATGTGATGTCGGTATTGGATTGAGTGTTCTTACTTTTGGATTATTTCATCTTCTTGAGTAGCATGTGTTACCTTTGAGTTAGTTTTGGCTATTAGGGGTACCTTGCCTAGGAATGTTTTATGTTTGATTAGTCGTATGTGGATCGTTCATTATCTTCCCTGCATGGTGGGAGTGGAAGCCTAACTAGGTAACCACGTGGTCGGGAGGTAGTGCCTTCTTACCATTTGGGTTCCCCCTTCACATTGCCAGCTGTTGGATGTTCGTTGCAGAAGATGTACCTTTATCATTCTTATTTCTTATCTTAGAGACTTCCTTTCAGATGATGTATATACATTATCATGTATCTTGATTTATTGTATCTATTTTCACATACCCTGCGACATGTGCAGTGGATGTTATTAATTGGATGTACTTTCATTGTATTATTTATACTTATGCATTTGCTTATGCGATTATGTATCTATTATTTCTTTATGATCTTGAGACATTGTACTTGGAACTTAAACTAATTAATTTAAAATTATTAAATGTGACTCAACGTAAAGGAATCCTTGAGGAATTGAAACTGTATCTATACTTGCATATGTGTATTTGATGTGTATGTTCATATTGCTTTCGCATTAATGTTATCTTGATGTTGTTTAAACTTCAGAAAAAAAATAATAGTTCAGTAAACATTGTAACATGTTAGGTTTAATTCTCTTGAGTTCTTGAGCGGGGCATTACACAAACAACAACTTAGTCTTTTGCGAAGAATGGTTTTGAGGCCTCCTTCTAGCACCAGTTCTATTGAGCGATCATTTTGCACGATGCTAATGGTAGAAATTATCTCAACTTTAAGCTCAAATGTCACTTTGGAAAGATTGGATCTCAAATTTGCAGATGATGGAATTTGAAATACGAGTGGTTGGATTTTGGGTATCCCCTTATCACTATTAGGCTTGTGAAAGTGACTTAGTTCTAGGAACTTGTGTCCACTAGGTGAGGACCTTAATGCTCACTGAAATGGAGACGATGGGTCAAGATCTTCTAATTTGTGTTTACTTTGAAAAGCACAACTTGTAAAAATCACACCTTATGAAAAGCACACCTTCTAAAAAGTGCACCTTCTAATAAGCTCACCTTCTAAAAGTAACAAACTTTGAAAAATATAGAACTTCAAAATTGTAGAACTATCAAACAATAACTTAGTCTTGTGGGAATATTGGTTTTGAGGCCCTCCTTCTAACACCACTTCTATTGAGTGATCATTTTATACAATGTCAATGGCAGAAATTATCTCAACTTTAAGCTCAAATGTCACTTTCTTCATATTGGATCTCAAATCTACATTCTCAAACTTCAAAACTAATTCAATATTACTATCATCATTCTTTAGGCTCAACTTTATATCTGTAATCTTTTAAGTTCATGCTTCATGATCTCATTTTCTTTCTTTAGTCTAGAAACTTCATCACTTTCCTTGATTTGATCTTTAGGCTCTTTCTTTGATTTGAGATGATCTATTTTATCTTTCAAATTTCCAATGTAGTCTTTAGCATCTTAATATCTTTCTTTCAAAGCATCTCTTTCTTCATTAAGAATATCAATCTACACAAGAGCTTCTTCTAAGTTCTTCTATAAATGTTCCATATCCATAGGGATCTTACTCAAGCTATTAAGCCTTCTCTAGGTAACTGTGCTCTAATACCAATTGTTAGAAATATGAAATGCTGAGAGGGGGTGAATCATTATTTCACAAACTTTAGCCCAAAACTAGATATCTTTAACAACTTTATAACATGCATAAGAAATTAAACTAACTATTTTGAACAGTAAACATAAGAGAACTCATAAAATGATATTTTATTAACTAGGGAAATCTTGGTCAAGGGAAAACCCTAGTGGGGATGTTACTCACAAAATTATTCACTAATCATGTATCTTGTGAAAGATATTGAACCTATTAGGAGTCTATTACATCTGTATAGTGTCTTGTTCCTTGTTAGAGGACAAGGTCTTGTTAGAAACCTCAATTCTATTTAGAGTGATATATACAAAAAGGTATGTAAGATGAGCCCACTACCCAAACGTTCAATGTACAATATAATTCTTCAATACAAAGAGATAGGTACAAAAACCTCTTTACACTGTTGTTGATATATTCAATATCCGATACTACCTTTATTTCTTATCACATAATTTACATTCCTCTAATTATACATCAAAATTCACATCACAAAATATTACATCAATCACATTACATCGCTTCATTCATTTACACAACTTCATATTTGCAATCTTACATTTATACCTTGCTAATTACAAATATCTACCCAATTGGCCTTCATGCCTTTATACATTTATCAAAACACAATATTAACTCTTTTCTACTTAGGGTTAACATCTAGGATTTCATCCTTAATTATTTAAGTAATTATTTAGTAAATAAAAGAATTCCTTAACACAAAATATTTGTTTCCACATCATGCTTTGTTATGCATGTGTACTGATATAACTAGTAAACGTGTCATAACTATGTTTATACAATCCATAGAGTCTTGTGCACTTGCATACATCATCATCATAATGTTAGGTAGTCATACCTAACTTCGCACATGTCTATGATGTACCTATGAACCTTGCCAATTAAAACTCTATTTGTTGTGCTAGATAGATTGTATGATACTTAGACATTTTTTCAAGTATACATGTCATAACTTAATCTTCATGATCTACCCACTTTATATAACTAATATGTTTCCATAAATGACAACATCAAAATGTCTAACATATCTAAATTGTCAACATTTACAACCACTTTAAACTAACATAGAACAAGGAGATAAGAAGAGAGAAGACTTTGGATGATTTGGGAGTCTCTAAGACTTCTAAAAATGTAAACTCAAGCTTCACTGTGTGTCTCTATTAGTTAAACTACAACCAAAATGGATTTAATGTGCATGAAACTCTCAAAAAATGGAACTAATAGTTAACTATCGGCACTACTCCAATTGATCCAAAACTGTTAGTGCACCTATGAACCTTTGGAGACAAAATTTATTCCTCCACAAAATCTTCAAAATTGTGCACCTACAGAGCTTGGTGACCTTGCACTTTTGCATTTTTTAAAATTCAAAATTGCACACCTTGCACACTTGCGCACCTTGGGGACCTAAGCAAGGTGCACAATTCACCTAAAAATCAAAGTTTCCAAATTTGAAAATAGTTTTTGGGTTTTTCTTAGACATGGTCTTGGAGCACTTTTATGTATTTATTTATAATCTATTAATTATTTATGCCCTCCTTATAGTCCAAAATTGACATGGACTTGAGCTCCTTGTACTTCTTTAATCCAAACTCTAAAGGTGCATGTGTTGAATTACACCATAATAGTTGCATAAGATGAGAAACTTGTTTAGTTTCATGTGCCCAAGCTCTATATTTGTGATCCCCTGTGAAAATTCACAAATTAGGATTTGTGTGGGGATCCTTTTTAAGTAAACATCACCATATTGGGTGAAATCTTTTTTGCTACTATTGTTAATGATGATGATGTTATGGTAATTTGCAAGAAAATAATAGATGTCACTAACTCTAGTTTTTAACAGATAAGTAGACTCTTGATGACTCAAGATAAAATAAGCCATAAATCCCTAAAACCCTAGTCAGACTAATAAAAAGGGGAAGACTAGAAAATGTGCACTTGCACACCTACGTGTTATACACACATGTGCAACTTTGTGTTATGTGCACCTGTGCATTTTTATTTTATGTGCACCTTTGTGTTATGCACACATGTAATTTTATATTATGTGCACATGAACACTTTTATGTTATGTGCACCTATGCATTTTTATTTTAATGGTTTTTGTTATGTGCATATTAGTGCTATGCACAACTATGTTATGCTCAAATGTAGAAGTGTGCAGTTGTGCAATGCAAAATAGACTTTGACAAAAACTAGAAAATCAACACAAAATTAAATTATTGACACTGACCTAAAAACCTATTCGACATTACCTAAAGAATATTGACCATCAAGGTCCCTTAGAAGTAACCATAATTTGATAGATTAAGGAGACAAAAGATTCAAGGCAAAAGAAAAATAAGAGGGCTCTCATTTGTGAGATCAAAAATGGGGTGTATGTTGTGGAACCACAACAAGTTGATATCCATATTTTTCTAGTTCCCTCCTAGCAACCTTGGTGCTATCCAAAATTTTGAACCATCCTTTGAGATCTACTTGGAAAAATTTCCTCCATGTCTAATGGTTGACTATGTTGCATGTTAAATCAATTTAGGGTTTTCTATTTCTCCCACCTTCTCAACACCAACCACATGTTTCTCCAATGACTTATGGCAAGGAGTTGTGCCTTGAGTCAATGAAGAAGATTGTGGTCTTTAAATGCTTCTTGGAGACTTTGTACCCATAGCAGGATGAGATGGGTGGAAATGAAGCCCTATCCTATCACAGATGTTAGAATTGTAGATCATGCCACACCATTTTTTTCAAAAATTCATCCTTTATTTATACAATACTTTTATTTATGGAATCTCCCTACGTCTACTAAGCATCTTTTCTAAATACAATTTAAATTAGTTTGACACTCAATATCCCCATTGTTAGATAACTGAAAGGGGAGATAAATTAGCAGTTACTGAAATTAACTTAGTTGTTATCAACTTGTACTAAAATTAAAATAACATGTAAATTAACTTTCAATATAACAACATTCACACATTTGACATAGAAATTTTTTAACGTGGAAACCCTATAAAGGGAAAAACCACCTCGACTGGCAACCCAAAATTTTCACTCTTTTAAAGTGAGCTCTGCTAGGAGCTAACCTTGTTATAGGTTACATACACATTGTTAATGTGATATTTTTAGAGGATTTACACCAAAAGATCATCTAGACCTTATCACTCCTTGATCTCATCTAAAGATTTGCTTTCTCTAAAGGACTTACAAACACCAGTAATCGATGTCACCATATAGGATTTCACAAAATTAATAGGTCTACTAAATTTACGAGATTCTCTGCTACAATGGTTAGGAAGTTATAGTATAAATGATATATTTAGTTGTAGCTCTACCTTGCTTATTTATATCTCCTTTCTACTCGATCTCTTTCTGATCTCTCATTCATTGATTCACACTTACATTTTCACCAATGTTTCTTATGTCTTTCCTCTTCTCTGCTTGGTTGACCTTTCTCTATTATTCTTCTCAAAATCCTTCAACAATTTATATTCATAGAAACCTCATCATTAATTAAATAATCTTATAATCACTCGATCAACAACAAAATACTATCATGAACATCTCCTTGAATAGTAGTCTTTGTGCTTCCATATTCTTCCAAGTATTGCTATTTAATCATAATTTTCGATCTTAGTGTACCATCTTAAAATGGACACACTTTATTTTGATACCTTTTATCCCTCCTTAGCATGGTTTTGATTTATTTTTCTCCTCTCCTCTTTCATTTTATTCTTCTTCATCATCTCTAACTTTCTGACATGGTCTTCTAGGTTTTTCTTTGCTACCCTTTGATCATATCTCTTGATCAGCTCATTATCTTTTAGTTTCACTTACATCACCTTCTGGAGCTTTCAATGGCCTTCATGTCCTATTCTCTGGGACTAGGTTGACCTAGTCTAGACTAGGTTGACCTAGTCTAGACTAGGTTGACCTAGTCTAGACTAGGTCAACCCAAGTCAACCTAATCCCTAGAGGTTGTTGGATTAGGGGCTTGAAAGTCCTTGAGTTTTCCAATTAGTTTATTTAACTCCCCCATCAACTTGAGTTATTTTCCCTCCTGAAAACTAGTATAAAAGGAGGCTTGGGGGCTTCATTTTCTTGTATCTCATTCTCAACATACCTCATCACCACAAGAAATAAAGTAATCAAGGAATTCTTCTTCAAGCATTCAAGTCTAAGCATCTACTTCTTTCATTAATCTTCTTCCTTCAAGGTAGTAGTGGAGTTTGGCTCTAAGGAGAAAATCTATCATTCCAATCCATTCAATTTGTTCTATTATTCACCCATGAAATTTTACATACATTTCCATGCATGATTTTTTTACTTATGTGATGGCTTTATGGTACTTTGAGTGAAGGATATTCCATTTACATACTTGATTTCATATCAAAGTTAATTGTATCTTTGAAGGTAATTGTATCTTTCGTTTGATATTTTTTAGATCTAATACATGCAAGCATTTTATTTATTAATTATATTTCAATTTATGGTTAATCCCTTAACTGATGGTTTGACCAAGGTAAGCCCTCATCAAACCCAATGGCAAAAACCCTTCTTTTACATGTTTACTTGTAGGATATTAGTTGGAGTTTACACATCTAAAACTTACTCCATCGGAGATTTCTAGAGAAGTTGAGTTCAAAGTTTCCAAACTATCAACTTGGTTGTAGGGTGCCCTTCCAAGTCAACATGGACCTTTAGTGTCCTTTTGTAGGATATTTCTAGGTTTCATTCCTTTCATTGTTTCATTTTGAAATCTACTATTGGATATTTAGAAAAGGGTTTAGATTTGCAAATTTCAGAGTTAAAATACATCTTCCTTTATGCATTTCAAGGTGAGATTTTCATATTTTATTTTCTTTCATATCTTTACCCTATATGATCTATATCTTAATTGGGCTAATTGTATACACATAGCATCTAGATTTACATTATTCAAATAATTGGATCAATTTCACATTCACATTATCCTATTGTTTACTATTTTGCCCCCCTATATTTTCCAAACATTGACCAGTCTCATGAAAATCAGGGTGGCAGCCATGTCCATGTTCATCTGGCCATCTATTTTGTTGCCATGCAAACTTAATAGGGATACATAAAAACCTTTTTTTTTTTTTTTTGATCCCTAAGTCTTCAACCTTTTATATTTTCATGTTAAACCTTAAAAATTCAAGTTGTGATCTTGCAAACAATCTCTTTTTGCCCCATCACACTAGTTTAGGTTTTACCTGTCACGGAAGTCACGAGCATGAAAAATAGTTAGGTTTGGAGTTAGTGTAGCTTAATCTTGGTTTGTGCTAACATTTAGTTTTAGGTTGTGAAGCTATGAAATGTCTCTGATCACTTCATCACAAGTGGTTAAGGTCAACCCAAGGTCAAAATGGTGCTGCTGTGGAAAATTCTTGTTCACATAATCACACAAAGTTGAGGGAAAACCATTATTAGGGTTGTAAATTGGTCAAAGCCTCATGTGTGCACATTCATAGGGTTAAAAGCTAAGATCAGAGTTAAGTTCATGAGCATGCAATAGATAGACACATGTCATAGTGGGCTAGGTCAATTCTAGTTCTCTTCATTGCATCATCGCAAGGGTCTATTTCGAAAGGGAGTTCATTGAATGAAAGCAGATCTATTAGATCTATGTGATTCCATCAAAATGAGCTTCAAAGTTAGGCCCTGGCAATTACAATGTTGTGATAACATTGAATTTCAAGTTGTGAATGTTTAGAGATTTCTATCTGTAGCTAAGGTCTATGTTGTCACAACTTCGTTGGGACTTAATGCTAAACCTTGGTTTGAGTGATGATTATGTGAAATGCTTTGATCAATTGTTTGCAAGATTAATTAATGATTAAGATTTTTTGCTGTGATGTTGTGATTTAATGTAAATGTTAAATCCAGGTGGTTTTCTCAACATCACCAGGTTAAAGGATAGGAAGTAATAGGTGGTCATGATGATGTGCACAGTCAGTTTGAAGGTTAATCACAATGTCATAGTGGTGAGTTAAAAAGGATGGCAAAAGGTTGCAATGATGTGATTAGAAATTATGAGTTGTTTTCACAACTTCAAAGGTCAATATAGTCAACAAAAGAATTAATTTGTAAATTTGTGATCAAAGGAAAATAGTTAGCTTCAGAGGGCATCGCAACTTCACAAGGTATGATCCACAGTTACGCCAAATAGATTTGAAGTTGTGGTAGATCATTAGACATTCAAGAGAAAAGTCTTCACAAGGTTGCAAACATTTGATGCCAAGAAAGAAATAAGTTGTGGAAAGGTGAAACAGGCTAGAGAGTTGACTTCACATCTTCGCATGGTTAATGAAGAGATAAGCTCTAAGTACGATGAGGTTGTGAGAAGGCTTATTCTATGATGTTTGCAAGGTTGCAACATTCAAGGGACTAAAACAACAAAGGGCCACAAAGTAGTGATTGACATTAAATATGAAGGTTTCACAGTTTCGTGATGACAAATAGTTAATATATCAGATGAGTCACAAAGCCACAAACTAAGGTAGTTGGCAAGATGGAAAAACACTTTGAGGGCATTAGGCTATGTGGTAGGTTAGATGATTGACTTTAGTTGACAAATGTAATTTGGCTAATCTAGCACATCAAGAATACTGTAAAGAGAAACTCTTTAATGGTGAATCAATTTCTTGATTATTTGAAACCAGTTTGGTGTTCTCCATGCTTAATTAATGTAGTTTTCATCGTTTTATCATCTTGTAATCCATCTACTAGCTAGAGGAGTAATGGTCATCACTTTTGTCTATTTAGAGCTAGATTTACAAATAAATATATATGATTTCTTGTATGGGGATGTGCATTTGAAGCTACTCAATTCTGTTTGAAGCCAATCCAATCTTATGCATTGAGAATTTGGGTGTTATTCTCAACAAAATTAGCCTTTGGAGGCATTCAATCAAACACCATGGTGGATCTAAGTGTAAATCTATTGGTTTCAAGATGAAACAAAACTAGTGTGTATAAAGATCATTTGTAATATTTTATGTTTTCAAGGCTTTCTATGAAATTACTCATTTAAATTCTTTACAATGGACCTATTTCATAGAAATAAATACAATTCCCCTCCATATCATGAAAATAATATTCCTCATCCCTCATGTGGCCATTTTCAATCTTAGCCCCAAGCTGGTAATAGCCAGTATGCTCCAAGTTATTACTCTCCTCCACCCTCACTCCACCAGTCCCAACATCTCCATATGAAGAACTTGAAGATATGATGTTGGAGTTCCAAAAGAATATGGACATTAGGTTTCATAAGTTTCATGAGAAGTCAATGGTTTTCAAAAGCCAAATAGATGATAACGATAAGTGGTTACTGGCATAGGGAAGGTAGCTTGATGAGATAAGGAGGTAGCAGGACATTGATTTGTAGCAGCAAATGGAGGTCCAACAAGACTACTCTTTACAGGCCTCTCTTCAACAACCAGAGCTAGATTTACATGCCCTCCTTCACTCTCCATAGTGGGAAGTGAGAGTAATCTAGTTTGAGGAGAATCTTGCAAGAAGGTTGGCTGCAAATCAAGAAGAAACAAGGCTCAAGCTCATCTAGTTGTAGGTTGTTGAAGTAGAGGCAACCCCTTCTCCAAAATATATCATTTTAAGCTTCAAGAAGTCCCCTCTATCATAAGTGTCTACTCTTATAACCCCTAGTGGACTGGTTGTATGGACTCCTAATGGCCCAAGTATGGAGTTTTGGGAGAATGAAACCAAGCCCACAAATTTTCCATGGGAGGAGTTACCACATATTGAGGAGAAAAAGGAGGTAGCGGTTGAGAGGAAAGAAGAGGATCAAATCCTCTTAGAGCTTCCCTCCTTTGTTAAGGAAGAAGAAGAAGAAAAGGTTGTTCCTTCTTTTGAGGAACAAGTCATAGCTTTTGAGCCTTTGAAAGAAAATGAGGATCTACTATTGAAGAAGGAAGAATATCATTTGTTGTAGTAGATAGTCCTCCATGATTTGGTGGATGAGGAAAAGGGTCCCAAGGATAGCTCTATCCTTGAGGAGGAACATGCTAATATGCATGAGGTTTCCCCTTAGCCTATGCCTATTATTGCAGCTATAATGGAGGAGACTAATGACGAGGATGATCTTTTGGATGAGTTTGATGCTATCTGCTTTTCCATAGATGTTGAATTACCATCACTTATACATGAGGAGCATGTTCTTCAATAGCAACAAGTGGAAAACCACACCATACTAATAGCCCCCAAGGAAGTTGTTCATGAGCAGCATGAAGAAGATGTACAATTTTTTTCTTCACAAGAAAAGGAGCCATTTCCAAACCAATTGGATGATATCATTGCAGAGCACAACCAAGTGGTCAAGGATGATTCCTTTGGCCCTGAACCATCAAGAGGATGCCCCGTAAGGCATCTAGCTCTACAAAAATGCAATTTTCCCCCATCCATGCTTACTCATGTGCATGAGGATGAAGAAAAGAAAGAAAAGAAAGCATGTTTTTCTTAGGTTGACTATGTCCCAGTGCTAGAGAGTTTTATTGTTTTCAGCATTGGGAAGGAGGTATTCAATGCAGCAGTGTGTTTGTCATGCTTGTTGTCATTTTTAGCTACCCTCATGCATGGGAGAAGAAATCAACTAGTGAGGAAGGGCAGCTACTTCAACAAACCAGTCAATGGGTTTATTTGATCTTTTTATCTATAATTTTTTTGTACATAGTAGAGTAGGTGTTTTCTATTTTTTCAAGAAGTGCATGAGCATAAGCTATTTCTCTGTGAAATAGCAAGTCTACTTTTTTTCTCTACTTGCAAAGATTTTAGTATTTTTGGTTATTTGCAAGACATGTTTTCATTTTTTGTGACTCTATAGCCCAATGGATAACTCAAAAGCCACTAATCTCATGCTTAGTAGGAAAGCATCCCCTCTAAGTTGCTAGAAATGTTAACCATTTTTCCACCCCTATATTTTCCAAACATTGACTAGTCTCATGAAAACCAAGGTGGCAGCTATGTCCACATTCATCTGACCATCTATTTTGTTGCCATGCAAACTTAATAGGGATACTTAAAAACATTAGTCTTTTCTTCTAATCCCTAAGTCTTTAACCTTTTATATTTACATGTTATGACCTTGAAAATTCAAGTTGTGATCTTGTGATTAGTCTCTTTTTGCCCCATCATGCTAGCTAAAGTCTTAACTATAGTGGAGGTCATGAGCATGTGAAATGTTTAGGTTTGTAGTTAGTGCAACTTTGACGTAGTCTATGCTAATATTTAGTTGCAGGTTGTAAAGCTGTGAAATGTCTCTGATCACTTCATTGTAGGTGGTTAAGGTCAACCCAAGGTTAGAGTGGTGATGCTGCAGAAAAGTCTTACTCGCATAATCACACATAGTTGAGGGGAAACCATGGTTATGGTTGTGAAGTGGAAAAAGCCTCTTGCATGCATGTTTGTAGAGTTAAAAGCTAAGATTAGAGTTAAGGTCATGAGCATACAACAGGTGGACACATGTCATGGTGGGCTAGGTTAATTCTAGTTCTCTTTGTCACATCATCACAAGGGTCAATTTCAAAGGGGAGTTCATCGAATGAAATAAGATCTATTGGATCAATGTGATTTCATCAAAATGAGCTTCAAAGTTAGGCCCTGGTAGTTGTGAGGCTGCAATGACACTGAATTTCAAGTTGTGAATGTGTGAAGAGTTATATCTGTAGTTAAGGTTTGTGTTGTCGCAACTTCATTAGGATTTAATGATAAACCTTGGTTTGAGTGGTGATGATGTGAAATTCTTTGATCACTCATTTACAAGGTTAAATAATGGTTAAAATTTATGGTTGTGAAGTTATGATTTAATGTAAATGTTAACTCCAGGTGGCTTTCACAACATTGCCAAGTTAAAGGATAGGAAGTAGCAAGTGGTCGTGACGATGTGCACAGATAGTTTGAAGGTTAAGCGTAATGTCGTAGTAGTTAGTTGAAAAGGATGGACAAGGGTTGCGATGGTGAGATTAACAATTATGAGTTTTTTTCACAACTTTGCATGTCAATATAGTCAGTAGAAGAATTAAGTTGTGAAGCTATGATCAAAGGAAAATAGTTAGCTTCAAAGGGTATTGCATATTTGTAGGGTATGATCCACAATTATGTCAAATGGTTGTGAAGTTGTGATAAATCATTAGACAGTTGAGAAGGCAGTCTTCGTAGAGTCACAAACATTTGATGCCAAGAAAGAAATAAGCTATGAAAGGGTGACAAAGGCAAGAGAGTCAACTTCACATCTTCACATAGTTAATGAAGGGATAGGCTCTAACCACGGCTAGGATGTGAGAAGGCTTATTATGTGATGTTTTCAAGGTCACAACATTCAAGGGGTTGAAATAACAAAGAGCCACGAAGTAGTGATTGACATAAAACATGAAGGTTTTATAGTTTCACAAGGAAAAATAGTTAATAGATAAGATGAGTCAAAAATTCGTGAACTGAGGTAGTTGGCAGGGTAGGAAAACACTTTGAAGGCATTAGGCCATGTGGTAGGTTACATGATTGATTTTAGTTGATCTGATTTGGTTGATCCGTCATGTTGAGAATACTATAAAGAGTAGCTCTTTAATGGTGAATTGATTTCTTCATCATTTGCAACCACTTTGGTGTTCTCCATACTTGATTAATGTAGTTTTCATCCTTCTATAATCTTGTAATCCATCTACTAGCTAGAGTAGTAATGGTTGCCACTTTTATCTGTTTAGAGTCAGATTTACATGTAAAATATCTAATTTCTTGTATGGTGATGTACATCTGATCATAATTTTATCTGATCAATAGTTATTTCTCTCATCTGCATCTCAACTCCACCCAGGTGGGGTTTGAACTCAATGTAAACATTAGATTTATGCCTAAACTCTATAAAAGGTAGTTGTAAATATGTTTTAGGGGTTCTCCTTTATTCTAAAATATCTACTTGCAATGATCTTGTGCTCTATAATTGTATTTTTTGTTTTCCATTAATGAAATAGTTCCCTTCTCTACTTCTTCTTGAAATTCATGGTTCATGCATGTATATTGCCATGTTTTGAATGTTTCTTTCTAGCTTTTAAGGTTTGTATGTTGTGTTCAAACTATTGATTATTGTTGTATTTGTGAAGATATCTTTCCTTTTAGCATTTGATTAGATCTAAACCCACATATGATTCTTTGAAAGTGGAGTGGAGTCAAGATTAGAGAATTTGGCCTTTTTATTGATATGTTGTGCATCCCTGCACATAGTTGCAACAATTTCAATTAGGTGCATCACCCCCCTTTAAGTTAGACTAGGTAGTTTTCTTTTTATATCTCCTTCTCCCTTTTCCTCTAAAAGAGTAGTTAGGTGCATCTTGATTGGAAGGAAGCCAAACTTCTCCAGAGATTCAACCTCAGAGTGTAAGTCCCACACTTGGAGTTTGTTTCCATGTTACACAAGGTCGCTTGCTGGTCATACCTCAAGGAAGGGTGCAGACTTTTGTGTCAACACCTATTAAGGGCTAAAGTTTATATTTCCTTGTATTGCATTCCCCTTTATAATATAAATTTAGTATTGGGGCCCTTCTTCCTTTAGGTTCTAACTAATCTAGTTTGGATTAGAAGTGGAATCATAATTTGAAATTCCCCTCTTTCCCTTTTATACATACTTGAATGGCTTAGTGGCCTAGAAAAGTAGAGATCTAAATCTATTAAAGTATCTCCATTTTTCCCCTAAACATTTTTGTGAACCCATCGACTTACCCTCTTCTCTTTTTTTGGAATTAGATTGTTTACATTAAGTGTTTACCTTATTTTGCTGAACCCAACATCTTTTCCCCTATTCTTGTGGATTTTGGATTTAGATATTTTTAATATCCCTTATTTCCTTATTTACATTAGGTGTTTTATGGGTGTATCTAGATCCACTTTATATGCTATTGCTTGAATTATTGGTATTTAGATCTCTTTTTTGCATTTTCATATATTTGCATTTTGAAAATACAAAAAAATTGCATCTAGTTCATTTTTTTTATTGCATTTCCTTTCAATGGGGTTGTTATCTTAACTTTAAAATTATTTTCATGATATTCAAGATATTCCATTTTATGCACATGATGATTCCTCCATATGTTCTTTTATTGAGGCTTGTTTTCCTAAAGATGATATTGATCAACTTTTGGATGATAATGTTGTTATTTGGGTTGAACCCTTAGCTAAGGACATAGATTATTCCCTTCCTTACAAAGTGAATTTTATAGCCTTTGATGATAGTATTGTTTCTCCTATTCATCAATCTCTTTCTTTGCATCCTATTTACATTCCTTCTATAGATGAGGCTTTGATGAGTTATGTTTTTCCTTCTCTTGAGAGTACCTTAGTGCAAGAGGATCACAGCCTTGATGCTTATCTTATTTTTCTTACAATATGTCTCACATTGATTTAGGTCTTGTTGAAAAAGATTATTATTATAACCTTATTCTCACCCATTCAAACTTTGATCCTAAGGATCCTACTCACATTGACTCTATGAGTAATTTCTCAACTCTTAAAGTTTGGAAAACCCTAGATTTCATACCAACATTATCCATTCTTGACTTCATACATCCAGTGCCTTTATTTGATAAGTATGTTAGAAATAGATAATATTGAGAGGGGTGGGGGTGGGGGGCTGTGAATCAGTATTCTACAAACTTTTTCCCACAATTGAATATTGTTAATTACTTTATAACTTGCATATGAAAGTAAACCAACAATGTTGAACAATGAATATAACCATACATATAGAGAACTCATAACATCATTATTTGTTAACTAGGGAAACCCTGGCCAAGGGAAAACCCCAGTGGGGATAATACCCAATAGATGATTCACTAAACAATAGGATTTGATTAAGGATATTGACCCTATTAGGAGTCTATGAAGTACATATAGAGTCTCGAGTCCTTGTTAGAGGACTAGTCCTTGTTAGAAACCTCAATCCTATTAGGAGTTGATAGATCAATTAAAATATATGCAAATAGAGCCCACTACCCTAACATGCAATTATATATTTCAGTTCCTTCAAAGAATAGATATGCATAGAATACTTGCTTGCTGCTATAACTCACACTTGCTTTGATCTTTACATCATATTTTGCATCACATAAGCCTTGTAAATGGTGCTCAAAATAGTTTGCATGTTAGATCTAATCATGCAATTTCCACAGTATCTATGCATCACATCTATTAGTTGTGCAACACATCTATTCACTTACACTTGCCCTTTTATTTGCACAATACAAGATCTTTACTTATACCTTGTGCATTCACAACTTGTTGCTCAGTCGGCTTCCATGTCTTCACATGCTTGACATAATATAAAATAATATTCAAATAGTCATCTTAACATGACTTAGTAACTATTTTGAAATAAAAACAATTCCTAAAGTCTTACAACTTTGTTTTCTGCAATGCTCTGTTCTGCACTGTTAATTACCAGCACAGTTAAACTTACTGTAACTTGCATCATATTGTCTATACATACATGTGCACTGGTACACATCATCATGAAAATGTTATGAACCTTCCTAGGTTGCACATAAGCTTAACTCTTGGTGCATTTTTGGTACTGATAAGAATTTCACATTGTACTCCTGCAAACTGTCTAATATTTAGACAATTTTCTATCTCTAAATGCATAAATGAAATACTGAGTATATGTTGCCACAAATGACAACCAAAAGAACATCTAACTAAATATATTTCCAATAATCTCCCCCTTTGGATTTCATGGCAACATTTGGGAAAATTGGCTAAGTCCCAAAATGATGTCATATAAAACAAAAATAAATAAAATAACTACATGCAAATTCCCTTTAAAACATGAAAATTTTATTCATGTTTTGATGGATCATTACATTCCTTATTAGTCCTTTACATTGATACATACATAAGCTCCCTCTTACATATATATTTAAATTTATAAAATTTTCTCTACATAGTAGTCCCCCTTTGACATTAATGGAAAAGGTGTCAGAAACTATATCACAAAAACTTGCTATATGTTGATGATCAACTCGTCATTCTGGATATGCAATCTGCAAAATCAATCTTCAGCCTATCAAAGTCCTTCTTCTAGTTTCCTTTGACTATATCTAATATATTTATGAGTGCACAAAGTGCATATGATGCCACTTCAACTGTGCTAAAGTTAGTATAGGCAAATTTGTCATAGGAATTCTTTGTTGAAAGACATTCCTCCAACTACCTCTATAAAATTACAACTTTTGGTGACAAATATTCTTTGAGAATAGAGAATCTTCTTATTACTTTCTCCTTTCCAAATTCATTGCTTTTGACAACATTGTGGATCTTCTCGATCTCATTCTTAGAATCTTGAATTCTGATCTCAGTTTGTTGCAATCTTGTAGTGAGAGACTAAAGCTCACTCATATGGCCTTTGATCTCTACATCAAAATTAGATAAGTAAGTATAGTACATTCCACACTATCTATATAACTTATTACTTTCATCAATACACTTCATCAACTCATTAATGTTTCCATCAAGTGCCTTCAAATCATTGCACACATTGGTACACACTATGTTGAATAGTGTGCTTTTGTTGTTGCTACTTCAATTAAGGCTTTGAATTCCCCATCAAAGATCTTCACCAACTCTTTTTCCTTAGCTTGCAAGTATGGATTAGCTACAGTTGTAGAAATTGTCTTCTGCATGCACTCCAAAACATCAGCAAGCTCGTCTTCTCCAAAGACTTTACAAATTTGTCTTTCTCAAACAATTTTCTCAAAGTACCCAATAACTCTTTCTGGTCTTCATCATCAAAGCTAGTATAGGAAATGATATTGCCAACAATATTTGTGTTCATAGTTATGTGTGTAATATCCACTTGCATGGATTCAGTACCAATAACAATGTGGGGTGGAGATAGTGCTTGTTGTATCCCTTCTACCTCTTCCTCTTCCTTTGAAGGTGTATCTACCTATACATACATTAGATTATCAGCCTTTTCTTGTGCACTCTCCTTAGGTATTGAAGACATGTATTTTATTATGGTCTCCTTTGTTTCTTACCTAACCTCCTCATAATTACCTCTCATCAGAAGAATTGCTCTTCTTTTTTTCCTCAACAAGGGCTCAATACCCTTCAAAATTGTCTCAAATTCCCCTTTTGATCCAACATCACATAACTTGTTTATGGATGAGATCCTCATATTGAGATCTTCTTCTGCTACCCTTCTTTTTTTGTTGATCAGTCTATTATATAGGTCTTCTAGAATCTTATTCATAATATTATCAAATCTTTTATTCCTCAAATTTATATTTCTAATTAAAGCATTCTCTAATTTCCTCCTATCCATAATATTGTACATACTATAAAATTTATTCAACTAAACAAAATTGTCATAATTTATATTCTACATGTTCAGATTCTCTACCTTTGGTTTTCATGATTTCTTGTCTATGGTTGTCTTGGCTTCTTGCGCATCTTGCTCAATAGATTTATCTTCATCATCCTTTGAGTTTTCAAAATTGCTCACTTGCATGGTTTTCCTCATTTTTCCAAGCCCACTACTACTCTGCTTCACTCATTTCTTTGCTTGGGGTGCAATTTCTTACTTATTCTTCACCAGTCTTCTTGATTTCTTCTGGCTAGTAGCTGCTTCCACCACTAACTACCTCATTGATTGATCATAGCTTCATCTTATAAGTTGCACTTGTACAACTATTTCATATGGTGTAATGGGTACTTTTGCACATGGTTGTGTCACTATTGTACCTTCTGAAGGTCCTGCCATAGTAATAGGTGTTCCTACCAACACTTATTTCTACCTACTGGCCTTCATCTCCAACACAATTCCCTTTATCTCATTGAATTACTATCTGGTCATGCCAGATTCCTTGAGTATGGAATCTCTACTTCCTTTTTACTCTCCTTGATGTGGAGGTCAGACTCTACAATCCTTGACCTTTCATCATATGTCCCCCATCTAGGACATTTTGTATCCTACTCTAACTTGAGTATGATTTGTGCATACCTTTCAATAAGTTCGATGCTTATCTCATAGCCCATACGCTCAATGAACTTCACTTTAGGTATCACTACTTCCATGTAGGTGTTATCAGTTTCCACCATGAAGCACAAATCATCCTTATACTTCTCTACCATAGAGGGAGGTATCCTATACCTCAGTTTCACCTTAGATTGAAAATGCTTCATCATTCGGTCAATATCAATGTCTCTAACATTCTTAGGTTTAGATTTGTAGCATTTAGTTATAATCTTCATTACACACTCGCTGTTGGGCATATGCACTGAGTTGTGGTGCCAAAAAGGTGACAAGTAATTTTTTTTTCCTATTTTAAATAGCGCGTACATGCTATAGCACGTACGCGCTATTTAAAAAATAAAAATTATATATGATGGGCTGCAGACCCACAGCCCATCATTTTCATCAATATTTTCTTCTACTCCTATAGTGAGCAGCGCCTGCGCAAGTTGAAGACTTAACATTTTCATCACCATTTGCCAAAATGCCTCCTCGTCGATGAAATCCAAGACCACAAGCACACCCACGACGACGGCGTAAGTGATATAAACCTAACTTTGCATTGTTTGATATATTTTTCATATTGTTTTGTAAGTTTTTTATATTCTTTTGTAGGGTTTTTACAAATTTCATTTAGATTTGTTTATTTATTTGGATTTCAATTGATTTTTTATCAGGAAATGTTCATAATCAACCAGAAAATCCACAAGAACATCAAAACCCTCAAGAACCTCAAAACCAAAACCCTCCTCAAGAAGAACAACAAATTCCACAACCCGAACCAATTGCAAGACCTCCACCAAGCACACAAGAAAATATAATAAATGAAATAGTGAGAGGCAAAGTTGAATTAGAAAAACTCATTGCTTGGTTGAAAGAATCCGGACAAACCAATCAAATGAGGGCTCAATTGGCATCATCCCTCAAATCCATTAACACCCAGATAGCCTTAGTGGTCAGTTAGATATTTGGTGGGTTAAGAGGGATGAACAAAAAAGATTTTATGCAAATAAATTGTCATATGAAGATGTTAAAAAAAAAGAAATACCAAAAGATAGTATATGTGCATTATTTAGAAAACCCGGTGAGCAAAATACTGTTAGAGAGGGTACTAAATGATTCCCCATCCATTGGTGCATACACGATGCTATTAGAAATAATTTTTGGGATAGATGGTGGATGGTTTTTGATGCCCCTCCTTGCAACAATCACGAGGTCCCCATATATATTTTGAGGAAATTATATTGTGAGTTTGTCCTTGGGGAGATCCCTAATTATTTTGATATATTAGACTCCCAGGGTAGAGGTGGGGGGTCATCATTTGAAAGGTCCAGAGCACATCATGACCCTAATGTAGTTAGGGCACCTGTGGTCAAGCCACAGCGCGAGCATGTGACTATTCCTTTAATTGTGAAGGAAAATGTAGAGGCCAGCACTCTAGGGACCATTAATACTTTGACGCAGACCCTCATCCATTCCACGAGCCCATTAGTTGAGGGGTAGCCTTCTGTGCATCGTGGTCATATGTGCACTTCATGCGGATCCCTATACACATTTGGCACTCATGCTGGAGATGGTGTAGATGATGGGCTTGTCACCAATCAGTTCCTAAATGACACATTTGGCATTGACACACAAGTAAATTACAATTATAATTTACTAATTTGATCACATTTCATATGTATAGTGAATGATTAATTAATTAGCATCCTATTGACATTGTTCAAAATTTAGGGCCAGAGTGTTGCTGGGCCTAGCATCGATCCTCCAGACCCATTTTTTGTCCCTTCCACGAGTCCTAAGGTATGTATCAATTTATTCATTTTTATTAATGCATATATTTATTATATAATCATATTAAGGATTGACAAAAAAAATTATGCATGTGCATCAGTTCTCCACAGGACCCTCAACCTTTACCACAGACTCGGAGCATAGACATCATACGAGCTTCACATAGGTACATTTGTTTCATGTTAATTTAATTCATTTGATTATATTTATTTTATGTTTCATGTTAGATGTAATGTGTATTGTATGACATGTAGCTCATGATGTCGAACACACCTCCTCATCTGCGATAGTCTGTTGATAGTGGAATGGCTGCAGTTGTGGCTAGCTCACAGCCACTGATGGAGGTATGAAAGAATTTTCTTCATTTTAGTTGTTGTTTATAATAGTTAATCTCAAAATTTCTAATGTTAACCTTTTTTTATATATTACTATAGCTTTTATGGTTTTTACACAAGCAGTATGTATGTTAGGCCTATTGATACTCTTTTAATTATGGATCAAAACCTTGTTTTTGTTTTACTAAGTGGTAAGGGGTAGTTTTGTTTAATGGTTATCTGCTAATAGTAGGTTAGTTTTTTGTTAAAGGGTTAGCCCCCTAGTTTTGGCTACTTTTAATTCAAAAACTAAGAGTGAAGGTAGAAGTGGCAGTGAAAGAATTAGATAAAGAAGAACTAGGAGCACATATTGAAGTTAGAAGTAGAGAAGAAGTAGGAAAATCAAACAAAGGTATGAGGACTAAGAGTAGGAGATAATGAAATTAAAAGTAAAGATAGGAATAGAAGATTAGTTGTATTCCAAGTTGATTGCAACTAGGAGTAGGATCTACAAGATGGAAGTTATATGTTTTCTATAAATAATAGTCAAGTTTAAAGATATAATTGGTGATTAGATATACTCACCTTGGTCTAGTAGAGTCATAAGTGCAGGAGAATTTGTGTTTTAAATTAATATTATTCATAGGCCAAAGTCAAATGTTGAACTTGATAATAGAACTAGACATATCCTTATGATTCAAAGAAACTATAGTTTTTGGAATCAACACCATCAACTCTCCTTCATTATTTCTTTGGGATGAATGGAACTAGCATAACCAAATTCTACATTCTTTCATTCTCGTCCTCCTCCTCCTCTCATACAAAATAAAATTGGATAAGATAACTTACTAGACTTTTGGATTCATGGCCCTTCTCTCTTCTTTTCATACTCTTATAGCTATGCAAGTGGGATAAATCATTGAGTATTTTCTTATCTTTTATTTTTGCTCTTTCTTTTCTCAAGTGACCACTTGAGCTTTTGCTATAGCTTTTACAACACGATGCTTGAGATTGAGACATTTTCTTGAGTGAGGTCTCTTCAACTAGTTGACTTGGTATCTTAGTAAGCTTTAGGATTTTGTTGTTCTTTTATGTATCCTTGCAAATGAATGTAATAGTTAATATTCTTGGTTTGGGAGCTTTTGTCCTTTAGCTTGGTGATATTTAATCTCCTTGTGGTTTTCCCAAAATCTTTACCTCTTTCTCTTTTTTTCTTCTACTTTATTGTGTGCATGAGGTGGACACATGCTTCCAATAAAGTGGGGACTACATGTATCATTTGAAAAAGTAAGAACACTTATTTGGTATTATTTTTAGCCCCATTTTAATATACATTATGGGTTCCTACATTGATTTCACACTCTCCTTTAAACACTCATTGGACCTTCAAATTATTATTTAAGTCCTATATTGATTCATTTTCTTTAAAAACTCAAGGTTACCCTTATCTATAAGTGTGCTTCTCTATTTCAACTTCAATCAAATAATTCCTTTCATTTATTGGACCTTATCTTACCATTTATGACATGTATTTTCTCTCTAAACCCAAAAATAAGTTGTTAGATCAAATTTCACATGCTCTAAGGCCCCGTTTGGTTGCTGGAATATGAGTGGAATAGGAAAATGAAATTAGAATATGTTTTATATTCGCTGTTTGGTAAGCTTAATCAGAATTGGGAATAGGAAGACATATTCCAATTTTGCTCCTAAAATGACATATGTCTATGCCAAAAAATATCTGTTATTGGAATAGGCTATTTCCATTCCCATTCCGATTTTTCATTAAAAAAAAATTTTATTTTTTTTTTCAAATTTTTTTTTTTAAATTTTTTGTTTAAAATTTTTTTTTTTTTTTTTTTTTGAATTTATCTTTTTTACTTACTTTTTGAATTTTTTTTGTTAATTTTTTTTGTTAATTTTTTTAAAATTTTTTTTTAAATAACATTTTTTTAAATTATATCTATTTGTTTAAAAAAATGAAAATGAAAATGAATTAACTAAAAAAATAATAAATTAGAAAAAAAAATTAGAAAAAATGTTTTTAAAAATACAAAACTTAACCTTATTCCTATTCTATTTTTGTACAACCAAACAATAGATTAACATATTCCCAGTCGAATTCCAAGTGCACCAAACATGATTGGAATTGCTTATTTCTATTCCCATTCCTCATTTCCATTCCCATTCCATTTTTCTATTCTAATTTTCTATTCCTATGCCAGCAACCAAACGGGGCCTAAATATCTTGGACCCACAATCAAAACTTGGGTTGGAATTGGTGGGTATAAGATGACTTTGGTGATATTTACTTGGGTACAATATTTTTGTTGGTGATATGTGTATTTATAAGTGATTATATTTATTGCATTATTGTAGGGTCTCGTCACACCTGACTGTCCACGAGCATTTGAGGTGAACTTATAGAGTGACTATTTGTTGGTGGCAAGAAAATAATTGATTTTGTGTGTACATATATTTGATTTCAGCATATAATAAATATTGATTCACATCTACTTTCTTTGTATCAGTTGGAGCTGGAGAAGAGCCTCAACAAGAGGTCGAGTAAGCGTGTCAGGAGGGCCCCATCATCTCCACTATCTCCCTCTACATGACAGCAAAGGACGTCTAGAGACTTGTTTCCTTCCCCTCGTGGGAAGGAAAAGATGTAGTTGATCTAGACATGTATATATATAGGCATCAGTGGACATATTCAATACACATTTGATGTACATGACATTCTATATTTGATGTATGACATTTATTCGATGTATGACATTATTCAACTTATGACATTATTGGTTAATATATGATATGTTTGTTCATATACGACATATGATATGATATGTTTGTTCATGTTTGTTCATGTATGACATTAAATTAGATATGTTCGTGTATGACATTAAATTAGATATGTGCATGTATGAAATTAAATTCAATACATAATCTATTCAAAAATTTGATAGAATATTGATTAACAATAAACTTTATCATTGTTTAAGCATAAGTTAAGCATTTGCAATATGTCATCGACATATGATTTATGATCTTGTTCATGTTTAAAGTTTTCCTTCTCTATCATTTGTTTATCAAGTTTAATTCAGTACCTAATTAGTTTGAATTTTTGTACAATATTGATTGGCAATAGACTTTATTAGGCAATATTCGTGGACCTCTTGGCAATTGGTCACCTAAATGAGAACCTTGAGATTTATTAGGAACTCCATTAAAGAAATCATTAGTATGAAATTACTCTATCCAACAAAATAGTGGTCTACAAATATTAGAGAGATAGACTTAATATTTACCAAGTGGCCATCCAATGCCAAGTGTTGTGGATGTATCTCCATTCAAAGTTCAATCACATGTTAAATAATAGACATTTTAGAAGTAAGAATAAGTTATCTAACCTTATTAACATTCTTTTGTATGAGTTCCAAGTAAGGTATCAAGAGTTCTTGAAATTCAAGACTTTGTCTTCTCATCTTGTCCATGTCTTTACTTAAATCAACCTGGATTAACTAAGGTACCTCAATTAACTTAAAAACACTATTCTTTAAATCCTCATCAATATTTTTCAACTTTCTTTAAAATATATTGTATCAAATGTAGTACATCACATAACTATTGGAGTAGGTGGATTATCTCCTTAAGAATATTTTCTAGCTCGGTTGTAATACCACCAAGTTCAACTTGTTGAGCAGTATTGGACTCATTTAGTTTCTCCATAATCTTCTTCTATATTCTTCTCTTCTAATTGTATCAAATTTTCATTAACATCAACATCAAATGCATTTACCTATTTTACAAGTAAACTTAATTGATCAATCATTGGAGGTTTGTCATTGGCTGGTGCATCTAGAACAATTTGTAACAAGATGTCCTTCACATCTTATAATACTTGTTTGTACTTCACTTCCTATCTTTCTCTTTTGCATCTTTCCCCTTCACAATTCTCCATAATTTATCATAGCATCAGAATCCAATTTTGTATGATCATAGATTGAAAGTATGATAGCTTCATCTAATATTACCTTATCTCTTCTACTCTTTTTCATCTTTTTCTTGTCTTGTAATGTGATTGATCTTGTACTTGGTGATATAATTGGTTGCACTAAAGCCATCTCCTCCTTACATTTCTTATTTTTCTCATCAATTAAAGGTTTTTCTTACTTTACCCAGTTTTTTTTGTGCAAATAATAGGCTATTTAGCTAGTGTCCCTATAACAACATTTGAAACAACAATTTTGTTTAGTTTTGCCTATGTGTATACAACAGTGTTCATTATTATTTAAGGGAATAGTGATAGTTACTAATCCATGTAACCCCAATAATGTTTCCTTTTATTCATTACAGTCCTATAATAGTTGATAATTTCTATAAGGATTTAACTAATTCTGACTTGGTTGTGCATAAGGTACCTATTAGTAAGTCATATTTTGTGAATAAGGACTCTAAGAAGAATTTTGATCCTTTGCAAAGCTATTCTCCACATCAAACTCCCATGCCTGATTCAATTCAAGTGTTTACTTGTAAGAGACAACAAAGAAAACCTAATGCTTAAAAGATTAAGGAGAAAATTGACCTTTGTATTCAAGCTACACTTGAAAAAAATTTGATAGATAGCAAAAGGAAAAGGAGTGCAAAAGGCACTCCTTAGAAGAATGAGGGACCTTTTGTGAAGTGTCAGACAAAAGATGTGCTCTCTAATCTAACTTGATGTGGGTGGTGCTGACGTAATTTTGCTTCAAAAAAAAAAATTGTCTCAATAATCATATTCTTCTATAATTGCAAAGTTGACTAAGTGGAACTCATTTCATGTTCATGTTGCAGGTGCTTCGGGTGGTTCATGTATTCTTTGGAACCATAAATCTTGCACTGCTATATATTAAGTCTTTTCCTAACTAGTGGCAAGTAGTTGTTACTAATTTTGGTATGTCATTCATAGTGCTCAATATATATGGCCCTACTTCTACATGTGATGATAAGACAGAACTTTTGGATTCCTATTCTTAAGCTATTTCCAACATTCAAGATGACAAATTTATTGTGCCTGGGGATTTCAATGGCATGCTATCTCGGGATGAGAAAATTGAAGGTATATTCCCCCTCTTCATAAAATGATAAATTTTTTGATTTTTTGAATAATAACACCCTCATTCATATCCCTCCTTCTCAACTAGAAGGAGAGTATTGCATTGGACACTGATACTAGTCCGCCTCGTAGCAAGATCACTAATGTTGGTGATGACCTTGTTAAGGAGATCACTACCAATCAGAATTTTACCTATAAGCCTACAAGACTTCATCCCTTGGTAGTGGTAATGGTGGTAATTATGGTTGAATGTGTTTGAAATAGAAAAAGAAATGAAGGGTGTTTTGCATGACACTATTCACTCATCATAGGTTGTATGGATTCAAACCCACAACCAAGCTTTTATACCATTATAAAATTACAAATTATAAGACTATGCCTTTCATGATAGTCGCATTTTCATATTGGCAAATGAAGAATGACTTTTGGAACAAACATAATAAATACTTCCAAATACAAATGAAGCCAATGTATTGTATTATAAGCTTGAATGGTAAAGACCAAGCCCAAACATTTATTAAGGTGTAGCATTTATAATTGTTAGGTTCATGTGAAGAAGTCATTGTTCATATTCTCATTGTTGTGTAATTTGATGATAAGAAGAATACAATGATATAGAGGTTGATAGTGACTTAAAACTTTACAAAATGCAATCAATGAGAATTTTACATTGAGGGGGGAGTAATAATCAATGTTTCATTCTCATTGTTTGACAAACTCTTATATAAAGAGGGAGTAGACAGATGATATGGTTTAGTCTTCTTCTGAGAATCTTAGTCATATTGGTTCAAAAGGATTCATGATACAACTACTATACTTAGCATGACCAATTGATGCTAAAAACCTTAGTATTGATGCTACAAACCTTAGTATTGACATAATTTAACCTCTACAATTCCATGCATAAGATGATTAGCATACAATGGTAATTGAACAAAGAACACTAATAACTATTGAGGATGTGAATTGATAATACCATTTCGCGGATGATTTTGGCATCTCACCCTTTATCACTTGTGTGTCAACTTTATTAGCCCTCTTCTTTGGTGACCTACAAATGAAGAATTAGCACAGTAAAAAATCTAAGATAAGATTTAAAAAATGGGTCCTATTAAAGAATCTAATATAAATTCAAATAATGTATCTAGATTCTAAACAAATCAAAACTAAATCTCATCACTTACACATCATAACAATACGATCCACCTTAGTCATGTGATAGTCTTGGGGAAGAGGTTGTAACATTTTATTTGGATCCAATTGATCACTTTTTCTCTCTCTCCCAATTCAATCTAATGAGCCAACTAGATCTGCTCGACATTTTAATGTCTCAAGTATTGCCTCATGGTCTGACTCGCGAACTTTCCAAAGAATCTTATTATGTGGTTTTCCACCATATTTTATCAAGTGTACATTTGATGTGACAACAAGGTTTCAATAATGAAGAATCTTCCTCTTTGTTTGCCAATCCTCGAATAACCACAAGTTAGGATTCTTCATAGGATATCGTCTAAGCCATGTGCCTATTACAACCACCGCACCGACATGGTACTCTAAACCTTCACCATCTATAACTGAGTGATCCAATTTTTTTTGGCTTTAACACAACGACACAAATAATAATATGTCCCTACTTCATTGTCTTCAGGTCCAATAATAGCAAAAACATGGCCTGCAGTGACAAATGTACAAAATGCGGTCATTAATTCAAAAAATACTTGGGTAAAAGTTATAAAGTTACATATTGAAATTACAAAGATATATATATATATATATATATATATATATATATATATATATATATTACCAGGTTGCACTAGATCTGACAAGTGGTCAAAGTCAATAGATGAATCCATCTCTACCATTTCTAGTGCTTGTGGGGGATGATAGGTGTCAATTGGGTCCAAAACCCATATATCTCATTTGTCCACCCATTCAGTTGACTCACAGTCATCCCAATTTTCCTCTGCACATGATGGACAATAGCATGCCATTTTTTGTGTGTGGATACTCCATGAACCTGCATCAGAGCTTCTAAAAGAGTGCTGACTAGATCCTGTTAGTGTGCAACAATCCTGATATGGTGCAATGTTAGTATTATCTATCAACCAAAAAAATCTATGAACTATAGACTCACCTTCCTTACCTGGACCCATTGTAGCGTTAGACCATTGGATGATGGATTTTACATCTATCAATATTGCTCCATCTTTGTACTTTAGTTCTTCATGAGCCAAGGCTCTTTTAATGCATGTGCCTGCACCATCGTGCTCTCCCTTACCATGACCAACCTCTATGAAATTCCACATATAATGAATTCTACAAAACCTGTGCATCCTGCTCAACCAATAGAACATTCATGCATTCTTGAATTAAGATGCACAATTGTCTGACCAAATAATGTGTTGACGATATGATATGCCCCTGTTAGCCAAATCTCCATAAAATAGTTGAAAACAACCATGTACAAACTCCGTAGAATGTGATCAATCATCGCTGATGTAAAAATGGTACTCTCTCAAAATCTTTCTATCATCCTCTGTACTTGTAGGTGAATGCATGAATGTTATGTGAACAAATATGGAGACCTATTGAGATGTATAATACTTTTCTTGCACCTCATTTTGTGGTTGTAGTGTGTAGTTCTCAGAAAAATCTACAACCGAAACAATGGTATCCAATGGAAATGTATCCTTCCACAACTTGACTTGCAAATCCAACCATCAAGCTCTATGGGTATGCCTTGCATACTCGTAAATAATCTTTTCATGAAAAATCTTCATGAACTCATACACTGGAATCTTTTCAATAACTAGATCACATCTTTTACCATGTTTCCAATCTTTTAGAGCATATGTCACTGTCTTGAATTTTCCATAATCTACTATTTCATTTCCAATTGCATTTGTACTATCCATATGTTGACAAATTGATAAAAGTAGCAAAGAACCACAAAATAAGCACGTACCATCCAAGCATGATGTCTTGTAAAATTGTTGGTCGTCCCCTATTTCACATAAAAGGTGGATATGAATTCCCTTGAAGATCTTGGTGGCTCTTTTATGTCACAATCTTTCAAAACAAACTAAGAATGCAAAACTACACATATGTGCCTCAAAACATCAAAATGGTTAGAAAATTCAATATGTATCCTACAACAAGAAGTTGTGCGTGTGTGATTTATTTTCACATAAAAAGGTTTACCCATCTCAAAAAATCTTTGACTTATTCAAATTTGAGGATACATACCAATAAATTTTGCAAAAAATTGTGTCTGAGTTGAGTCCAAAAAATGTTTCACATGTGGCTCGCGATTTCGGCTACCAATCCTCCTTCTTACAACATCTCTTTGATTAGGAGAAACACGTGTGTTATTTTTCCAAAAATCTTTGATCAATGATTTCAAGGCTTCACTAATTTCTTTATCCTTTCACGGTAGTCTACCGCTAAATGTCCATAACTCATTTTTTGTTGGATCTTCTAATCTCTCATGCCTTAGCATGGCTCTCCTTAAGGTACCTCTACCAATTTTTAATGTTTTTCTTGTCTTTCTCATGATTCAAGCTTTCTTCATTTGGCTACTTACTATTGTCAATGTGAATACTCAACTTTTGATATTACTATCTTTGGTGCATGATTTAGAACCCACTTTTTCATAAGCACTCATTAGATTCTTTACAATATTTCTTTCATTTGAATCATCCATCATTCTTAGCCCAAGAATCTTCATGATAGGCCTAAATTTCAAATTCATCATCATTTCAATAAATAATTGGCATTGACCTATAATATTTAATTCTTCAAAAAATAATCTCCACATATGATTAACTTTTCTTTGACAAGTACGCTTGCTAATCTTGTCAGGCATTGATTTCAAAATGTTAGTATCAATATCAATCAAATATTTTGGTTTTCTAAAATGAATTCTAGAAGGTGTTCTAATCTCTTCAATTCTCTCAATATTTTGAAAATCAATATAAGGTTGAGTGTATTGTGTACCTTGAACCAAAGATGATGTGCCTTGGCAATAAGATGTAAAAGATGGAATATCACCTACTTGATGTGTTGATGTTGTGCTTTCAACATGACATGATGGAGTATGTATATCGTCGGATCTATAAATCAATGTCTCTTCAACATGAGAGGATGATATGACTTCAACATTGGAAGATGGTGTAGTGGATGATATGACTCCAACATTCGAAGATGGTGTAGCGGACGATATGACTCCAACATTGGAGGATGGTGTAGCTTCACAATTCAATTGTCTTCTTGAGTGTAACAATCTCATTTGTTCTCTTTGTCTTTCTAATTCTTCCTCCTTGTTTCTTTGTACTGGTGGTTCTTGATCCTCTTCGAAAGTCGATTCTTCATCATTGCTTTGAAATTTTCTTTGTTCATGTAGTAATTTTATTTTATCTCTTTTAATTGTCAAATCTCTCTCCCTATCTGAATTTTTTTGAATCTTTGGTTTCTTCCTTGGCATGATGATGATTTCTACATGTCAAATTATTCAAACATCAGAATTACTTAAAATGTGTAAATTACAAATTATTCAATTACATATAAAAATCATAATTATTTAAATGAATACATAATATCTATCAAACGACTTGTCAAATTTCTAACTATTTCGAAATAACATTTCATTCAAACATACAATTTTCAATGAGTTCACTATATATTACATAACATATCAAATTATAATCAAATTTGTATCTATATATCGACAAACAATATTTAAAATGGATTGCACTAACCTTTTCTATTAAAGGAATATTCAAAAATTCTTCAAATCACGTATCCAATGATTGAATTTGGTGTTTGCTAGCTTTCAAAAGTGTTGAAATAGTGTTTGCTATGTTGAAACCCGTATTTTCTATTGGAATAACAGAGAGCATAACAGACCAAAAGTTAAAAATGGATGAAATGGGCCCCAAGGTTGGGTTTTGACCATTTTTTGGTTATTTGAGATAGTGCATACGCACTATAGTGCGTACGCACTATCTCAAAACACATCACTCCCCATCCTCCCTACTCTCTATCCTCATACTCTCTCTCCCATCCCCTCCCTCTCTCTCTTCCTACTCTCTCCCATCCTTTACTCTCTCTCACTCTCCCTCTCCCACCACCTACTCTCTCTACCTCTTTCACCCCCTCTCCTCTCCCATCCCCGGCTCTTTAGATCTCTCACACACACTCTTATCCCCCCTATCTCTCTCCCTCTCCCTCTCCTACCACCTAATTTCTCTCCCCCATCCCCTACTCTCTCTCTTCTCTCCCATCCCCTACTTTTTCTCTCTTACACACATTCCCATTCCCCCTCTCTCTCCCTCTCCCACCACCTACTTTCTCTCCCCCATCGTCGTACTCTCTCTACCACCCCCTACTCTCTCTTACTCTCACACTACTACTACCTACTATCTCTCACTCTCAATTTCTCTCTCTCCCTCTCTACTCTCTCTCTCCCATCTTGTACAAGCTCTCTCTGCCTCTCCCACTCTCTCTCCCACCACCTACTTTCTCTCCCCCATCCCCTGCTCTCTCTCTCGTCTCCCATCCCCTACTCTCTCACACTCTCACACTCTCCCCCATCCCCTACTCTCTCTCTCCTCTCCCATCCCCTACTCTCTCACACTCTCACTCTCTCCCATCCCCTACTCTATCTCTCTTACACATACACCCCCATCCCTCCTCTCTCTTTCCCTCTCCCACCGCCTACTTTCTCTCCCCCATCGTCGTACTCTCTCTCTCTGCCACCCCTACTCTCACACTCTCACACTCTCTCCCATCCCCTACTCTGTCTCTCTTACACACACACTCTCATCCCCCCTCTCTCTTTTCCTCTCCCACCACCTACTTTCTCTCCCCCATCGTTGTACTCTCTCTCTGCCACCCCCTACTTTCACACTTTCACACTCTCTCCCATCCCCTACTCTCTCACTTTCATAGATACACACACTCTTATCCCCCCACTCTTCTTCTTCTCTCCCATCCCCTACTCTCTACATCTGTCACACACACTCCCATCCCCCCTATTTCTCTCCCTCTCCCTCTCCCTCTCCCACTCCCTCTCCTACTGCCTACTATCTCTCTCTCTCAAGTTCTCTTTCTTCCTCTCTACTCTCTCTCTCTCTCTCTCTCTCTCTCTCTCTCTCTCTCTCTATCTATCTCTCTCTTTCTCCCTCTCCCATACCTTACTCTCACTCTCTCTCCCATCCCCTACTACTTTCTCTCAAACTCTCACACTCTCTCCCATCCTTTACTCTATCTCTCTTATAAATAAATACACATTCCCATTCCCCCCCTCTCTCTCTCTCGCAGTCCTTGTCCCACTACCTACTCTCTCCCATCCCCTACTCTATCTCTCTTAAATGCTTCCATTCCATTTCTCTCCCTCCCACTCCCTCTCCCACCACCTACTATCTCTCTCTCTCTCTCTCTCTCTCTCACTCTCTCCCTCTCTCTCCCATCCTTCTACCATTGCCTACTCTCTCTATCTCTCTCTCCCCTCTCTCATTCTTGTCTCTCTCTCTTTCACACACACACACACACCCATCCCCCCTCTCTCCTCTTCCATCCCCTACTTTTTCTCGCACTTGCTCTCCCTCTCCCACTGCCTACTTTCTCTCTCACTCTCACTCTCTCCCTCTCCACTTTCTCTCTCTCTCTCTGCTACCCTCTAGTCTCTCTTAAATTTTCATGCTCTCTCCTATCCCATACTCTCTCTCTCTCTCTCTCTCTCTCTCTCTCTCTCTCTCTCTCTCTCTCTCTCACACACACACACACACACACATTTCTATTCCCCCCTCTCTCCCCCTCTCCCACTCCCTCTCCCATTGCCTACTCTCTCTTCCATCCCCTACTCTCTCTTGAGCTACTTTTTCTTCCCCCTCTCCCATTCCATACTCTCTCTCTTTCACACACATGCACTCCCATCCTCCTCTCTCTCAAGTTCTTCCTCTCCCACTCCGTCTCCCATCGCCTACTCTCTCTCTCCCCCATCCCCTACTCTTAATCTCTCTCTCCCAACCTGTACTCTCTCTCACACTTCCTTTCAAAACACAGCACTCCCCATCCTCCCTACTCTCTATCCTCTCTACTCTCTCTCCTATCCCCTCCCTCTCTCTCTTCCTACTCTCTCCCATCCCCAGCTCTTTAGATCTCTCACACACACTCTTATCCCCCCTATCTCTCTCCCTCTCCCTCTCCTACCACCTAATTTCTCTCCCCCATCCCCTACTCTCTCTCTTCTCTCCCATCCCCTACTTTGTCTCTCTTACACACATTCCCATTCCCCCTCTCTCTCCCTCTCCCACTACCTACTTTCTCTCTCCCATCGTCGTACTCTCTCTACCACCCCTACTCTCTCTCACACTCACACTACTACTACCTACTATCTCTCTCTCAAGTTCTCTCTCTCCCATCTTGTACAAGCTCTCTCTGCCTCTCCCACTCTCTCTCCCACTGCCTACTTTCTCTCCCTCATCCACTTCTCTCTCTCTTGTCTCCCATCCCCTACTCTCTCACACTCTCACACTCTCCCCCATCCCCTACTCTCTCTCTCCTCCCCCATCCCCCACTCTCTAACACTCTCACTCTCTCCCATCTCCTACTCTATCTCTCTTACACATACACCCCCATCCCCCCTCTCTCTTTCCCTCTCCCATTGCCTACTTTCTCTCCCCATCGTCATACTCTCTCTCTCTGCCAACCCCCTACTCTCACACTCTCTCCCATCCCCTGCTCTATCTCTCTTACACACACACTCCCATCCCCCCTCTCTCTTTTCCTCTCCCATCACCTACTTTCTCTCCCTTGTCATTGTACTCTCTCTCTGCCACCCCCTACTTTCACACTTTCACACTCTCTCCCATCCCCTACTCTCTCACTTTCATAGATACACACACTCTTATCCCCCCACTCTTCTTCTTCTCTCCCATCCCCTACTCTCTACATCTGTCACACACACTCCCATCCCCCCTATTTCTCTCCCTCTCCCTCTCCCTCTCCCACTCCCTCTCCTACTGCCTACTATCTATCTCTCTCAAGTTCTCTCTCTCTCTCTCTCTCTCTCTCTCTCTCTCTCTCTCTCTCCCATCCCTTACTCTCACTCTCTCTCCCATCCCCTACTACTTTCTCTCAAACTCTCACACTCTCTCCCATCCTTTAATCTATCTCTCTTATAAATAAATACACATTCCAATTCCCCCCTCTCTCTCTCTCTTGCAGTCCTTGTCCCACTGCCTACTCTCTCCCATCCCCTACTCTATCTCTCTTAAATGCTTCCATTCCACCTCTCTCTCCCTCCCACTCCCTCTCCCACTGCCTACTCTCTCTCTCTCTCTCTCTCTCTCTCTCTCTCTCTCTCTCTCTCTCTCTTCCATCCCTCTACCATTTCCTACTCTCTCTATCTTTCTCTCCCCTCTCTCATTCTTGACTCTCTCTCTTTCACACACACACACCCATCCCCCCTCTCTCCTCTTCCATCCCCTACTTTTTCTCTCACTTTCTCTCCCTCTCCCACTGCCTACTCTCTCTCTCACTCTCACTCTCTCCCTCTCCACTCTCTCTCTCTCTCTCTGCTACCCTCTAGTCTCTCTTAAATTTGCACACTCTCTCCTATCCCCTACTCTCTCTCTCTCTCTCTCTCTCTCTCTCTCTCTCTCTCTCTCTCTCTCTCTCTCTCTCTCTCACACACACACACACACACACACACATTTCTATTCCCCCCTCTATCCCCTCTCCCACTCCCTCTCCCATCTCCTACTCTCTCTTCCATCCCCCACTCTCTCTTGAGCTACTTTGTCTTCCCCCTCTCCCATTCCATACTCTCTCTCTTTCACACACATGCACTCCCATCCTCCTCTCTCTCAAGTTCTTCCTCTCCCACTCCATCTCCCATCGCCTACTCTCTGTCTCCCCCATCCCCTACTCTTAATCTCTCTCTCCCAACCTGTACTCTCTCTCACACTTCCTCTCTCTCCCATCCCCTACTTTAAATCTCTTTCCCCCATCCCGCACTCTCTCTTTTCCACCCCTACTCTCTCTCACACTTCCTCTCTTTGCCACCCCTACTCTTTCTCACTTTCTCTCTCCCATCCTGTACTCTCTCCCCTCTTCTATCCCCTACTTTCTCTCTATCTCTTTCACGCACACACATAGCCATTCCCCTATCCCCCCCCCACATAGTTCTCTTTTGCAACTTAGATCTTAATAGTGCATACGCACTATAGCACACATGCGCTATTTAGAACTGAGGTTTAAATAGTGTGTGCATGCTATAGGGGGCATGCACTATTTAAACCTTAATTAAACCCAAGCCTAAGGCTTGGTTTTGCCTTGGAGATCCAACCCAAAGGTTTGGATTTGATGAACAGGCCTAAGACATGTTTTCCAACAAACATACAAAAAATGATTGTTTTTTCTTCTGTGCTCCATTCAAGATTTCTCATGGTTGGGTATCGATAAGATTAGGTTAGATAGCATTATAGGTCTCTGTATTAGCTATCTAACCATATAATTTATTTTTAATTTGAACTATTTCAAGCCTTTCATCTATAATTTCTTTTGAATGTATGTTCATTTTTTGTCAAAAACCACCACGTACTAATTGGGCCATAGATTTTAGCTCATTCATCAAATTTTGTAATAACTTAATTTTTTAGAAACTAGACTCCATTCTACACACTTTGAAAAAAAAAATTGATTTTAGATTAGTTTTCAATTATTTCTAGGGGAGCACACAGATATTTCATGTTTTTGGGATGTGTCTAGTTAAAAAATTCATTAAAAAAAAAAATACACATTATAAAATTACCCAAAAAATCTGGGATAAACTACATAGTGTTAAGTAACTTTTGACCAAAGTGATTAAAGAATTTCAAAAAAAAAGTTAAAATTTTGGGGGGCCACACTTTGTATTGTGTTATGTTTTTTTGGAATAAACAGTACCACTTTTTGTGGCCCCCTTTTTTGAAGACCTAAAACTAAACCATTTTGAAAAAAAATAGTAGTTTAGAAACTGGATTCAAAGGACTATGACTTTTTTTTTGTCATATCTGAAAATTTTGAGCGTAACTATCTTCAAATTCTTGTTTAAGTTCAAAATTTGTAGATTTCAGGAAAAAGGTGTTCACTTATACCCCCCTTTTGGCACCACAACTTTGTGCACTTACCCTGCTATCCCAAATAATCACTCTAGGAAACTTCTTAGTGACATAAAAGAATAAATGAGTCAATAGGGACTCAAATCAAAATACTGCACTCCAAGTTTTCTTTATCTTTGCAATATTGTCCAAAAGCTGCAATCTGACAATGTCACACAAATTAACTTTTCTCCTTTCAATGACCATCACATATATTGTATGAATGAATCCAACTAGTATAGATTTTACTCTTGATCCATGGTTCAACTTGTACCCTAAGATTTTAGTCAACAACTTGACTACTTTATCTTGAACAAGATCAACCCTCATATTTCTTTTGTCGAACTTGGTTTTCAAGTTTGTCTCCACTAATTTCCTAACACTTTTCTCAACCTTAATTTTGGAATCATGTGACGTTGTGGATTAGTTCCTTTTCAATGACAATCTATGCATCACCTAACCAGAACATATCATCATGAACTCTGCTTAGTATAATTTGCATACACTCGTGATTGTCGAATTCTATGTAGAACATATACTTCATCAAATTCAAATCTTCAAGGTGCCCATACTCAGACTTTAGGGATAAGTCATTAGTACACATGACTCCTAAGTCCTTGTGAATCTCCTCATCACCTATACTCTCAATTTTTCAATGTATATAATTCCTTATATCCTTTACATGTAACACATTCTCTAGAACTTGCAAAATGCACCTACAAGATCATCTAGTAAAGAAACAAATGGGTGTTTCTTGAACTCATACCTTTGTCTATCACTAATATCATGCACTCTTTGACTAGCCATTCTTCAATAACTATAAATTCTTCAAGAAATTGGATTAAATATTTTGTAAACTACCTCAAATTCACAATTTTAGGGATTGTGCAACTTTCAACTTCACAAACTTGCTTTGAAATTCAACTGTTGTCAAATCCCTCTTCAATTTTCTCAAGACACTTTGCATAAACAATTGGTACATCAAATCTTGTTTGCAATCCTTAAATCATTTCAAATCACACTATGTAATTAATGCATATCTACCACAAACTCAAAATATTTTCTCTGCTTACCAGTGACCTAGATCTTACAATTCCCACTTACTGCGATCACATCATGAATTGTGCACTAAACCATAGCTCTCTCTCCATGTCTTCTACCTTTTGTTAACTACACAATCTCTATCTCACTCTCTAACATCAATTCTAACCATTGATGCCCTACTACTTACTACAATAGCTTAATTCAGATAGGTTGAGTCACAAACAATCTGTGACTTCCACTTTCCATCAAGTGCATCAAACAATTTCTCTTCTAATAGTGTATGTGAACTCTTTGTATTACAAGATTTCACAAATGCTTCTTTGAATTCCTCAACATGTTCCTTGACTACTTCTTTCTGACTATTATTGCCTCCATTTTTATTCCTTCTATCATTCTTGTTGTTTCTTCTATGATTAGGGTTCCTATTGAAGTTCCCTCTATCCATTCTATAGAATCTTGCTATGTGTCCATAGTTCTGGCATAACTAACATACATGTGCATTCCTCCTCTAATTGTTTCCATTCTAACTCTCAAGTGCTTTGCAATTTCTTGCAATATGTCTAGGATTGTTACATTTGTAATAAACAAACTACTTTCTCTCACCATTAGGTTTCTCTCCATCATTAGATCTTGTTTGTAATCTACTTCTTTCATTACCTATAGGGTTAGTATTTCTAAACATTCTAATATTCTTATTATCATCAACAAACTTAGGTTTCTTACATTCTACTGCCTTATGTCTATAACCATGATAATTATAATAATAGAAACTAGTAATGGATTTAAAAGACTTACTTATACAATCTCTCTTCATATTTCCAACTTCATTACATGTGAAACATTTACCTTTCAATTCATGTCTTACCTCTTTGGATGAATCATCTTGCTTAGGTTCTTCAACTCGCTCTATTGTTCCAAGTTCATCAAATTTCTTTGTCAATTCAGTTTTCTCAACTTCATCAAACCACTTGAACTTTTATTTAGGGATTTTTGCTATAGAATCTGGTTCTATCCTAATCTCATCTTTCTTTTTTGACTTCTCTACAAGAAGTTATCTAAGGCCTATCTTTTCATAAGAAGGTCTTTGATGAAATATTCGTTCATCAAATTTCTTAGAGCTTTTGTAAAGTTTATCTAACTATTATTTTGCATGTGTTAATTTTCCTTTCATGATGATGTTGTATTTTTCCAACTCTACATGCTCTATCTTAAGAGAATATAATTCAAATGTCACTTGACTTAACTGGGATCTAAGGTCTACATTCTAGAATTTTAGATCAGGTTCACTCTTATTGCCACTAGCCTTAAGACTTAACTTAAGTTCAACAATTTTCAGCTCATGTTTCAAGATCTCATTCTCTTTTTTGATATTTTCTATATCATCATTAATACTAGTTTGCACAAATCATTCCTTGCCATATTTCAAATCATCAATATTATCTTTCAATTTTCCAATGTGAACTTTTGCATCTTTGTATCTATCTTTCAAGTAGTAAGAAGGGCAATTTATTCAAGAGTTTCTTCAAGATTCTTCTTCAGCTATTTCATATTCATTGGGATCTTACTTAAGCTATGAAGCCTCCTCAAAGTAACTAGGCTATGATACCAATTGTTAGAAATAGATAATATTAAGAGGGGGGGTGCTAGGTGAATCGGTATTCTACAAACTTTGGTCCACAACTAAGTATTGTTAATTAGTTTATAACTTGCATCTGAAAGTAAACCAATAATGTTGAATAGTAAATATAACCATACACATAGAGAACTTATAACACCATTATTTTTTAACTAGGAAACCCTAGCCAAGGGAAAAGCCCGATGGGGATGATACCCACTACATGATTCACTAAACAATAGGATCTAGTTAAGGATATTGACCCTGTTAGGAGTTTATGAAGTACATATAGTGTCTCAAGTCCTTGTTAGAGGACTAGGCCTTGTTAGAAGCTTCAACCTTGTTAGGAGTTGATAGATCAATTACAATGTATGCAAGAAGAGCTCACTTCCCTAACATGCAATTATATAATTTAGTTCCTTCACAAAATAGATATATATACAATACTTTCTTGCTACTGTAACTCACACTTGCTCTGATCTTTACATCAAATTTTGTATCACATAAGCCTTGCAAATGGTTCTCACAATAGTTCACATGTCACATCTAATCATGCAACTTCCACAGTATCTATGCATCACATCTATTCGTTGTGCAACACATCTATTTGCTTACACTTGCCCTTTTATTTGCGCAATACAAGATCTTTACTTATACCTTGCACATTCACAACTTGTTGCTTAGTCAGCTTCCATGTTTTCATATGCTTGACATAATATAAAATAATATTCATATAGTTGGCTTAACATGACTTAGGATTTATTTTGAAATCAAAGCAATTCCTAAAGTTGTACAACTCAATTTTCTGCAATGCTCTATTTTGCATTGTTAAATACCAGCACAATTAAACTTACTGTAACTTGTGTTGTACTGTCTATACATACATGCACACTAGTATGCATCATCATGACAATGTTACAAACCTTCCTCAGCTATACATAAGCTTAAATCTCTACACATCATCCATAACGATAAGATCTGTACACTGTACTCCTGCAAATTGTCTAATACTTAGACAATTTTTTTGTCTCTGAATGCATAAATGAAATGTTGAGTATATGTTGCCATAAATGACAACCAAAAAAAAATCTAACTGTCTATATTTCCAATAAATTATATGCATATTTAAATCTTCTATTTATATTTCCATCTAATTAAACCGAAGAGACCTTATTTATCTATGCTTAATCCTTCTTGTATCATGTTTCATATAACTTGCACAATATTGAATGGTATCTTTTTTGTGATCACTTTACTTGACACATACATGTCCCTATCATGATGCTCCTTGGTTTATGATATTTTTAGCCTATCATTTAAGGGTTCTTTGTCCTACTTTGCAAGTAACATAATGTTACAAGCTAGAGTTGTTGTTGCACCAAAAGATCAACCTATTAATGCTTGATTCAACCACTAGACTTATAAAACACAGGAGATAGTTAATCTATGTCATGAATCCCAAAGGGGAAGCTTGGTGGTTAGTCCAACAATTCCCCTCTCAATGTTACCCAAGGAGATTCAAACCTATGACCAAGCTCTGATACCACTTGTTGCAAGCTAGAGTTGTTGTTGCACCAAAAGATTGACCTATTAATGCTCAATACAACTGTTGGAATACTTTAGAATAACTAAGGGGGGAGGGTGAATCATTTATCCAAGGCCAAAATGTATAAATAAAACTTTTCATAGCTTAGTGAACTCATAAAACATTCATATCCATGCATGCATCCTTAAGATTATGCAATCACTAAAACTTGTAAGTTACTATCAAATCAACTTGCAAAAATGTAAAGCATGAAACATAATAGATTCATCAACACACTTGACACAATTATTTACATGGAAACCCAATTTGGGAAAAACCACTAGTAACATGCTACTTCTTTTCACTCTTCTGAAGTGATGCCCTGTGAAAGGCCAACCCTATTAAAGGTTACAATGCACACTATTAAATGCGACCTAACTAAGGGATTTTAGTCACTCTGTTAGAAGTGAGCCTTTTTAGAGGACTTTAGGCCATTCACCTAGAATGCCACCCAGTTAAAGGATTTAAAAATGACTGTTAGGTCAACCTTAATCCAAAGGATTTACCCTAGACTGATACAATTGTTAGAGAGTAATAGTAGAGCTTTAATCTGATATGACTTACAGCTTCTCTTGTAGATTAAAAATATCTATTCAGTCCTCAATTCTACTTGGCCTTCATACTTTATAGCTCTGATAGCTTGTTCACCCTTCAAGCATTTATCTCTTTAAGCCTTCTTGCATAACATGCCATTGCAGACTCTTCTCTTAGGTCACTTGATGAAGCAAAACCCTTAACTCCTTCTCTTCCTTAGGTTCTCACACATGACCACTTTGCTTCATGACCAAACATTCCCATAAATAAGAAATTAAGATATTTTCCTCAATCATTTTTCATCATCAAGATTTAGGGTTTGGATGGATTAGGTAGGATACAATGTATCTATCCCAAATCTCATATCTCTTCTAGAAATTTCTTCTAGAATCCATTTGAATTCACCTAAAAATGGTTTACCTCAAATTCTATGCCACCAGCTCATCAACCTTATCTTCCACCTGGTTCACAAAATTCAAGAAAAAAAACTTGTTAGCTCAGAGTCAGTGAATCTTCGATCTTTAAAATAATGCAAAAGCTCGACATTATCAACCTTCTGATGCTTGACACATACTACATTGTTTGGCATCTATTATGAATTCACTCAGCATCAACTAAAGTAAACTAATGCCTGACATCATCTAAACTTTACTTGACATCAACTATCTTAGTCGGCATCCACTAGAATTTGCTTTTACTCAGCTCCAACTGACTTTCTTCTTGGCTTGCACTGACTTTGCTTGGCACCTACTATCCACTCGATCAAGCTTGGTAGAAAAACTTTGTGTAACTTGTTCTTCTAAACTTTCTTAGTGTAGCCAACATTTGTAACCTTAAATATATTATAAATACATCATGTCATCATTGTCTAAACTAATCCTTGTACTTCATTACATAATCATAACTCAAACTTTCCTCTAGGTGCTTTTGTTACATCTTATTGATCAAATCCTCTTCATCAATCAATTAAGTGATAGTACTTGAATCTTATAAGCAATTGTCTTGCCAACAAATAGCAAGTTTGACATCAGTGATAAAATAATGATTGAAACACATTGTCTTCTTCAACAATCTCCCTTTTCCAATAATCTCTCTCAATAATGATCTTTTTAATTAGATCTCAATAATCTCCCTCTTTGGCATTGATAGAAAACCAAACTGATCAACTAAGTCAATCAAATGATGAACATCTTGTTCAACCAAACTAACTAGGTTAAATTAGTAAGACAATACCAAAAAGAAAACTTGTATGAAAATTTCTCCCTCTATCAACAACTTCCATCTTCTGATTAGGTTACAAAACTCCTTATGACTCCCTCTAAGTTCCTTCTTGTATCTCCCTCTGTCTAAATAGATTAGGATGTCTCCCTCTTTCTTGCATTCTTCCCTATATTTTTCATCATACATGTGTTTTCTTCTGATATTCATGATCTTAACACTCTTCATCTCTTTGACAACAATCTCTTGATATTTCCCTCTTGATTAGTAATCATATTGTTGATCAAGAATATCTCCCTCAACATTTATACTGGTTTGATCAATAGAATATGTCCCTCTGTGATTATACATTCTAACTTTGATCTATCCCCCTCTTTTGATCAGTAAATCTCTCCCTCTTCGACAACAACTCCAAAGACATATCGTCTTTTCATCTTAAACATGCAAATATAGGCTTTTGTAGTTTCTTTAGTTTCTCCCTCTATCACCTTGCTTGTGACTTTTTTGAAGTTTTAGTTACGTGATTACTTTAGGTAGCTCCTAAAGTAAGATCCACCATATTAATTTGCAACATATGGCAATCAACTTGTTTGATGTAGGTCACTCCTCTTGTTATTTAGATAGCCTTTGATAGGGGTGTCACCCCTAGTTTACCTCTTAGATACGCATGAGCATCCTTTGGTAATGGTTTTGTGAAGATAACAACAATTTTCTCCTTTGTGTTGACATATTCCATCTTCACTTCTTTATCTTGAACTAACTCTCTCAAGTAATGATACTTGTTTGCAATGTGCTTTGTCTTTGTGTGCATCACTCGATTCTTTGATATATTGATAGCACTTGTATAATCACAATAAAGTATCATTAGTTGTATGATTTCTTCCTTCATCCCTTTGAGTAGATGTTTGATCCATGTAATGTTTGTACAATTTACAGTAGCAACAACATATTCAACTTCAGTAGTGGATTATGAAGTACAACTTTGTTTCTTGCTAGTCCGTGTAACTAGTCTCTTGCCTAAG